>CM037631.1:47609298-48809298 GCA_015227895.2 Colaptes auratus
GAGAAGAATTGAGACTCCAGCATCATTGCTCAAACATGTTTCATGAAAAAGATAAACCCTAAAACAGAAGCCATTGCCCACAGTGGGGAAATATGAAGGAGATCATGGAGGATTATCCTCTTTGGGTAGAATTAGTGGCTTGTTAGAGCTGTTATTATTTCTTGATGTATAAGTTGAAGATTGTTGTTTGCCCTAAAGGTGTGTAATTTTTGCTGCTATTCCTGCTGGCCTAACAAAAGGTACTGGTTTTCCCTGCAAACTTTTCAAATTGGTTCAAATAGCACTGAAAAGTTTATCAGTATAAAAGTAATACGTGTGTTAGAACATCACCTGCCAAAATTGTCTGAGCCTGGCTGAAGAGCAATTCAAAATGTTCAGCCATTCTGTGATCAAACCTACCACTTTCTTTGGAAGGAAACTGCGGTCTATAGGTGGTATGATAGTGAGAGGAAGAGAGTGCATCCAACAGAGACACAATGTGCAGTAGTTGATCTCATTCCTATTTTTAAAACCAGTCTTTTGCACAGGGGTCTTGACCCTATGCTTATTCTTTCTTTTGGATGAGCAAACTTCTTTGCCTGGGAGGTAGACCTCTCATGTTTCTTTCCTTCTCATAAGCAAGATGCAGTCTTCATATGGTGAGTAATGCATGTGACATTTGGGTATTGAGGCAGGGAAGGTGTGATGACATTAGACTGCAGATGTTACGACGCTGCATTGTAGCTGTGTACCTACTACACTCTTCTTCAAATGTTAGGCCTCCATAAAATGACATAATTAAAATGTATTTCCAGTTGTCTTTAGGTCTCACACCTATAATAATATGATGAGCTTGTGGACAAGAACATTGCTTACAATACAGTTAGTAATGTAAGGAGAGCTGAGTGCATTTTCTTAGATTCCTTACAACAGCATTTTTGTTAGTCTCTGTCTTACCCATTTCAACTCATTAATTTGCTAAAAAAACCTAATCATGGGGTTGTGGAGGGTATGAAGTGTGTGGTTTTCTGCTTGGCTATTGAGTTGAACTGTCTCATAAAGGTAACTAGTAAAAGGCTCACAAATGAGAAAATAAATACACAGTGATCTGGAATGACAGAAGTCGATGCAGGGGCACCTCTTCCAACAGCAGTAAACTGTTAAACTTTTCCTAATGTTTAATTTGACTGTGTCCTATGAGTAACTGGGGGGAAACATCTCTTAATATAGTGAAATTTTTATATTTTAGCTAACAATTTAATATACATGCATGTACTGGTACTGAACAGAAGACCACTGCAGATGGAGTAGTCAGTGACCTATATCATGGCTAACCTGAGCTGGCCCATGCAGTGGTGTGCTGTGTATATAATGTGGACGTCAGAGCCATTTTGTGTTGCTGATGTCCCTCAGTTGTAGCTTAAATTTGGCCAGTAATTATAGCAGAGGAGCCTGCAGGATGCTCCTGCTTGGTACTGGTAATTACACCATCTGCATGGCCTTACCTTTAACTAATAGTGCAGCAACAAGTTCAAATGTGAATTATCTTCTTTATTTGACTATAGAAAGGCTTATCAGAGTTGTTTTCTTTAAAAAGTAACTCAAATGACCAATGTGGAGAACCCTAACAGAGAGGGGCTCTGAACATGGTGCTGCACCCTGATTAGAGGTTCATTTGGTATGCACAGTTCATAGTTTTCTAGGATCTGAAGGGCAAGCATGCTTATGTATACCACCCTCTCTTTCTTTATAATGGTAGTGCTAATACATTATGAGATAGACTTTACAGAGTGCCTTTCTTACTGGAATCATAATGAACCTCTGGGTGCAAAGCTAGTGTGTTCATTCCTCTTGATAGCATGAAAGCTGTACAAATAACCATTCTAGTGAAGAACTGTTATCTCTATGTTGCAGTTTGGGCTGGGTGCCCTCTGCTACATGAGGTGCTTCCTGTGTCCAGAGGTCCAGCCCAGTGGGTGGACACAGGAAACTAGGTATTCCTACCATAATTCTCTGCACCACCACCACTATAAGATCCAGTGCGAGGTCTGGCACCTTCTCTTTTCTCCTCGCCGTCACCCGGTAACTGGGGGAGATGTTGTCTCCCGCCATGGGCCTGGCTAGGCCCAAGGCCACGGGGGATGGGCAGTCTCAGATCTGGCCAGCTGAGACTAGCCTAGCAGTGGGGGGGGGGAAGAAGTAGCCCTGGGGGTTTTTGGATGTACCCCCAGGTGGGGATGGGATCTTTCTGGGTATGTTTTGGGATTTTTCTTTTGTCACTGTGCTTCTGTTCTCTGTAAACATTCACCACTTTTTTTTCATTTAAACTTTCCATCACTTTTGCAATCCATTTGTCTGAGTTTGTTGTTTTTGCCCGTGGTGGGGAGGGGGCTGCCTCAACCCACTACATTATTGGTAGCAGAGAATGGTTATGGTGGGGAGGGGGTCTGCCCTCTGCCCTCAACCCCTTTGCATTCCTGGCGAGTTAGCCAGGAGTAGGAGTTTGTTACTGTGCTCACTCTGCAGATCGGATTGCAAAAGACGGAGAGTTAAATCTAGTTCTGGGCGTCGGTTTGGGTTTTAGAAGTTGGGGCTCAAGTTTTGTTGCTGGGGCGATTGTGTGAGTTCTTGTGGATTGCAGGGGGACATCTGGTGCGTGGCCGGTGGCACGGAGCCCCCTCCTGCTGTTTTATGCAGGGGTGGTTCTTGACCATCGGAATTGGGGTACCGCTTAAGAACGCGGGACCTGCCCTTCCTCCACATTCATTCTCTGCGGAGCGGTAGAAGCGGCGGGGAGTGAAGCGGGGGGGGCAGCGGCGAGCAGATCAAAGTCAGGTCGGTTCTCGCTGCGGGATAGAGCCAGCCGTGGCGAGCGGGCGAGCCCAGCTCCCGGAACTCAGGAGGGCGAACGGGGACCCCAGTTGGAAAGCCGTTCTCAAGGGCTCTGAGAACGCGTTCATGGCTTTCGCTGGAGGAGCTGTTTGAATGCCCGAGGGTGGAGGTGATTTTGATTCTGTACCGCGGCGATAGAGGTGGCCGGAGCCCTGCTGTACACTTGGGCTGCGGCGGCGGCGGCCCCGGCCGTGCGCTCGGGCTGTAGCGAGGCCGGCCCTAGTCTCTTCCCCGATTTTTCGGACGAGTTCCGAAAATGGCGCCAAGCACCTGGCACTACCTCCCTTCTTCTCAGTAGGTTGTGGTGCAGCCCCCCCTCCCTTTTTTTGGAGGGGGGTTGTGTAATCTGATGCTGTCACGCCTCGGTACGCGAACGCCCAGCGGAGGGCGGTGTACTGTGACATGCATCTGTAGAGCCTCGGGCCGCGGCTGGAAGCGGTCAGCACTGGGCTTGGATAGGTCCGTGCAGGGTTGTGGAAGGCTCAGCGTGCTATTTTCCTGGAGGGGTGGTGAAGCAGTTAGAGCCTGATTGTTCTGACTGGCTTGCCCCAGGGGTGGAAATATGCAGTAAATAGAGATGGAAATAAAGGGGTGAGGAGTTGTGAGGCTTTTCCAGGTGACCAGAATGTCCAACGTATCCATGAACTTGCACTGCAGAAGAGTGAACTCTGCATCGCTGGGAGGTTCCATTAGATGAGAGAAGAAGAACTGGAATGACTGATGCTTGAGCCTGAATGAGAGACTGTTTGGGTGGATGCCCAGATGAAGATACAGACTTCGCTGGACATGTCATCAAAGATTTCTGATTTGATGATATGTTTGGGGTGCAGAGATTATGGTATGAAATAAGGGGTGGCATGTTGCAGTTTGGGCTGGGTGCCCTCTGCTACATGAGGTGCTTCCTGTGTCCAGAGGTCCAGCCCAGTGGGTGGACACAGGAAACTAGATTTCTACCATAATTCTCTGCACCACCACTATAAGATTCAGTGCGAGGTCTGGCACCTTCTCTTTCTTCCTCGCCAGCGCCCAGTAACTGGGGGAGATGTTGTCTCCCGCCATGGGCCTGGCTAGGCCCAAGGCCACGGGGGGATGGGCAGTCTCAGATCTGGCCAGCTGAGACTAGCCTGGCATTCGGAAGGGGGAAGAAGGAGCCCTGGGGGTCTTGGATGTACCCCCAATGGGGATGGGATCTTTCTGGGTATGTTTTGGGATTTTTCTTTTGTCACTGCTTCTTGCTCTCTCTGTAAACATTCACTGCTTTTTCATTGAAACTTTCCATCACTTCTGCAATCCGTTTGTCTGAGTTGTTATTTTTGCCCGTGGTGGGAGGGGGGCTGCCTCTACCCACTACACTCTACAAAAGGCAAAGTCAGTAAGAGAATACTGGGGCAAATTCTCTTTTACAGTTGTTTTTCACAAGCTGTGACAAAATTGCACATTGTCTTAAGATTAAGGAGGAACGCTTTGAACTGTATTTGTAGAAACGTTCTAGGGTTGGAGAATTTACAATGATATTTTTTCTATATTCCAGATGACATGAAGATTTGCCCTCAGACTGTATCCCAGCATTTCTCGTAACTTTGCACAACAAAAGAAATATTAATCTATACCCTAGACAATGAACACTCAATTATGCTTAATAGCAACCATGAAGTTAACAATACTGAGAAAGCAAGTGTCTCAAGAAAATTCCTTTTTCCCTTAGTAAAGAACATCTTGCATATCATGGGAAGCACTGTAAGACACACACTTACAACAAAGGTCTACTTGGCCTCACAAACTTCTGCTGTTTGTCAGGCTGTTCCATTAATCACGGTATTTTGACCCATATAAATGTTTTATTGCTCTGTTGAGAGAAAGACACATAAGGGCTAATGGAGAGGAGAGATGAGTGACTCTGGATGCATTGAAATTAACTGCAAGAAAAGGCTTAGGGACTAATGTTTGAGTTTTCTTCATTGTGACCTTTCTGGTATTTCAGAATTCATTTTGACTGTGTTTGGGTTCTATGCTGCCAAGCTCTTAAAACCAAATGTATCCTGTTACAGTTTCATCTTATGGTGTGACAGTTTTAGGCTGCGCTTTAAAAAAGGACAGCTACAGAATACTCTAGCTGAATGTTTTTGTGTAAAAGGAAAACAAAATTAATTCTAAACAGATTTCATTGGTAGATCAGTAGGAGTGTAACTTTAAGAATTTAGTCTGAGTTCAAGTCTGTTCAGCTGCTTTTTCTCTTCTGTTCTTGGCTGGTGCTGACCTTGGACTTATGAGATAAGAAATTAACTTTTTTTTTTTTCCTTAGCAACTGCTTTGAGCTAACAAAACTACCCCTAATATCCATTTTCTCTCTTTAATCCTCTTTGGGAAAGGGGAGGAAGGGGGAAAAGGGTTTTTGGGGGGAACCCAGAGGGGGAATTCTCCACAGGGATTTCTGTGTTACATTCTTTCCTGTATATTTTATATATACTGTAAATACTGTATATTTGGTATATTTCATTGCATTTTTTCTGCTTGTAAAATACAGCCTTTTTATTCGCTTCTCCAACTGAGTTAGCTGTGGTTTGTGTGGTGGGAGGATTGAACTTTCTCACTACCACATACGGCTTTAAGTTCCATTCTTAAACTTCTGGACAATGCTTAAGAGTTTTCAGCTTATCCAGTTCAACTTTCAGAAAAGAAATATTATTAAAATAATAGTCCTGGTGATTCATGCAACATATCAGTGAATCTGAGGGAGATTCAGCATCACAGTATCACAGTATCACCAAGGTTGGAAGGGACCTCAAAGATCATCGAGTCCAACCTGTCACCATAGACCTCATGACTAGACCATGGCACCAAGTGCCACATCCAGTCCCCTCTTGAACACCTCCAGGATGGTGACTCCACCACCTCCCTGGCCAGCCCATTCCAATGATGAATGACTCCCTCCATGAAGAACTTCCTCCTCACCTTGAGCCTAAACTTCCCCTGGTGCAGCTTGAGACTATGTCCTCTTGTTCTGGTGCTGGTTGCCTGGAGAAGAGACCAACCCCCTCCTGGCTACAACCACCCTTCAGGCAGCTGTAGACAGCAATGAGGTCTCCTCTGAGCCTCCTCCTCTCCAGGCTAAACAATCCCAGCTCCCTCAGATTCTCCTTGTAGGACTTGTGTTCAAGGCCTCTCATCAGCCTCATTGCCCTTCTCTGGACACATTCAAGTGTCTCGATGTCCTTCTTAAACTGTGGGGCCCAGAACTGGACACAGTACTCAAGGTGTGGCCTAACCAGTGCAGAGTCCAGGGGCACAATGACTTCCCTGCTCCTGCTGGTTACACTATTCTTGATGCATGCCAGGATGCCATTGGCCTTCTTGGCCACCTGGGCACACTGTTGGCTCATGTTCCACCAGCTGTCAATCAGAACCCCCAGGTCCCTTTCTGTTTGCAGCTCTCCGGCCACTCTGACCCCAGCCTGTAGCTCTGCATGGGGTTGTTGTGGCCAAAGTGCAGCATCCGGCACATGGATTTGTTAAATGTCATCTTGTTGGACTGTGCCCATCTGTCCAGTCAGTCAAGGTCCCTCTGCAGAGCCCTTCTGCCCTCTAACAGATGAACATCTGCTCTCAACTTGGTGTCATCTGCAAATTTGCTAATGATTGACTCAATCCCCTCATCCAGATGATCAATGAAGATATTAAAGAGGATGGGGACCAGCACTGATCCCTGGGGGACACCACTAGGGACTGGCTGCCAGCTGGAGGTGGCACCATTCATCACCACTCTCTGGGCTCAGCCCTCAAACCCTCGGCTAACCCAGCACAGAGTGTTGCTGTTCAAGCCACGAGCTGACAGCTTGGCCAGTAGTTTGCTGTGGGGATGGTGTCAAAGGCCTTGCTGAAGTCCAGGTAGACTACATCCACAGCCTTCCCCACATCCACTAGGCTGGTCACCTGATCATAGAAGGAGATCAGGTTGGAGAGGTAGGACCTACCCTTCCTAAATCAATGTTGGCTGGACCTGAGCCCTTGGCCATCCCTCGTGTGCAGTTATTGCTGCCAGATAATCTGCCCCATAATTTTCCCTGGCACTGAGGTCAGACTGACAGGTCTGTAGTTTCCAGGTTCCTCCATCCGGCCCTTCTTGTGGATGGGCACACACCAGGGTGATGAGCTCCAACACTGCCCTGGGCAGACCATTCCAATGTTTGATAACCCTTTCTGTGAAAATTACTTCCTAGACTCCAGTCTGAACATCTGCTGGTGCAGCTTGAAACCATTTCCTCTAGTCCTATTGCTCACCACCAAGAAAAGGCTGGCCCCCTCCTCACTCCAACATCCCTTGTAGAGACCAATAGGGTCTCCCCTCAGCGTCCTCTTCTCCAAATTGAACACCCCAGATACTTCAGATGTTCCTTGTAGCCCATGTGCTTCAGGCCCTCCATAAGCCTCATTGCCCTTCTCCGGACATGCTCCAGAACCTCAATGTTCTTCCTGTAGTGAGGGCCCAGAACTGAAAACGGTACTTGAAGTGTGGCTTTCCATCCATAAATCCCCAAGTCTGTAGCTTGCCAGGGATTCTTGTGACCCAGGTGGAGGGCATGGCACTTGGCCTTGTAAAACATCATACAATTAGCCTCAGCCCATCAGTCTAACCTATTCAGGTCTCGCTGCAAAGCTTCCCTTCCCTCTAGCAGATGGACACAGCCACACAGCTTGGTGTCATCTTCAAATTTACTGAGGGTGCATTCAATCACCTCATACAGATCGTTGATGAAGTTATTAAAGAGAACAGGCCCCAGTACTGAACCCTGAGGGCTGTCACTAGTAACTAGGCACCAACCAGATTTAACTCCCTTCACCAGCACTCTTTGAGCCCAGCAATCCAGCCAGCTTTTACCCAAGCCTTGTGCCATGAGTTTCTGAAGGAGAATATAGACCATCAGCCAAATTTAATTACTGAAGTCTGGAATTATACTTTCTGATACTGTATGCATTTTCACCAAACTGAGGAAAACAAAAATTAGTGGTAATTACAGGTAATTACATCCCTGAGACCAAAATGTACTCGGAGTACATGTCCCTGCTTTTCCCACCCTTGCAATGACTTTTCTGCAAAATTCAGTTGAAGCTGAAAAACCTATATATGTAGCAAGGTATTACAAAATATAGACTGAAATGTGAAAATCTGACTGGGGGTACAAGAAAACAAAATGGGCAAGGTCTGTCTTCCATTCCACAAGTTCTGAATGTATTGTACCATCCCTATTGTTACAGCTGTTCTGTGCACCTAAGTGCTCTTGAAAACAAAACAAGGTGTGGTGGATTGAAGTTTATCCCCCACATTTACTTTGACAGACCAACTCAGTTAGAAACACATGAAGCTGTATATATAAGCAAAATCTACACTCTACAACGGAATGCAATGAATATGTACAAATATACAGTATTTACAATTTTATACAGATAATTAGAATAGAATAGAATAGATAGAATAGAATAGAATAGAATAGAATAGAATAATAATAGAATAGAATAGAATAGAATAGACCAGGTTGGAAGAGACCTTCAAGATCATCATGTCCAACCTATCAACTAGTTCAACCCACCTAATCAACTAAACCATGCAACCAAGCACCCTATCAAGTACCCTCTGGAACACCTCAAATGACAGTGACTCCACCACCTCCCTGGGCAGCCCATTCCATAGGCAATCACTCTCACTGTGTAGAACTTCTTCCTAACATCCAGCCTAAACCTCCCCTGGCACAGCCTGAGACTGTGTCCTCTTGTTCTGGTGCTGGCTGCCTGGGAGAAGAGACCAACCTCTGCCTGGCTACAATCTCCCTTAAGGTAGTTGTAGAGAACAATAAGGTCACCCCCGAGTCTCCTCCTCTCCAGGCTAAGCAACCCCAGCTCCCTCAGCCTCTCCTCAGAGGGCTTGTGTTCCAAACCCTTCTCCAACTTTGTTGCCCTTCTCTGGACATGCTCCAGCAAGTCAATATCCTTCCTAAACTGAGGGCCCAGAACTGGACACAGGACTCCAGGTGTGGCCTAACCAGTGCAGTGTACAGGGGCAGAATGACCTCCCTGCTCCTGCTGGCTACACGTTCCTGATGCAGGCCAGGATGCCATTGGCCTTCTTGGCCACCTGGGCACTGTGCAGGCTCATGTTCAGCCTACCATCAACCAGTACCCCCAGGTCCCTATCTGCCTGGCCGCTCTCCACTCTTTAGACTCCAGCCTGTAGCGCTGCATGGGGTTGTTGTGGCCAATGTGCAGAACCAGGCACTTGGATGTGTTAGCAAACAACACGAAAAGCCCCCTGGCCAAGGACCAGGGGAGCTACTAGCTTCTCCCTCCTTGCTTCCCATTTACCCTCCTATACAAAGGCACAAGGGAAAGCCAAGAGCCCTTTGTGATAGCATTGTAAACATGTGGGGGACTGTGATGAATCTGTGGACCTTCTGAAAAGCGCTGGTGAGGAGTTCAGTATTGAAAACATAACATCACTGTGTTCCCATGAGAAGCTGGAAACTCCCTGGACTGGATGTTGGAGGATGAGAAACTGCAAGATAAGATAGGAGGCCACCTGGACTAGCTTAACAATCAACTATAGCAATGCTATCACCAACCCATAAGAATCTTGAGTTTGTTAAGCAATCACATTCAGCCTCACTAACAACATAGATACAGATATGTGTTGCTTGCTGGAATAAAAGGGAGTCATTTGTCTTTATACTTGTGACCGGTTGATGCTATGCCTTTAAGAAAGAGACAGTTGCTGAACACTCTAGCTGAATGTTTTTGATATTTGAACAAAAACAAGATAGTCTAAACTAATTTCATTGGTAGCTGTGAGTGCAGTTTTGAGTTTGGGTTCTGTTGGTTCAGTCTGTGTCTGGTCTGGGTTCAGGCTGGGTGCAGTCTGTGCTTCTCTGTCCTGTGGGCTGGACGGCTTCTTCTCTTTTCTGAAGCAGGAACGGCCTTGAGTTAACAGCTAACCAGATAAGAGAACTAATTCTTGCATGTGCTTTTTCAGCTAACAGCATTTTTCTTCCTTAATTGCCTTTCTCTCTCTCTCTAACCCTTTTTGGGAAAAAGGGGAGGTGGGGAGGGAGAGAGGGGGGTTCAGGGAACCCCCCTGGCCGGCTGGAGGGAAAAGGTTTTTCTGCATTGTGTTCATTGTTATATTTTCCTGTATATATTGTAAATATTGTATATTTGTGTATATACTCATTGCATTCCATTTATGCTTGTAAATATAGCTTTCATCTGCTTTTCCGACTGAGCTAGCTGTGGTTTCTTTCCCTGTGTGTGGGGAGGGAACTTTCTCACCCCACCACATATTTTTAATTGGCGCCCAACGGGGGCTTGTGGATAGTTGCTGTCCAGAAGCAGAGCAAAAGTTGCTTGATTTATTGTCTGCTCAGGTCGGAGTTGCAAAGATGAAAGTGTTTTGGCTTTTAGAGCGTTTGGTCTTTTCAATTTGTTTGGTACTGATCTACAAGTACCTCTTGGGATTGATTTTCGATCGCTTAAGCAGATACTTGATGTATAAATTGTATTTATGGTTTAAGTATAAGATTCAGCTTCTCTATGACCGTGCCTGGGATTCTTTTGGCTTAATAGATACAGGAATGTGACCTCAACCACTCTGCCCATAGAGATAAACAAGTTTAAGATCCCAGTAGGTGAAAGGGTCGTTTTAAGTGATGGCTGGGATCCAAAGGTGATTTATTCGATGTGTTTGAATCTGCTGCTGGTGATGGTGATTGCGTACTTGTTATATGCTCTGTACCGGGAGAAGAAAGTGTCTAAGACCTGTTATGTAATTAGGCGTAGACCCAAGAGAAAAGAACAGCTCTAACTCGACCCAGAAATATCTAGTGATGAGGAGAATAGAGGATCTGTATCAGTTAAAGATAAAGCTAAAAATTCCATCGGAAAGGCTGCTCTGAACGGTGCTGTTGGTGGTTCTGGCAATCAGCCAGCTGCTGCGGCAGCGGCAGCGCCTAACATGGCGGCTCCCACGTCCTCGGCAGCCATTAGCGGGGCAAAGCCAGTTCCTCCTTCTTCTTCAGCGGGACTGTAAGTGTCCTCCACAGCAGCTGATCCGTCTCAAAACCTGTCAGCTTCTGTTAAGCCAGCTGTAAATTCAAACACAGCTCCAGTTAAGCAGGTAGCTGTTTTAAAGACGAGAGGTGGAAAGACCAAAGCTGACTCAGAAGCTGATCCTGGTGAGGGAACTTCTGCTTTAAGAGACCCTGCTGAGGAGGAGGAAGATTTGTCTTAAAGATATAGCTGAGTTATTGAGAACATCACTGGATGGAAATGCAGGGCAAATTGCTGATAGCAGGACAACAAGAGGTGGTACACCTGACCTTAAAGAGATTCTTAGGAGAGTGACAATGAGATTAATGGGGCAACAAGTTCAGGAAGAGGAGGAAGAGGAGGAGTCAGATGACATTCTTGACTGTTCTTCCCCAAGAGAAGAGATAAGGAATGTGCGTAAAGATTATATCAGAGCAGATAAGGAGCCAATCCTAGCTTGGCTTGTAGATGCTACAATAGGTGCTCCAGCTCTAATGGTTGGAGACAAGTCAGCAGCTCAACTAGGAACTCTCTCAAAGGATAATGGAATAGATAGACATCTAGGCAGGACTCTCGGTAAGGTGACTCTGTGGATACGCCTTTTAATGGCAACTCTCATGAGATATCCTTCCCGAGATGATCTCCCATGGAATCCTAAGCCCTGGACTACCATAGAGGAAGGAATTAAGCGTCTGAGAGAATTTGCTGTCAGAGAGGTACTCTATGGTGGCCATGAGACTCTGAATCCTGATGAAATTCCTGTAGGAACTGGTCTTGCTAAAAAGCTCATCAAACTTGCTCCTCCTAACTATGCAAATATTCTGGCAAGCAGAATTGTGGCAAGAAACTATGGCGAGCTTCTCCTACGGTTGGCCAATTCACTGATCAAATGAGACAATTGGAGGATAGCATCATAGAATCATAGAATCATAGAATCATAGAATCAATAAGGTTGGAAAAGACCTCAGAGATCATCCAGTCCAACCCATCACCCAACACCATCTAATCAACTAAACCATGGCTCCAAGTGCCTCATCCAATCTCTTCTTAAACACCTCCACTGATGGCGACTCCACCACCTCCCTGGGCAGCACATTCCAATGGCCAATCTATCTTTGAAGAACTTCTTCCTAACATCCAGCCCAAACCTCCCCTGGCACAACTTGAGACTGTGTCCTCTTGTTGTGGTGCTGGTTGCCTGGCAGAAGAGACCAACCCCACCTGGCTACAACCTCCCTTCAGGGAGTTGAGGAGAGCAGTAAGGTCTCCCCTGAGCCTCCTCTTCTCCAGACTAAGCAACCCCAGCTCCCTCAGCCTCTCCTCACAGGGCTGTGCTCCAGACCCTTCCCGCCCTCACTGCCCTTCTCTGGACACCTTCAAGTGTACAGGCATTAGTGCATATTATCAATGATCATATATTTCCACACAGTTTCATCTTTCAGCTGTGTGTGCAGTAAAAGGCTTCTGTTATGTGACCAAGGTACAACCTGTGGGCATTTTTAAGTCCACAAAGAGCTTTCCATTCCTGCAATAATACACAACAATAATAAATGTTCATGAGGGACTTCATCTGCGAGCTCCAAAAAGTTCTTTTGACCTCAGGTTCTGCCTGAAGCATTACTGGTTTCAAGCACTTGGAAATTCCCACACCAGTACCTCTTTAAGGCAGGGTATCAGAAATACTTCTGACAGATATGCTGTCAGTTGGATGTCCAGGTTATGAAGAGAAAAAAGGGAAGAGAAGAGAGGAGACTCGAGGAGAGGAGACTTGAGGAGAAAAGGAGGAAGAGAAAAGGAGGAAGAGAAAAGGAGGGAAGAGAAAGGAGGAAGAGAAAAGGAGGGAAGAGAAAAGGAGGGAAGAGAAAGGAGGGAAGAGAAGGAGAAAGAGAAAAGCATGACACGTGTTTCTTTGGTTTCAGCCATTGAAACTCTGTCTGGTGAGATAAAGAATTGCATGAAGAGATGAAGGATGAATTATAAATTCCATCTCCCAATTGACACAGAGAGATAATTCCAATTCTTCCTCCAGATGGATACAGGTTTCCTCTGTGAGGAATAGGCGTCCTCCAGGATGTCATTCCAAACAGGTCATTCCAAAACAGATCCAACCAAAACAGACCACCAAGGCAGTCACATGGAAGTATTTGGATAACTCTGTGTGATCAGTTTGGTGAGAACATGAACAGATGGGATGGTCAACCAACTGCTAATCTTTTCAGGAGGCTGAGGGAACTGCAAAGTGGCAGAGCCCGAGGTAGCAATACCAGAAGGGTAGCTGTCACTTCTACAGTTCCCCAGGACAACTCTAATAGCTCCAACAGTGGCTCCAGTTCTAACACTGCACCATGTGCTCATTGCACATGTGGCATGTTCCCCATAACTAGGGGTGCCTTGCCTCCCGCCAGGGGGAGGAAAGGGGTAACAGAGATAATAGAATCTATTGGGATGTGTACATCCAGTGTCCTGGCACTTCACAATTTCAGAAGTACAGGGCCTTGGTTGACACAGGGGCTCAGTGCACCATAATGCCATCAAATTATCAGGGATCAGAAGCTATAACTATTCTGGGAGTCACTGGTGGATCTCAAGAGTTAACTAAGGTGGAGGTTGATATAAGTTTAACTGGTAAACAGTGGAGGAAGCATACAGTTGTGACCGGACCTGACGCACCTTGTATTTTGGGAATTGATTTTCTGAGAGAAGGGCATTTGAAAGACCCTAAAGGTTACAATTGGCTTTTGGAATAGCAACTGTAGAAATTGATGGAGGAAAGTTGAAGTTGTCTGTTAGACCTGAGCTTTCTGATGAATCTGCAATTGTGGGACAACACAAGATTCAGGACATTAAATTGCCGGTTGCTTCTCAGACTGTGCATCACAGACAATACAGAACCAACCGTGACTCTTTGTTGCCCATTCAGAATCTGATTCGTCAGTTGGAGAGTCAGAAAGTCATCAGCAAAACTCATTCACCTTTCAACAGTCCAGTGTGGCCTGTGCGAAAGCAGAATGGAGACTGGCGTCTGACAGTCGACTACCGAGCTCTGAACGAAGTAACTCCACCTATGAGTGCAGCAGTACCAGACATGATGGAACTCCAGTATGAGCTGGAATCCAAAGAGGCCAAATGGTATGCTACCATAGACATTGCTAATGCCTTCTTCTCTATTCCCATAGCAGAGGAATGCAGGCCTCAGTTTGCTTTCACCTGGAGAGGAATCCAGTACACTTTCAACAGATTGCCAATGGGCTGGATCCACAGCTCCAGCATCTGTCATGCAGTGATCCATGATGCTCTGGAGAAAGGTGGTGCTCCAGAACACATCCAGTTCATCGATGATATCATCGTCTGGGGTAAAACTGCTGAGGAAGTCTTCGAGAAAGGTAACAAAGTCATTGACATTCTTCTGAGTGCAGGTTTTGCCATCAAGCGAGACAAGGTGAAAGGACCTACCAGAGAGATCCAGTTTCTGGGAGTGCGGTGGCAGGATGGACGCCGACACATTCCAGTGGATGTGGTAAATAGAGTCTCTACCATGGCAAATCCCATGAACAAGCAAGAAACTCTACGTTTCTTGGGGATAGTGGGATTTTGGAGACTGCACATTCCTGGATACAGTCAGATTGTGAAACCTCTGTATGATGTGACTCGAAAGAGAAACAATTTCCACTGGGGACCTGAACAACAAGCAGCTTTTGACCAGATAAAGCAAGAGGTAGTTCAAGCAATGGGTCTGGGACCTGTCCGAGATGGTCCAGACATTAAGAACATTTTGTACACGGCTGCAAGTGACAATGGTCCAACCTGGTGCTTGTGGCAAAGAGCTCCAGGTGAGACACGTGGACGACCTCTTGGTTTCTGGAGTAGAGGTTACAGAGGTTCAGAGGCTAATTATACTCCAACAGAGAAAGAGATTCTAGCTGCCTATGAAGGAGTAAAAGCAGCTTCTGAAGTGATTGGAACTGAATCACAACTTCTCTTAGCTCCCAGATTACCAGTTTTGAATTGGATGTTCAAAGGCAAAGGTTCCACACCACATCATGCAACAGATTCCACCTGGTCTAAGTGGATGGCTCTGATAACACAGAGAGCTCGAATGGGAAATCTTGAAAGACCAGGTCTAGTGGAGGTGATCTCAAGTTGGCCTGAAGATATCAACTGTACTAAACCTCCAGAGGAGAGAGTAACTCGTGCTGAGGAAGCTCCTCCTTACAATGACCTTTCTGATGATGAAAAGAAATATGCTTTGTTCACAGACGGTTCCTGTCGTCTTGTCGGGAACAAGCGAAGGTGGAAGTCTGCAGTGTGGAGTCCAACACGCCGAGTTGCAGAGGCAAAGGATGGAGAAGGAGAATCCAGTCAGTTTGCAGAGGTAAAAGCTGTCCAGCTAGCTCTCGACGTAGCTGAACGTGAGAGGTGGCCAAAGCTTTATCTCTACACCGACTCATGGATGGTAGCCAATGCTCTGTGGGGTTGGCTAACGAACTGGAAGAAGAATGGTTAGCAGAGAAAAGGAAAGCCTATTTGGGCAGCTGAGCTGTGGCAGGACATTGCTGATCGAATCGAGAGAATTCCAGTGAAGGTGAGACACATTGATGCTCACATCCCTAAGAGCAAAGCTACTGAGGAACAACAACACAACCATCAGGCAGATCTAGCTGCAAGAGTTTCTCAAGTAGACATGGACTCTGATCTTGATCTCGACTGGAAACACCGAGGTGAGATATTCTTAGCTCGGTGGGCTCACGATTCGTCAGGACATCAAGGCAGAGATGCAACCTACCAGTGGGCTCGTGACAGATCCATAGACATTTCCATGGATGCTATCGCACAAGTCATCCATGACTGTGACATTTGTGCTGCTATTAAGCAGGCAAAGCGACTTAAGCCCTTATGGTATGGTGACAGATGGTCCAAGTACAAGTATGGTGAAGCTTGGCAGATTGACTACATCACTCTACCACGTTCTCGTTCTGGTAAGCAGTATGTGCTCACTATGGTAGAGGCAAACACTGGATGGTTGGAAACTTACCCAGTTCCACATGCAACTGCACGCAACACCATTCTTGGTCTGGAGAGACAAATCCTGTGGAGACATGGAACTCCAGAGAGATTGAGTCAGACAACGGAACTCATTTCAAAAACAACCTTGTAAAGAGCTGGGCCAAAGAGCACGGCATTGAGTGGATATTCCACATTCCCTACTATGCACCAGCTGCAGGGAAGATTGAACGCTACAACGGTTTGCTGAAGACCACTCTTAAAGCCATGGGGGGTGGATCTCTGAAAAACTGGGAAAAGCATTTAGCACAAGCAACCTGGCTGGTAATAGTAGAGGTTCAGTGAACCGAGCTGGACCGGCACACTCAGATCTGCTACAGAAAGTAGAAGGTGATAGAGTTCCTGTTGTTAGAGAAAAGAATCTGTTAGGTAAAACTGTTTGGGTATTTTCTCCCTCAGGAGAGGCTAAACCTGTCCGAGGGGTGGTTTCAGCTGAAGGTCCTGGTCACACTTATTGGGTAATGCAAGAGAATGGTGAAATTCAGTGTATTCCACAAAGAAATCTAACTTTAGCTGAAAGAGTTTAATTTCAGAGTGTTGTACATCTACATCGCGCCCAAAGGAAGAATCCTTGAGGAATCCATGGTGCACAAACCCTGAGAACCCTGAGAGCCCTGAGTCAACTGAGAGTCCCTGCTTCCCTGTTTCCCTGTTTCCCTTTTCTTCGCTTCGTCTGCGAAGAGACAAACTGTTTCCATTTCTCTTGTTTCTTGGACTTCTGAATCATCTACACCTGAGGATAGCCGGAATGGACTATGAACTTCACTTACAAATTGTAGATATTGCTTTAGATTGGATGGACAGTATGAACAGCCAATGAAATTGTTTAGAAGAGGTGGATTGTGACCGGTTGATGCTATGCCTTTAAGAAAGAGACAGTTGCTGAACACTCTAGCTGAATGTTTTTGATATTTGAACAAAAACAAGATAGTCTAAACTAATTTCATTGGTAGCTGTGAGTGCAGTTTTGAGTTTGGGTTCTGTTGGTTCAGTCTGTGTCTGGTCTGGGTTCAGGCTGGGTGCAGTCTGTGCTTCTCTGTCCTGTGGGCTGGACGGCTTCTCTTTTCTGAAGCAGGAACGGCCTTGAGTTAACAGCTAACCAGATAAGAGAACTAATTCTTGCATGTGCTTTTTCAGCTAACAGCATTTTTCTTCCTTAATTGCCTTTCTCTCTCTCTCTAACCCTTTTTGGGAAAAAGGGGAGGTGGGGAGGGAGAGAGGGGGGTTCAGGGAACCCCCCTGGCCGGCTGGAGGGAAAGGTTTTTCTGCATTGTGTTCATTGTTATATTTTCCTGTATATATTGTAAATATTGTATATTTGTGTATATACTCATTGCATTCCATTTATGCTTGTAAATATAGCTTTCATCTGCTTTTCCGACTGAGCTAGCTGTGGTTTCTTTCCCTGTGTGTGGGGAGGGAACTTTCTCACCCCACCACAATACTCTGATTGCATTTTATCTTCGTCGCTTTGGCCATCACCCTATCCCTACAGCGACAAGACCAGACACCATCCTGCTGAAGCCAGACCAACCCCGAGACCATGTGGCTTTCTTGCCAGCAACCAACCATGTCAGTGCCACACAAGTGTGCCCCAAAAGCCTCAGTAGGTAATACACAGCAGCAGCACTCCCCATTTGGGTGGAATCAGCTGTGAGTAATAAATTCATTACCTCTTTGGCTTCACAGTTCTTATTGAGTCTCTCCCCAGCTCTGGTCAAGCACCATTTCACTCCTGGGGGTTGTCTCTTTCTGATATTCCCAGTTTGCGTAAAATTGTTAAAATTGTTATATTTGCCTAAATACTGTACATTCCCACTGTAAACATATATTTAGCTGTGCATCGAACCTATTTGATAAGTTTTGTCAAGTTTTTCATATTAAAAAAAGCTATTAATATTTAATTATATTTGCATTTGTCATATCTATCTTAATTAATTATTCAAATAATTCCTTAACAGCATGATATGCCCAGAGAGCTTACTAATTTATTTTGCTTTTAAATATTGAGAAATGCTTATGCTGGCATAATACCTCTTTTAGAATATTTTATGTGTTCTTTCAGGTAAATACTGCCAAATATATGGCAACCAAAATCTTCCCCCTCTGTCCCAGTTTGATTTCCAGTGAGACAGGGGACTTGGGAATGAAGCAGAATTGCTAGAAAGATCAAATGCCTCCTGATTTATAATGCAATGTGGTAGTTTTAGACTATGCCTTTAATTTTTTTTCAAAGATCTTGAACAGAAAGTGATAAAATGTAAATAAATTACAATTGTGTGTAAAAAGGAAATAATTATAGTTCTAAACAATCCCATTGGAAAGCTCATAATGAACTTAAACTGGTTGTGCAAAACAATCTTTCTCACCTTTTACTTCTTCAGCTCTGGCTGAAGCTTCTCCTGGCTTTACTGACCTTGACTGCATCGCTTTCATTGTAACTGGTATTAACAACTTCTCTGCTCTGTCTCTTGTCCCTTTGTGTACAGAGGGGTAGGGAAGGAAGCAGGAAGGGAGAAGCTGTTACAGCTCCCCTGGTCTTTGGCCAGGGGGATTCTTGTGCTGTTTATTAACTGTAAATACCTGTAAATATTGTAAATACAGTACATCTTGTACATATTCTTTGCAATTCATAGTAGATTGTAGTTTTGCTTGTAAATACAGCTTTGATTTGCTTCCAGCTGAGCTGGTCTGGCAAATTTGATGTTGGGGGGGAATTTTCAACCCACCACAGCAGCTGAGAAAAGAAACATTGTCTAGACTTACCTGCTAGTATTCACTGAATTGAAAAACAAGGTCTTTCAGTTCAGACATGTTCAGGCAAACACAATAGCATGGGAAGGATATCTGCACTGCTATCTACACTAGCCACAACACATTTTATTTCAAAATTGTGTGCAGTGAAACCTACCTGGAACTGAGTTGTCATTTACCTAAAATGTAAAAGATGTGTTTGTGTTGTATGCCTGGAACAATATTTAAATAAGCAGATGGACATACTAGAAAGTATAAACCAAAAGGAATATCATTATGTATTTTATTCTCATTCTTCACTCATTTTACACAGTGGCATTGAATCAATACAAAATGATGCATCAGTGCAAAATCTTCTGTATATCAAAAAGAAATATTTCCTGTTTCATACTGTTTAAAGAATCTTTGGAAGAAGAAATGTATTACACGCATTTACCAAAATGAAGCAGCCCTGAAACAGAACAGGCTAGTATTTACTAGCAATGAGAACAAAGTTGGAAAATAATTAGAATAGAATAGAATAGAATAGAATAGAATAGAATAGAATAGAATAGAATAGAATAGACCAGGTTGGAAAAGACCTTTGAGATCATCAAGTCCAACCTATCATCCAACACTATATAATCAATTAAACCATGGCACCAAGCACCCCATCCAGTCTCTTTTTAAACACCTTCAGTGATGGTGACTCCAACACCTCCCTGGGCAATGGCCATTACAATGGCAAATTACTCTTTCTGTGAAGAATTTCTTCCTAACATCCAGCCTAAACACCCCCTGGTGCATCTTGAGACTGTGTCACCCTGTTCTGTTTCCGGTTGCCTGGGAGAAGAGACCAGTCCCCACCTGGCTACAACCTCCCTTCAGGTAGTTGTAGAGAACAATAAGGTCTCCCCTGAGACTCCTCTTCTCCAGGCTAAGCAATCCAAGCTCCCTCAGTCTCTCCTCATAGGGCATGTGCTCCAGACCTCTCCCCAGCCTCGTTGCCCTTCTCTGGACATGTTCAAGTGTCTCAATATCCTTCTTGGACACAGTACTCAAGGTATGGCCTAACCAGTCCTGAGTAAAGGGGCAGAATGACCTCCCTGCTCCTGCTGCCCACACTGTTCCTGATACAGGCCAGGATGTCATTGGCCTTCTTGGCTACCTGGGCACAGTGCTGGCTCATGTTCAGCTAGCTGTCAAGCAGCACGCCCAGGTCCCTCTCTGCATGGCTGCTCTCCAACCACTCTGACCCCAGCCTGTAGCACCTCATGGGGTTGTTGTGTCCAATGTGTAGAACCCAGCACTTAGATGTGCTAAATCTCATGCCATTGGACTCTGCCAATCTGTTCAACCTGTCAAGGTCCCTCTGCAGAGCTCTCCTACCCTCTAACAGATCAACACCTGCTGCCAACTTGGTGTCACCTGCAAATTTACTGATGATGGACTCAATCCCCTCAACCACATCATCAATAAAGATATTGAACAGGATGGAGCCCAACACTGATCCCATTAGTGACTGGCTGCCAGCTGGATGTGGCACCATTCACCACCACTCTCTGGGCTTGGCCCTCTAGCCAGTTCTTAACCCAGCACAGAGTGCACCTGTCCAAGCCACAGGCTGACAGTTTGGCCAGGAGTTTACTGTGGGGGATGGTGTCAAAGGCCTTGCTGAAGTCCAGGTAAACTACATCCAGAGCTTTCCCCACATCCACCAAGAAGGTCACCTATCATAAAAGGAGTTTAGACCTTATCTTGTTTTCATTTAAATATCAAAAACATTCAGCCAGAGTATTCCAGTAACTGTGCCTTTCTTAAAGGCACAGCCTAAAACAGTCACACCAGAGAAGGGCAACAAACTTGGTGAGGAGTTTGGAACACAAGCCCTCTGAGGAGAGGCTAAGGAAGCTGGGGTTGCTTAGCCTGGAGAAGAGGAGACTCAGGGGTGACCTTATTGCTTTCTACAACTACCTGAAGGGAGGTTGTGGACAGGCGGAGGTTGATCTCTTCTCCCAGGCAGCCAGTACCAGAACAAGAGGACACAGTCTCAAGCTGTGCCAGGGGAGGTTTAGACTGGATGTTAGGAAGAAATTCTATACAGAGAGAGTGATTGCCCATTGGAATGGTCTGCCCGGGGAGGTGGTGGAGTCACCATCATTGGAGGTGTTCAGGAGGAGACTTGATGGGTGCTTGGTGCCATGGTCTAGTTGTTTAGGTGGGTTGAATTGGTTGATAGGTTGGACATGATGATCTTGACAGTCTCTTCCAACCTGGTCTATTCTATTCTATTCTATTCTATTCTATTCTATTCTATTCTATTCCATTCTATTCTATTCTATTCTAAAGTTTGCTTTGGGTTGGCATGGTCTGAGTTAGGGAAGTAGAAAGGAAGGACTACTTGAGAACTATCACAACATATTTCACCACATTTCACCACCTGTATTATGGAGGATTTAATATGAGTTCTTTTTGTCATTATTGTTTTGGTGAGTGAAAGACCTATTGTTCCTGGTATCAGGCAAGTTTTCTGTGAGTTGTATGTTACATTTTCTTTTTCAAGGTTCACTTTCCCAAGCTTTACTATTAGACTAATATAGAAGTGATGCATCTAAAATTGGAAAGGAAGGATTTTCTTTAGCTGGCTGAGATAGTGATGAAAACTTCAACATAATTTTCTTCTTAATTTTGGGTATGCTATCACCTGTCTTGGCAGGTTTTTTACATAATCACAGTATCACAGTACATTAGAGTTTGGAAGGGACCTCAAGAGATCATCAGGTCCAACCCCCTTGCCAAAGCAGGATCACTTAGGGTAGTCCACACTGGAATGCATCCAGGTGGGTTTTGAAAGTCTTCAGAGAAGGGGACTCCACAACCTCCCTGGGCAGCCTGTTCCAGTGCTCCATCATCCTCACTGTAAAAAAGTTTCCCCTCATCTTGAGGTGAAATCTTCTATGTTCAAGTCTGAACCCGTTGTTTCTTGTCTTTTTACTGTGCACCACTGAAAAGAGCTTGGCTCCTTCCACTTGACACCCACTCCTCAGATATTTGTACACATTGATGAGATCCCCTCTCAGTCTTCTCCAGACTAAATAGCCCCAGGGCTCTCAGTCTCTCTTCATAGGGAGATGTTCAAGTCCCCTAATCATCCTCATTGCTCTGTGTTGAATTCCCTCCAGCAGTTCTCTGTCTTTCTTGAACTGGGGAGCCCAAAACTGGATGCAGTATTCCAGGTGTGGAGGTAGAAGAACTTACCTAGACCTGCTGGACACACCATTCTTGATGCATTCCAGGATACCATTGACTCTCTTGGCCACAAGGGCACATAGTTTTTCCATGGAGAACTTGCCGTCCATCAGCACTCCAAGGTCTTTCTCTGTGGAGCTGCTTGCCAGCAGGGCAGCCCATAACATGTACTGGTGCATGTTGTTATTCCTTCCCAGATGTAGGACCTTGCACTTGTCCTTACTAAACTTCATGAGGTTTGCCTGCACCCAGATCTCCAGCCTATCCAGGTTGATGACTGAGTTGTAACAACTAATGTTGTAGTGATTAACTTTATGCTCAGTATGACACGACAATGAAAAGACCTCTTGGCTTTGTTGGATGACAAAAGCTGTACAAACCACAATTTATCACAGAATCATAGAATATTTTGGGTTGGAAGGGACAGTTACACAGGGGAGCTATACTGCTCCATGACTCCAACTGCCAGCTCAGGAGGCCAGTTTTCTGGAAGACAACCTATCCTGCTATTAAAAATTGAGGCAAAGAAGGTGTTAAGTACCTCTGCCTTTTCCTCATCTTTTGTTAAATATTCCCTTCCATGTCCACTAAGGATTGGAGGTTGTCCTTGCCTCTCCTCTTGGACCTGGGGGTGCTGGTTGATTGTAGGTTGAACATGAGCCTGCAGTGTGCCCAGGCAGCCAAGAAGGCCAATGGCATCCTAGCCTGCATCAGAAACAGTGTGGCCAGCAGGAGCAGGGAGGTCATTCTGCCCCTGTACACTGCACTGGTTAGGCCGCACCTTGAGTACTGTGTCCAGTTCTGGGCCCCTCAGTTTAGGAAAGATGTTGTCTTACTGGAGCGTGTCCAGAGAAGGGCAACAAAGTTGGTGAGGGGTTTGGAAGACAAGCCCTATGAGGAGAGGCTGAGGGAGCTGGGGTTGCTTAGCCTGGAGAAGAGGAGACTGAGGGGTGACCTTATTGCTCTCTACAACTACCTGAAGGGAGGTTGTAGCCAGGCGGAGGTTGGTCTCTTCTCCCAGGCAGCCAGTACCAGAACAAGAGGACACAGTCTCAGGCTGCGCCAGGGCAGGTTTAGACTGGATGTTAGGAAGAAGTTCTATACTGAGAGAGTGATTGCCCACTGGAATCAGCTGCCTGTGGAAGTGGTGGAGTCACCTTCATTGGAGGTGTTCAAGAAGAGGCTTGATGGGGTGCTTGGTGCCAGGGTTTAGTTTTTTAGTTGTTTAGGTGGGTTGTATTGTACTGTATTGTACAGTATTGTACAGTATTGTACTGTTTTGTACTGTATTGTACTGTATTGTACTGTATTGTACTGTATTGTATTTAGGTGGGTTGGATTGGTTGGACGTGATGATCTTGAAGGTCTCTTCCAACCTGTTGTATTGTATTGTATTGTATTGTATAGAAGGATTTTTGTTGTCCTTCACAGCTCTAAAAAGGCTTTTGCTGTTCTGATTTTTTTCCTGCATGACCTAGCAACATCCTTAAACATTTCATGGGTTACCTCTCCTTCCTTCCAAAGATGATACACCCTCTTTTTTCCCCTTAATTAATTCAGAAGTCTATTGCCCATCCAGGCTGGCCATATACCCTGGTGGCTCATATTCTGGCACATTGGTGCAGCCTGTTCCTGCACCTTCAAGAATTCTTTCTTGACCCTCCTGGGCCCCTTTGTTTTTATGAGTTGTTTCCCAAGGTACCTTCTGAGGTAGTTCATTGAGTAACCTGAAGTCCGCTCTCCGCAAGTCCAGAGTGGAGGTTTTGTTGATGCCCCTCTTAGCTTGAGTGCATATTGAAAACTCAATTATTTCATGGTCACTGCACCCCAGATAGCCTCCAACCACCACATCTCCCACCAGCCCTTCTCTGCTTATAAAAAGAAGGTCAAGCAAAGCCCTACCCCTGGTAGGCTCACACAGCAGCTGGGATAAGAAGCTATCCTCCATGCACACTAAGAACCTCCTGGGCTGCCTCCTCTCTGCTGTGTTAAGTTCCCAGCAGATATCAGGCAGGTTAACGGCACCCATAAGAACAAGGTCTGGTGATCTTGAGACAGCCTCTAGCTGCCATTAAAATAATTCATCAACTTCTTCATCCTGGTTGGGTGGTCTATAACAGACTCCAACTAGGATGTCAGTCTTCTCAAGTCCTTTAGCACAACACATAGATAATCTCTGCTTTTGATTACTTTTACTTGTTTTCATCTATAGTTCAGAATTTTTATTTAGTCTTTGCATTGTTGGCGCTACCTGGTTTATACCACATTGCCTTTCCTTATGTTTCAAAGTCTGCATCTACAAGGTAGTAGTTATGGGCAAGATGTGGCATCGATTTATACAGACATTATGCTGGCATTGCATCAGCTTGGTGTTTTTTACCAAAACTCTGCTTTCAGGAATGTGGGTACCCAAAAGTGAATATAGGATTTAAGAGATGTATCTGTCACATGCTTTGTATATCTCTCAGGACAAAGGATTTCTAGCACTAGAGTTAGCAGGGCTCATTGGGAGGGCTTTAAACTAGGTCTGAAGAGGGTGGGTGAGGAAACCAGTCTCTCCAGAGGGGAGAGAGTAGGACATAAACTAGAGTTAGAGGAGAAATCAGCAGCCCAGCTGAAGTGCATGTGCACCAATGCATGCAGTGTGGGTAACAAACAAGAGGAACTGGAAATCTTGGTTCCCCAGGAAAACTGTGATATAGTTGCCATTACAGAAACATGGTGGGATGATTCAGATGTTTCACATACTGCACTGGGTGGTTACAAGCTCTTTAGGAGAGACAGGCAAAGGAGAAGAGGAGGAGGGGTGGCCCTGTTATATTACAGAATCTCTTGATAGCACAGAACTTGAGGTTGAGGATGAAAGGATTGAGTGCCTGTGGGTTAAAATCAGAGGGAGGGCAAACAAGACTGACATCCTGGTTGGAGTCTGTATAGACCACCCAACCAGGATGAAGAGGTTGATGAAATATTCTATAAGCAGATGGAGGCTGTCTCAAGATCATGAGACCTTGTCCTTGTGGGTGACTTTAAACTGCCAGACATCTGCTGGGAACTTAACTCGGTAGAAAAGAGGCAGTCCAGGAAGTTCTTAGAATGTATCGAGGACAGCTTCTTGATGCAGCTTCTAAGTGAGCCTACCAGAGTTCAGGCTCTACTTGACCTGCTGGTCTCAAATAGAGAAGGGCTGGTGGGAGATGTGATGGTAGGAGGCTGTCTCGGGTGCAGTGACCACGAGGTAGTGGAGTTTTCAATATGCAGGGAAATAAGGAAGAGCAATAACAGAACCCTCACTTTGGACTTCTGGAGGGGAGACTTCAGCTTATTTAAGCAATTCATTTTGAGAGTACCCTGGGTAGCAGCCCTTAAGATCAAAGGGGTCCAGGACAAACAAGAATTCCTGAAGGCACAGGAACAGGTTGTGCACATGTGCTGAAAGATGAGACAGTGGGGAAGGCGACCGGCTGGGCAAGCAGCTCTTGAAGGAATTAAGGGGGAAAAAGAGGGTGTATTGCCTTTGGAAAGGCGGGGAGGCAGCTCATGATACGTTTAAGGATGTTGTTAGAACATGTCGGAGAAAAATTAGAGAGGCAAAAGCCCAGTTAGAACTTAAGCTGGCCACTGCTGTAAAGGACAATGAAAAGCATTTTTATAAATATATTCATGGAAAAAGAGGGACAAGAAGAACCTCCACTCTTTATTGGACCTGAAGGGAAACATTGCAAGTAAAGATGAGGAAAACATTGAGGTACTAAATACCTTCTTTCCCTCCTTTTTCACCAATAAGGCAGGAGGACTTTGGGATAACTGGCCTCCTGAACTGGTTGATGGGTCAGGGAACAGTATAATCTCCCTGTAATCCAAGAGGAAGTAGTTAGGGACTTGCTGAGACACTTGGATATTCACAAGTCCATGGGACCAGATGGGATCCATCCAAGGGTGCTAAGAGAGCTGGCAGATGAGCTGGCCAAGCCGCTCTCCATCATTTTCCAACAGTCCTGGCTGACCAGTGAGGTCCCAGATGACTGGAAACTGGCCAATGTGATGCCCATCCACAAGAAGGGCTGGATGGAGGAACCTGGAAACTACAGACCTGTCAGCCTGACCTCAGTGCCAGGCAAGATTATGGATCAGATCACCCTGGGGCAATCACAGTGCACCTGCAGGATGCCCAAGGGATCAGGTCCAGCCAACACGGATTTAGAAAGGGCAGGTCCTGCCTGACCAATGTGATCTCCTATGATCAGGTGACCTGCCTGGTGGATGTGGGGAAGGCTGTGGATGTAGTCTACCTGGACTTCAGCAAGGCCTTTAATACCATCCCCCACAGCAAACTCCTGGCCAAGCTATCAGCCTGTGGCTTGGACAGCAGCACTCTGCACTGGGTTAGGAAGTGGCTGGAGGGCCGAACCCAGAGTGGTGGTGAATGGTGCCACATGCAGCTGGCTGCCAGTCACTAGTGGTATCCCCCAGGGATCAGTGTTGGGCCCCACACTCTTTAATGTCTTTATTGATGATCTGGATGAGTGTTTTGAGTCCATCATCAGTAAGTTTGCAGATGACACCTAGCTGGGGGCAGGTGTTGATCAGTTAGAGGGTTGGAGAGCTCTCCAGATGGGCCTTGAGAGGCTGGGCAGATGGACAGAGTTCAACAGGATGGCATTCAACAAATCCAAGGGCCGGGTGCTGCACTTTGGTCACAACAACCGCATGCAGTGCTACAGGCTGGGGTTGGAGTGCCTGGAGAGTGACCAGACAGAAAGTGACCGGTGGGTACTGGTTGACGACTGGCTGAACATGAGCCAGCAGTGTGCCCAGGTGGCCTAGAAGGCCAATGGCCTCTGTGGTGGTGAGAGGTTCAGTTCTCACACACACACAAAGAAACCATGGCTAACTCAGTCAGAGAAGCAGAAATGAATAAGCTATATTTACAAGCAGGATGACATGCAGATGAATATATACACAATATACAGTATTTACGATATATACAAAAAATATACAGCAAAGAATGTAACACAGAAAACCTTTCCCTCCTCCAAGGAGAGGAATCCCCTCCCCCCCAACTATCCCCCCTTCTCCTCTCCCCCCCAACTATCCCCCCTTCTCCCCTACCCCTTCCTCCCTTTTTTCCCCAAAAGGCTTAGAGAGAGAAAAGGTAGTTATTAAGGAGGAAATTCTGTTAGCTCAAAGTGTATGCAAGAATTAGTTTCTTATCTGGTCAGCTCAGTTAGTTCAAAGTCAACTCCATTCAGCACAGAGGAAAGACAGCAGCTGCTCAGAGAGAATGAAACAGACAGACTGAACTGACTGAGATTCAAACTGAACTAAAGCTAAAATTTGAAGTTGCATTCTACCAATCTACCAATGAAATTTGTTTAGACTTACCTTTGTTTTCATTTTTATACCAAAACATTCAGCCAGATTGTTCCAGTAAGTGTCCCTTTCTTAAAGGCATAGCCTAAAACTGTCACAGCATCCTGGCTTGCATCAGAAATAGTGTGGCCAGCAGGAGCAGGGAGGTCATTCTGCCCCTGTAGTCACCACTGGTTAGGTGGTTAGGTGTGGTTAGGGCACGCCTTGAGTACTATGTCCAGTTCTGGGCCCCTCAATTTAAGAAGGACATTGAGACCCTTCAATGTGTCCAAAGAAGGGCAATGAGGGTGGTGAGAGGTCTGGAGCACAAGCCTATGAGGAGAGGCTACCTATAGGGTGGTTGTAGCCAGGTGAGGGTTGGTCTCTTCTCCCAGGCAACCAGCACCAGAACAAGAGGACACAGTCTCAAGCTGCACCAGGGGAAGTTTAGGCCTGAGGTGAGGAGAAAGTTCTTCACAGAAGAACTATTGAAATGTCCTGCCCAGGGAGGTGGTAGAGTCACCATCCCTGGAGGTGTTCATAAGGGGATTGGATGTGGCACTTGAAGCCATGGTTTAGTTAGTCATGACGTGTTGGGTGACAGGTTGAGCTTGATGATCTCTGAGGTCTTTTCCAACCTTACTGATTCTATGATTCTATGATTCTAAATTGTGTATTGAGTACCCTCATTCTCTCTAGCTCTTTGAGACACATCTCCAGGACACTGGTTTAAGGAAGATATTCACATTGGTCAAATTATTGTATTGCCAGTCTCAGCTCTTGATATATACTTGTCTAAGAAGCTCTCTGAATTCAAATAGGTTCCATACAAGAAGGGGGTGGGAAGGAAGAAGAAGATGATAAAAAAAAACTATTACTATAATATTCCCTTGCAATTTTTCTATGAGGATTGTAAGAAATCTACTATTTGTGTTTTTTTTTTTACTGGATAGAGGTAGAAATACTAGAGTGCTAGAGTACTAGAACACTGGATTCCATTTGTGTGCCTTTTTGAGACTTTGTTTTAAGGAATTAAACACCAGAATACCAGAATTGCTTTCAGTTCTGTATTACCATTGTTCAGTTTATGGCTAGGAACGTATTTTGTTACCTTTTAAACCAAAATAACTTCAAGCACTGTGGAGCTGCCCCATGTTCACATTGTAGGATCCTTTCTTCCACTGTATTTTGATGCAGTTTCTTATTGTTTAATCTTGCTTTCCTCTTGGGGTATTTTTAACAGCGCTTCATGATATTACCTAAGTAGTGGTTCTTAAATTATTATGATTTTTGAAATGTGTTAACATCTTGAAACACAAGACCCTTTCTTATCTTACTTTCTTCAGTTTGTGCATTTTTAGGTCTTAAGGTTTCCTGTCTGTCCAGACAGATTATGCTTCTGCTGGGATTCCTGATCATATGTTTCTGATGTAGATCTCCAGTTTGATATCTTAGGCACATAATAATAGTGCTCTGAATGGGGCTAGTAATTACAGAATTTGAGCTTGCATTATCAGCAACCAGTTTTAAAAGAATACTCAATAAAAGAAATCTTGCTGAGCAGGTTTTTAATGCAAATCACTTGAATTTTCATTTGAGATCTTAGTGTCTTTGGGACCTGAATGTAATCAGACATTTTACCATTATTAAAATGATACTAGGCACATGCAGACAGAGGTTGAAATGACATGATATTGCTCTCAAAATGTGTTCTCACTTGGATACTTAAAAATGTGTGCTTGTTTGTATTGAGCATTTGTCACCTTATCAGTCCAGCCCTTCTGTCAGCAGTTTTGAAGTATTTGTTATTTTATACACTGTTTTTGTACACTGTGGACTTCTCTATGTTCATGCTCCATTTATTTGCAGTTGAAAGAATCCTTGGAGCTTTCACTTTTAATTAATTTGATTTTCCCTACTGTACATGCTGAAACTGGTGATACATTTGGTGGTCAATGCTTTTATTTACTTCTGTAAACGTGTGCCTGACATACTATGTCAAGGAGATTAATGCATTTTTCTGATGAAAGTTTTCTTTTTAATAATGAGTATAACCATTGATGTGTGTTCCTTTGTTATAACAAGAAAGGATTACATATAAACATATTAGTAAATCTACCACAAAGTAAGGTAACTAGAATATATGCAACTCAGCCACAGCAATAAGAAAATATTTCTTCTTCATTTGTTTCAGCTTTTGGCTTCAGTCTAGTTCTGGGAAAAAAATTCCAGTTATAGGCCTTGAGAAAAACATTTCAGTTATTTACTCATAACTTTAAGTAGGTGTGTAGTCAACCATTGTCAAAAAAGGTACCTATATGCTTAAGTGCTTTCCTGGATTTGGGCCTTAGACATTTTTCAAGTGATCTGCCAGGACTGTGGTTAGTACACTGTGATGTAATAGCCCTCCTTGTCTGAGCTATCCTTTCCTGACTTGCAAGAAATTCCCTCCTTTCTTCTAGGCAGAGAGTCAGACTTTTTGGTTCTTAGCTCTGTGAGTCTCTTACGGGAAAACAAATGTACTCACCAGAACTTTTCTTCTTGCTTTGTGTCAGGTTGTGTTATAATTTTACCAATCAATAAATCGATAATCAATCATTTCAATAGCTTCAACAATGTTGTGGTTTTAGGCTATGCCTTTAAAATTCAGTTACAGATTTTGAGCAGAAAAGTAGAAAAATATAAGTAAATCACTATTTGGTGTAAAAAGAAAACAAAGATTATTCTAAACAAATTCATTGGGTAAATATCTAGAATAAGAGGAGCTGTGCCATAACAATTCTTCCCCCTTTTTCTCTTTTCTTCTGATCTCTGGATGGTTTTGCTTCACTCAGGAGAGATAATCTATGTGCTTTGGCTGGCCTTGGCTAAGTCTATCTCCTCTGCTCCTTTCTTTGTCCCTTTTGTACAGGGGGGTAAGGGGAGAAGCAGGGAGGGAGAAGCAGGGAGGGAGAAGCTGGTAGCTTTCCCTGGTCCTTGGCCGGGGGGTACTTGTGCTGTTTATTAATTGTAAATATCTGTATAATATTGTTTATACTGTATATTTTGTACATATTCATTGCATTCCATTGTGGAGTGTAGGTTTTGCTTGTAAATACAGCTTCATTTGCTTCTAACTGAGTTTGTCTGGCAAAAGTTAATGCTGGGGGGAAACTTCAACCCACCACAAACAAGCCTGCAGTGATTCTTTGAGCTTTGTTACCTATCATTAAAAAATAAAAAGGAGATCTGGTGAAGGAAATCAGGCAATTTTTTTTATTTAAGAAACAAAAAAAATATCTAAAGTAAGACACATCAAAATTAGTCTACTTGATTCTTGATGAATTAATACATCTTTATTCATTAAGCCACACTTTCTCAAAACTGCAAACTAAACCCACTGAACACTTTAACATATAGCGTAACTGATATTTTACATCAAGAAGAAAGACTGAGAGAGTTGGTATATTCAGCCTGGAGTAGACAAGGCTTCAGGGAGACCTTATTGCTTAAGTACTTATAGTACTTAAAAGTAGCCTATCAGAAAGATCATAGAATCATAGAATTCATAGTATCATAGTATCAGTCAGGGTTGGAAGGGACCACAAGGATCATCTAGCTCCAACCACCCTGCCATGGGCAGGGACACCCTGCACTAGATCAGGCTGCCCACAGCCTCATCCAGCCTGGGCTTAAACACCTCCAGGGATGGGGCCTCAACCACCTCCCTGGACAACCCATTCCAGGGCTTCACCACTGTCATGGTGAAGAACTTCCTCCTCACTTCCAGTCTGAATCTCCCCACCTCCAGCTTCATTCCATTCCCCCTAGTCCGATCACTACCTGATATCCTGAGAAGTCCCTCCCGAGCCTTCTTGTAGGCCCCCTTCAGATACTGGAAGGCCACAATGAGGTCACCTCGGAGCCTTCTCTTCTCCAGACTGAACAGCCCCAACTCCCTCAGTCTGTCCTCATATGAGAGGTTGTTGCAGTTTGGGCTGGGTGCCCTCTGCTACATGAGGTACTTCCTGTGTCCAGAGGTCCAGCCCAGTGGGTGGACACAGGAAACTAGGTATTTCTACCATAATTCTCTGCACCACCACTATAGGATCCAGTGCGAGGTCTGGCACCTCCTCTTTCTTCCTCGCCGTCGCCCAGTAACTGGGGGAGATGTTGTCTCCTGGCCATGGGCCTGGCTAGGCCCAAGGCCACGGGGGGATGGGCAGTCTCAGATCTGGCCAGCTGAGACTAGCCTAGCAGTGGGGAGGGGGGAAGAAGGAGCCCCGGGGGGCTCTCATAGCAGTAAATTCTGACAAGTTTAATTATTCTGGTCCCAAGTCCTGTGTCTGGCCCTTGCAAGAAACTCTGGAGCTATGAATTCCATAATGGCTGAAGGAGAAACATAACTTTTGTTGTCTGATAGAAGACCCTTGTTGTTTTTTTCATTAGAAGGCTCTAGGATTTCAAAGCAAACACTTCTGTTTCTCTGTGTGGGACATATATAGAGACTGTGCATGTTGCCTCAAATGTGGAAAGCCTTGCCGTAACAGCAGTGGGAAAATTCTTTTGGTTAAAGTTACAGATAAGAAAGACTAAACTGTAAAATTTTGTTTTAACCAAATGTACTGATACCAGAGAACCTGATAGCAAGCAATATCTTTGTCACAAATGGAAATTATACTACTTAAAGCAGACTTTGCCAGTTATCAATGGCTCTCAAATGTTACTGCTCATCAGCATGCTTTAATGGAAGAGGTACAGGCAGTTTAATGGCAAGCCACTTGTTAAGCAGGCGTAATTAACAAGTGGCTCAGAGGCTGCTCCCACCAACAGAATTTTGAGGGTTTCAATCTTGGGGAACTTTCTATGACACCAGGTCCACTAGCAACAGATGGAGTACAGCCATCCCAGAGGGGGAGAAAAATCTTAGCACATGAGAATAACCTATCCCACAGAGAGAGAAGGGTTCTAGGAAGGGAGTTGTCAGGTCTCATTGACAGGGCTTTAAACTAGATTTGAAGGGGGAAGGGGCAGAAAGCAGTCTCTCCAGACAGGAGTCTGGGGGTGGTAAGCTGGAGACAGGGGTGAAACTGGATTCCCAGTTGAAGTGCATGTACACTAATGCACGCAGTATGAGTAACAAACAAGAAGAGCTGGAAGCCTTGTTACAGCAGGAAAGTTATGATGTAGTTGCCATCACAGAAACGTGGTGGGATGACTCACGTGACTGGAGCACCATAATCGATGGCTACAGGCTCTTCAAGAGAGACAGGTGAGGGAGAAGGGGTGGAGCGGTGGCCCTGTACATAAGGGAGGCTCTAGACACCATGAAACGAGAGATTAAGGATGATCAAGTTGAGTGCTTTGCTTGACCTTCTTTTTATAAGCAGAGAAGGGCTGGTGGGAGATGTGGTGGTTGGAGGCTATCTGGGGTGCAGTGACCATGAAATAATTGAGTTTTCAATATGCACTCAAGCTAAGAGGGGCATCAACAAAACCTCCACTCTGGACTTGCGGAGAGCGGACTTCAGGTTACTCAATGAACTACCTCAGAAGCTCCACAGTGCTTGAAGTTATTTTGGTTTAAAAGGTAACAAAATACGTTCCTAGCCATAAACTGAACAATGGTAATACAGAACTGAAAGCAATTCTGGTATTCTGGTGTTTAATTCCTTAAAACAAAGTCTCAAAAAGGCACACAAATGGAATCCAGTGTTCTAGTACTCTAGCACTCTAGTATTTCTACCTCTATCCAGTAAAAAAAAAAACACAAATAGTAGATTTCTTACAATCCTCATAGAAAAATTGCAAGGGAATATTATAGTAATAGTTTTTTTTTTATCATCTTCTTCTTCCTTCCCACCCCCTTCTTGTATGGAACCTATTTGAATTCAGAGAGCTTCTTAGACAAGTATATATCAAGAGCTGAGACTGGCAATACAATAATTTGACCAATGTGAATATCTTCCTTAAACCAGTGTCCTGGAGATGTGTCTCAAAGAGCTAGAGAGAATGAGGGTACTCAATACACAATTTAGAATCATAGAATCATAGAATCAGTAAGGTTGGAAAAGACCTCAGAGATCATCAAGCTCAACCTGTCACCCAACACGTCATGACTAACTAAACCATGGCTTCAAGTGCCACATCCAATCCCCTTATGAACACCTCCAGGGATGGTGACTCTACCACCTCCCTGGGCAGGACATTTCAATAGTTCTTCTGTGAAGAACTTTCTCCTCACCTCAGGCCTAAACTTCCCCTGGTGCAGCTTGAGACTGTGTCCTCTTGTTCTGGTGCTGGTTGCCTGGGAGAAGAGACCAACCCTCACCTGGCTACAACCACCCTATAGGTAGCCTCTCCTCATAGGCTTGTGCTCCAGACCTCTCACCACCCTCATTGCCCTTCTTTGGACACATTGAAGGGTCTCAATGTCCTTCTTAAATTGAGGGGCCCAGAACTGGACATAGTACTCAAGGCGTGCCCTAACCACACCTAACCACCTAACCAGTGGTGACTACAGGGGCAGAATGACCTCCCTGCTCCTGCTGGCCACACTATTTCTGATGCAAGCCAGGATGCTGTGACAGTTTTAGGCTATGCCTTTAAGAAAGGGACACTTACTGGAACAATCTGGCTGAATGTTTTGGTATAAAAATGAAAACAAAGGTAAGTCTAAACAAATTTCATTGGTAGATTGGTAGAATGCAACTTCAAATTTTAGCTTTAGTTCAGTTTGAATCTCAGTCAGTTCAGTCTGTCTGTTTCATTCTCTCTGAGCAGCTGCTGTCTTTCCTCTGTGCTGAATGGAGTTGACTTTGAACTAACTGAGCTGACCAGATAAGAAACTAATTCTTGCATACACTTTGAGCTAACAGAATTTCCTCCTTAATAACTACCTTTTCTCTCTCTAAGCCTTTTGGGGAAAAAAGGGAGGAAGGGGTAGGGGAGAAGGGGGGATAGTTGGGGGGGAGAGGAGAAGGGGGGATAGTTGGGGGGGAGGGGATTCCTCTCCTTGGAGGAGGGAAAGGTTTTCTGTGTTACATTCTTTGCTGTATATTTTTGTATATATCGTAAATACTGTATATTGTGTATATATTCATCTGCATGTCATCCTGCTTGTAAATATAGCTTATTCATTTCTGCTTCTCTGACTGAGTTAGCCATGGTTTCTTTGTGTGTGTGTGAGAACTGAACCTCTCACCACCACAGAGGCCATTGGCCTTCTAGGCCACCTGGGCACACTGCTGGCTCATGTTCAGCCAGTCGTCAACCAGTACCCACCGGTCACTTTCTGTCTGGTCACTCTCCAGGCACTCCAACCCCAGCCTGTAGCACTGCATGCGGTTGTTGTGACCAAAGTGCAGCACCCGGCCCTTGGATTTGTTGAATGCCATCCTGTTGAACTCTGTCCATCTGCCCAGCCTCTCAAGGCCCATCTGGAGAGCTCTCCAACCCTCTAACTGATCAACACCTGCCCCCAGCTAGGTGTCATCTGCAAACTTACTGATGATGGACTCAAAACACTCATCCAGATCATCAATAAAGACATTAAAGAGTGTGGGGCCCAACACTGATCCCTGGGGGATACCACTAGTGACTGGCAGCCAGCTGCATGTGGCACCATTCACCACCACTCTGGGTTCGGCCCTCCAGCCACTTCCTAACCCAGTGCAGAGTGCTGCTGTCCAAGCCACAGGCTGATAGCTTGGCCAGGAGTTTGCTGTGGGGGATGGTATTAAAGGCCTTGCTGAAGTCCAGGTAGACTACATCCACAGCCTTCCCCACATCCACCAGGCAGGTCACCTGATCATAGGAGATCACATTGGTCAGGCAGGACCTGCCCTTTCTAAATCCGTGTTGGCTGGACCTGATCCCTTGGGCATCCTGCAGGTGCACTGTGATTGCCCCAGGGTGATCTGATCCATAATCTTGCCTGGCACTGAGGTCAGGCTGACAGGTCTGTAGTTTCCAGGTTCCTCCATCCAGCCCTTCTTGTGGATGGGCATCACATTGGCCAGTTTCCAGTCATCTGGGACCTCACTGGTCAGCCAGGACTGTTGGAAAATGATGGAGAGCGGCTTGGCCAGCTCATCTGCCAGCTCTCTTAGCACCCTTGGATGGATCCCATCTGGTCCCATGGACTTGTGAATATCCAAGTGTCTCAGCAAGTCCCTAACTACTTCCTCTTGGATTACAGGGAGATTATACTGTTCCCTGACCCCATCAACCAGTTCAGGAGGCCAGTTATCCCAAAGTCCTCCTGCCTTATTGGTGAAAAAGGAGGGAAAGAAGGTATTTAGTACCTCAATGTTTTCCTCATCTTTACTTGCAATGTTTCCCTTCAGGTCCAATAAAGAGTGGAGGTTCTTCTTGTCCCTCTTTTTCCATGAATATATTTATAAAAATGCTTTTCATTGTCCTTTACAGCAGTGGCCAGCTTAAGTTCTAACTGGGCTTTTGCCTCTCTAATTTTTCTCCGACATGTTCTAACAACATCCTTAAACGTATCATGAGCTGCCTCCCCGCCTTTCCAAAGGCAATACACCCTCTTTTTCCCCCTTAATTCCTTCAAGAGCTGCTTGCCCAGCCGGTCGCCTTCCCCACTGTCTCATCTTTCAGCACATGTGCACAACCTGTTCCTGTGCCTTCAGGAATTCTTGTTTGTCCTGGACCCCTTTGATCTTAAGGGCTGCTACCCAGGGTACTCTCAAAATGAATTGCTTAAATAAGCTGAAGTCTCCCCTCCAGAAGTCCAAAGTGAGGGTTCTGTTATTGCTCTTCCTTATTTCCCTGCATATTGAAAACTCCACTACCTCGTGGTCACTGCACCCGAGACAGCCTCCTACCATCACATCTCCCACCAGCCCTTCTCTATTTGAGACCAGCAGGTCAAGTAGAGCCTGAACTCTGGTAGGCTCACTTAGAAGCTGCATCAAGAAGCTGTCCTCGATACATTCTAAGAACTTCCTGGACTGCCTCTTTTCTACCGAGTTAAGTTCCCAGCAGATGTCTGGCAGTTTAAAGTCACCCACAAGGACAAGGTCTCATGATCTTGAGACAGCCTCCATCTGCTTATAGAATATTTCATCAACCTCTTCATCCTGGTTGGGTGGTCTATACAGACTCCAACCAGGATGTCAGTCTTGTTTGCCCTCCCTCTGATTTTAACCCACAGGCACTCAATCCTTTCATCCTCAACCTCAAGTTCTGTGCTATCAAGAGATTCTGTAATATAACAGGGCCACCCCTCCTCCTCTTCTCCTTTGCCTGTCTCTCCTAAAGAGCTTGTAACCACCCAGTGCAGTATGTGAAACATCTGAATCATCCCACCATGTTTCTGTAATGGCAACTATATCACAGTTTTCCTGGGGAACCAAGATTTCCAGTTCCTCTTGTTTGTTACCCACACTGCATGCATTGGTGCACATGCACTTCAGCTGGGCTGCTGATTTCTCCTCTAACTCTAGTTTATGTCCTACTCTCTCCCCTCTGGAGAGACTGGTTTCCTCACCCACCCTCTTCAGACCTAGTTTAAAGCCCTCCCAATGAGCCCTGCTAACTCTAGTGCTAGAAATCCTTTGTCCTGAGAGATATACAAAGCATGTGACAGATACATCTCTTAAATCCTATATTCACTTTTGGGTACCCACATTCCTGAAAGCAGAGTTTTGGTAAAAAACACCAAGCTGATGCAATGCCAGCACAATGTCTGTATAAATCGATGCCACATCTTGCCCATAACTACTACCTTGTAGATGCAGACTTTGAAACATAAGGAAAGGCAATGTGGTATAAACCAGGTAGCGCCAACAATGCAAAGACTAAATAAAAATTCTGAACTATAGATGAAAACAAGTAAAAGTAATCAAAAGCAGAGATTATCTATGTGTTGTGCTAAAGGACTTGAGAAGACTGACATCCTAGTTGGAGTCTGTTATAGACCACCCAACCAGGATGAAGAAGTTGATGAATTATTTTAATGGCAGCTAGAGGCTGTCTCAAGATCACCAGACCTTGTTCTTATGGGTGCCGTTAACCTGCCTGATATCTGCTGGGAACTTAACACAGCAGAGAGGAGGCAGCCCAGGAGGTTCTTAGTGTGCATGGAGGATAGCTTCTTATCCCAGCTGCTGTGTGAGCCTACCAGGGGTAGGGCTTTGCTTGACCTTCTTTTTATAAGCAGAGAAGGGCTGGTGGGAGATGTGGTGGTTGGAGGCTATCTGGGGTGCAGTGACCATGAAATAATTGAGTTTTCAATATGCACTCAAGCTAAGAGGGGCATCAACAAAACCTCCACTCTGGACTTGCGGAGAGCGGACTTCAGGTTACTCAATGAACTACCTCAGAAGGTACCTTGGGAAACAACTCATAAAAACAAAGGGGCCCAGGAGGGTCAAGAAAGAATTCTTGAAGGTGCAGGAACAGGCTGCACCAATGTGCCAGAATATGAGCCACCAGGGTATATGGCCAGCCTGGATGGGCAATAGACTTCTGAATTAATTAAGGGGAAAAAAGAGGGTGTATCATCTTTGGAAGGAAGGAGAGGTAACCCATGAAATGTTTAAGGATGTTGCTAGGTCATGCAGGAAAAAAATCAGAACAGCAAAAGCCTTTTTAGAGCTGTGAAGGACAACAAAAATCCTTCTATACAATACAATACAATACAATACAACAGGTTGGAAGAGACCTTCAAGATCATCACGTCCAACCAATCCAACCCACCTAAATACAATACAGTACAATACAGTACAATACAGTACAATACAGTACAAAACAGTACAATACTGTACAATACTGTACAATACAGTACAATACAACCCACCTAAACAACTAAAAAACTAAACCCTGGCACCAAGCACCCCATCAAGCCTCTTCTTGAACACCTCCAATGAAGGTGACTCCACCACTTCCACAGGCAGCTGATTCCAGTGGGCAATCACTCTCTCAGTATAGAACTTCTTCCTAACATCCAGTCTAAACCTGCCCTGGCGCAGCCTGAGACTGTGTCCTCTTGTTCTGGTACTGGCTGCCTGGGAGAAGAGACCAACCTCCGCCTGGCTACAACCTCCCTTCAGGTAGTTGTAGAGAGCAATAAGGTCACCCCTCAGTCTCCTCTTCTCCAGGCTAAGCAACCCCAGCTCCCTCAGCCTCTCCTCATAGGGCTTGTCTTCCAAACCCCTCACCAACTTTGTTGCCCTTCTCTGGACACGCTCCAGTAAGACAACATCTTTCCTAAACTGAGGGGCCCAGAACTGGACACAGTACTCAAGGTGCGGCCTAACCAGTGCAGTGTACAGGGGCAGAATGACCTCCCTGCTCCTGCTGGCCACACTGTTTCTGATGCAGGCTAGGATGCCATTGGCCTTCTTGGCTGCCTGGGCACACTGCAGGCTCATGTTCAACCTACAATCAACCAGCACCCCCAGGTCCAAGAGGAGAGGCAAGGACAACCTCCAATCCTTAGTGGACATGGAAGGGAATATTTTAACAAAAGATGAGGAAAAGGCAGAGGTACTTAACACCTTCTTTGCCTCAATTTTTAATAGCAGGATAGGTTGTCTTCCAGAAAACTGGCCTCCTGAGCTGGCAGTTGGAGTCATGGAGCAGTATAGCTCCCCTGTGTAACTGTCCCTTCCAACCCAAAATATTCTATGATTCTGTGATAAATTGTGGTTTGTACAGCTTTTGTCATCCAACAAAGCCAAGAGGTCTTTTCATTGTCGTGTCATACTGAGCATAAAGTTAATCACTACAACATTAGTTGTTACAACTCAGTCATCAACCTGGATAGGCTGGAGATCTGGGTGCAGGCAAACCTCATGAAGTTTAGTAAGGACAAGTGCAAGGTCCTACATCTGGGAAGGAATAACAACATGCACCAGTACATGTTATGGGCTGCCCTGCTGGCAAGCAGCTCCACAGAGAAAGACCTTGGAGTGCTGATGGACGGCAAGTTCTCCATGGAAAAACTATGTGCCCTTGTGGCCAAGAGAGTCAATGGTATCCTGGAATGCATCAAGAATGGTGTGTCCAGCAGGTCTAGGTAAGTTCTTCTACCTCCACACCTGGAATACTGCATCCAGTTTTGGGCTCCCCAGTTCAAGAAAGACAGAGAACTGCTGGAGGGAATTCAACACAGAGCAATGAGGATGATTAGGGGACTTGAACATCTCCCCTATGAAGAGAGACTGAGAGCCCTGGGGCTATTTAGTCTGGAGAAGACTGAGAGGGGATCTCATCAATGTGTACAAATATCTGAGGAGTGGGTGTCAAGTGGAAGGAGCCAAGCTCTTTTCAGTGGTGCACAGTAAAAAGACAAGAAACAACGGGTTCAGACTTGAACATAGAAGATTTCACCTCAAGATGAGGGGAAACTTTTTTACAGTGAGGATGATGGAGCACTGGAACAGGCTGCCCAGGGAGGTTGTGGAGTCCCCTTCTCTGAAGACTTTCAAAACCCACCTGGATGCATTCCAGTGTGGACTACCCTAAGTGATCCTGCTTTGGCAAGGGGGTTGGACCTGATGATCTCTTGAGGTCCCTTCCAAACTCTAATGTACTGTGATACTGTGATTATGTAAAAAACCTGCCAAGACAGGTGATAGCATACCCAAAATTAAGAAGAAAATTATGTTGAAGTTTTCATCACTATCTCAGCCAGCTAAAGAAAATCCTTCCTTTCCAATTTTAGATGCATCACTTCTATATTAGTCTAATAGTAAAGCTTGGGAAAGTGAACCTTGAAAAAGAAAATGTAACATACAACTCACAGAAAACTTGCCTGATACCAGGAACAATAGGTCTTTCACTCACCAAAACAATAATGACAAAAAAGAACTCATATTAAATCCTCCATAATACAGGTGGTGAAATGTGGTGAAATATGTTGTGATAGTTCTCAAGTAGTCCTTCCTTTCTACTTCCCTAACTCAGACCATGCCAACCCAAAGCAAACTTTAGAATAGAATAGAATAGAATGGAATAGAATAGAATAGAATAGAATAGAATAGAATAGAATAGAATAGAATAGAATAGAATAGACCAGGTTGGAAGAGACTGTCAAGATCATCATGTCCAACCTATCAACCAATTCAACCCACCTAAACAACTAGACCATGGCACCAAGCACCCCATCAAGTCTCCTCCTGAACACCTCCAATGATGGTGACTCCACCACCTCCCCGGGCAGACCATTCCAATGGGCAATCACTCTCTCTGTATAGAATTTCTTCCTAACATCCAGTCTAAACCTCCCCTGGCACAGCTTGAGACTGTGTCCTCTTGTTCTGGTACTGGCTGCCTGGGAGAAGAGATCAACCTCCGCCTGTCCACAACCTCCCTTCAGGTAGTTGTAGAAAGCAATAAGGTCACCCCTGAGTCTCCTCTTCTCCAGGCTAAGCAACCCCAGCTTCCTTAGCCTCTCCTCAGAGGGCTTGTGTTCCAAACTCCTCACCAAGTTTGTTGCCCTTCTCTGGTGTGACTGTTTTAGGCTGTGCCTTTAAGAAAGGCACAGTTACTGGAATACTCTGGCTGAATGTTTTTGATATTTAAATGAAAACAAGATAAGGTCTAAACTCCTTTTATGATAGGTGACCTTCTTGGTGGATGTGGGGAAAGCTCTGGATGTAGTTTACCTGGACTTCAGCAAGGCCTTTGACACCATCCCCCACAGTAAACTCCTGGCCAAACTGTCAGCCTGTGGCTTGGACAGGTGCACTCTGTGCTGGGTTAAGAACTGGCTAGAGGGCCAAGCCCAGAGAGTGGTGGTGAATGGTGCCACATCCAGCTGGCAGCCAGTCACTAATGGGATCAGTGTTGGGCTCCATCCTGTTCAATATCTTTATTGATGATGTGGTTGAGGGGATTGAGTCCATCATCAGTAAATTTGCAGGTGACACCAAGTTGGCAGCAGGTGTTGATCTGTTAGAGGGTAGGAGAGCTCTGCAGAGGGACCTTGACAGGTTGAACAGATTGGCAGAGTCCAATGGCATGAGATTTAGCACATCTAAGTGCTGGGTTCTACACATTGGACACAACAACCCCATGAGGTGCTACAGGCTGGGGTCAGAGTGGTTGGAGAGCAGCCATGCAGAGAGGGACCTGGGCGTGCTGCTTGACAGCTAGCTGAACATGAGCCAGCACTGTGCCCAGGTAGCCAAGAAGGCCAATGACATCCTGGCCTGTATCAGGAACAGTGTGGGCAGCAGGAGCAGGGAGGTCATTCTGCCCCTTTACTCAGGACTGGTTAGGCCATACCTTGAGTACTGTGTCCAAGAAGGATATTGAGACACTTGAACATGTCCAGAGAAGGGCAACGAGGCTGGGGAGAGGTCTGGAGCACATGCCCTATGAGGAGAGACTGAGGGAGCTTGGATTGCTTAGCCTGGAGAAGAGGAGTCTCAGGGGAGACCTTATTGTTCTCTACAACTACCTGAAGGGAGGTTGTAGCCAGGTGGGGACTGGTCTCTTCTCCCAGGCAACCGGAAATAGAACAGGGTGACACAGTCTCAAGATGCACCAGGGGGTGTTTAGGCTGGATGTTAGGAAGAAATTCTTCACAGAAAGAGTAATTTGCCATTGTAATGGCCATTGCCCAGGGAGGTGTTGGAGTCACCATCACTGAAGGTGTTTAAAAAGAGACTGGATGGGGTGCTTGGTGCCATGGTTTAATTGATTATATAGTGTTGGATGATAGGTTGGACTTGATGATCTCAAAGGTCTTTTCCAACCTGGTCTATTCTATTCTATTCTATTCTATTCTATTCTATTCTATTCTATTCTATTCTAATTATTTTCCAACTTTGTTCTCATTGCTAGTAAATACTAGCCTGTTCTGTTTCAGGGCTGCTTCATTTTGGTAAATGCGTGTAATACATTTCTTCTTCCAAAGATTCTTTAAACAGTATGAAACAGGAAATATTTCTTTTGATATACAGAAGATTTTGCACTGATGCATCATTTTGTATTGATTCAATGCCACTGTGTAAAATGAGTGAAGAATGAGAATAAAATTACATAATGATATTCCTTTTGGTTTATACTTTCTAGTATGTCCATCTGCTTATTTAAATATTGTTCCAGGCATACAACACAAACACATCTTTTACATTTTAGGTAAATGACAACTCAGTTCCAGGTAGGTTTCACTGCACACAATTTTGAAATAAAATGTGTTGTGGCTAGTGTAGATAGCAGTGCAGATATCCTTCCCATGCTATTGTGTTTGCCTGAACATGTCTGAACTGAAAGACCTTGTTTTTCAATTCAGTGAATACTAGCAGGTAAGTCTAGACAATGTTTCTTTTCTCAGCTGCTGTGGTGGGTTGAAAATTCCCCCCCAACATCAAATTTGCCAGACCAGCTCAGCTGGAAGCAAATCAAAGCTGTATTTACAAGCAAAACTACAATCTACTATGAATTGCAAAGAATATGTACAAGATGTACTGTATTTACAATATTTACAGGTATTTACAGTTAATAAACAGCACAAGAATCCCCCTGGCCAAAGACCAGGGGAGCTGTAACAGCTTCTCCCTTCCTGCTTCCTTCCCTACCCCTCTGTACACAAAGGGACAAGAGACAGAGCAGAGAAGTTGTTAATACCAGTTACAATGAAAGCGATGCAGTCAAGGTCAGTAAAGCCAGGAGAAGCTTCAGCCAGAGCTGAAGAAGTAAAAGGTGAGAAAGATTGTTTTGCACAACCAGTTTAAGTTCATTATGAGCTTTCCAATGGGATTGTTTAGAACTATAATTATTTTCCTTTTTACACAAAATTGTAATTTATTTACATTTTATCACTTTCTGTTCAAGATCTTTGAAAAAAATTAAAGGCATAGTCTAAAACTACCACATTGCATTATAAATCAGGAGGCATTTGATCTTTCTAGCAATTCTGCTTCATTCCCAAGTCCCCTGTCTCACTGGAAATCAAACTGGGACAGAGGGGGAAGATTTTGGTTGCCATATATTTGGCAGTATTTACCTGAAAGAACACATAAAATATTCTAAAAGAGGTATTATGCCAGCATAAGCATTTCTCAAATATTTAAAAGCAAAATAAATTAGTAAGCTCTCTGGGCATATCATGCTGTTAAGGAATTATTTGAATAATTAATTAAGATAGATATGACAAATGCAAATATTAATTAAAATATTAATAGCTTTTTTTTAATATGAAAAACTTGACAAAACTTATCAAATAGGTTCGATGCACAGCTAAATATATGTTTACAGTGGGAATGTACAGTATTTAGGCAAATATAACAATTTTAACAATTTTACGCAAACTGGGAATATCAGAAAGAGACAACCCCCAGGAGTGAAATGGTGCTTGACCAGAGCTGGGGAGAGACTCAATAAGAACTGTGAAGCCAAAGAGGTAATGAATTTATTACTCACAGCTGATTCCACCCAAATGGGGAGTGCTGCTGCTGTGTATTACCTACTGAGGCTTTTGGGGCACACTTGTGTGGCACTGACATGGTTGGTTGCTGGCAAGAAAGCCACATGGTCTCGGGGTTGGTCTGGCTTCAGCAGGATGGTGTCTGGTCTTGTCGCTGTAGGGATAGGGTGATGGCCAAAGCGACGAAGATAAAATGCAATCAGAGTATTGTGGTGGGGTGAGAAAGTTCCCTCCCCACACACAGGGAAAGAAACCACAGCTAGCTCAGTCGGAAAAGCAGATGAAAGCTATATTTACAAGCATAAATGGAATGCAATGAGTATATACACAAATATACAATATTTACAATATATACAGGAAAATATAACAATGAACACAATGCAGAAAAACCTTTTCCCTCCAGCCGGCCAGGGGGGTTCCCTGAACCCCCCCTCTCTCCCTCCCCACCTCCCCTTTTTCCCAAAAAGGGTTAGAGAGAGAGAGAAAGGCAATTAAGGAAGAAAAATGCTGTTAGCTGAAAAAGCACATGCAAGAATTAGTTCTCTTATCTGGTTAGCTGTTAACTCAAGGCCGTTCCTGCTTCAGAAAAGAGAAGCCGTCCAGCCCACAGGACAGAGAAGCACAGACTGCACCCAGCCTGAACCCAGACCAGACACAGACTGAACCAACAGAACCCAAACTCAAAACTGCACTCACAGCTACCAATGAAATTAGTTTAGACTATCTTGTTTTTGTTCAAATATCAAAAACATTCAGCTAGAGTGTTCAGCAACTGTCTCTTTCTTAAAGGCATAGCATCAACCGGTCACAATCCACCTCTTCTAAACAATTTCATTGGCTGTTCATACTGTCCATCCAATCTAAAGCAATATCTACAATTTGTAAGTGAAGTTCATAGTCCATTCCGGCTATCCTCAGGTGTAGATGATTCAGAAGTCCAAGAAACAAGAGAAATGGAAAACAGTTTGTCTCTTCGCAGACGAAGCGAAGAAAAGGGAAACAGGGAAACAGGGAAGCAGGGACTCTCAGTTGACCCAGGGCTCTCAGGGTTCTCAGGGTTTGTGCACTGTGGATTCCTCAAGGATTCTTCCTTTGGGCGCGATGTAGATGTACAACACTCTGAAATTAAACTCTTTCAGCTAAAGTTAGATTTCTTTGTGGAATACACTGAATTTCACCATTCTCTTGCATTACCCAATAAGTGTGACCAGGACCTTCAGCTGAAACCACCCCTCGGACAGGTTTAGCCTCTCCTGAGGGAGAAAATACCCAAACAGTTTTACCTAACAGATTCTTTTCTCTAACAACAGGAACTCTATCACCTTCTACTTTCTGTAGCAGATCTGAGTGTGCCGGTCCAGCTCGGTTCACTGAACCTCTACTATTTACCAGCCAGGTTGCTTGTGCTAAATGCTTTTCCCAGTTTTTCAAAGATCCACCCCCCATGGCTTTAAGAGTGGTCTTCAGCAAACCGTTGTAGCGTTCAATCTTCCCTGCAGCTGGTGCATAGTAGGGAATGTGGAATATCCACTCAATGCCGTGCTCTTTGGCCCAGCTCTTTACAAGGTTGTTTTTGAAATGAGTTCCGTTGTCTGACTCAATCCTCTCTGGAGTTCCATGTCTCCACAGGATTTGTCTCTCCAGACCAAGAATGGTGTTGCGTGCAGTTGCATGTGGAACTGGATAAGTTTCCAACCATCCAGTGTTTGCCTCTACCATAGTGAGCACATACTGCTTACCAGAACGAGAACGTGGTAGAGTGATGTAGTCAATCTGCCAAGCTTCACCATACTTGTACTTGGACCATCTGTCACCATACCATAAGGGCTTAAGTCGCTTTGCCTGCTTAATAGCAGCACAAATGTCACAGTCATGGATGACTTGTGCGATAGCATCCATGGAAATGTCTATGGATCTGTCACGAGCCCACTGGTAGGTTGCATCTCTGCCTTGATGTCCTGACGAATCGTGAGCCCACCGAGCTAAGAATATCTCACCTCGGTGTTTCCAGTCGAGATCAAGATCAGAGTCCATGTCTACTTGAGAAACTCTTGCAGCTAGATCTGCCTGATGGTTGTGTTGTTGTTCCTCAGTAGCTTTGCTCTTAGGGATGTGAGCATCAATGTGTCTCACCTTCACTGGAATTCTCTCGATTCGATCAGCAATGTCCTGCCACAGGTCAGCTGCCCAAATAGGCTTTCCTTTTCTCTGCCAACCATTCTTCTTCCAGTTCTTTAGCCAACCCCACAGAGCATTGGCTACCATCCATGAGTCGGTGTAGAGATAAAGCTTTGGCCACCTCTCACGTTCAGCTACGTCGAGAGCTAGCTGGACAGCTTTTACCTCTGCAAACTGACTGGATTCTCCTTCTCCATCCTTTGCCTCTGCAACTCGGCGTGTTGGACTCCACACTGCAGACTTCCACCTTCGCTTGTTCCCGACAAGACGACAGGAACCGTCTGTGAACAAAGCATATTTCTTTTCATCATCAGAAAGGTCATTGTAAGGAGGAGCTTCCTCAGCACGAGTTACTCTCTCCTCTGGAGGTTTAGTACAGTTGATACCTTCAGGCCAACTTGAGATCACCTCCACTAGACCTGGTCTTTCAAGATTTCCCATTCGAGCTCTCTGTGTTATCAGAGCCATCCACTTAGACCAGGTGGAATCTGTTGCATGATGTGGTGTGGAACCTTTGCCTTTGAACATCCAATTCAAAACTGGTAATCTGGGAGCTAAGAGAAGTTGTGATTCAGTTCCAATCACTTCAGAAGCTGCTTTTACTCCTTCATAGGCAGCTAGAATCTCTTTCTCTGTTGGAGTATAATTAGCCTCTGAACCTCTGTAACCTCGACTCCAGAAACCAAGAGGTCGTCCACGTGTCTCACCTGGAGCTCTTTGCCACAAGCACCAGGTTGGACCATTGTCACTTGCAGCCGTGTACAAAATGTTCTTAATGTCTGGACCATCTCGGACAGGTCCCAGACCCATTGCTTGAACTACCTCTTGCTTTATCTGGTCAAAAGCTGCTTGTTGTTCAGGTCCCCAGTGGAAATTGTTTCTCTTTCGAGTCACATCATACAGAGGTTTCACAATCTGACTGTATCCAGGAATGTGCAGTCTCCAAAATCCCACTATCCCCAAGAAACGTAGAGTTTCTTGCTTGTTCATGGGATTTGCCATGGTAGAGACTCTATTTACCACATCCACTGGAATGTGTCGGCGTCCATCCTGCCACCGCACTCCCAGAAACTGGATCTCTCTGGTAGGTCCTTTCACCTTGTCTCGCTTGATGGCAAAACCTGCACTCAGAAGAATGTCAATGACTTTGTTACCTTTCTCGAAGACTTCCTCAGCAGTTTTACCCCAGACGATGATATCATCGATGAACTGGATGTGTTCTGGAGCACCACCTTTCTCCAGAGCATCATGGATCACCGCATGACAGATGCTGGAGCTGTGGATCCAGCCCATTGGCAATCTGTTGAAAGTGTACTGGATTCCTCTCCAGGTGAAAGCAAACTGAGGCCTGCATTCCTCTGCTATGGGAATAGAGAAGAAGGCATTAGCAATGTCTATGGTAGCATACCATTTGGCCTCTTTGGATTCCAGCTCATACTGGAGTTCCATCATGTCTGGTACTGCTGCACTCATAGGTGGAGTTACTTCGTTCAGAGCTCGGTAGTCGACTGTCAGACGCCAGTCTCCATTCTGCTTTCGCACAGGCCACACTGGACTGTTGAAAGGTGAATGAGTTTTGCTGATGACTTTCTGACTCTCCAACTGACGAATCAGATTCTGAATGGGCAACAAAGAGTCACGGTTGGTTCTGTATTGTCTGTGATGCACAGTCTGAGAAGCAACCGGCAATTTAATGTCCTGAATCTTGTGTTGTCCCACAATTGCAGATTCATCAGAAAGATCAGGTCTAACAGACAACTTCAATTTTTGTCCATCAATTTCTACAGATGCTACTCCAAAAGCCCATTTGTAACCTTTAGGGTCTTTGAAACGCCCTTCTCTCAGAAAATCAATTCCCAAAATACAAGGTGCGTCAGGTCCGGTCACAACTGTATGCTTCCTCCACTGTTTACCAGTTAAACTTATATCAACCTCCACCTTAGTTAACTCTTGAGATCCACCAGTGACTCCCAGAATAGTTATAGCTTCTGATCCCTGATAATTTGATGGCATTATGGTGCACTGAGCCCCTGTGTCAACCAAGGCCCTGTACTTCTGAAATTGTGAAGTGCCAGGACACTGGATGTACACATCCCAATAGATTCTATTATCTCTGTTACCCCTTTCCTCCCCCTGGCGGGAGGCAAGGCACCCCTAGTTATGGGGAACATGCCCACATGTGCAATGAGCACATGGTGCAGTGTTAGAACTGGAGCCACTGTTGGAGCTATTAGAGTTGTCCTGGGGAACTGTAGAAGTGACAGCTACCCTTCTGGTATTGCTACCTCGGGCTCTGCCACTTTGCAGTTCCCTCAGCCTCCTGAAAAGATTAGCAGTTGGTTGACCATCCCATCTGTTCATGTTCTCACCAAACTGATCACACAGAGTTATCCAAATACTTCCATGTGACTGCCTTGGTGGTCTGTTTTGGTTGGATCTGTTTTGGAATGACCTGTTTTGGAATGACATCCTTGGAGGACGCCTATTCCTCACAGAGGAAACCTGTATCCATCTGGAGGAAGAATTGGAATTATCTCTCTGTGTCAATTGGGAGATGGAATTTATAATTTCATCCTTCATCTCTTTCATGCAATTCTTTATCTCACCAGACAGAGTTTCAATGGCTGAAACCAAAGAAACACGTGTCATGCTTTTCTCTTTTCTCCTTTTCTCTTCCCTCCTTTTCTCTTCCCTCCTTTTCTCTTCCCTCCTTTTCTCTTCCCTCCTTTTCTCTTCCCTCCTTTTCTCTTCCCTCCTTTTCTCCTCAAGTCTCCTCTCCTCGAGTCTCCTCTCTTCTCTTCCCTTTTTTCTCTTCATAACCTGGACATCCAACTGACAGCAATATCTGTCAGAAGTATTTCTGATACCCTGCCTTAAAGAGGTACTGGTGTGGGAATTTTCCAAGTGCTTGAAACCAGTAATGCTTCAGGCAGAACCTGAGGTCAAAAGAACTTTTTGGAGCTCGCAGATGAAGTCCCTCATGAACATTTATTATTGTTGTGTATTATTGCAGGAATGGAAAGCTCTTTGTGGACTTAAAAATGCCCACAGGTTGTACCTTGGTCACATAACAGAAGCCTTTTACTGCACACACAGCTGAAAGATGAAACTGTGTGGAAATATATTGATCATTGATAATATGCACTAATGCCTGTACACTTGAAGGTGTCCAGAGAAGGGCAGTGAGGCTGGGGAAGGGTCTGGAGCACAGCCCTGTGAGGAGAGGCTGAGGGAGCTGGGGTTGCTTAGTCTGGAGAAGAGGAGGCTCAGGGGAGACCTTACTGCTCTCCTCAACTCCCTGAAGGGAGGTTGTAGCCAGGTGGGGTTGGTCTCTTCTGCCAGGCAACCAGCACCACAACAAGAGGACACAGTCTCAAGTTGTGCCAGGGGAGGTTTGGGCTGGATGTTAGGAAGAAGTTCTTCAAAGATAGATTGGCCATTGGAATGTGCTGCCCAGGGAGGTGGTGGAGTCGCCATCAGTGGAGGTGTTTAAGAAGAGATTGGATGAGGCACTTGGAGCCATGGTTTAGTTGATTAGATGGTGTTGGGTGATGGGTTGGACTGGATGATCTCTGAGGTCTTTTCCAACCTTATTGATTCTATGATTCTATGATTCTATGATTCTATGATGCTATCCTCCAATTGTCTCATTTGATCAGTGAATTGGCCAACCGTAGGAGAAGCTCCGCCATAGTTTCTTGCCACAATTCTGCTTGCCAGAATATTTGCATAGTTAGGAGGAGCAAGTTTGATGAGCTTTTTAGCAAGACCAGTTCCTACAGGAATTTCATCAGGATTCAGAGTCTCATGGCCACCATAGAGTACCTCTCTGACAGCAAATTCTCTCAGACGCTTAATTCCTTCCTCTATGGTAGTCCAGGGCTTAGGATTCCATGGGAGATCATCTCGGGAAGGATATCTCATGAGAGTTGCCATTAAAAGGCGTATCCACAGAGTCACCTTACCGAGAGTCCTGCCTAGATGTCTATCTATTCCATTATCCTTTGAGAGAGTTCCTAGTTGAGCTGCTGACTTGTCTCCAACCATTAGAGCTGGAGCACCTGTATCGTAGCATCTACGAAGCCAAGCTAGAATTGGCTCCTTATCTGCTCTGATATAATCTTTACGCACATTCCTTATCTCTTCTCTTGGGGAAGAACAGTCAAGAATGTCATCTGACTCCTCCTCTTCCTCCTCTTCCTGAACTTGTTGCCCCATTAATCTCATTGTCACTCTCCTAAGAATCTCTTTAAGGTCAGGTGTACCACCTCTTGTTGTCCTGCTATCAGCAATTTGCCCTGCATTTCCATCCAGTGATGTTCTCAATAACTCAGCTATATCTTTAAGACAAATCTTCTCCTCCTCCTCAGCAGGGTCTCTTAAAGCAGAAGTTCCCTCACCAGGATCAGCTTCTGAGTCAGCTTTGGTCTTTCCACCTCTCGTCTTTAAAACAGCTACCTGCTTAACTGGAGCTGTGTTTGAATTTACAGCTGGCTTAACAGAAGCTGACAGGTTTTGAGACGGATCAGCTGCTGTGGAGGACACTTACAGTCCCGCTGAAGAAGAAGGAGGAACTGGCTTTGCCCCGCTAATGGCTGCCGAGGACGTGGGAGCCGCCATGTTAGGCGCTGCCGCTGCCGCAGCAGCTGGCTGATTGCCAGAACCACCAACAGCACCGTTCAGAGCAGCCTTTCCGATGGAATTTTTAGCTTTATCTTTAACTGATACAGATCCTCTATTCTCCTCATCACTAGATATTTCTGGGGTCGAGTTAGAGCTGTTCTTTCTCCTCTTGGGTCTACGCCTAATTACATAACAGGTCTTAGACACTTTCTTCTCCCGGTACAGAGCATATAACAAGTACGCAATCACCATCACCAGCAGCAGATTCAAACACATCGAATAAATCACCTTTGGATCCCAGCCATCACTTAAAACGACCCTTTCACCTACTGGGATCTTAAACTTGTTTATCTCTATGGGCAGAGTGGTTGAGGTCACATTCCTGTATCTATTAAGCCAAAAGAATCCCAGGCACCGGTCATAGAGAAGCTGAATCTTATACTTAAACCATAAATACAATTTATACATCAAGTATCTGCTTAAGCGATCGAAAATCAATCCCAAGAGGTACTTGTAGATCAGTACCAAACAAATTGAAAAGACCAAACGCTCTAAAAGCCAAAACACTTTCATCTTTGCAACTCCGACCTGAGCAGACAATAAATCAAGCAACTTTTGCTCTGCTTCTGGACAGCAACTATCCACAAGCCCCACGTTGGGCGCCAATTAAAAATATGTGGTGGGGTGAGAAAGTTCCCTCCCCACACACAGGGAAAGAAACCACAGCTAGCTCAGTCGGAAAAGCAGATGAAAGCTATATTTACAAGCATAAATGGAATGCAATGAGTATATACACAAATATACAATATTTACAATATATACAGGAAAATATAACAATGAACACAATGCAGAAAAACCTTTTCCCTCCAGCCGGCCAGGGGGGTTCCCTGAACCCCCCTCTCTCCCTCCCCACCTCCCCTTTTTCCCAAAAAGGGTTAGAGAGAGAGAGAAAGGCAATTAAGGAAGAAAAATGCTGTTAGCTGAAAAAGCACATGCAAGAATTAGTTCTCTTATCTGGTTAGCTGTTAACTCAAGGCCGTTCCTGCTTCAGAAAAGAGAAGAAGCCGTCCAGCCCACAGGACAGAGAAGCACAGACTGCACCCAGCCTGAACCCAGACCAGACACAGACTGAACCAACAGAACCCAAACTCAAAACTGCACTCACAGCTACCAATGAAATTAGTTTAGACTATCTTGTTTTTGTTCAAATATCAAAAACATTCAGCTAGAGTGTTCAGCAACTGTCTCTTTCTTAAAGGCATAGCATCAACCGGTCACAAGTATAAAGACAAATGACTCCCTTTTATTCCAGCAAGCAACACATATCTGTATCTATGTTGTTAGTGAGGCTGAATGTGATTGCTTAACAAACTCAAGATTCTTATGGGTTGGTGATAGCATTGCTATAGTTGATTGTTAAGCTAGTCCAGGTGGCCTCCTATCTTATCTTGCAGTTTCTCATCCTCCAACATCCAGTCCAGGGAGTTTCCAGCTTCTCATGGGAACACAGTGATGTTATGTTTTCAATACTGAACTCCTCACCAGCGCTTTTCAGAAGGTCCACAGATTCATCACAGTCCCCCACATGTTTTACAATGCTATCACAAAGGGCTCTTGGCTTTCCCTTGTGCCTTTTGTATAGGAGGGTAAATGGGAAGCAAGGAGGGAGAAGCTAGTAGCTTCCCCTGGTCCTTGGCCAGGGGGCTTTTCGTGTTGTTTGCTAACACATCCAAGTGCCTGGTTCTGCACATTGGCCACAACAACCCCATGCAGCGCTACAGGCTGGAGTCTAAAGAGTGGAGAGCGGCCAGGCAGATAGGGACCTGGGGGTACTGGTTGATGGTAGGCTGAACATGAGCCTGCACAGTGCCCAGGTGGCCAAGAAGGCCAATGGCATCCTGGCCTGCATCAGGAACGTGTAGCCAGCAGGAGCAGGGAGGTCATTCTGCCCCTGTACACTGCACTGGTTAGGCCACACCTGGAGTCCTGTGTCCAGTTCTGGGCCCCTCAGTTTAGGAAGGATATTGACTTGCTGGAGCATGTCCAGAGAAGGGCAACAAAGTTGGAGAAGGGTTTGGAACACAAGCCCTCTGAGGAGAGGCTGAGGGAGCTGGGGTTGCTTAGCCTGGAGAGGAGGAGACTCGGGGGTGACCTTATTGTTCTCTACAACTACCTTAAGGGAGATTGTAGCCAGGCAGAGGTTGGTCTCTTCTCCCAGGCAGCCAGCACCAGAACAAGAGGACACAGTCTCAGGCTGTGCCAGGGGAGGTTTAGGCTGGATGTTAGGAAGAAGTTCTACACAGTGAGAGTGATTGCCTATTGGAATGGGCTGCCCAGGGAGGTGGTGGAGTCACTGTCATTTGAGGTGTTCCAGAGGGTACTTGATAGGGTGCTTGGTTGCATGGTTTAGTTGATTAGGTGGGTTGAACTAGTTGATAGGTTGGACATGATGATCTTGAAGGTCTCTTCCAACCTGGTCTATTCTATTCTATTCTATTCTATTCTATTCTATTCTATTCTATTCTATTCTATTCTATTCTAATTATCTGTATAAAATTGTAAATACTGTATATTTTGTACATATTCATTGCATTCCGTTGTAGAGTGTAGATTTTGCTTATATATACAGCTTCATGTGTTTCTAACTGAGTTGGTCTGTCAAAGTAAATGTGGGGGATAAACTTCAATCCACCACACCTTGTTTTGTTTTCAAGAGCACTTAGGTGCACAGAACAGCTGTAACAATAGGGATGGTACAATACATTCAGAACTTGTGGAATGGAAGACAGACCTTGCCCATTTTGTTTTCTTGTACCCCCAGTCAGATTTTCACATTTCAGTCTATATTTTGTAATACCTTGCTACATATATAGGTTTTTCAGCTTCAACTGAATTTTGCAGAAAAGTCATTGCAAGGATGGGAAAAGCAGGGACATGTACTCCGAGTACATTTTGGTCTCAGGGATGTAATTACCTGTAATTACCACTAATTTTTGTTTTCCTCAGTTTGGTGAAAATGCATACAGTATCAGAAAGTATAATTCCAGACTTCAGTAATTAAATTTGGCTGATGGTCTATATTCTCCTTCAGAAACTCATGGCACAAGGCTTGGGTAAAAGCTGGCTGGATTGCTGGGCTCAAAGAGTGCTGGTGAAGGGAGTTAAATCTGGTTGGTGCCTAGTTACTAGTGACAGCCCTCAGGGTTCAGTACTGGGGCCTGTTCTCTTTAATAACTTCATCAACGATCTGTATGAGGTGATTGAATGCACCCTCAGTAAATTTGAAGATGACACCAAGCTGTGTGGCTGTGTCCATCTGCTAGAGGGAAGGGAAGCTTTGCAGCGAGACCTGAATAGGTTAGACTGATGGGCTGAGGCTAATTGTATGATGTTTTACAAGGCCAAGTGCCATGCCCTCCACCTGGGTCACAAGAATCCCTGGCAAGCTACAGACTTGGGGATTTATGGATGGAAAGCCACACTTCAAGTACCGTTTTCAGTTCTGGGCCCCTCACTACAGGAAGAACATTGAGGTTCTGGAGCATGTCCGGAGAAGGGCAATGAGGCTTATGGAGGGCCTGAAGCACATGGGCTACAAGGAACATCTGAAGTATCTGGGGTTGTTCAATTTGGAGAAGAGGACGCTGAGGGGAGACCCTATTGGTCTCTACAAGGGATGTTGGAGTGAGGAGGGGGCCAGCCTTTTCTTGGTGGTGAGCAATAGGACTAGAGGAAATGGTTTCAAGCTGCACCAGCAGATGTTCAGACTGGAGTCTAGGAAGTAATTTTTCACAGAAAGGGTTATCAAACATTGGAATGGTCTGCCCAGGGCAGTGTTGGAGCTCATCACCCCTGGTGTGTGCCCATCCACAAGAAGGGCCGGATGGAGGAACCTGGAAACTACAGACCTGTCAGTCTGACCTCAGTGCCAGGGAAAATTATGGGGCAGATTATCTTGGCAGCAATAACTGCACACCTGAGGGATGGCCAAGGGCTCAGGTCCAGCCAACATTGATTTAGGAAGGGTAGGTCCTACCTCTCCAACCTGATCTCCTTCTATGATCAGGTGACCAGCCTAGTGGATGTGGGGAAGGCTGTGGATGTAGTCTACCTGGACTTCAGCAAGGCCTTTGACACCATCCCCCACAGCAAACTACTGGCCAAGCTGTCAGCTCGTGGCTTGAACAGCAACACTCTGTGCTGGGTTAGCCGAGGGTTTGAGGGCTGAGCCCAGAGAGTGGTGATGAATGGTGCCACCTCCAGCTGGCAGCCAGTCCCTAGTGGTGTCCCCCAGGGATCAGTGCTGGTCCCCATCCTCTTTAATATCTTCATTGATCATCTGGATGAGGGGATTGAGTCAATCATTAGCAAATTTGCAGATGACACCAAGTTGAGAGCAGATGTTCATCTGTTAGAGGGCAGAAGGGCTCTGCAGAGGGACCTTGACTGACTGGACAGATGGGCACAGTCCAACAAGATGACATTTAACAAATCCATGTGCCGGATGCTGCACTTTGGCCACAACAACCCCATGCAGAGCTACAGGCTGGGGTCAGAGTGGCCGGAGAGCTGCCAAACAGAAAGGGACCTGGGGGTTCTGATTGACAGCTGGTGGAACATGAGCCAACAGTGTGCCCAGGTGGCCAAGAAGGCCAATGGCATCCTGGCATGCATCAAGAATAGTGTAACCAGCAGGAGCAGGGAAGTCATTGTGCCCCTGGACTCTGCACTGGTTAGGCCACACCTTGAGTACTGTGTCCAGTTCTGGGCCCCACAGTTTAAGAAGGACATCGAGACACTTGAATGTGTCCAGAGAAGGGCAATGAGGCTGATGAGAGGCCTTGAACACAAGTCCTACAAGGAGAATCTGAGGGAGCTGGGATTGTTTAGCCTGGAGAGGAGGAGGCTCAGAGGAGACCTCATTGCTGTCTACAGCTGCCTGAAGGGTGGTTGTAGCCAGGAGGGGGTTGGTCTCTTCTCCCAGGCAACCAGCACCAGAACAAGAGGACACAGTCTCAAGCTGCACCAGGGGAAGTTTAGGCTCAAGGTGAGGAGGAAGTTCTTCATGGAGGGAGTCATTCATCATTGGAATGGGCTGGCCAGGGAGGTGGTGGAGTCACCATCCCTGGAGGTGTTCAAGAGGGGACTGGATGTGGCACTTGGTGCCATGGTCTAGTCATGAGGTCTATGGTGACAGGTTGGACTCGATGATCTTTGAGGTCCCTTCCAACCTTGGTGATACTGTGATACTGTGATGCTGAATCTCCCTCAGATTCACTGATATGTTGCATGAATCACCAGGACTATTTTTATTTTAATAATATTTCTTTTCTGAAAGTTGAACTGGATAAGCTGAAAACTCTTAAGCATTGTCCAGAAGTTTAAGAATGGAACTTAAAGCCGTATGTGGTAGTGAGAAAGTTCAATCCTCCCACCACACAAACCACAGCTAACTCAGTTGGAGAAGCGAATTAAAAAGGCTGTATTTTACAAGCAGAATAAAATGCAATGAATATATACCAAATATACAGTATTTACAGTATATATAAAAATATACAGGAAAGAATGTAACACAGAAACTCCCTGTGGAGAATTCCCCCTCTGGGTTCCCCCCAAAACCCCTTTTCCCCCTTCCTCCCCTTTTCCCAAAGAGGATTAAAGAGAGAAAATGGATATTAGGGGTAGTTTTGTTAGCTCAAAGCAGTTGCTAAGGAAAAAAAAAAAGTTAATTTTCTTATCTCATAAGTCCAAGGTCAGCACCAGCCAAGAACAGAAGAGAAAAAGCAGCTGAACAGACTTGAACTCAGACTAAATTCTTAAAGTTACACTCCTACTGATCTACCAATGAAATCTGTTTAGAATTAATTTTGTTTTTCCTTTTACACCAAAACATTCAGCTAGAGTATTCTGTAGCTGTCCTTTTCTTAAAAGCGCAGCCTAAAACTGTCACACCATAAGATGAAACTGTAACAGGATACATTTGGTTTTAGGAGCTTGGCAGCATAGAACCCAAACACAGTCAAAATGAATTCTGAAATACCAGAAAGGTCACAATGAAGAAAACTCAAACATTAGTCCCCTAAGCCTTTTCTTGCAGTTAATTTCAATGCATCCAGAGTCTCACCTCATGTCTCCTCTCCATTTAGCCCTTTATGTGTCTTTCTCTCAACAGAGCAATAAAACATTTATATGGGTCAAAATACCGTGATTAATGGAACAGCCTGACAAACAGCAGAAGTTTGTGAGGCCAAGTAGACCTTTGTTGTAAGTGTGTGTCTTACAGTGCTTCCCATGATATGCAAGATGTTCTTTACTAAGGGAAAAAGGAATTTTCTTGAGACACTTGCTTTTCTCAGTATTGTTAACTTCATGGTTGCTATTAAGCATAATTGAGTGTTCATTGTCTAGGGTATAGATTAATATTTCTTTTGTTGTGCAAAGTTACGAGAAATGCTGGGATACAGTCTGAGGGCAAATCTTCATGTCATCTGGAATATAGAAAAAATATCATTGTAAATTTCTCCAACCCTAGAACGTTTCTACAAATACAGTTCAAAGCGTTCCTCCTTAATCTTAAGACAATGTGCAATTTTGTCACAGCTTGTGAAAAACAACTGTAAAAGAGAATTTGCCCCAGTATTCTCTTACTGACTTTGCCTTTTGTAGAGTGTAGTGGGTAGAGGCAGCCCCCCTCCCCACCACGGGCAAAAATAACAACTCAGACAAACGGATTGCAGAAGTGATGGAAAGTTTCAATGAAAAAGCAGTGAATGTTTACAGAGAGAGCAAGAAGCAGTGACAAAAGAAAAATCCCAAAACATACCCAGAAAGATCCCATCCCCACTTGGGGGTACATCCAAGACCCCCAGGGCTCCTTCTTCCCCCCTTCCGAATGCCAGGCTAGTCTCAGCTGGCCAGATCTGAGACTGCCCATCCCCCCGTGGCCTTGGGCCTAGCCAGGCCCATGGCCGGGAGACAACATCTCCCCCAGTTACTGGGCGCTGGCGAGGAAGAAAGAGAAGGTGCCAGACCTCGCACTGAATCTTATAGTGGTGGTGCAGAGAATTATGGTAGAAATACCTAGTTTCCTGTGTCCACCCACTGGGCTGGACCTCTGGACACAGGAAGCACCTCATGTAGCAGAGGGCACCCAGCCCAAACTGCAACATGCCACCCCTTATTTCATACCATAATCTCTGCACCCCAAACATATCATCAAATCAGAAATCTTCTGATGACATGTCCAGCGAAGTCTGTATCTTCATCTGGGCATCCACCCAAACAGTCTCTCATTCAGGCTCAAGCATCAGTCCATTCCAGTTCTTCTTCTCTCATCTAATGGAACCTCCCAGCGATGCAGAGTTCACTCTTCTGCAGTGCAAGTTCTTCATGGATACGTTGGACATTCTGGTCACCTGGAAAAGCCTCACAACTCCTCACCCCTTTATTTCCATCTCTATTTACTCAGCGGCATATTTCCACCCCTGGGGCAAGCCAGTCAGAACAATCAGGCTCTAACTGCTTCACCACCCCTCCAGGAAAATAGCACGCTGAGCCTTCCACAACCCTGCACGGACCTATCCCAAGCCCAGTGCTGACCGCTTCCAGCCGCGGCCCGAGGCTCTACAGATGCATGTCACAGTACACCGCCCTCCCGCTGGGCGTTCGCGTACCGAGGCGTGACAGCATCAGATTACACAACCCTCCCTCCAAAAAAGGGAGGGGCTGCACCACAACCTACTGAGAAGAAGGGAGGTAGTGCCAGGTGCTTGGCGCCATTTTCGGAACTCGTCCGAAAAATCGGGGAAGAGACTAGGGCCGGCCTCGCTACAGCCCGAGCGCACGGCCGGGGCCGCCGCCGCCGCAGCCCAAGTGTACAGCAGGGCTCCGGCCACCTCTATCGCCGCGGTACAGAATCAAAATCACCTCCACCCCTCGGGCATTCAAACAGCTCCTCCAGCGAAAGCCATGAACGCGTTCTCAGAGCCCTTGAGAACGGCTTTCCAACTGGGGTCCCCGTTCGCCCTCCTGAGTTCCGGGAGCTGGGCTCGCCCGCTCGCCACGGCTGGCTCTATCCCCGCAGCGAGAACCGACCTGACTTTGATCTGCTCGCCGCTGCCCCTCCCCCGCTTCACTCCCCGCCGCTTCTACCGCTCCGCAGAGAATGAATGTGGAGGAAGGGCAGGTCCCGCGTTCTTAAGCGGTACCCCAATTCCGATGGTCAAGAACCACCCCTGCATAAAACAGCAGGAGGGGGCTCCGTGCCACCGGCCACGCACCAGATGTCCCCCTGCAATCCACAAGAACTCACACAATCGCCCCAGCAACAAAACTTGAGCCCCAACTTCTAAAACCCAAACCGACGCCCAGAACTAGATTTAAACTCTCCGTCTTTTGCAATCCGATCTGCAGAGTGAGCACAGTAACAAACTCCTACTCCTGGCTAACTCGCCAGGAATGCAAAGGGGTTGAGGGCAGAGGGCAGACCCCCTCCCCACCATAACCATTCTCTGCTACCAATAATGTAGTGGGTTGAGGCAGCCCCCCTCCCCACCACGGGCAAAAACAACAACTCAGACAAATGGATTGCAAAAGTGATGGAAAGTTTAAATGAAAAAAAAGTGGTGAATGTTTACAGAGAAACAGAAGCACAGTGACAAAAGAAAATCCCAAAACATACCCAGAAAGATCCCATCCCCACCTGGGGGTACATCCAAAAACCCCCAGGGCTACTTCTTCCCCCCTCCCCACTGCTAGGCTAGTCTCAGCTGGCCAGATCTGAGACTGCCCATCCCCCCGTGGCCTTGGGCCTAGCCAGGCCCATGGCCGGGAGACAACATCTCCCCCAGTTACCGGGTGACGGCGAGGAGAAAAGAGAAGGTGCCAGACCTCGCACTGGATCTTATAGTGGTGGTGCAGAGAATTATGGTAGGAATACCTAGTTTCCTGTGTCCACCCACTGGGCTGGACCTCTGGACACAGGAAGCACCTCATGTAGCAGAGGGCACCCAGCCCAAACTGCAACATAGAGATAACAGTTCTTCACTAGAATGGTTATTTGTACAGCTTTCATGCTATCAAGAGGAATGAACACACTTAGCTTTGCACCCAGAGGTTCATTATGATTCCAGTAAGAAAGGCACTCTGTAAAGTCTATCTCATAATGTTATTAGCACTACCATTATAAAGAAAGAGAGGGTGGTATACATAAGCATGCTTGCCCTTCAGATCCTAGAAAACTATGAACTGTGCATACCAAATGAACCTCTAATCAGGGTGCAGCACCATGTTCAGAGCCCCTCTCTGTTAGGGTTCTCCACATTGGTCATTTGAGTTACTTTTTAAAAGAAAACAACTCTGATAAGCCTTTCTATAGTCAAATAAAGAAGATAATTCACATTTGAACTTGTTGCTGCACTATTAGTTAAAGGTAAGGCCATGCAGATGGTGTAATTACCAGTACCAAGCAGGAGCATCCTGCAGGCTCCTCTGCTATAATTACTGGCCAAGTTTAAGCTACAACTGAGGGACATCAGCAACACAAAATGGCTCTGACGTCCACATTATATACACAGCACACCACTGCATGGGCCAGCTCAGGTTAGCCATGATATAGGTCACTGACTACTCCATCTGCAGTGGTCTTCTGTTCAGTACCAGTACATGCATGTATATTAAATTGTTTAGCTAAAATATAAAAATTTCACTATATTAAGAGATGTTTCCCCCCCAGTTACTCATAGGACACAGTCAAATTAAACATTAGGAAAAGTTTAACAGTTTACTGCTGTTGGAAGAGGTGCCCCTGCATCGACTTCTGTCATTCCAGATCACTGTGTATTTATTTTCTCATTTGTGAGCCTTTTACTAGTTACCTTTATGAGACAGTTCAACTCAATAGCCAAGCAGAAAACCACACACTTCATACCCTCCACAACCCCATGATTAGGTTTTTTTAGCAAATTAATGAGTTGAAATGGGTAAGACAGAGACTAACAAAAATGCTGTTGTAAGGAATCTAAGAAAATGCACTCAGCTCTCCTTACATTACTAACTGTATTGTAAGCAATGTTCTTGTCCACAAGCTCATCATATTATTATAGGTGTGAGACCTAAAGACAACTGGAAATACATTTTAATTATGTCATTTTATGGAGGCCTAACATTTGAAGAAGAGTGTAGTAGGTACACAGCTACAATGCAGCGTCGTAACATCTGCAGTCTAATGTCATCACACCTTCCCTGCCTCAATACCCAAATGTCACATGCATTACTCACCATATGAAGACTGCATCTTGCTTATGAGAAGGAAAGAAACATGAGAGGTCTACCTCCCAGGCAAAGAAGTTTGCTCATCCAAAAGAAAGAATAAGCATAGGGTCAAGACCCCTGTGCAAAAGACTGGTTAAAAATAGGAATGAGATCAACTACTGCCACATTGTGTCTCTGTTGGATGCACTCTCTTCCTCTCACTATCATACCACCTATAGACCGCAGTTTCCTTCCAAAGAAAGTGGTAGGTTTGATCACAGAATGGGTGAACATTTTGAATTGCTCTTCAGCCAGGCTCAGACAATTTTTGGCAGGTGATGTTCTAACACACGTATTACTTTTATACTGATAAACTTTTCAGTGCTATTTGAACCAATTTGAAAAGTTTTGCAGGGAAAACCAGTACCTTTTGTTAGGCCAGCAGGAATAGCAGCAAAAATTACACACCTTTAGGGCAAACAACAATCTTCAACTTTATACATCAAGAAATAATAACAGCTCTAACAAGCCACTAATTCTACCAAAAGAGGATAATCCTCCATGATCTCCTTCATATTTCCCCACTGTGTGCAATGGCTTCTGTTTTAGTGTTTATCTTTTTCATGAAACATGTTTGAGCAATGATTGCTGGAGTCTCAATTCTTCTCCGTGAGGACTTACACTGCATTTCATCACTGAAAATACACTGTGGCAAATTGCAAATAATAAAAGAAGAGGGAAAGAGAGTACAAGCTACACATATGTTTGTACAGCTTTTAGGATATTTTTTGAAAGATGATGAATAATTATATCAAAACATATGGATAAATAAAAGCTGGGTTGGGTTATTTCAACTTATCTTTATAGGTTCTCTCTCCTAAAACACTTGCTTGGATTCTTTCCAGATTTATTTTTTTTTGCAAAAGAGAGCAATTATTTCCATTATGTTGCTTCATCCAATCCTTCCAAATTGATTTCAAAATGACAATGTTTTGCTTGAAATGGCATCATGTTGTTAACTTGTACAACTCATGTACTTCTTCACTGATTGTTTGCTATATGTGTATTCAGTTTCTCCCTTTTTGAGATAATGCTTGCATTTATATTTTCTGGATAATAATAATAATAATAATAATAATAATAATAATAATAATAATCCACAATCATTTCACCAATCTAGAAAAATCACTCTGAATTGCAATTCAGGCCTATATGATTCAATCTGTTTTGGTTTCATATTATTCACATTTCAAAGTATCTTCTCTGTATCAGATAGTGATTAATGAAAATTTGGAAAGGTACTAGACCTAAGCTGAATTTGGTTGGTTTGTCCTAACTGACAACAAATTTGTCATCAGTTCTTGTTAAAAGTTTTGAAAACTTCTCCTACTTTATAACAGATAAATCACATTTCTGTAGTTTGGACATGAGAACATCCTATATGACTATGTAAAAATTTTGCTTATTTAAGATATTTCATACCAGTTCTCTATGTTCTGGACTAATTACTTTTGTGAGAAGATAACTAGTTAGCTATTATATTGTTGTAGAAACTTCCAGCACATCTGCGTCTTATTGTGCTATTCTACAGATGCTCTTAGATTGACTGTTTAGTAATGAATTAAGTCAAGTACCTCTCTTAATACCAGGGTTTGGCTGCCTTGTTTCCTCAACTACAGCTTTAGCATTTTTTGGTCTTGTGCCTCAATAGGCCTTCATGAGCTTTTGAAGGTAATAACTAAAACATATATGTGAACTAGCTAGTGTTTTACAAATCTTATCAGATCTTGAACACATGAATATAACTTATTTCCATGGGTTTTGGTTTTCTGGCCTATATTCCTAACTTCATTGCTGTTATCAGTTGTTGTGTTAGGGATATGGTTACATGAACCTCTTTTTGTGAAAATCAGAGAAAAAAAACCTGTACAACTCCATTTTCCATCTGAGCAGTTATATAATAAGACATGTAGTTACTGTGCTTCTCCAAAATAGGAGTCAAACAAACCTTTCCTCCCCACTCATTTTCAAAGAAAAAAAAAGCACCCATTTTCTTTCCATGGAAACTATCCAGGACGTGCTTTGATTGATAAAGTCAAAACTAAAATCTTCTCAAAACAAGATCAAGGAAGGTTATCTTCTCCCTCTACTCTGACCTGGTGAGACCACATCTGGAGTATTGTGTCCAGTTCTGGGCTCCCCAGTTCAAGAGGAATAGGGGTATATTAAAGAGAGTCCAGTGGAGGGCTATGAGGATTTTTAAGGGACGGGAATATCTGTCTTATGAGGAAAGGCTGAAAGACGTGGGGCTGTTTAGTGTGGAAAAGACTGAGAGATCTTACTAATGTCTGAAGGGTGGGTGTCAAGAAAAAGGTGCTAGGCATTTTTCAGTGGTGTCCTGTGATAAGACAATGGGCACTGGCTACAAACCGGAACACAGGAAGTTCCACCTCAACACGAGGAAACACACCTTTACATTACCTGTAATGTAAAGGTGACAGAGCACTGGAACAGGCTGCCTAGAAAGGTTGTGGAGTCTCCTTCTCTAGAGACTTTCAAGACCCATCTCGATGTGTGATGGTGTGACATGCCCCAGGCAATCCAGCTTGGCAGGAGGGTTGGACTCAGTGATCTTTGGAGGTCCCTTCCAAACCCTACCATTCTGTCATTCTATGGTTCATGTCCCAGCATCTCTCAAAATCAGAAAAGGAACAAGCTTCAGTGTGTTTGAATGCATGGCTCTGCTTGGTGTGAATAATGAATGCAGATTTCTGAAAAAAAAAAAAATTAAAATTCAATGAAGTCTTGTATCCTTGAAGTAATGCAAATTTGTCATTGATTTATTTCCTGTAACATGCCAATGATTACCTGGAAAAAAAGGAAAATGTTATGATTTGAATTCTGTGTCCTATGGTAACCTGCATTTGATGGATAATTCAGAATGAGTGATACGCAGATTCAGCCCTTAGAACATATGTCCTGGGACAGAATTGGTTTCCCTGTGAATTTCTTTATTTTTACAAAAGATGGATACCCTGAACAACCCGTATCTCAGTAAAGAAAGCACAAGACTGACAGGACATCCTGCCAAATACTGTTTGAGAGTAAAAAAGTTCATATGGTATTTGTTAATCTGTAGTTACATTTATTTTGGAAGAAAAGTATATTTTATAGGCCTTATATTTGGAGTATATTTTCATGAAAGGGGTAAAGTCATGGAAATGACAACATTAAAAAATGGTAAGTCCAATTTAGAGGGAATTTTTGAAGCATGCAAGTCTTGAATTAAAAAAAGGTCCTGAGCCAAATCTTTCATTTCTTGTGCCTCCAAAAATTCCATTGTCAGCAGTGGAAATTCTGGACTGATGAATAAAACATTATCAGATGCTTTGTTTAATTCCAGCAGATCAAATGTTTGATTCTGGATTCAATTGTCTTCCCTTAACATAAAACCCCCTCTGTTTAATGGAAATATATAGAAGTCATTCAGCAACCAAGAATACCTAAACTTACTCAGTGTTAACTAACGTGTTAACTTCATTTGACAGACAAATGAAAGGAAGTGCTTGACTTCTACTCAGGTGCTAAAATGCTGACAAAACTCTTTTAAAAGTTTTTTTGTTTTTCAAGCCATTTTCCAAGAACGGCCATAAAATTTTAAAAAATGCTAAAATCAAGTAAAGGAACTAAAGACCTACCTAATTTATGACATGTTCAAGGAAAATAGTCAGATTAGAAAAGGCACATCTACTCTAATTAAAAATCGTGTTCCTTTATTCATGAATTGCTATCACAAGCAGTTACATCCCTGCTAGATACTTAAGCACACTTCACCTTGATCACCTATTAGCTGATTCATGCCCAAGGGTTTAAACCATGAAAAAGTAGACATAATTAAGTGATATTTAATTAGGCATGTAATATGACTGCAACTTTAATAAATGCTTGTGTAGAAACCACTTCTTAGCTCGCAGTGACTTTTTAAAAACTAAGTTTTAGAAAATATTCTATCACATAAATTATGTCCCTTGTATCTTCAGCAATGTCCTTGCCCTTGTCATTTAATTCAACATCCTTGTTCTAATCATATGCGTTTTTACTTCAAGTATCTCACTTCCATTAAAATGACAATCAATGCGTATTTTGCAACAGCTTACAATTTTCCTAAACTGGACAAATTAGTGGGGTGTGGAAATCTTAGCTTACAGGTTTTGCTAGATTTAAATATTAGAATAGTGCTTTACATTATTTTCTGCCATGTTTTGAACAATAGACAAACTAAAGCTTTTATTCTCATCACATTCTAGAACATAAGTTTTATGAACAATCAGAAATTTAAGAATTCAAGAATATCTCAGGGAATCCTTATGTTTCAAAGGTGAGTTAACATTTGCAAAATTCTGCTTGGGGTTGTTTGTTGAAACATGGGCATATTAAGCACCTTATAGAAATGAGTTCTATAAGCATAATTGGTATATCTTACTAAAATTATGTGCATGATCCAATAAGCTATTGTTGATTGCATAAGAAGTATTGAAATCACAAATGTATCCTGAAATATACATAACAGTGTTATGATTTTATTAGGTAATCACACTGGGGAGGATAAAGAGTATGTATAACACTACATAACTTCTGATTTTTAACTTCATACTCTCACTGCCAAAATTTCCATGTTTTCTTAAAACCAAATGAAAACCACAGTGAATACATTTTTCCTGGAAAATATTTTTTATTATAAAATGTACAGCATATTGACCTGAATATTATAAAACATTGTAATGCATCAGAGTCTTGTAAAGACCAATAATTTATAAAATGAGACCAAATTAATTGCTATTCTTTCTAGTCTCATAGTCTGATTTAAAAATATATATAAAATATATAATAAATGATTTGACTGTAGTGTCCTTAGTAAGTGGAAGAGGTTTGTTCATATGCTAAGGTAACTAACATCCGCACGTGTATTCATTAAAATAGACCACTTTTATTTGCTAAAAGACTAACGTCTTTGATTTTGAGGAGCTGATAAAGAATGAACAGAAAGGTTAGTAATCATATTCTATGAGGATAGATTATGTAAAAGTGCTGCAGGGTATAAAGAAAATTATGTTTTACTAAAGCACTTTTATCACTGCAGCTCATTTATAACAGTTAATACTTCTTTGGTACTTTTAAGGTGCTTGTTAGAACAAGGAATAGCTTTGCACTATTGACAAGAATGGACTACTTCAGGTCTCAGGTGCTACCAGATAGCATGAAAAAACACACTACACTGTTGTTACAACTTAAAGACCTTTTTCAACATGTTAGTCTCCTCAGTTTCAGTATTCCTATTGCCTCCTTTATTTCAGGGACTTATTACCACATCGAATACACACAATACACTTTGCATAAAAATAGGATTAATTCCTTTTTTTCTGCCCTCAGTCTTCCTGGCTTTGCTGCAAACAGTACTTTCCTCATTGCACTCACTTGGAAGAACTTGAACACTAGTAGCCAGCCAAAGGCATTTGTCTGAGTATTAGAACATGTGTACATAGGTTGTTTTCGAATCACTGCCTAGTATATTTTTAGCAGTGCATTTATAGAAGCCTGCATCCCTTTGAGAAGACTGCTGGATGACTAATGACCCCTGAGGGTGGAGGAATTTGTTTCCATACAGACGGGATTGAGCTCCTGTTGTCAGATGAGATTTATCTGGAAGCTCCCATGTTATTTCTGCTTTAGGAATCCCAATGGCCATGCAGTTCAGTTTTACTGAATTTCCAGGCCTGGCATAAATGACAGGTGCTGGCTCACTGGTGATTCGGGGAGGATAGGCTATCACAATGACAGGCACATTCATAACAGAGGTGCCGTACTCTGTGGACACCTTGCACAGGTAAGTGCCCCTGTCAAACACAGAAGCCTCACGCACTGTCAGTGAGCCATTCTCCATCACGGAAAAGCGACCCAGAGCTTGTGGAGCATCCATAACCATCCCATTGGGCAGGGTCCAGGAGATCTGTGCCCGCTGGTTTGGCTGGGTGATGCAATGGAGCTGCAAAGTTTCTCCATTGATGATGCTCACTAGGTTGTTGTACTGGTTGCTAATTTCTGGCCTGAGTCCCACCTTCAGGAAGACTACTCGTTCCACATAACCTCCTGGGTTTCTAGCTGTACAGCGGTAAGTCCCAGCATCCCCAGCAGAGAGGCTGCTGATGTGTAAGATCCCATCCTTCTTATGGTAAAATCTGTGCAGGCGGTTGCCACTCAGCACTTCAGTGCCATTGGGAAGGATCCAGCTTGTGCTGGGTTTGGGGTTCCCCTGGACTGAGCAGTTCAGATTGATGCTGTGCCCAGCAATAGCAGTGATCCTTTCACTGACTGGGTCTCTGAATGAGGGTTTCTCCACATCATCTGTAATGAAGAGCTGCACAATCAGTCTTGCTTCCCCTCCTTCATTCCGTCCGATGCATATGAGCTGCACTGCATCTGTCTGCTTCACCCCTCTGATGTCCAACGTACCATTGCGATGCACAGTGATTCTGTTCCCGTAGTAGGGAGCTGGCAGGATTACTCCTTCTGGAAAAGCCCATAATACCTGTGGAGCAGGGATGCCTTCAGTTTTGCAGTCAATAAGTTTCTGGCTGTCTCTGATGGCTGTCTCTCTCACAGATGTTATTGCACTGAGATGCCCATTAATTCTGGGAGGCTGAACATTAACATGGATCCAGACAATTTTCCGATCTTCTCCAGCATTGTTCCGTGCTACACAAGTATAGTTACCACTGTCAGATCTTTGGGCCTTTTGGATGAGGAGGGTGCCATCCCTATAGACCTGGTACTTATCAGACAGGACAGGAATGGGTCTGTTGGCTGGGGAGAACCAGGTGACTTTGGGAGTGGGTTCTCCTTTGGCTTCACATGCTACTGTGAGAACATCACCATAGGGTACATTAATAATGGCATATGTTTTATTCTTGATAGTTGCAGGCTCGGCCACTACTTTGACCCGCACTTTCATCTCATCCTTCCCAATCTGGTTCTCAGCATAACATGTGTAGTCCCCTTCCTCTCTCAGTCCAACATCATTGAAATACAAGGTTCCATTATTGAAGACCACATATCGCTTTGTCCTGCTGCCGCTGTCATCTGACTGCATGAAGCTATTGATCATGCTGCCATCAGGGAGACCCCAGGAGATCTCAGGATTTGGCAGACCTGTTGCTACACAGTCAACTTTCAGGTCCCCTCCATACTTGACCTTGTGGTTATTATGATTCTTATGTTCTATTTTTGCTGGTTTCATCATCACATTCACTTTGAGGACCACATAGTCATCCCCGATCTTATTACGAGCCACACACAAATAGTCTCCTGCATCTTTATCTGTAACTGAATGGACGACCAAAGTCCCATTGTTGAACACCTTGATTCTAGTCTCCAAGCTACTGTAAGGAAAGAAAAAAATAACAGAACATGAGACACAAAATCACATCTTAGGTAATAAATATTGAGTTAAAACTGTAGTTCAAAATACCCCAACTCATTAATACTGAATAGAGAGGAAAGGAGCATTGCTTTTGTTAGATAATTAGATCATCCGAAATGTCCAAGATATTCACCACCAAAAAGCAAATGGAAAAAAAATAATTCAAGCAATTCTGTTCCATTCAATGACTTTAACAGTTATTTTGACCATTAAACAACCATTATGAAACAATGGTATTTTTGACTCTTCTGAGTGCATAATACAGTATTCCACAACATTAAAATATGGAACTTCTGAATGATATACTCTACAAAAACCTACATGGAAACGATGGAATCTGGCACTTGGGTCATCAGCTGAAAACAAATCTAGGTGAGCAACTCCTTCTGGCCCTCAAAATAATCACAAAGAAGTACAATATTGATAAGCTTTGAAATGTGAAAAAAGAGTTTGAATGCGCTATTTTTCCTTTCCACTTCGCTATGTAATAGGTAAATTGTGGTCCAAACTAATTTCACCAGTAGCCCCAGCTTTCTCCCCAGAGAAGTTGTCCTGTGTTTGAAAATCAGCCCACATAAGGATCGTGTGCAAAAATAAAAAAAAAGCACTAGTATTTTGTTGCTACCACAATCAGGCATAAAACGAATTTGGGTTTTTTTGCTATCTGTGGGCTACCTAAATATATCTTTTATCAGTATGAAAAAGATGACTAACTTCAGCTATTAAGACAGTTATTAATAGTGGTGCATTTAAATTTCAGTACATTTCTCATCTGTCTATAGTACTCAAAGCATGAGTAATGACCAATTTATAGAGCAGAAACTGTCTTTTCAGCAAAGCCTTAGGACAGTTACTCTCAGTTTAGAGAACAAATACTTTACTCGATATTTAAAACACTGAAAAAGGAATTGGTTTGGCATTTATCTGTAAGTGGGTTTGGACAGGCCTTATTGAAAGATGTTAAAATCACCATGCTTAAGAAATGATAATATTATTTCTTTACTCTATATTTACTTCATAGAGTGATTTGTACAACAGATAAACAAAATTCAGCAATTCCATTTCTCCTGGAGTCAAGCAGACACCTGTGCAACTCTATGCAAATGAAGAACATTGGAACAAGCAGTACACAAGAAGTCTATCTTCACTTTTTACTACAAATAGCTGTAAAAGACAAATAGTGGCAGCTTATCCTAAACACTTCAAGCTGACTTTTCCAAGGTACTATTGTTTTCAAGAAAGTTATGCCTAGTTATGGCTTGGCTAACTTTTGACATAATTTCAAATTCTTCCGACTGGGGAGACTCATTCAAAACTCACAGAAGAATGAAACTTGAACAGATATGAACTGTCTTTTCTCCAAGTTCAACAGGATGAGGGCATTGAGTCCATCATCAATAAATTTGCAGATGACACCAAGCTGGGGACAGGAGTTGATCTATTAGAGGGTAGAGGGGCTTTGCAGAGGGACCTCGACAGGCTGGACAGATGGGCAGAATCCAGCGGTATGAGATTTAACACATCCAAGTGCCTGGTTCTGCACATTGGCCACAACAACCCCATGCAGTGCTACAGGCTGGGGTCAGAGTGGCTGGAGAGTGGCCAGGTAGAGAGGAACCTGGGGGTACTGGTCAATGGTAGGCTGAACATGAGCCTGCAGTGTGCCCAGGTGGCCAAGAGGGCCAATGGCATCCTGGCCTGCATCAGGAACAGGGTGGCCAGCAGGAGCAGGGAGGTCATTCTGCCCCTGTACACCACACTGGTTAGGCCACACCTGGAGTCCTGTGTCCAGTTCTGTGCCCCTCAGTTTAGGAAGGATGTTGACTTGCTGGAATGTGTCCAGAGAAGGGCAACAAAGTTGGTGAGGGGTTTGGAACACAAGCCCTGTGAGGAGAGGCTGAGGGAGCTGGGGTTGCTTAGCCTGGAGAAGAGGAGGCTCAGGGGAGACCTGAAGGGAGGTTGTAGGCAGGCAGGGGCTGGTCTCTTCTCCCAGGCAACCAGCACCAGAACAAGAGGACACGGTCTCAAGCTGCACCATGGGAGGTTCAGACTGGATGTTAGGAAGAAATTCTACAGAGAGTGATTGCATATTGGAATGGCCTGCCCGGGGAGGTGGTGGAGTTGCCATCATTGGAGGTGTTTAGGAGGAGACTTGATAGGGTGCTTGGCTGCATGGTTTATTTGATTAGGTGGTGTTGGATGATGGTTGGACACAATGATCTTGAAGGTCTCTTCCAACCTGGTTTATTCTATTCTATCTAAACTGCAATTTAGATGTGACACCTCAAATAGCAATTTACCTGTGTAAGGAATCAATCATCCTTTTGGAAGGCAATCTCCATAATATCCGAGGCCAAGGGTCACCAGAGGCACTACAGTCCAAATGCAGGGTGCTGCCATAAGTTACATCTGTCCTCTGAGGAGAGGTCCCAGTGATCTTAGCATTAGATGCATGCTTCTTCACATGAAGTTGTATTGTTCTCTTTGCAGCTCCTACCATGTTAGCAGCAATGCAGTCATAGGTCCCACTGTCCTTGGGGGAGATGTTGCGAATATAAAGAGTTCCATTGGGAAAAACAAATAAATTCCCATTGACAAACTGAGAGGGTCGGATTTGTGTGCCATCAAAGACCACCCAGCGGATACTGGGAGGAGGTGCTGCTTTGGCAGTGCAGTGTATATTAATACTGCTACCAAGGGGCAAGGAAATGTTCTCTTGCTTATCCTGCTGGATAATGGGAGGTAAGGCTGCAATGTGCAACCTCACTGAGATACTGTCAGCTCCTGCAGCATTGCTTGCAATGCATTTGTAAACTCCTCGGTCAGAAAAAGTCGCTTGCTTGATAGACAAGGTCCGATTTTCATGAAGCACTATCCTGCTTTCTGTGGTAGTGACCGTCTGTAAAATCTTCCTATCTGGGAAAATCCATGAAATATGTGGGCTTGGAGTCCCACTAGCCTGACATTCCATTGCTATGGTCTCTCCAAAGTAGACTGTGACATCCCGATAGCGGGAAAGTAAAATTTTGGGGGGGTGAGCTACAACTGTGAGCAGAATGATCATTTTATCTATGCCATGCTGATTCTGAGCTGTGCACAAATATTGTCCACGATCCTGAAGCTGAACATTTTGGATAAGGAGAGTACCATTTTTCCAGACTTCAAACCTTTGTAACCTGGTGTTGGCTGCCATTAGAGCTCCTGGAAAAGTGAAAGAAAAAAAGAAATGGAAATTCAAAGGATTTAAGGCATACATCTTTGCAGTGAAAAAAAAATCTTATGTAAGACTTTAGATTTGCTTAACACCAGTTACAAGTTTAGATGGATCACACACCACCTTCTGACACTCCATTGCATAAATTAGTCTTTGTTTCTATTGCAGAACTAACCATACTAGTTTGCAGGCATGTACAGTGTGAGAACTTTTAAGTACTTTATGCTTTAGCATTCCTCTTAAATTTTAATGGAACTTCCTTTTTCCATTTGCTTATGGAAATGACAGACATCAATATTTAAGACAGCAGTGTTAACAAACCCATATGCACAAGCATTATCATCATAAATTTTAACTGCTGTGAATAATCAGAATTAGCTTCTATTTCTTCTTAAAAATTAACTCATTGAATGGTAGAGGTTTTCCTTTACTGCAAGAAAGATGGAATAATTTTTATCTGTAATGATTAGTTGCCATTAGTCACATTTTATCTATAACAACTAAATGAGACAAATTATTCTTCAGTGCTTTGGACTCTTCATGCAATCATGTTGCATTTTTACACAACAAACCAAGTATTTATATCCTTTAAAAAGAAAATTATGGAAATCACATTTTTCTCTGTCTTACCTGTAGAGAATTTTGTCCAAGTAATAAAAGGCTTGGGTTCCCCTACTGCATCACAAGGGATAGAAATATCTGTTTCAGCAAGAATGGATATGCTCTGAGACCCTTTTGTGATTATTTTAGGTCTTTCTCCATGAATCCTGAAATTAGTGGAAGACTGGAATACAGTTGAATTGTGTGACAGAATGCCTCCCACGTAAGGCACAGATGGAACTTTTTGATGCTGCTGCACATTTTTAACTGGATGAACTGCAGTGGATAGCTGAGGTTTTGTGTGCTGAGAGAGAAAGGCTGGAGGGGTAATCTTCAAAATTGCTGGTGGTGGAAATGTGGTGGTGTGTGACACTGGAGGCACTGGAATAGCTGTAGCTTTCTGCACTGTAATGCTAGTAGGGGAGACCTGGGCAACCTTCTCCTCATTTAAGTCTTTTGGAAATGGTTGACTAGGGACCACTGGTTTAGGCTGCATACTTAAGTGAGGGAATATCCTTGTTCTGTTGAAAAGGAAAGGCATTCTGGAACTAGGATAATAGGGGATCCACTGACTTGGCAGTCTCCCTACTGTGCTTCTGTTATCTCGAACATAGTTACTTCCAGAAAATCTTGAATTAATATTGTATCTGTTCTGACCCTGATTACTGAACTTGCTTGCAGTGATTGGATTTGTTTTGTGAAATAGAGAGGTTTGTGTTGGGGTAGCTGCTTCTCTCTGAGAGGCAAAAGATTTTTTGTCCTGTATGGTATGTGCTGCATATGCTGTTATCTCTGGTTTGTTTGTATAGTGAAGAGGCTGGTGTGTCATAAAATGGTGAAGTGAACCTTGTGTTGCAATATATGGAGGCTTCACTGCACCTCTTACTGGAACATGCTTTGGAGGGACAATGAGTAGCCTTTGGTTTAGGCTTGGTATCATTCCAGCAGGTGGATGTGGAATGTTTGGATTTATCAATAAACTGTTGTTTGACATGCTACTATGTAACTCTTTGAATTGCTCCTCTTTTGATTGTATGCTTATTTTGTTTTGGCTAGAAGGAGAAATAGGGTGCACATTCCACCTTGATACCACCATTTTGTCCCTATCTGTTTCAATTTGTTCTCCTTCTAGGAGGCTTTCTTGATTGAAGGTAATACTTTCCTCAGTGGCATAATGAAGTGAAGGATGTGAAAGAGAAGGTGGAAAAGTGACAAGTTTTATAAAAGGAATAAAGGCAGTGGATATAGTTGAAGGCTTTTCAGTTGTTTCCAATGTGGGATTATGATGAAATACTTTTGATATTGTTTGTTTGTCTTCCCAGGAAGATGGCTTTGCCTCAGTCTGAGAAGCAACAGATTTTTTTGTTTCATTAAGTGGAAAAGTATGAGTTTCTGTCCTGCTGAAGGAGAATGATGAAGTAATTGTCTCCTGCTGCTGAGCTGGTTCATTTATTCCTGGTGTTTCTAAAGATACTGTGGGCTTCCATGACTCCACTGAAACTGAGATGTCCTTAAAATCTTCTACTGTTCCAAAAGAAATACCTAAGTCAGTTGAGGTAGGATTTATCAACTGGAATGTTTCAGCAGTTGTTTCGTTAACCACAACTTCGGAGTCAAATAGGACAGGCTCTTGTGATTCTGGTTTTGCAGATAGCATCAAGCTATTTAGGTGCTTAGGAGGAACTGTTGTACTCAGTTGTTCTGCCTTACTATCCATTGTTTTAGAATCTGCTTTAATGCCCATCTCAGATATATTGTCTAATGAGGTGAATCCTGGCACTTCCATTAGCTCGGGTTTCAGAGGTGCACTTGACTCTTTCCTGGAATCTGTGTCATATACATCATGTGATGATAAAATTGTGATAGGTGCAGTCATTGGAAGTGTCAAGGCTTCAGAAGCAGTAGCGAGTGTCATGTGTTCTTCTTGAGGTGAAGAAGCAGTAGGCCTAAAGTAGGTTGTGACTAGCTCTTTGATTTTGGTAATTTTCTCAAAGACATCTGGATTAGAAACTAATGAAGGAATAAATGCCACATGCTCCTCTTGCTTAGCCTGTATTTTGACATTGCCTGTATGATCAGGGCTTTCAAGAACTGCAGAAGGGATTTTGGTCACAGCTTCAACCACATGTGTCTTTGGAACAATAGGAATTGCCTCTGTGGTTAAAACAATGTGGGGGAAAGGCTTTGTTTTCTGTCGAATTCTGTTTGGCCTCAATCCCCTTCTCCCATAAGGCCTTCTCCTAGCATGCTGAGTAACCAGCGGAGGCATGGTCTTTCTATAGGGAGCTGTTGTAGTGGCTGCAGTGGTCAACCTATTGTCATCAGAAGCAGATTTTATCCCCTCTGCTGTTTTATGATGAACATTAGTATTACGCAAAACAAATGTGGCATCTGGTTTTGGAGTAGCCAAATTTCTGTTTCCTCCCTGAAAACTCTCTGCATAATGGCTGGACATGCTTTCTTGAGTCACTATATTCCCATAAGTCTCAGGTTCTTCCTTGCTCTGCACTTCAATGGATGTGACAACTGGAAAACTTGTACTTATGTCTGCCATTTTTGTCTGATCTGTAGATGCTTGTTTGTGCTGGTGTATCAAGTAATTGTTTTTTTCTTTAACAAATGGAGATATGGATGAAGAAATGGTAGTAGTGTCTACAGAATCTGTTGGGATGATCTCATCTAACTGAAAAGGTGTTGAAATTATGGTGTCAATATTTATTTGATCCACTTTACTTAATTTCACAGTTGTCTCCAAGATGCTATGAAGATCTGAAGTCTGATATTCAGCTAGGAGTGTAGCATCAAGTGGTAGCTCAGCAAAAGCAGAATTCTCTTCTGATGTAGAAGATACACTCCTATCTATATTTTCCACTGTAAATGAGCTGCTCTGAGTATTAGGGAAGTTTGTTATAATTTGTCTGCTTAGAGGTTCTTCAGTGAAAGGATAGATATTTTCTTTGACTACAGTTGCAAAGACAGGAGTCAAATGAACACCTGATACAGCGATTTCACCAGGGTATGTACTTAGAGGTGGTTCTAAGTCCCTGTGGTTGGAGAAGGGTTGAGTTTCTGACCTTGTTAATATGGACTGGACTGAAAATGCTTTAGTGTTCTGGGAAACGGTGACTGAGAATGGCTCATCCTCCCCTACAGGTGGTGCGTCGGCAGAGGAATCTACCACATCAGTTGTTGCTCCTGAAGTTGGAGGGCTGGCTATTGGATGAGGGACTGAAGTAGTTCTCTGCGTGACTGATGTCAGTGCGGTTGTTAAAGAAATGGCTGTAGCTGTTGTTCTAGGAATATTCTTCCCACGGACCTTTGCCAAAATATCAGCCCAATGCTGTGGATTAATCTGCTTGCTTGCTACATTAATTCTCCTTCGAGATTCAAATACTCTCCGGCCTTCTGCAACATTGCTGTCTTGGTTTCTATCAGTACTCTTCCAGATTTTTATTTTTCTTCTGCCTTTCTTTCTTTTTTTAATTTGAGCCTTTGTCACATGGTCACTTTTTTGTTTAAAGGCTATTTCCCAGTCTTTCAGGTGGCTTTTCCTCTGAGGGAACTCCTCCACTCCTTCTGCTCCTGACCCCTCTCCATCATCTATGATATGCTCTCTTTTTTTTGACAAACTTTTTGAGCCTGGGCGTTTTTTCAGTTTTACCCTTTTAAATGACCTGTCAGACACCATTTTATTTACTGTAACCCTTACGACAAACTGATCTGATCCCTGCTGATTGACGGCCACACACCTGTAGTGGCCACTATCACTGACGTGGCTTTTTGGAATAAGCAAAGTACCATTGTCCAACATATATCCTTTTGAAGAGTTTGATAAATCATTAAGTACCTGACTGTTTGGAAGAATCCAGCTCAGCTGTGGCTCTGGGATGGCAACTGCATTGCATGGCAAAACTATTGGATCTCCAACATTTCTTTCAACTCTTGCTATATCTGAATCAACTACCTGAACAGCTGGAGGCTGCACCACAAGTCTGAAAGTCATTATGTCAGCATCATCTCTCACCTGTGCAATGCAGTGGTACAGCCCACCATCAGCATAACTCACTGATTTGATTATTAGCTGGCCACTGCTAAGAATGGAAAATCGACTGTTTTTTTTATTAAATGGCACCTGCAGTTTAGTTCCATCTGGCAATAGCCACTGAATGGAAGGGCTCTCAGAAGCTTTCACATTGCAGCTCAGCTGACATTCTGACCCTTCCACCACACTCTGTGATGTCCTTGTGGTCTGGTTTTGCTCTATCATTACCCAGCTTCTCTGCTGCCCAGTGTCTTTGGTACGAATTGTCTGAGAAAACACAGTAGAAAAAGACAGCAACACCTTTTTAGCTGTACTTTGATGTCTATTTAATTGGATATTTATAAGAGGTTGCATCACCCAGGAAGGCTCAGCCAGTATTTGAGCTTTTACACCTGTGTAGTAAAGAGCATCATAATCAAAGCCTTGTCTGTACCGATAGCTTATTTTAGGCTCTTTGCTGAGCATAAGTTCCCTCTTTAATTTGACAGGTACTTCACTGTAATAAGCTATAAGCTTCCATAATTTTTCATAGTTTTCTCGGTTCATTGGACACTCAATATCCAGTGAAATTGTAGCATTTAGATCAATCTCCTGAGTCTGGATTTGATTCCAATGAATTTTGGTAGAGCCTGTTGGTTTTTTGATTTCACAGTCGAGGTGGACTACATTGCCATGCTCATCAGTCATATTTAGAGTAATGTTCCATGGAGAGGACTGAATCTTTTCCAGAGGGAGTTTGTAACTTTCACCATCATCTTCATTTTGAGTGCTGCTATTCTGCCTCAATGAAGACTGAATGATAGGTTTCCCACAGGAAATATCTTTCAAGTTTTGAATATCTTCTTTCTGCAGATGTTTTGGGCTGTTGCACTTAGGACAGAGCTGTCCTCCTTCATAAGCTTTGTCCTTTTTGCATTTTAAAACACCTGCAACAACAACAAAAGAGTTTAAAAAAAAGGGAAAATGAATACTAGGTAAGCTGAGTAACTGTTCTAAAGTTAGAGAACTCTCAAAACTGTGAAATGAACAGCATGAAGAACTCATTATGACACGTGACACATAAGGCTTTTAAAATGGTACCTCATTGTTTTCACAGTCAAAAGAACACCTGATTCTCAAACTGACCACAATTTCTTCTGACTTTAATGAGAAGACTGAATATTCAACTCTTCTGAAAATTAGACTCACTGCATCTGAGTAAAATGCCTAGAAATGGAAGTGTTCAGAGCAACACTTTACAAGTCAGTAAAAATCTAGGCTGTGCCAAAAAGTCTGCATCTCTACTGTGAGACCCTAACCATTTAACTTGTGGATCTAACAAGATGAGGACTTGGTCCTCTCAGTTTTTCAAAATGTAGCATTTGCCTGAGAAATGGTGAACTTCCTCATTAAATAATCCAGAAAGTGATTTATTTTTGTCTGTTATTAATGACTACAGATGGCTAGCAAAATTTCTGACTAGTTCCAGCACTTAAAACCTATTCATTGTCAGCAAAAAAACCCTGAAGTGCTACTTCTTCCCTGACCTTTGAAATAACTGTAAACTCCTTTATGATAAAATAAAAACTAAAATAGAGAAGGAGTGCTAAAACAGGAGACGACAGCCTTGACTTCTCTCTTCTGTCCATGCTAGAAAGACTTGTCTGCAAAATGAGTCACATATTTATTACATTATTCTGCTCACTAGAATAGCAAATGTCACCTTGTATATTTAGTTTGGAAACAGGCTGTAAATAAAATGATTCCAGATATTCCAGGAATAAGTGTCATGCTGATTACTCACTGAGGATTGGGGGATATTTGAGTGAATGAACAGTATCTGTGGGTTATAAGGCAAAATGTTAGAAGACGAAATAAGTGGCAAAATGTCATTCTTTTTTTTAATTGAAAACCACATGCTTTGCCTATTTTTCTTTAGAACTTACAAATGAACTGTTGCTGAATACAGATTTCTAACAAGTGACACACAGCAGAATCCTCTTTACATTGTGTTTTAAATATGTGCATTTACTGAGTGGTAATGGAATGCAATAGTGCACACAGACATCATGTAAGTAATAGTCAGGAAATAACAACACAACAACACCGTCCATATGCAGAACAAGTGAAAATAATCTAGCACTATGACTTGAAGAAGCATTAGTATTTTTGCTCTTACCTCCAGAAACTTCATTCCATTCAAGAAGCCACTTTAAACTGCAGTCACAGGTCCATGGATTGCCATGAAGGTAAAGATTTTCCAGCAGTGGCATGCCTTGAAGCATCCCTGCAGGCAAGGTCCTAAGAGCATTTTCAGATAGGTAGAGATGTCTAACTGTTGACAGTCTGAAATAATCAAGGACCATAAATGTTGAAAAGGTGTTGGGGTGAAGTTGATGGAGTAAATTCCCTTCCAAGTGGACCAGTCTCAGAGAAGTTAATCCATTAAAAGCATTTGGATGAATAAATTCAATTCTGTTGTGGTCCATGTGCAGTCTCATTAAGCTTGAAAGTCCTTGGAGGGTCTGGCCAGTTATGACTTTCAATTTATTGTAACTGATTTTGAAAACCTAAAAAAATAGAAGAGAGAAATTTTGCATTTTCTATCTAAATCCAAACAGAATAGCAAGGAAGCAGAAATCTTTCTCTCACATTCAAATGTCAATGCAACCATGCAAAATGATATGCTGGTCAGAGGGAAAATACAATTGACTATTAGCATAACAAAGGCATGGTTGATAGATCTCCAATATATCTGGGGTGTAAATATCTTAATCCTAAGAAAGGCACTAAAAAACCACTTATCTTTGTCTTCTCTTACCCATGAAAATTAGAATTTTGGAAGACCTGAGAATTACCTGGAGAGATATGAGATCTTTCAAAGCACCGGTAGGTATATTCTGAATGTCATTTCCATGTATCATAAGCAATTCCAGTTTTGTAAGTCCAGCAAGGGAGTTTTCATATATAGACTGTATACTGTTAAACCTGGGGGAAAAAAATCACACATGCAGTAATATTTTATGCACTGACTGTCATGGACTGCAAATGTAACAGTAGTAAAACCTAAATTTCAGGGAAAATTGGAGGGATCTTAACGCATTGTCAAAGGACCAGAAGTTACTGAAATATTTTCACAAGGCCAAGTATACAAAGCTCATGTTTACATTAACATTCCTTTTATCTCAGTTTGTGGTACTTTAGCAATAATTTAGGAGTAAGACTAATAACTAGGCACTTAAATTCTAATAGTTGTTAGTATGCTTTTCCATGCAGCTTGGTTTATGGATGGTAATAAATGAATGGCCTGCAGCCAACCAATGATGCTATGGAGCCTGGCAAATTAGACAGGCTGCAGTATTGCCAAAACAACATCTAACAATAAATGAATAAAGATTTGGAGAGAAGACATTAAAAATAGGTGTTTCCCAAACAGCATGAGAAGCAGGAAATCACATCTTGCTTCACTTGCTGTTACATTATGTAATTGGCTACATCAACTAATTATATAAGATCTAGGAATTGACCTTCCAATTGGGTGATTTGAGCCTAGAAACTCCTTTCGGAGAAGGAATACAGAAAATCTGTTTTTTGAAAAGAAGGCAATTTCACTTTGGACAAATAAATCAGATTTTATTCGCAAATATGTTAAGTTTTAAGTTTGGCAGCCTAACTCTGAATTTGGACTTTCCATATGTAGACATAAAATTAAACTAACCTGGGCATGAAGTCTTTAATGAAAAAAATTAAAGAGCTTTCCTACTTTTTTTTACACTATCTAGAAAGGAAGGGAAGGGACAGCAAGAAATGAAAGTACCTTAATATGGAGGAAATAGTTTCAGATCCTCACCATATTATCTACCTGAAGATTCTGAATTTTTACCAAAGATGTGGACGGTTTTGATATTTTTAGTCCCACTGTAGCAGTTACCCTATTAAAATTCTGACTCCAACATCGGCCCTTCTAAAAAACAATGTCTCAAAATATTTTTTTTTCTAAATTATTTCCAGTTAGGAAAATAATTATTACCTCCTAAAAATTTAGCACCTTAAAATGAAAGTATGGTGAAAACTCTCTTCTAAAATGAAAGAAATACAGTAACAGGTATAAGACTTCTTCTGGGAATGGCCACAACTCAGAAAATGGCATTTGTAGTCATAATATACAAAGACAGGAAACGGCTTTCATGCTATTAGCATCAAATAATAAACTTTTATTTTAAAAAGCAGTCTAAACACCTAAATAACCTAGAAGCATACATCAAATTTTCAAAAGCAACTGAGGCATAAAGTTTGCCACAGAATGTTGATGCATAGAAGAGAGTTGATTGTGAATGTGTGATTTTGGATATGAGGAGTGGGGTATTTTTTTGGCCCCAAAATGGCATGAAAATACAGAATGCTGTAACACAGATTTACTATCTACAAGGGTATTTTAGACTAAAATTAGGCTTCATATGGATAAAGTGCTGGTGAGCAGAAATTTGAACTACAGAGAAGAAATCCCTACTGTCAGTCACTGCGTGCTCAGTTGCAGTTTACAGGCCTTGAGGTGGTCAGGCTGAGTTCATACTAGGTAGTAAGGCAACTCTGGTATCAACTAGAAGAGGAGTGTGACTCTTGCACCACACCATGTCACATAATGACCCTATAAAGCACTTATGTGATATGCAGCCTACTGACTATCTGCCTTCTTTTCTCACAATCTGTCAGTTACATGGGAGTTGGCAATATCCTGGCAGAGGAATGTGAGTTGGAGCCTGAGCAATTTCTCCCCAACACACTGACATCTGCTTCAAGGTCCTTGAAAAAAAAAACCAAAAACTCAAACCAAACAACTCCAAAGACAATGGAATAGCTTAATTTTACTGTATTCCTTTAATATATGGTTTATCTCATTGTTCTCCAAAATGCTACCTGGCTACATTATGGAGTTTTACTCCTACTATATTTTCCTACATCAAGTATAACATGGACCATTTAGCTGACATCCTGTAGTAGGTTTAATTCAACACACATCTTTTTATACACTGTAACTGTTGGAGAATGGCCACTCCCAACATGTAACAGACTACATGCCCTATTTACCAAGAACTGACACCATGACATAAATGTTTATTTAAAAATAATAGTTCACTGCTTGCTAAAAAGAGCCATACAAACCCGAAATTGATTCTTTCCACATGTTTTGGGATCCTCCCAGGCACGGCGGCTAAGGACCGGAAGGTGCAGTGGACCTCGGTGGGCAGGTAGCAGGCACAGGGCTGGGGGCAAGCCTGGGCTACCGGAAGCAGCGCCAGCCCCAGGATCAGCACCACGGAGAGCGCCGCCGCCACAGCCCCCATCTTGTCGCCTCCTCTCTCCTCGCTCCCCCTGGGCCGCCCAGGGAAAATGGGAGGGGAGGAAGAGAAAAGAAAAGGTGGTTTGAAAAATCCTTTCAATGGCTTTATATATTTAGCAGTGCTCTGCAGCGTCCCAAAGGGTCTGTAGACAATAAAGGCAAAGTTCAGCAGTTCAGAAGTTTTCTTCCTTCAGTATCATTTGCTACTTCGACGTTAACTTTCCCCTCATTATTCACTTCTAACTCTTCCACCAAATATCTATTTTATTACAGTCAGGTTGTCTCCCTATGGTAATAAATTTTGTACATTTGGTCTGTATGCCACGGGTAGTACTTGTCCTGCCTAAAAATCAGAAAGCTTCACATCTAGTTCATGCAAATTGCCATGGCTCCCTCTACAGACAATGAAAGAAAAAAAGCTAGCCATATTCACTTGAATATCTGTTCTCTACTTGATGTAAGACCTAGAGACAGTACAGATCAGCTTCATTAGTTCATTCTTTAGATATCTCAAACAGCCCAGCTGCCTAAATTTTAGAGAGGTAAAATGTGCAAAATGTGGCTGACCTAATCCCATTCATAATATAAATAGGCAATTGTGTCATTGAGAGAGAAAGTGAGTGAAAGAATTTGCCATATATCTGAGATCTGTCATCATTTGCTGTACTCTGCAATGTCAGGTGTCCTCTTACAATCTTAACAAATAGGTGCTATGAATGATCATATTTATTTAGAAGCATAATCACTGAGCTCAGAGCTTATTACTTTATTACTCTGAGCACAGAGCAATAAGGTTTATATTTATCATCTTGCCATGTCTATTGATGCTCAAGTTCAGATTTTTAGAACTATGTGTCTAATCTGGATGGTTAGACCCATAGAGAGACATTTAAAGATGCAGTGTGCTAGAACAGAAAACACAGTTGTTACTGAACTTGAGCACTAACCATTTCTAAAAGCAAAATAATTGATGTAGATGTCTAATTACAGATTAAGAAACCCAACTTAGAGTTTGAAATAGTCCTATTTTTATCTCTGCCATCAGAAGAATTCAAAAGCTTTTCAGGTTAAATCCATGGAGAAATGCAGATCACTATTAGTATTTCTGCTCCTGTACAACAGTGTGACAGCAATGGAAAGGCATTCAGTTCTACCAGCTATTAATACTTCCATTATTTACTGCTCTTAGCATAAAAGATTTTCTCAGATCTCCTAGCAACATGACACACTTTTTTTTTTTCTAAGACCAACATGTGCAAACCCTTATAGTTCAAAGGAAATGCTCACTGGGATGAAGAGGTTTCCAAAATATCTGTGGTCAAGTTAATGAGATGTTTACCATTCTTTACAAGACAAATAGCTTTTAATTTGCTTAAGAATCTTCAGGTGCTGTTTTCCTTAATGCTGTCTTTAATGAAACCCCCCTTTAGAAAACACCCTGCTTATTTCAAACCCTTTTGGGAGGGGGTATTGCATTTCCTTACAGTTGGTGATTAACGACGTTAAGAGGAAATCGCAATGATTTGTGAATGGCCAGGGAAAAGCAGGCTGAAGGGACTTATCCTTGCTATGTCCCGGTAACAAACACTGATAGCTAAGCACGGGATTGCCAACACTCCAGAAGAATCCCTGTTTCAGAGGCATGTCTGGGAACAACCCGGGGGGCCTGGGGGAAGCCAAATCAGATCCCACTGAGCCGCCCCGCCACTCGGGGGCGCCCTCTAGTTCCGCTCCACACCGCCCGCCATTTGTTGCCTCCAACCACCGACACACAGCGGGTCAGCCAATGGGCCACGGCAGCCTGCCGAGGGGCGGGGCGTGCGACACGGCGAGTCCTCGGCGCTGCCTGCACGTCACGCTGCGGGGCCCGCGCCTGGCCCGTGGAGTGGTTGAAGTGGGGAGGTAGTAGAGGCTCTCGCGCTGCGAGGCCCCTCCCGCCGAGACGCGCCGTGCGCCACAGACAACTGTGGTGAGGGGCTGGGGCAGAAGTGCGAAGACATCCCACACTCGTCTGTCTCTTTCTACCGTACCGGAGGGCAGATTCATCCCGTTAAGAAAATCTCCGCCGGGCTGAGCAATAGGGCTGAGGGCGCGCGCCGACACAGGGCGGCGCGGTCCGCAGGTCGCTCCACCGCCACCAGCCAGGCAGCCGCTCCCCTCCTGCTCCTGCGCCGGAGCCTTCAGCCCAAACCACCCTCCACCCAACCTGGCACCGGCAGCCGCGACCGGCCACGCTCGGGCTCCTTACCTGCAGCCGGGCGCGGCGCTCTCAGCTGGCGCTGCCCGCCGCTCCCATGCCCCCTGGCGGCTGCGGGCGAGCGGCGGTGCGGGGCTGAGCGGCGGGCGGGCGGCGGCTACCTGGTTCCGAGCCTCCCCTGCGGCACCAACTCTTTGAGGCTCATCGCAGTCCGGGGCGGCCCGCCTCGACGGTGTTTTCGGACGCCTCATCGCCCGTCATCCTGCGGGATCCGCTGCCCTCTTCGGGCCCCCCCACTAAGCATAGGCGACACGGGGTGGCCGAGCAGGACACCGCCTGCGGTGGTGTTTTTTTAGTGATTTAATTTATCCGGGCGCTTGCCTTCCCTTGGTGCTCCACGTTCTCGCGGAAACTTCTTCAGTCCCGGCAGGAGCCAAGCGTGTCGCTCCGGGCGCTGAAGGACCTCCGTCGGCGAGCGGGCGGGCGGACGACGCCAGCGGCTCTCCGCCGCTTGCCAGGCTGCCCGGACGTGCAACTCCCGCGGCGGTAGCGTCCCCCCGCCCGCCGCGGCATGAGGACGAGAGGCGTGGGGTGCCGGGGCGTCAGGCTCCGCTCCGCCCGCCTCCCCGCGCCGGGCGCTGTGCAGGGGAGGGCGCGGCTGAGCAGCTCCTCTTGCGGGGTGGGCGGCACCTCCACAGGGGGGCTGCGGGCGGGCCCGAGCAGGGGGCGGGGGGAAGTGGGCCCCATATCCAGCGGGCCGAGGGGGTCCCGTGGGAGTTGCGGCCACAGCGGGAGGGGGTGAGGCTTACGTTTGCATCCTGGACCTAAAGCTCTCGGAAAGTTTGTTGCTGGGCCCTGGGCGCATTCAGCGGTCTGGAAACGCTCAACTGTGCGGCTACTCGCATTGTGCTCTCACACATGCACACACGAAATCCAGCATGTAACTCCGAATCTGGGGCAACCGATCTGGGTTTTCGGCACATGAAAGACAAGAACCTGTCCGAATGAGTCCAGAGGAGGGATACTAAAACCGATCAGCTGGAGAACCTCCCCTATAAAGAAAGGGTCAGAGAGCTGGGGCTGTTCAGTCTGGGGAAGAGAGAAGGACCTTATAGCCATTCTAGTACTTAAAGGGAGCTTATAAGAAAGAGTTGGAGGGACTTTTTACAGGGGCAGGTAATGATAGGACAAAGAGTAATGGTTTTAAACGGAACATAGATTAGAGAGAGAAACTCAGAGATAAATGGAAGAAATTTTTTACAGTGAGGGTGATGAAACACTTGAACAGGTTGCCCAGAAAGGGTAGAAGCCCCATCCCTGGAAATATAAACATTCAAGGTCAGGTTGGACAGGGCATTGAGCAACCTGACCTAGTTAAAGATGTTCCTACTCACGTTGAGGTGTTGGACTAGATGACCTTTAAAAGTCCCTTCCAACTTAAAATATTTTATTATTCTCTTGGGCATATAGCTGTCCCACCACAGCACAAAGAACCAACCTTGTTCCATCGTGCATTCTTGTGCGATGCTGCTGCAGAGGCCTGTATCCGCCCTGCATGTGAGAATTTGATATACCTATGCTTTTAGCTGCTGGATTTCTTTTGTGTCATGGTTAGACTGTGGCAGGCAGATCAGCACCACCCAACCACTTACCCCCACCATCCCAGTGGGAGAACTAGAAGGGTAAAAGTGAGAAAATTTGTGAGCTGAGACAAAGACAGCTGAATAGGTAAAGCCAAAGTTTGCACAAAAGCAAAGCAAATCAATTCATCCACCACTTCCCATCAGAAGGTAATTGTTCAGCCAGCTCCAGGAGAGTGGGGCCTGTCACATGCAACAGTTACTTGGGAAGACAAACAACATCACTCTGAACATCATCTCCTTCCTTCCTTCTTCCCTCAAATTTATATGCTGAGCATGACATCATATGGTATGGGATACCCCTTTGGTTGGTTGGAGTCGGCTGTTCCAGCTGCATCTGCTCCCAACTTCTTGTGCACCCCTAGCCTACTCATTGGTGAGTTGGTGTCAGAAGCAGAAGAGGCCTTGACTCTGCATAAGCACTACATAGCAGTAATGAAAACTTCTGTTATAAACACTGTTTTGGTTACAAATCCAAGACATAGTCCCATACTAGCTACTATGAAAGAAGTTAACTCCATTTCTGCCAAAACCAGTACATTAAAAATTATTTTTTTTAATTACCATTTAATGTGGTGACAATTGGGTTTTAAGTTTTCTAATTATCTCAAATTGTAGAACTCTGAGTTCTTCTGTATTACAGAGAACATTTCCACCATGCATCTTTGCTCAATGTGCAATTATTTGGCTTCTACTAGTGTATCATCTGATCCACTTGCCCTATCTCAGTAAAATTACAGTCTGTAGAGCTGGTTTACATACAGCCAAGAATAATTTGACTTTCCTAGCATTTTATTGAAGACAGCAGTAGTAGGTGGTCTCATATCTATTTGAAGGCAACTTTTCATCTCCACACAGAATCTGACAGTAGGAAGAAATTATTTTGCCTGAATCCTACTGCCTTTGGGTAGACAATCTTTTGCTATAGTATCTCCTTATCATATCTCATAGCTACACAAGTATTAGTACTAAATACATACTTTGTCTGTTAATGGGAGGACAGTTATTGAAATACTCCAGTGATGCATACAGAAAGTTACATCTGATTTAGCTGTGGTGGCCCTTTTCACTTCACGTAATGGTGTGTTCATTCTGAAAATTAGTGAAATTAAATCACATAGTAGGACCAAGCAGAAATAAAGATCTGCATCACTTGAAGTGGAAAACAAGGGTGACGAAGCCCAGATTGATAGGTCTATGCAGTAAATTCTTCATTCCTTGGTGTTTGAAATTTGAGAGGAGATTTTGTTCAGAAAGATGTGCTAAAGTCTGTCAGCAAGTTAAAAATACCACTATACTGTGAATATGTGAGTAAAATATTGCAGTGATGTTTTAAAATAACATCACTAATATGATGTGTATTGTCCTCATTGTAAATGATTTTTCAGACAAGCAAATGGCAATAACAGCCCATTTGTTATGTCAGCTGTGTATTAGCAGTAAATGCATCAACAGTTCACAGGCTAAACTTACATTATTTTGACAACAAAGCACATCTACTCTACTGTATCAGTTTATTTTATTGTAATCTTTCATTTTCTTCCCCCCCCCTTTTTTAAAAAAAATGGAATATTTTTAAATCCAAATTACAAGAAAGAAAAGTATTAAAGACAGGATGTTTTTCAGTCGATACAATTATGGAGTTAGCAGGAACAGATTGTTAAAGACAGGGAAATTGTAGATGCTACGTAGGCCTAGGCAGCCTTGTGATCATGGTAAATGTCATAATTTAAGTTTTCAGTTATATTTCTACAAGACATATTTACCAGTGTCTAAATTGAGAGCTGTTATACATCAGTATAATTTCTCTTATGTTAGTCAAGTGATACTAAGTTATCTGGTAGCTATTGCACTAAATGGTTGGAAAAATCCAACCTGTGGATCCAACGTGGATAGGGACAGGCAGCACAAATAAATGGTGAAAGTAATCATGCATGTCACCAACATGCCATTTCAGTTGCAGTATCTGCTGCTTACGCAGGGTTCACGAAGTGGTAGGAAATGCCTTAATGAAATGGGAAGCTAAGTAGAAATACCAGGGGACTGTAGTGAGCACCAAGCAAGTTTCTGAAAGATACCCTGAAGATAAAATGCTGTTCACATGAACAAGGACTTGTGTTTTGTATGTAGATAATGGCAGCAAACTAATGACATGCTGTTTGACAAGGCAGAGAGGCACTGAAGGGGAAATTGAGGATGACAATTTGAGAAAGACTGTTACTAAAGAAAGAGTTATCTTTCTTATGTTCACTGTCCTTCATTAACTGTTAAAAGCTTTGACTTTAATCAACAGTGTGTGAGGGAAACTTCTGCCACTATCATGAGCCTTGTGGTTAGTTCACAGCCATGTAAGTTACCTTCTCTTGACAAGAGCCGATGTCAAAGTAGGAATTTGGCAATCTATTATAGCACTGCTGCTCTCTCAGGAATGAAGTTTTGGGTTTCCTGAGAACCAATTATCTTGCCTAAGTTCCCTTGTCTAAATATTTTTGAAAGATTGGATCAAGGAGTCCAAATAAAGGATTGAAAAAAGCAAACTATGCAAAAGTAGTTTGTGGGAAGTACATCTACATTGTGAAACAATGGTGGCCTGCAAATGTCAGGTCTGAATACCTGGAGGGAGGGTGGAGTAGAATGCATAAGGTTCTTGGGATTTTGAAGAATGATTTCGCTGTTAAACAAAAAGGAATTCTGTATTTATATGTTAATAAAGTCACAAACTAGATTTGTAATAGCTGAGGATATGTAGGAAAGAGCAGTATTATTAAAATTTTACAGATTTCAGCATAATCTGATTTTCAGAATAATGGGTATTTACCTAAGTCATAGTCTTAAAAAATCTTATCAGTCTTGTGTTTTACAAGGTAGTGTAGAATTGAAACCCCACAACCAATACAAAAATAGGAGTGCAGGAACTGATAACTGTAAATGAACAAAACTCAGCAGGCTTTCACAGTCTGAAATCCGAGCACCATAGTAGATAAAGACTGTGGAAAACAGACAATCTTAAGGAAATTTTGTTCTCATATAGACTGGCATAGATCAGTACAGCCAAATGAACAGCCAAACTCAAAACCAAACTGGGTAATATTCAAGGCTTTTTGCTTGATATAAAAATAAATGCTATCAGAGCTGGTACTCATTACTGATTTATCCTATTTTAAGAGAGTGTCTGAGAGTGTTGAAATGGAGAGATGGTGCCTGTACATCTATGTGGTTTTGCTTACCTTTGAAGGTTTGTGTCTCTTTCCCACTGGACTTCGTGGTTCAGTGACTGATCTTTATTTTCTGAACCTCCCAGGACAGAGACCATTTCTGCTCTCTCTTTGCAGCTACAGTGCCAGTATGTTGCTGCCCTCAGCAAGTTCTCTTCTCTATACTCTCCTTCAGAGAATGTATCTCCTCCTTGCCTTTAGGCCTGTTTAGAGTTGTTTTTCCATTGCTTAGCTACTCTTCTTGCCTGGGCATCTGCTTCCTGACATATCAAAGGGTACTTGCTTAAAGAACAGCTACACGTGGCATTAAATTTTCAGTCTTCTCCCCTCTTAGCTCTGTTCAGTGCCAGCCTTTTCACAGTAATAATCTAGGCTTCTCTCTTGACTTCGCTTGACAAGCAGCCTCATGGAGGAAGGAGTGAGAGGATGAAGCTTCTGTTTTTAAACAAGACAGACTTTTTGAAGCTATATGTGAATTCTTTTATTTGGTGTGGGTCAATGAAGAGAGGAATAAACTGTCACAATCCTACCGATGAATACACCTGATAGACAGGTTTTCTTTCCCATCTGTATCCTAAAAAGAAGAAGGATAGAGCCAAAAGACTGAAATCCAATGAGTGGTACACATGTGAAAACCAGAGTTTTAAAAATGTCTTCTCTTGGAGCTGGTAATAAATTAACTCTTGTTTTTACCACTTGACAGAGAACTGGGAATAAATTTCTGCAGTTGAATTAGGACATTGTTTGACTTCCAGAAGAAAAATGAGGAGTTCTAGAAAGTTGATGGACTCCATTAAATTTTATAATGCAGAAAAACAAACTGTTAACTAACAGAAATAATACCCATGTGCTGTTGTGTCTTGTTCTCTACTTGTCCTCAGGCACTGAGTATTTGTATTGGGAGAGCATGTGCCAGTGTCAGTGTTTCCTTTATTTACTTTTTACATTTCATGTGTTAGTACTGCAGTGCCTGACAAGTTATATCACCAACTAATTGCAGTAAATGCTGATTAAGAAGTGAAGAAAAATGAGGGTCAGCCATGCGGGAAGGAAAGCAATGATAGGTCAACACTCACCGAGGTATGCAGAAAGGGAAAGCAGAGGCTTTACAAGAGATTGTGTTACAGGTCTTCCACAGCATTGGTGGGCCCTGAGCTGTCATCATCAAAACAGAACTGTTTCTTGTGCCAGCGCTAACAAAGATGTCAGTGGACTGTCCTTGCTTCCAGTGCCTTTGGCCATGTCTCATGGGTGGCTGGAGCCCACTGGCTGTGGCTGCAGGCCAGGTCCAGACAGGGATTGTGTAGCTGTGTTAGCTTGATCTCATGTCTGCCTTTTCACAGAGTTTGTTTACTTGGGCACAGTGCTGTTCTAATACTTCTGCACATCACATACCTCCAGACTGACTTGCATCCGGAGACCTTTAAGTACAGGACAAACAAGTGTTATCTACACTGCTGCAGCTACACAGGACTTTTTGGCCTCTCTCAGACCAGTGCAGCCCATTTGTGTATGGCATATTTGAGAGGAGATCTGGATAAAAATCTTGAGGGCAAGTTCATTCCTTGTATTACATTGAGAGATACAGTGATGTTTTCCCTTTTGCTCTAAATGACAAAGCAGAAGGGCAGCAAATGAGGTGGGACCTTAAAGTACTAATTAGTGAAGGTATTTAATGATGTACTATTATGAAAAGGATGAATGAAGGAATCTGCTGCAATCTGTGATGAGAGATTCCATAAAGGGGACCTCGATTCTGTGTAAGCACTGTTCAGCAATAACTAAGGTATCCCTGAATTATCAATACTGTTTTGAGCACAAATCTAAGAACTGTATGGCCCCATGCTGGCTAGTGCAAACTAAATTAACTCTACTCCAGGCAAAACCAGCATGATAGGGATGTCATTCAGTCACCATTCATGAAGGAATTTAAAATATGTGGAGTTGTGACACTTAGGGTGGACATGGCAGTGTTGGAGGTAGAGTTGGACTCAATGATCTTAACAGTCTTTTCAAACCTAAATGATTCTATGATGCTAAGGTAGGTTTAGTTTCCTTTGACTCTATGCCTTTATCTCTTTTTTCTTCTCATTTTTAATTCTATTTTCCTAGTGAAATGGTGTGAAGAGGAAGTTTTTCTTTCAGCTGCATAGGATACATCTATCAGACTGTTAATAACCTGGGAATAATAACATGAAAACTGTTGTCAGGCATTTTCTATGCTACTTCCACATTTATGGTTTCACAAATGAAGCATAACAGAGTCACATTTTCTTTTTTATGTTGTGAACTAAAGAATTAACCAAGGAAAGAAAAATATTTCCCTCTTTTCAAAACAAAAGCTGAAATAAAATAGGTGATGAGAACTTTACTTCATTTGCCTTCCTTCCTTAGCCAAGAATTCAAGTTTATTCAGGTATTTAAAAAAAAAAAAAAAGAGAGAAGATCTGTTAAAGTGTGCATTAAACATTGTCCACATGAATCTCCTTCACTTTACTGAGGTGAGTGTGGTTTGTGCTGTTTTATTTGGCATTACAAATTATGAAATGTTCCTCCACTGTCTCAGTTTCTCAGTTTTAACCTTCTCACCACTCTTGTTCACTTTATACTGAAGAGCAACATTTAAAGATAAAGAACAAATTCTGTCCTTGTAAATCTGCTTCCAGTCCACTACTCAGCTGTGCAAGCTCCTTTTGCGAGTGAAACCTAGACCTAAATACTCAATTCTTAGCAGTGCACTTCCCTTTAAGATCCTAATCTTGCTGATATTCTTCATGGTGTATGCTTGAAACATGTTGCGATCTGCAGTCTTCTTAGTCTCCTCACTAAGAAGCACATATGACTTCAGATCAATAAACTTACCCTATTATTAACAGGCTATACTGATGAAAAATCTTTTTCAGAAACTAATCAGAGATCTTTCTTCTCTTACTTTCACTGAATGGCATATTAAGTTAGGAACCATTTTCTATTGTGAATTTTTCTCTCTGATGTTGCAAACACTCTCTTAATTTAAACAAGTGCCTCTCCTGTGCCTTTGGGTACTCTCAGACATGTGTTTCTGCATCAAAGGCTAACAGAGAAACATTTCAGAGCCACCGGTGCTACATGCCTGAAAGCAAGCCTGAAATCCTAAAGTGGATGCCCAGATACATTGTGATTGAATTTATTGCAGCTGTAAGAGTAGCCATACCAAAATAGGCTTTTCATAGTTGGTGTCAGGTAATTAATGACAGTAGTGAGCACAAACATTGAAGTGACTCTCTGAGAAGCTGTGAGATAGGTCCTGCTCTTTTATAAAGATACCTCTAGGCTGTGGACATCTTAATCTCTCCATAAGAGCTGAATTGAATGTGGCAAAAGCAATGTTTAGCTTTAGAGGTTAGAGGATTCTAGCAATAAATAGCTTTTTTAAAAATTAATTATATATAGCCTTACAGAATGAACAGTTGTAAATGTTTTGTATGTGAGCTGTGTAAGTGGCATTACAAATTATGTGAATTAGGAGGAAAGCTGTTTTCCTAATGCTCAGCATGTCATGGAAGATAAGTACAGATTTAGACTGTATTTTGCTGTATCTTATAAAGTTTCATGATGTTTATAATAGTGCAGTATTAGACAAATCTTCACAGTATGAAAGACTAAATGAAATCAGGTGGACCAGAATATTAGAAATCAGAGTTTCTATACAATATGCAACTTGCATATTTTTGTAGCAAACATCACAAGCACATGTTTAGTGTCGTGAGAAAATTATTTCTATGAGCATGGGGCATAAAGCAGAATGGCCACTTTGCTACCTGACTCCATTTTACTTATCTCTATCTTTAGTTGTACGACGTGATTGGTGTATGAGCAATTCGAGTTTAATCAGCCTACAGATCCCATTCCATAACAATCTCCTGTAATTTACAACCAAGATGTCCTTCTAGAAAACTTTGATTTTTCTTCCTGCTGGTACGAGAGAAACATGCAAAGCATACACCTGCCCTAATAAGCAGACATAGCAAAATCCAGGCTTCTTCCTGCAATATATTATAAATGGCACTTAGAGGACGTATTTAGGAGTAGGGTTAAATCTATCAGCACAAATGTAGAGTTGAGTTCAAAGTACTAAGTATTTAGAAATATGTTCTGAAAAGTAAAAGGAAAATGCATTTTTTCCCTTTGGAAAATGTTGATATATTTTAAAAATATTTCTTGCTTATTGCTACCTTTTTCTTTTCCTCACGAAAGCACTGTGCACCTCCACTATGCCTATACTACTGAGGTTTGTGACATTTATTTGTAAAGACTTTTATGTAGAACATTCAAGCCTTATGGTGTTCCCATTGAATCCAGATGCAGGGATTTGATCTTGTTTTGTAATTGTTTCCATTATAAACCCCTATTCCAGAGTTCATAATCTGATTATAAATGATGCTTCCAGAATACAATTTGGCATCTAAGGTATCAGTCAAGGAGCATTTTTTACTAGTTTGATTTCAGTGTGCCTTTTTGAACTTACAGATGTGTCCTGAGAGTTTTATCCATGCTTTTAGGTATTTAAAAACTTTAAAGTAGCTTTGACTAGCAAATGGAAATTAGCACAATGTGTTGCAGAATGACAGCATCATCTTTAGGTAAAAATGCCGTAAAAGCCCTAAGTGGTCACTTGAGTCTTTTTTTCTAAAAGTATAGTTACTTCATAACAGGCTTGTGTTATGGGTAAATTGTAGCCTGAGGATGCTCAATTGAATGTGTTTTCCATGAAAGAAAGGGAAAGGAAACCAGGTTCTTCAAGTATACCATCTATGCTGTCAATAGTTAATCAGATAAGCTGATGTTTCCAGCTATAGGGTGGAATATTGGCTTCAGTCCTTTTGGGCTCACCACAGATAAACTGAGCCAACTCTAGCAGGCTTCTCTTGTGTCAGCTTGTTTGAAGATTGTGTGGAAGAACAACTTCCCCACAGCTGGAGAACATAAAAATTTTGTCCAAAATTCTACTCAAGATCTTTTATGTATTGTAGAGGCAATTCAGGGGCATGGCAGTGGCTCTTTGACAAGGGTACAGAATTAGCCCTACACAATGAAGATAGATCTGTTTCATCAGAACCACTCCTTTTTACAGCAATAAGTTAAGTGGGTCAGGCAGATGGTGAAGGCCCCTTGGTGTCCTGAATTGCTTCCTCCTGGTACACATTGTTCCACCTGGAGCAAAGAAGTTTTCTTGCTGCATTTTTTCACCTGTAGCAACTGAAACAATAAGCCATCTTACTGAGTGTAATAATGACCAATAAACCACTAAAATGAAAGAAGGATATGGGCAGAGAAGATGTTACTGTGGAAGTCAGGGAGTAAAGTAAAGTAGGGTGTGACTGAGCTCAGCTGTTGCAAAGAAGCTGTCTTTATCTCAATGCAGAGCAGGACTGGAAGGTTGCCTTTGGTTTGGATAAACAGCTATTAACAGTTGAGTGGATCACAGATTCACAAAGTGCATCGGGTTGGAAGGGACTCTCAAAGGTCATCTTGTCCAATCCCCATGCAGTAAGCGGGGACACCTCCAACTAGATCAAGCTCAGGGCTCAAGCTCCCTGAGTTCATTAAGAGTGTGAATGTCTCCTTGAGTTGGTGAGACCAGTATAGTGGGAGTAAATACATGGCTCAGCCGAATGTAGAGTGTGAAAACTAAACTAGTGTCTCAGTCTGGAGAGGGAAAGAGACTCAGTTCTTTTGAATATTCCCGTGTTATGAAATTAGAGGCACAAACGAGGCCAAAATATCAACAGCTAGACTATGTATTTCAGAAATAAAGTGGATGGATCAGAAGGAGAGAGAGAGAATAAAGAGGGAGAGAGAGAGAATAAAGAGGGAGAGAGAGAGAGAGAAGAGGAAAGGAATTATATTACCACACCCCTCACCCCCCAAGACAGTTTGAGTCTGTGGAGGAAAGGTGCTGCAGCTTTGGATGTAGAGGAGATGTTGGGTCTGTAGAGGAAGGGTTGCTGTAGCTTTAGCTGTAGAAGAGATGTGGTCCTCTGGGCAGCATGTTCAACTCCATGAGTTCCACCAGGTGGAACTTAGGACACGGAGAGAGGGTTTCTCTTGGTCTGATTCTTCCAGGCTACATGGTGATGTCTCTGTTTTTTTTCTCTCATGGTATTCTCTCTGTTTGTCTTCTCAGCACAGCATTGTCCAGGTCTTTTCCTTCTCCCGTGTTTTCCTTCAAGTGAGCCAGTAGTTGCTCAGATCTTTTATACAGTTTTTAGGTTGATTGGCTTCTGCCTATTTCCAGGACAGCTGCAGACTGAGCAATCCTTATCTATGCACCTTCCTGAGAGTCGTTCCAGTGGCACTGCCCAATACACATCAGCTATTGTCTGAGCAAGCAGCAAAGGTGATTTTATCTTTGTTGAGTCATATCAGGAGAGACAAGTTTTAGTCTCTCACAACTAGCAAGAGGATTTTGAAGAAGAGGAATGGATTTGAGCTCACTTTACCCTATGTATTCCTTTCTGGCAACTGGGGACACCCAGTGTTATGAAAATAAGCATATTATAGAGAGTGGTAAGGGGAATCACACTGGTATTGTGCTTGAACTGTATTGTGTTTTCAGTATATTATGTATCACTTTGCTAAATCAGGAATCCCATGTAACATCAACTGTCTTCAAATAAGTAAATTTTATATCAAACATTACACTCTCCATGCACAGGATATCTGAAAGAACTTGGTCAGCAAGTACTACACAGCTAAGAGTACTTTACATTTGAAAAGCATCATTCCATCATTCTTCATGTTAGAATAGGAAAATAACAGTAATCATCCTATATACTGAATTTCTTAGCCCCCAAGTACCCTTCAAAGCTGTTGGGAGTCATGAGCAAAATTTTTAAATACTAAGCCATTTATGCACTGGTGTATATATACAAAGAAGCTAATTGTCCAGACTCCCTTTATAGACAATACAGAAAGGCTGAGACACCTAGATGCTGTGTCCCTTAAAATGAGATAAATCACATCCTCAGGGTGCCCATTTCTCTGCTTCTTTCAAAGGAAGCTAGGTGATTCTAAGCTGTAAATGTCAAATAATAGTATCCTTAGCTAAATGAGACCAACTCCACCTTATATATTAAATGTCCTGTCAATCTGAGCAATATGGTCAGGTTTTGGCTATCTCAGTCAAGCATACCCTGTAGACCAAGTCCCATCCTATGCCATATTACTGCAGGGAATACTGAACCATAGGATTACACTTACATGTCTAGTGACCACTGAGTTTCCCTGCCTGGCTGAGACACTACACAGGAGACTTCCAGACTTCTGAAATGACAGCTGGAGGCTAGTGTTTTGTGCCCTGGTATCTCAGATGCTTAAGTTTAGGAAACTGAATCCAGTGTGTGACAACTATAACCAATATGGGTGGTTGTATCTGTTCAGGTTTTATTGCCCTATTGGCCTTTGCTTTGATTGTTTCTAGTTGACATGACCATCCATGACAGGAAGGAACTAACTTCATGATTTGCTCATGGGCCCGGTGAGTTTTAAATGTGAAAAAAGGTGACTTTGCCCATTGTGCATATTAGAAGTCAGTTGTAAAGAATACCTGTTGCCAAGAGGGCTCATAGTGGTTTAAGATTATAAGTAGTTATGAGAACTACTTCTTTCTTATGAATGACATCTTCAAGGAAGAACTACTAAAGATTACATAGGTTGGTGGTGGGGTGAGAGAGTTCCCTCCCCACACACAGGGAAAGAAAACCACAGCTAGCTCAGTCGGAAAAGCAGATGAAAGCTATATTTACAAGCATAAATGGAATGCAATGAATATATACACAAATATACAATATTTACAATATATACAGGAAAACACAACAATGAACACAATGCAGAAAAACCTTTTCCCTCCAGCCGGCCAGGGGGGTTCCCTGAACCCCCCTCTCTCCCTCCCCACCTCCCCTTTTTCCCAAAAAGGGTTAGAGAGAGAGAGAAAGGCAATTAAGGAAGAAAAATTCTGTTAGCTAAAAAGCACATGCAAAATTAGTGTTCTTATCTGGTTAGCTGTTAACTCAAGGCCGTTCCTGCTTCAGCAAGAGAGAAAGCACAGACTGCACCCAGCCTGAACCCAGACCAGACACAGACTGAACTAACAGAACCCAAACTCCAAACTGCACCCCACAAGCACCAATGAAATTCGTTTAGACTATCTTGTTTTTGTTCAAATATCAAAAACATTCAGACAGAGTGTTCAGCAACTGTCTCTTTCTTAAAGGCATAGCATCAACCGGTCACAAGGTTTTGACTTGATATCAGAGATTCTTGCTTACTGCAGGGGTGACCAGCAGTAGTGCTGTCCAGTTAGTGAGACTGAAAGAAGTATCATGATGCCTCCAAGGAATCAAATAGATCAAATGAAAATAGATGAGAAGTTAAATATGCTCTGGTGTGTCCACAGGAGAAAATCAAAATCAAACAAACAAACAAATACCCTCCCCCCCCAAAAAAGCCAAAAAACCCAAACACCCCAAAACACCAAACACCCAAAGATTTTAAGCCCCATTTAAGTGTTCAGATAAAAGTTAAACACAGATTTCTGAGGTTCATTTCCACTTTGTGCTATTGAAAGCTTCGGTCTTCAGTCACACTGAAAACTGGATACAGAACTTTCTGGATTAGGAGCTTTACCCCACTGATGTTTGAAAGTGTGGATTTTCTTTTATAAGTGATGTAGTGGACTTTTAGGTGTGTGACTGTCCTTGATTTTAACAGGAATGCAGTTTCTAAGATATAGGTATTTAATGATCTACCCAAGTGTGGTAGCGTGAAAGTTTAATCCTCCCACCATGTAAAGCACAGCTAGACTCAATCAGAGAAGTGAATGAAAAGCTGTATTTTACAAGCAAAATGAAATGCAATGAATATATACAAAATATACAGTGTTTACAGTATATACAAAAATATACAGGAAAGAATGTAACACAGAAACACCCTACTGAGGAGAATCCCACCCTGGGTTCAGCCAAACCCCCTCTCTCTTTCCCCCTTTCTTGTCCAAGGCTAATTGGATGGAAAAAGGATTAAAAGATAAATGAATATTAAGGGAAAATTCGTTAGTGCAAAGCAGTTTCTAGAGAAGTTAGTTTTCTTATCTCATAAGCTTCAGTCCAAGGTCAGCAGCATGTACTCCAGCCCAAGAACAGAAGAGAAAAAGCAGAACTGACTGAACTCAGATTGAGTTCTTAAAGCCACATTTCTACAGTTATTACAAAAAAGTGAAACAACATTTTAAAACTCTTACTTTGAATACATAAACATGTATTATATACTACTTTTCATCCATAAAACTCAAAGCTCTTTTTAAAGAACATCCATTTTACATATGCCAAATATCCAAGATGCATGCCAGGCCAAAGAATACACAGAATGGAAACAGACTCTTGAATGCTAGCTTAGTGGAACATCTGTTAGACTATGAGACAGGTATTTCTATGCATATATTTTAGGTGGATAAAGTAACTCTGAGACAGACACACTGAGAACATTACTAAAACAGGACCAAAATTCCCATTTTGTAGAATTTGTTCAAGAAAAATATTGGATTTAACAGGAAGAACTAAATGCAGAATAAACAGTATAAAACTTGAATACATTTTGTTATGATTTTAAATTCATCAAATTACAATTAGAGCGTAGGAAGGCAGGAAAAAGGCATGCAAAGTGGTGGACATTAATGTCCATATGCCTTGTATTGTAGCATGAAGGCAGTATTCAAACTGATTTTTTAAAAATTGAATATTGCTTAAATACAATACACCACCAGGTTGGAAGAGACCTTCAAGAACATTGTGTCCAACCCATCAACCAATCCAACCCACCTAAATACAATACAATACAATACAATACAATACAATACAATACAACCCACCTAAACAACTAAACCATGGCACCAAGCACCCCATCAAGCCTCTTCCTGAATACCTCCACTGAAGGTAACTCCACCACCTCCACGGGCAGACCATTCCAATGGGCAATCACTCTCTCTGTAGAGAACTTCTTCCTAACATCCAGGCTAAACCTGCCCTGGTGCAGCCTGAGACTGTGTCCTCTTGTTCTGGTACTGGCTGCCTGGGAGAAGAGACCAACCTCTGCCTGGCTACAACCTCCCTTCAGGTAGTTGTAGAGAGCAATAAGGTCACCCCTCAGTCTCCTCTTCTCCAGGCTAAGCAACCCCAGCTCCCTCAGCCCCTCCTCATAGGGTTTGTCTTCCAAACCCCTCACCAACTTCGTTGCCCTTCTCTGGACACGCTCCAGCAACACAACATCCTTCCTAAACTAAGGGGCCCAGAACTGGACACAGTACTCAAGGTGCGGCCTAACCAGTGCGGTGTACAGGGGCAGAATGACCTCCCTGCTCCTGCTGGCCACACTGTTCCTGATGCAGGCCAGGATGCCATTGGCCTTCTTGGCTGCCTGGGCACACTGCAGGCGCATGTTCAGCCTACAATCAACCAGTACCCCAAAGTCCCTCTCTGCCTGGCCGCTCTCCAGCCACTCTGACCCCAGCCTGTAGCACTGCATGGGGTTGTTGTAGCCAATGTGCAGAACCCGGCACTTGGATGTGTTAAATCTAATGCAGTTGGATTCTGCCCATCTGTCCAGCCTGTCGAGGTCCCTCTGCAAAGCCTCTCTACCCTCTACCCTCCAGCAGATCAACTACTGTCCCCAGCTTGGTGTCGTCCAAAAATTTACTGATGATGGACTCAATGCCCTCATCCAGATCATCAATAAAGATGTTGAAGAGCATGGGGCCCAGCACTGATCCCTGGGGCACAACACTAGTGACTGGCCGCCAGCCGGATGTGGCACCATTCACCACCATTCTCTGGGCTCGGCCCTCCAGCCAGTTCCTAACCCAATGCAGTGTGCTCCCATCCAAGCCATGGGCTGCCAGCTTGGCCTGGAGTTTGCTGCGAGGGACGGTGTCAAAGGCCTTGCTGAGGTCCAGGTAGACCACATCCACAGGCTTCCCCACATCAACCAGGCGGGTCACCTGATCATAGAAGGAAATCAGGTTGGTCAGGCAGGACCTGCCCTTCCTAAAGCCATGCTGGCTAGGCCTGATCCCTTGGCCATCGTGTAAGTGCTGCGTGATCGCACTCAAGATGACCTGTTCCATAATCTTGCCTGGCACTGAGGTCAGGCTGACAGGCCAATAATTCCCTGGCTCATCCAACCAGCCCTTCTTGTGGATGGGCACCATGTTGGCCAGCTTCCAGTCTTCTGGGACCTCTCCAGTGAACCAGGACTGCTGAAAAATGATGGAGAGTGGCTTGGCCAGCTCATCTGCCAGCTCTCTCAGCACCCTAGGATGGATCCCATCCGGTCCCATGGCCTTGTGGGGGTCCAAGCGGCTCAGAAGATCTCTAACTGCCTCCTGGAGCAGCGGGAAACTATGCAGCTCCCTGGCTCCTTCTGCCAGCTCTGCAGGCCAGCTGTCTGGAAGATGTTCTGCCATGCTAGGATAGATTGAGGCAAAGAAGGTGTTAAGTACCTCTGCCTTTTCCTCATCCTTTGTTACAACCTTCCCCTCCTTGTCAACCAAGGAGTGGAGGTTGTCCTTGCCTTTCCTCTTGGTATTGATGTATTTTAGAAGGACTTTTTGTTGTTGTGACCGGTTTAGGCTATGCCTTTAAGAAAGAGACAGTTGCTGAACACTCTGGCTGAATGTTTTTGATATTTGAACAAAAACAAGATAGTCTAAACTAATTTCATTGGTGGCTTGTAGGGTGCAGTTTTGAGTTTGGGTTCTGTTGGTTCAGTCTGTGTCTGGTCTGGGTTCAGGCTGGGTGCAGTCTGTGCTTCTCTGTCCTGTGGGCTGGACGGCTTCTCTCTTTCTGAAGCAGGAACGGCCTTGAGTTAACAGCTAACCAGATAAGAAAACTAATTTTCGCATGTGCTTTTTAGCTAACAGAATTTTTCTTCCTTAATTGCCTTTCTCTCTCTAACCCTTTTTGGGAAAAAGGGGAGGTGGGGAGGGAGAGAGGGGGGTTCAGGAAACCCCCCTGGCCAGCTGAGGTAAGAGGTTTTTCTGCATTGTGTTCATTGCTGTATTTTCCTGTATATATTGTAAATATTGTATATTTGTGTACATATTCATTGCGTTCCATTTATGCTTGTAAATATAGCTTTCATCTGCTTTTCCGACTGAGCTAGCTGTGGTTTCTTTCCCTGTGTGTGGGGAGGGAACTTTCTCACCCCACCACATATTTTTCACAGCACATATTTTTCACAGCAGAGGCCAGTCTAAGTTCTAAATGGGCTTTTGCCTCCCTAATTTTCTTCCTGCATGTCCTAGCAACATCCCTAAACATTCCATAGGTTGCCTCCCCTTTCTTCCAGAGATGGTACACCCTCTTTTTTTCCCTTAGTTCTATTAAGAGTTCATTACCCATCCAGGCTGGCCGTCTGCCCCGGCGGTTCATCTTCTGGGACACTGGCACAGCCTGTTCCTGAACCTTCAAGAGTTCTTCTTTGAAGCAGCTCCAGCTCTCCTGGACCCCTTTATTTTTAAGGGCTGTATCCCAGGGAACCTTCTGAGTTAGTTCCTTGAGTAACCTGAAGTCTGCCCTCCTGAAGTCCAGAGTGGAGGTCTTCTTGCTACCCCTCTTGGCTTGGCTGAATACCGAAAACTCAATTATCTCGTGGTCACCGGTGCCTAAACACCCTCCGACCACCACCTCACCCACCAGCCCTTCCCTGTTGGTGAAGAGGAGGTCAAGCATAGCATTACCCCTGGTAGGTTCACGCAGCACGTGGGATAAGAAGCTGTCCTCCATACACTCCAGAAACCTCCTAGACTGCCTTCTTTCTGCTGTGTTGAGATCCCAGCAGATATCAGGCAGGTTGAAGTCACCCATGAGAACAAGGTCAGGCGATCTTGAGACAGCCTTAAGCTGCCTATAGAATGCCTCATCTACATCTTCCTCCTGGTTGGGTGGTCTATAACAGACTCCAACCAGGATGTCTGCCCTCCCGATCTTCCCTCTAATTCTCACCCACAAGCACTCAACCCGATCGTCCCTGATCTCCATCTCAACGGCATCTAGTGCCTCCCTGATGTACAGGGCCACCCCTCCACCCCTTCTTCCTTGCCTGTCCCTCCTGAACAGCCTGTAGCCGTCAATTGCAGCGCTCCAGTCATGTGAGTCGTCCCACCACGTCTCTGTGATGGCAACTACATCATAACTTTCCTGATGCAACAGGGCTTCTAGCTCCTCTTGTTTGTTACCCATGCTTCGTGCATTAGTGTACATGCACTTCAGCTGGGCTGCTGGTTTCACCTCTAGCTCTAGCTTATCTCCCCCAGACTCCTGCCTGAGGCGACTGGTTTCAGCCCCTTCCCCCTTCGAAGCTACTTTAAAGCCCTGTCAATGAGACCTGCCAATTCTCTTCCCAGAATCTTTTTCCCTTTGGGGGACAGGCCATTCTCGTATACTGTGACCTTCCCCCTCCTCTGGGACAGACGTAGTCCATCTGTTACCAGCTGACCTGGTGCAGTAGAAAGTTCTCCAAGATCGAAAAACCCAAAATTCTTTCAACTGCACCAGCCTCTAAGCCACTTGTTGACTGCAGCTGCCAACCTGTTCCTTATCGTATTCCCTCCTGCAGCTAACGGTATCAATGTAAAAATAATTTGTGCACCTGACCCCTCAACCAGATCTCCCAGGGCCCTGAGGTCATTTTTGATAGCCCTGGGAGTTCTGGTAGTAACATCGTCATTCCCTAACTGCAGAACCAATAAGGGATAGTAGTCAGAGGGCTGTACCAGACTGGGCAGCCTTCTGGTAACATCCTTAACTTGTGCTCCTGCTAGGCTAATAACTTCCCTATGAGATGGGTCTGGCCGACATATGGGACCTTCTGTTCCCCTCAGGAGGGAATCACCAATAACAATTACCCTCCTCTTTTTTTTGAGGGAGAAAGTTCTGATGCCAGGGGAAGGCTGTTTAACCTTAGGCTGCTTTGCCTTAGGCTCTTTAACCTTAGGCTGCTTTGCCTTAGACTGTTTAACCTTAGACCCTTTAGCCTCAGGAAAAACCCCAGCTGGTGTGTCCTCCGTCATCAGTATCACCTCACCCTCGATCTCTAGTGCCCCATACCTGTTTTCCAAGGGCAGCGAGGAAGCTGGGGGGAGGCAAGGAGGTTTTGATTTGTGTCTTTTGGGAGGAACCTGCGTCCATTCCCCTCTGCCTTTTGGATAACCAGCCTCTGCTGGGGAAGCCTGCAGAGCCTGCTTTCTCTGGTTCATCTCTTTCCTCCTCTGGCTCGTCTCTTTTCTACATTCCCATACATCTCTTAAGACTAGCAACCTCATCCTTTAGTCTGGCCACCAGGTTGAGCAGATAGCCGATCTGCTCACACCTAATGCAAGAGATGCTTCCACTACCCTGCATCTCAAGAGCAGGCTCAAGAGCCAGGCTCCAGCACTCACTACAGCCAGACACCTGGACAGCTACCTGCTTGTGTTCTACCTCAGTCTGGGTGGAAACTGATTTTTTTAAGATTTTGCTGCGAGTTACAACCATGCTGCCCCTGGCCACAGCACCCACTGGACAAAAACAAAACAAAACAAAATTTAGAAAAAGTGCGGCGGCGCGCGCGAGTACCAGAGAATACCAGAGAAGGCGGCTGCTGCCGAGCGGAAGCCCCGCGAGCCGCGCTGCCTCTGTTCAAATTCCGCCGCCGAAGGTGCTGGGCTCACGAGCCACGTGCACGTGAAATCAGGGCCGCTCCGAGCCTCGCAGCTTCTGCAGGAAGCGCCGTGTCCCCAGCCGATCCCGTAGCGTGAAGAGGAGAAACCGCGGAAGCCCCCCAAGCGGCTGCCAGTCCCAGCGCTGTACCGAGGGCTGCTGGCGAGCGGAAGCCCCGCGAGCCACGCTGCGTTGTTACCAGCCTCAGACTCCTGCCTGAGGGGACTGGTTCCAGCCCCTTCCCCCTTCGAAGCTAGTTGAAAGTCCTGTCAATGAGACCTGCCAATTCCCTTCCCAGAATCTTTTTCCCTTTGGGGGACAGGCCATTCTCGTATACTGTGACCTTGCCCCTCCTCTGGGACAGATGTACTCCATCTGTTGCCAGCTGACCTGGTGCAGTAGAAAGTTCTCCAAGATCGAAAAACCCAAAATTCTTTCGACTGCACCAGCCTCTAAGCCACTTGTTGACTGCAGCTGCCGACCTGTTCCTTATCGTATTCCCTCCTGCATCTAACGGTATCGATGTAAAAATTATTTGTGCACCTGACTCTTCAACCAGATCTCCCAGGGCCCTGAAGTCATTTTTGACAGCCCTGGGAGTTCTGGTAGTAACATCGTCATTCCCTAACTGCATAACCAATAAGGGATAGTAGTCAGAGGGCTGTACCAGACTGGGCAGCCTTCTGGTAACATCTTTAACTTGGGCTCCTGCTAGGCTAATAACTTCCCTATGAGATGGAAATGAAAATTGTTTACTGGTTGAAGCTGTTTGCAGGAATGTAGACATGTCTGATGGATGAAAATCTCCCTCTCTGGCTCTTTAGCAGAGCCTCTTCTCCAACCTACAGAATCATCATCTGACCACCTGGGGTTATAAATTTTGAGCCAAGAACAAGTCTTGAGAGGCCTGAGCTTCTCAATCTTCTTGACTTCTTGTAGCTAACTTGATAATATGCCAGTTTTTTTCTTTCCAGGGTTTCTCAGATTATCAGTTATGATTATCACATCTCCCTATGTCCATTTCCACCTGCATTTTAAAGCTTTTGTGTACTATAAGTTAGGACAGAAAAAGTTGTGAAAAGGCTCTGTATTTATCTTGGTCCATTTCTCTGCCATGTCAAGTATTATATTTCTTTGTTCAACAGATGTGGTTCAACTGTTATAAAGGCAATGTTTCCAGGTTGTGGTAGTGCTAGGTTAAACTTGTCTCTGTGGTCCCTGTTGCTTGACTATTCTAAAATAAGACTTAAACTTTCAGTTTAGTAGAACAGGCTTAATGCTTTTCCATGTGACTCCTTGTAAAGAAGGGAGACTCCATCTCCTTTAAATATTGGAAGATGGTGCTAAGGTGTCCTCTAAATCTTCTATCAAGACTGAACAAACCCAGGTCTCTCAGCTTTCCTCACAGGACAGGCTTCCCAGTTCTTTCATCATCATTGTAGCCCTTTCTCTGGACCTGTCCAAATAGTACATTAGCTACCAAAACCAAACACCATGTTCCATGTGTTCAGTTCCATTTTAGAAAGAAAAACTTGACTTGCATGACAGATTACTCTTCTATGTTACTCAGAGTGGAAGAAGATTTAGTGTCTTGATTTTTTTTATTTAATTTCTCACAGATTTCTGAATATTTGCTGGTGAAATCTTGTCTCCATCAAAGTCAGTAAATATTTCGTGATTCCAGTACACCCAGAATTGCCTCATCTCCAGTAGGGCTTTGTGGCTGTTATAGCAGAACATCTCCCATGTTTTGCTGTTGTCATGTTTTCTTCTTTCAAGAAACTAATATGGTTTGGATCTAACTGGCAAGATTAAGGTTGTCAACAGACCCCTGTTTGTGATATATCTGTTCAATGATCTTTCTGTTTGGGTTTGGGTGTGGTGGTGGTTTGTTTTTTGTTTTTTGTTTTTTGTTTTTTTTATTTCTCCTATTGATTAATGTTGCAGTGTTCTCACATGTGGAATGTACACGAATGCAGATGCGGATCTGTATAACAGGAGACATCAGATGGATCAAGTTCAGCCTGCTCCTTTTACTTTTTTCTCTCCAATTTTGGTACAGATTAATGTTTTTAGGAACTGTATATTATCTGAAATTGGACAATAGGGAAGTGTAAGGGAGGAAGCTGCTTTCAAAAAGACACATAGGAAAGGGACAAATGACAGGAGGTGCAGCTGTGATTTTTTAACATTTAATGTTTGTCATCAAGGGTACAGCAGCATAGGAAGGAAAAATAGTCCATAAATTTAATGGAAACCAAATATAAGATGAGTATTGTGAATCATGAAATTTAAGGATGTCACTGTGTATTTATTGGCTTTTAGCATATATTGAGTAGTTACTTTTTCATTGTTTCCTGTTGGATGACATAATACTAGAGCTGCACATTATTTCTTCTATGGTTTCCACGTCTGCCAGAACATGGACAATGCTGTAAAATCTGTAATTTATTTTTTTTTCAGTCTAGACTCACCTTCCCTGCAATATTTATATGTAAACACTTTCATTCTCCAGCTTAGATTGTGCTCAGTGCACTGCTGAGCAGAGGCAGGGACAGCCTCCGCTGAGGCCTGTGCATGCTTGGCACCTTAGGTAGGGGATCAAACACTTGTTCTTGTGAACAGTGTGTGGGAGCCCACTGTTACCACTAGATCTGGGAACAGTGGGCCATGCAACAGTGCATTTCAGTGACAGAAGAGTCACATTTTCCTGAGTGCCTTGGGCCCTTGCTTTAGAATATCATGTGTTTGGAAATGGATGGATCCCAGGTTTTGGCATAGTTATCCTTAATCATAAGATTTCTTTTCATCTGACCACATAGATGAAAATTTGGGGTGTCACTGCAACCGAATACTAGTTGTGCTAAGAAATCTATGCAAAACAAGGTACTCTGTCTTGATTTATACAAATGAGATGCTTCTTTGTATGTGCTGTTTTTGATCAAGTCTTAAAATTTTCACAAAACTGCATGGAAGATAAAGTTAAAAACAAACACATAAGTGAATGAAGGAATGTAATGTTGTGCTTGTGGGGATAGCTTAAAATCAAATATCAGTGTGTGGGGGTTTGTGTGGGGTTTTTTCCCCACTCAATCATCTAGAGGTAATACACCAGAAATTAACTACATGCAAACCAAAAAACTGTCCTAGTGATTTATGATGTAATGACTTCGTTATCAGATAGAGAGTTAAATTATCTAGATGGGATACACAGGGTTGTGGAATTAGACATTGCTTTATTCCAAGATATATGAACTCCATGTGTTATAACTTCCTTGAGGACTACATTGTGGTTAGGCCACTTTGTGGTTTTTTTATTTATTTGTTTGTTTTCTTATGAGGAAACACTAATCTCATAAAGAAAAAAGCAGTTGCTTATAATACAGTCTGGGTTTTATTAGGCAGACGTTACTACTGTTTCCTGACATAGTTACTCTTGCAGTATAACTTACTCACCCAGTTACAAACAATAGTGTGATATATTACCTTCAAATGCTCTTAGAACAACTTTATGTATGACATTTCTAGACACTTAGAACTTAAAAGCATACATAAGAAAGCACATGTAAATATGGCTACATAAGAAAGCACATTTTAATAGGGTCCTGTCCCTGTGTTCACTCAAGTAATGGCACAATTACCAGCCACTTAAGCTTCATAGCTATGAACTTGCCAACTATTTTTTTCCAATAAAATGTATTACACATGAAGGAAATTGACCTAGCAATTTAGGTTTTATGGCAAATGGAAGGTAGAAGGTATTTTACAGTATGTTTGAAGTAGACATCTAATATATAGACTAGACTAGACTAGACTAGACTAGACTATACTAGAATAGAATAGAATATACCACATTGGAAGAGACCTTCAAGATCATCACATCCAACCTATCATCCAACCCTCCCAAACAACTAAACCATGGCATCAAGCACCCCATCAAGTCTCCTTCTGAACACCTCCAATGATGGTAACACCACCACCTCCCTGGGCAGTCAATGGGCAATCACCCTCTCTGTGTCGAACTTTTTCCTAACCTCTAGCCTAAACCTCCCCTGGTGAAGCTTGAGACTGTGTCCTCTTATTCTGGTGCTGGTTGCCTGGAAGAGGAGACCAGCCCCTGCCTGCCTACAACCTCCCTTTGGGTATTTGTAGAAGGATTTTTTGTTGTCCTTCACAGTAGAGGCCAGTCTAAGCTCTAAATGTGCTTCTGCCTCTCTAATTTTCTTCCTACATGACCTGTCAACATCCTTAAACATTCTGTGGGTTACCTCACCTTTCTTCCAAAGATGGTACGCTCTCTTTTTTCCCCTTAGTCCTTTTAGAAGTTCAGTGCCTTTCCAGACTGCCCGTCTGTCTCGGTGTCCTCTTCCGGCACATTGGCACAGCCTGTTCCTGCGCCTTCAAGAGTTTTTTCTTGAAGTAGGTCTAGCTCTCCTGGACCCCTTTGTTTTTAAGTGCTGTTTCCCAAACAATATATCCCAAATATATCTAAAAATACCTAAATATATCTATATCTATTCCCAAATATATCTAAATATCAAGGACAGAGTTTGCCTTGCTACCCCACCCTTTCCTATTCTCTCCTGTCTAGTCCTATGCCCCTTTTCCCTTCTTCATGTGACAGTTACTTTACTTTTCAGTTTGGTCAGTGCTGTCAACAGCATCTCTTTTCTAGCTGCTATGTAGGAACATGAAACATAACGAAACAGCAATGTGCTGTAAAGCTAAATTCTGTCAAAATCAAAAGTGAAAATAAAAAGAGAACTAGAAAGAATATATTTTTTACTACTCTTAGTTATATTAAGCAGACAATGATGACTTTTCTGCTGAATGTCTTCTTAGGAGGAGGAATGAGACTGAGATGTAAGTCCAGAATGGGTGCACCCAGATGAAACATTAAACCTTATGTATTGCAGGATATACTGTTTCTGAAAGAGAGGAAAGATCATGTTTTAAATATATTAATCTATTTGCAAAACAGGCAACATCCAATATCCCATGGTTTTAATGAGAAGCAGATTTTGGTGGCATCACTTCCCTGGGGCTTGTGTCTGTAGAAACACTGGTTCCCTTGAGACTCCTGTTAGCTTGGTGTGCAAATTCTTGTTGGCCAAACTGATGACCTGGCTAGGTAGTTATTTTGAAATAGGGATCTGCCAGCCAAAGAAAATTGGTTACAGCCACATTCTGCTGTGAAAACCGTTCTCTCCTTACTTTTCCCTGCTTCACCGAAATGTGTTTATTTGCATACAGTATATGTACGTGAACAGCTGGCAGCAGTTGTGTGTCTGTTTTGCCTGTGCTCTAGGACAGCCAGAAGCAAACAACCTGGATTTAAAAGCCTGTGTACATGTTAGCTCATGCCCGGCACTATGCTAACATAATTTTCAAATTTATACAACCATGTTAAATTTGGGGTGGTTGGGGCCTGTCCCTCACGGAGGCAGATTGTGGTCTTCACAACATAAATCATCTTTGTGCTGTTGGGATCTCCTCAAACAGGATTAGTTTGCTAGAGGGGCGCTTGAGTTAACTTTTTCTATTTTATGGGCATAAGAGGCAGGTCTATAGAAATTTTCTTCTCCTTTGCTTTTTCAGTTTTTACTTATGCTTTTCTAAGCTGTGACCTTAATTCCCTTTGGGACAGTTTTTATCATGAAAGAGGATATGTTGCAAAGATAGTCGAGTTTTCTGACCCATCTAGAAGGAAAGGGACCCTGGACTCCACACAGTAGAGCAGTCTGAGATACTTTGACATACTGAGTATTCAAATATTATTTAATTAAATTATGTTAATGTTCATGTCCTGTAGAAGATTTTCTGCCCTTTAAAATTGTCGAAATGCATACTAACTTGGAAATTTTCAGTACTTTATTTAGTATATCTCAGAGCCACACTATCACTTATATTGAGGATTATTGTATTTAGGAAAACAAATAACTGCAGTGTAATTTATATACAGAATTATAGCTTTATTAAAAATTTAATTTAAACTCTTAAAAATAGGCTCTATAATGGAAACTATGACACAAACATTTCTATCTTTTCATAACTCAATAAAGCCCCTTTTTGGACTAATCAGAACTGGCACAGAACAAATAAGGTTAATGAAAATGCTATTAGATTTAGTTACATTATATGTTGTTCAACACAATACAATACACCAGGTTGAAAGAGACCTTCAAGATCATTGCGTCCAACCCATCAACCAATCCAACCCACCTGTGACCGGTTGAGGCTGTGTCTTTAAGAAAGAGACAGTTGCTGAACACTCTGGCTGAATGTTTTTGATATTTGAACAAAAACAAGATAGTCTAAACTAATTTCATTGGTAGATTGTAGGGAGCAGTTTTGAGTTTGGGTTCTGTTGGTTCAGTCTGTGTCTGGTCTGGGTTCAGGCTGGGTGCAGTCTGTGCTTCTCTGTCCTGTGGGCTGGACGGCTTCTCTCTTTCTGATGCAGGAACGGCCTTGAGTTAACAGCTAACCAGATAAGAAAACTAATTTTTGCATGTGCTTCTTAGCTAACAGAATTTTTCTTCCTTAATTGCCTTTCTCTCTCTCTCTAACCCTTTTTGGGAAAAAGGGGAGGTGGGGAGGGAGAGACGGGGGTTCAGGGAACCCCCCTGGCCGGCTGGAGGGAAAAGGCTTTTCTGCATTGTGTTCATTGCTGTATTTTCCTGTATATATTGTAAATATTGTATATTTGTGTATATATTCATTGCGTTCCATTTATGCTTGTAAATATAGCTTTCATCTGCTTTTCCGACTGAGCTAGCTGTGGTTTCTTTCCCTGTGTGTGGGGAGGGAACTTTCTCACCCCACCACACCACCTAAACAACTAAACCATGGCACCAAACACCCCATAAGTCTCCTCCTGAAGACCTCCAATGAAGGTAACTCCACCACCTCCACGGGCAGACCATTCCAATGGGCAATCACTCTCTCTGTATAGAACTTCCTCCTAACATCCAGCCTAAACCTGCCCTGGTGCAGCCTGAGACTGTGTCCTCTTGTTCTGGTACTGGCTGCCTGGGAGAAGAGACCAACCTCTGCCTGGCTACAACCTCCCTTCAGGGAGTTGTAGAGAGCAATAAGGTCACCTCTCAGTCTCCTCTTCTCCAGGTTAAGCAATCCCAGCTCCCTCAGCCTCTCCTCATAGGGTTTGTGTTCCAAACCCCTCACCAACTTTGTTGCCCTTCTCTGGACACACTCCAGCAAGACAACATCCTTCCTAAACTAAGGGGCCCCAGAACTGGACATAGGACTCAAGGTGCGGCCTAACCAGTGTGGTGTACAGGGGCAGAATGACCTCCCTGCTCCTGCTGGCCACACTCTTCCTGATGCAGGCCAGGATGCCATTGGCCTTCTTGGCTGCTTGGGCATACTGCAGGCTCATGTTCAGCCTCCCATCAACCAGTACCCCCAGATCCCTCTCTGCCTGGCCGCTCTCCAGCCACTCTGACCCCAGCCTGTAGCACTGCATGGGGTTGTTGTGGCCAATGTGCAGAACCTGGCAATTGGATGTGTTAAATCTCATGCTGTTGGATTCTGCCCATCTGTCCAGCCTGTCGAGGACCCTCTGCAAAGCTTCTCTACCCTCCAGCATATCAACTCCTGCCCCCAGCTTGGTGTCATCCACAAATTTACTGATGATGGACTCAATGCCCTCATCCAGATCATCAAGAAAGATGTCAAAGAGCATGGGGCCCAGCACTGATCCTTGGGGCACACCACTGGCCGCCAGCTGGATGTGGCATCATTCACCACCATTCTCTGGGCTCGGCCCTCCAGCCACTTCCTAACCCAATGCAGTGTGGTCCTGTCTAAGCCATGGGTTGATAGCTTGGCCAGGAGTTTTCTGTGGGGGTTGGTGTCAAAGGCCTTGCAGCGGTCCAGGTAGACTACATCCACAGTCCTCCCCACATCCACCAGGTGGGTCACCTGATCATAGAAGGAGATCATGTTGGTGAGGCAGGACCTGCCCTTTCTAAATCCATGCTGGTTGGGCCTGATCCTTGGCCATCCTGTAAGTGCTGCGTGATTGCACTCAAGATGACCTGTTCCATAATCTTGCCTGGCACTGAGGTCAGGCTGACAGGCCAACAATTCCCTGGCTCATCCAACCGGCCCTTCTTGTGGATGGGCACCACGTTGGCCAGCTTCCAGTCTTCTGGGACCTCTCCAGTGAGCCAGGACTGCTGAAAAATGATGGAGAGTGGCTTGGCCAGCTCATCTGCCAGCTCTCTCAGCACCCTAGGATGGATCCCATCCATCGCATGGACCTGTGGGGATTCAAGTGGCTAAGGAGATCTCTAATTACCTCCTGGAACAGCGGGAAACTATGCAGCTCCCTGGCTCCTTCTGCCAGCTCTGCAGGCCAGCTGTCTGGAAGATGTTCTGCCCTGCCAGTAAAAATTCACTTACAAATGTATTAAAACTACCAGGTTGAAAGGTTCTTTGTTTTGGTTACAGCTGCTGAAATGGACAGGATAACTCAGTCTATGATTTATAAAGGCAAGTAGAATTTTCAGTTAGAGGTTGAAAAGAGATTTAATAAAGTCTACGTATCAGTGTAAATAGATTTCTTGTCTTTGAAATCACAACAGTATTGTGTGTCAGAATTCCATTACCTTTCTTTAGGTATATGGACAGTTTCTGGAGTTTCTGAAATTCAACTTCTAAAAGCAGTAGTGACTCAATACTTTAAATGTTTTTTTTTTGTTTTGTTTTTTCTAAATTATAAGTGGTACACCTTCTAGAACTAACAACCCAAGCACTGTACATCACCAGTGGCAAAGAAACCTCCATTGTTGCATGCAAAACTGCAATATTGTGTTAAAATATTAGCTACTGTATGTCTACTTACATTATTTCAAGGCAGCACCTGAAGCCAAAGTGAGACACAGTAAAGGGGTGAGCAGTAAATAAAATAAGATTTGAAAAGAAACAAATTTACTGCAAAATGGATGCTGTATGATGAGCATGAAACATGACCTTGTAGTTAAGTTGAATCATCTGCCCATGTATAATCTGAACTAGTTTTACACATCATCATGTGTTTATAATATCTGTTTGACTTACTTATGATTCTGCTCAATTTGGACATCCATTCACAGAACACAGCCAGCTGAGACATTAATAATGGAAAGGCTGATTATCTTCCCTTTGGTAACAAATATTCTCTCTTTTTCTTCCTCTCTTACTCTGTGTAAATATGTATCTATATACATAGATGTGCATATATAAAGACACACAAATATATATTTATAAATAAAAAAAGTATATATTTCATGTATTGCATAAAATTTTCAGCAAAATGCAGTAAAAATATGTCATGTAAACCAATACTTCAAAACAGATAATGTAAATGTTTTGACAAAAGGCAGAATGAGTAGGAGTATGAAGACAATACCACTGACATATTTTTCCCTAAGGTGACTGTGACTAACAACTCTTCATTTTCTTTAAAATTGCTTTTGCAACATAGCAATATTTACTTAGATAACTTGTCAAATGAATCATCCCTGAATGATCTGTATCTGAAGCTGTTTCCCAGCAGTCATAGCTGCAATTTAATTAGATCAGTGATACAAAATGAAAATCAAGATTATACAGGCAGCTGTATGCATACAATTTAGGCACAAAAATCGTCACAATGTCAGCACTACTTAAATTTGAAAGACTTGGCAGATATATTTTAACCAGATGAAAATTTAATTTCTCTTTGCCCTCTTTGCTTTTATCTGTTATTTTTGTGCTATTATCTGCATTAAAGTGTTTGTCATTTGTCTCTCTAGGTTCTGTTTTTATCTTGTTCTAGCAGAAGCATTGAGGGTATTGAATATCACATGTGAGAGTTAAGCAAAGGCTCTGAATTTGGAAGTTTTTTTTCCTAAGCCATATGAAGGCAATAAAGACGATTCAGTTTTTCTCCGTTGAATAAAGTAACTTGTATAGTAGGACAGATTGCTTCAGGAAGTGAAATGGGATATCTACCCAAAGTTTTTGAGACCAGTTCAACAAACCTATGTTTTAAACACTGATTTAAATGTATTTCGCTTAGATTTGGCCTGTGCATTGAATTAAATTCTCTCCCAAGGTATTTTCTACCTTGTTTTCTTTATTTTTCTCAAAGTGTCGCCCTTCTATTCCATCTGAGAAAAGTTGGAATACTTGGCTGTTATCACCTCAGCAGTCTTACACCTAAGCTCTAGATGCTTATGCACAGTATCGACTTTGCTTTACAAAACTGAATGTAGAACCATATGAATGAATCAACATTGATGATCATTAAAAATGTTATGCTGGTACATTTCTATATCTGGTCATCTCTATACAAGAAGCAGGAAAAAAGGCATTTATTCATCTTAAATGAAATTATCATCCCTTATAACATACTCTACCCACTGGTCTAAGGGGAAATCCAATCAGGCAAAACTGGAAATAAAACAGAAAAAAAAATATTATTCATAGTCTTTACTTCACTCTTGAAAATACAAATAATTAAGGCAGGCTAATTAAAAAAAAAAGGTCACCAAAACCAAACAATAAGCAACCAAAAGTATTGTTCAGTGACTGCCTGAGAAGCAGGACTAAGGAAGCCTGGTTTCCTGTGGGACCATCCTCTCCTGTTACTAGCCCTTCTCCCTACTTCTCCAAGAGCTTGGAAAATAACATTCCACTTTCTCACATGATTCCAGAAACCACCCCCACAATTCATTCAGCTTTGTACCATAACTCCTAAATACATTTTGTCTGTTCTACAGCTGAGCAAGAGGCAGAGTACCAAGTCAGTAGTTTATGGATGCATGTTCCTGACTGGCCTACCAGCCACTATATCTTTACTGTGCCTCCCCTTTTCACATAAATGAGAATCTTCTTAGTATCTTATTTACATGCAAAATATAAGAACATAATAGGTCTTGAATTCTTTATCTCTCCCTAAAGATATTTTTAATAGCTTAAGAATTTCATAGGTTACCAGAAAAGGGAAAAAGAGAACAAAAGGGAAAGACAGAGCACAGTCAGATAGACATGCAGGTGGGGATTATTTCAATCTTCCTTTCTTAGAGAAAAGGACTGTTATGAACGGGCCACACAAGAAAATTTCTAAGTTTCTTGTGAGAGTGGTTTTATTAAAAAAGCAGAAGCAAGGGAAAGAAATGGCGCACCAGGCTGCAGAGACTCCCCATCACAGCCACCTCCAGTCTCTGCCAAAAAGCACCTTACAATTATCATCTTTTCTTTATATAGCTACATCCTCTACATATGCACGCTCATGCTTAATAGAAGGCAGGGATATGATAATGAGTTCTAGCAAATTCCTGGGCTTCTTGAGCATGCGTCTTCTTTGTGGTAGGGTCTTTTGGGGGTCACAGATGAAGCAGGGGAGGTCTTTCTCCTGTATCCTTTGAAGAACCACATCTTCTCACACAGGTACAGCTGTTTAGGACTTATCTAAGGTAAACATTCTCCGGTCCTGAGAAAGTTGGCATTTATCATCTCTTTGAAACCAAAACAGTCTGAACATTTACGCCCTGTTCTCAAAACAAGCCAGCCGTCCAGCCTTGGTACCAAGCTACCTTGAAATTATATTTTGTAACACAAATCACAAACCACTTTTAGACTGAGGAAATCACTTATGATAATATGCATTTAGTTGGATAAGAAAATGCAGAAAACATTTAGTATTTTTCAAGAGAAAAAACAAATAGGTTTTTTCTTCTTTGGGAAGATCATTCTTCACATTTTACAACTGAAAAAATTCCCACACTCACAATAAATTGTCTGGTCTCTTAAGTTATTGTTACTGTTCAGGAGTTTCCTTGGTATATAAAATTTCTGATCCTTTGTAACAAGGCCAAGTATGAAAACAAAGGGAGAGAAAATCCATGGGTAACCAATCTTGGGTGTAATACAGAAAACCTCTTCAATGGCTTTGGTATTATATAGAAAATGTACTCAATAAAAATAACCCCAAAAGTTTCTGGATTTATTTCCGTCATGTAAAATAATAGTCTGTAAACACACACACAAAAAAGGTAACACCCCCCCAACAAAACAAAAGAAACCAACATCCCAAATTAGCTCTCTTCCTCCATCTACAGTAGTTTATTGTTTGGGTTTTACTAGGCACAGCTGAATCTGGTGGGATTAGTGTCCAGTGACACAGCTCTACTTATGAAATCTAAGAATCCTCTGGCACTGTTACTGCAAAACTTTGTTAACCTCTTCAAGAATTCATTTCTGTGTGCCATCACTAAAATATAAAGTATTTGGTTAAGAGTATCTGTCATGGGATGAGAAGGATCTGTACACACTATGTAATGTATCACACTACATTAAATATTATATAAGTGCATCATCTTATTCAGTAGTCAAAATGGAAATACTACCATAGACAATTTGAAGTCTCAGGATAGTAACAGTGTCTCCTTGTTCCATTCTCTGGCAATTGTAATTTGAAATAGCTTTATTTATTGATTAATGTTAAGAAATTGTTAAAAATAAGTTCTATACAACCTTAGCTAGAAATCTTTTGGGCATATATTTGTAGCAGTATTTAAGATAAAAAGTAATTATTATATGATTTGTTATAACTTTGCCAAAATATTCCAAGTGGGTAATTAGATTCCTTGTATGGCAAATTTATCTGTCTGCCTTTTGAGAAATGAGGTCCTTTCTTTTCCATGGTGCTCCCTTTAACCATATTTTCATTTGGGATTATCTTTGTTACTATTTTATTCTTCAACTAGAACTAAACTCAAATTGAATTTACTGTTGCCAAGGCACTGTTAATGCTGCTATGGAATTTTAGGAGCCATAGACATTAAATATAGCTTTGCTTCCCTCAAGGAAAGATGTTGCCAATCAATTCACATCTGACATTCTTGAAGACAGCACAACAGATGACAAGAAGAATGTAGAGAACAAAGAACTATTGTATACACCATATTTTCTGTATGATTAGCTGGGCAGTATTTTATGTCTGTTCCAGCAGTTCTGTTTTTTGTTGATTCTACTATTCATGCTTTTACATGCAGCTGTAATGACCTATAAGACAGAAACCACCTCACACTTCCGAGAAATGTCATGCATATAACTGGAATAGAGATCATGACTTCTTGATCAAAAAACAAGAAAGGAAAAGAAGAGGTATTCGTCATCCAGAGGTTTATTAATGGCTTGCCTCTGCCTCAGACTATTTGAGCACCAGAGTCAGTTTATGACCAGTAGAGGGTACTACTGCATGGACACAGATGTCAGCAAGTAGCACCAAAGATGGCTTCATGAGACATTTGGGTTAAAATTGTAGAGAACACTAGCATTAATGTAATAAGAATTAATAAGATATCTTTAGCCATTCTGAACTATTTGCTGATGCAGCTGTTAAGTGAGCCTACCAGGGGTCAGGCTCTGCTTGACCTGCTGTTCTCAAGTGGAGAAGGCCTGGTGGGAGATGTGATGGTAGGAGGCTGTCTAGGGTGCAGTGATCATGAAATAGGGGAGTCTTCAATATGCAGGGAAACAGGGAGGAGGAGTAACAGAACCCTCACTTTGGACTTCTGCAGGACAAACTTGTTCAAACTTGTTCAAACAACTTCTTTGGAAAGTACCCAGGGCAGCAGCCCTTAAGAACAAAGGGGTCCAGGATGGTTGGACCTACTTCAAACAGGAGCTCTTGAAGGCACAGGAAATGGCAGTTCCCATGTGCCAAAAGATGAGCCGCTGGGGAAGGGGGCTGGTCTGGATGAGCAAGGAGCTCTTCAACAAATGAAGGGAAAAAAAGAGGCTGTATCGCCTTTGGAAAGAGGGGGAGGCAACTTGAAATACATTTAAGGATGTTGTTAGATCATGTAGGAGAAAAATTAGAGAGGCAAAAGCCCAGTTAGAACTTAAGCTGGCCACTGCTGTGAACGATAATAAAAAGCATTTTTATAAATACATTGATAGAAAAAAGAAGGGTCGGTTGGATGAGCCAGGGAATTATAGGCCTGTCAGCCTGACCTCAGTGCCAGGCAAGATTATGGAACAGGTCATCTTGAGTGCGATCATGCAGCACTTACAGGATGGCCAAGGGATCAGGCCTAGCCAGCATGGCTTTAGGAAGGGCAGGTCCTGCTTGACCAACCTGATCTCCTTCTATGATCAGGTGACCCGCCTGGTTGATGTGGGGAAGACCTGTGGATGTGGTCTACCTGGACCTCAGCAAGGCCTTTGACACTGTCCCCCACAGCAGACTCCTGGCCAAGCTGGCAGCCCATGGCTTGGACAGGAGCACACTGTGTTGGGTTAGGAACTGGCTGGAGGGCCGAGCCCAGAGAGTGGTGGTGAATGGTGCCACATCCGGCTGGCGGCCAGTCACTAGTGTTGTGCCCCAGGGATCGGTGCTGGGCCCCATGCTCTTCAACATCTTTATTGATGATCTGGATGAGGGCATTGAGTCCATCATCAGTAAATTTGCGGACGACACCAAGCTGGGGGCAGTAGTTGATCTGCTGGAGGGCAGAGAGGCTTTGCAGAGGGACCTCGACAGGCTGGACAGATGGGCAGAATCCAACGGCATGAGATTTAACACATCCAAGTGCCGGGTTCTGCACATTGGCCACAACAACCCCATGCAGTGCTACAGGCTGGGGTCAGAGTGGTTGGAGAGCGGCCAGGCAGAGAGGGACCTGGGGGTGCTGGTTGATTGTAGGCTGAACATGAGCCTGCAGTGTGCCCAGGCAGCCAAGAAGGCCAATGGCATCCTAGCCTGCATCAGAAACAGTGTGGCCAGCAGGAGCAGGGAGGTCATTCTGCCCCTGTACACTGCACTGGTTAGGCCGCACCTTGAGTACTGTGTCCAGTTCTGGGCCCCTCAGTTTAGGAAGGATGTTGACTTGCTGGAATGTGTCCAGAGAAGGGCAACAAAGTTGGTGAGGGGTTTGGAAGACAAGCCCTATGAGGAGAGGCTGAGGGAGCTGGGGTTGCTTAGCCTAGAGAAGAGGAGACTGAGGGGTGACCTTATTGCTCTCTACAACTACCTGAAGGGAGGTTGTAGCCAGGCGGAGGTTGGTCTCTTCTCCCAGGCAGCCAGTACCAGAACAAGAGGACACAGTCCCAGGCTGCGCCAGGGCAGGTTTAGACTGGACATTAGGAGGAAGTTCTATACAGGGAGAGTGATTGCCCACTGGAATCAGCTGCCTGTGGAAGTGGTGGAGTCACCTTCATTGGAGGTGTTCAAGAAGAGGCTTGATGGGGTGCTTGGTGCCAGGGTTTAGTTTTTTAGTTGTTTAGGTGGGTTGTATTGTACTGTATTGTACTGTATTGTACAGTATTGTACTGTATTGTACTGTATTGCACTGTATTGTATTTAGGTGGGTTGGATTGGTTAATGGGTTGGACATGATGATCTTGAAGGTCTCTTCCAACCTGTTGTTGTATTGTATTGTATTGTATTGTATTGTATTGTATTGTATTGTATTGTAAGAGGGACAAGAAGAACCTCCACTCTTTATTGGACCTGGAGGGTAACATTGTAACTAAAGATGAGGAAAAGGCTGAGGTTCTAAATACCTTCTTTGCCTCCATTTTCAACAATAAGGCAGGAGGACTCCAGGATAACTGGCCTCCTGAACTGGTTGATGGGGTCAGGGAGCAGTGTAGTACCCCTGAAATCCATGAGGAATTAGTTTGGGACATGCTGAGCCACTTGGATACTCACAAGTCCATCGAACCAGATGGGATCCATCCTAGGGTTCTGGGAGAGCTGGCAGATGAGCTGGTCAAGCCTCTCTCCATCATTTTCCACCAGTCCTGGCTCACTGGAGAGGTCCCAGATGACTGTAAACTGGCCAATGCGATGTCCATCCACAAGAAGGGCTGGATGGATAAACCTGGAAACTACAGGCCTGTCAGCCTGACCTCAGTGCCAGGGAAAATTATGGAGCAGATCATCTTGGGGGCAATCACTGCGCAACTGAAGGATGGCCAAGGGGTCAGGTCCAGCCAACATGGATTTAGGAAGGGCAGATCCTGCCTCTCCAACCTGATCTCCTTCTATGATCAGGTGACCCACCTGGTGGATGTGAGAAAGGCTGTGGATGTAGTCTACCTGGACTTCAGCAAGGCCTTTGACAACGTTCCCCACAGCAAACTCCTGACCAAGCTGTCAACCCATGGCTTGGACCGCAGCACTCTGTGCTGGGTTAGGAACTGGCTGGATGGCCATGCTCAGAGAATGGTGGTGACTGGTGCCACATCCAACTGGAGGCCAGTCACTAGTGGTGTCCCCCAGGGATCAGTGCTGGGCCCAATCCTGTTCAATACCTTCATTGATGATCTGGATGAGGGGATTGAGACAATCATCAGTAAATTTGCAGATGATGTTTGGAGCAGGTGTTGATTGGTTAGAGGGTAGAAGGGCTCTGCAGAGGGACCTTGACTGGCTGGACAGATGGGCAGAGTCCAACATGATGGCATTCAACAAGTCCAAGTGCCGGATGCTGCACATTGGTCACAACAACCCCATGCAGCGCTGCAGGCTGGGGTCAGAGTGGCTGGAGAGCTGCCAATCAGAAAGGGACCTGGGAGTTCTGATTGACAGCTGGCTGAACAGTGTGCCCAGGTAGCCAAGAAGGCCAATGGCATCCTGGCCTGCATCAGGAAGAGTGTGGCCAGCAGGAGCAGGGAGGTCATTCTGCCCCTGTACACCACACTGGTTAGGCCACACCTTGAGTCCTGTGTCCAGTTCTGGGCCCCTCAATTTAAGAAGGACATTGAGACTCTTGAGTGTGTCCAGAGAAGGGCAACGAGGCTCGTGAGAGGCCTCAAGCACAAGCCTTAAAAGGAGAGGCTGAAGGAGCTGGGATTTTTGGCCTGGAGAAGAGGAGGCTCAGGGGAGACTTTATTGCTGTCTACAACTACCTGAAGGGTGGTTGCAGCCAGGAGGATGTTGGTCTCTTCTTCAGGCAACCAATGACAGAACAAGAGGACACTGTCTCAAACTGCGCCAGGGGAAGTTTAGGCTTGCGGTGAGGAGAAAGTTCTTCAGAGAGTTGTTAGGCATTGGAATGGGCGGTCCAGGGACGTGGTGGAATCACCATCCCTGGGGATGTTCAGGAGGGGTGCCATGGTTTAGTAGACATGAGGTCTTGGGTGACAAGTTGGACTTGATGATCTTTGAGATATTTTCCAACCTTATTGATGCTATGATATTTGTGATGGGTTGAGGCTAACCCCCTCCCCACCACAGGCAAAATAAATGACTCAAACAGATTGCAAAAGTGATGGAAAGTTTAAATGGAAAGTGGTGAATGTTTACAGAGAGCCAGAAGCACAGTGACAAAAGAGATCCCAAAGCACAACCAGAAAATATCCTATCCCCACCTGAGATTACACCCAAGACCCCCAGGGCTCCTTCTTCCCCACCTCCCACTCCACTGCTAGGCTAGTCTCAGCTGGACAGATCTGAGACTGCCCATGCCCTGACCTTGGGCCTAGCCAGGCCCAAGGCCAGGAGACATCTCCTCCAAGTTACCAGGAGACATCTCCCCAAAGTTACCGGGTGGCGGCGAGGGAAGAAAGAGAATGTGCCAGACCCCACGCTGGGATCTTATAGTGGTTCAGGGAATTATGGTATGAAATACCTGGCTTCCTGTGTCCACCCATTGGGCTGGACTTTTGGACACAGGAAGTACCCCTCGTATGAACATAGCAGAGGGCACCCAGCCCAAACTGCTACAATATTGAAATGACTTTTCAGTATCAACAGAATACACCCTAAAGTTAGGTTCTTGTGACATGCACTTTAGACAACCTACACTGACATCACGTAAAAGGGCGTCATTCATATTTTTGAGACAGATTTTCAGAAAAAGAAGGAAGCATTGGAAACACATGTACTACTAATACCTGTACAACAGAATGTTGGTTTTGTTTGTTTGTTTTCCTTTCTAAAATGAAGGGTGTATCTATAACTGCAGTGTAATACAATCAGAATTCTTATCATCAGGAATCAATAGCTCAGGTGAGAGGTCAGATTAACACAGATGTATTATTTTTTCCACAGCTATACAGGTTATCGCAGGACTGTGTACAGTCCCTCACATTTGATCCCTAATTCATATCCAGACACCCAAATGAAGCTTTGATGCTTTTCAGAATTGCTGAGCCCTCATCCCTTACTGACAAAAATGGAAGCTGTGTTGTCTAAATATTTATAACTCCTCTTTGACCTTGTCCCCGGATCTTTGCCCAATAATCCCATGCACTGGAATTTATTCACCATTCTACCTTCTGAGCACATTTGAACAGCTGCTATTCATTAGAACAAAAAGAAAACAAAACCCCCATAACCTATAATGTCAGTCTGAGAGGGATATCATTCCTTCTTTTCTCTATAAATGAATTATTTCCTAAAATATATGTATGTCTGGCCCAGGCCCAGGACTTGTATTAAGTTTTATATGCACAGAGATATTATGGCCTTGAAATCCAATATTCTTTGCCCTACAGGGTGAGAAAAGTGAGCTTTATCCTGTTTGTACAAGAGTATATGCAGAAATCAATCCATTTGTTGTAGAGGCTGGAATGAACTTGGAGTGTTTCCATGTAATAATGTTCTTATTAAAAAGTTTCTGTATATAATTTTTTGAAATCTTTTGCATATAGCAGTTTTGCTTTTCAAGCTTTGCTTTAGAGTTCTGCATTGTTGGATCCTAGGCAATTAGTCCAGATACTATTAATGCAAAATTAGCATAGGTTTAACCAATTTGACTCCTGTACTCTTTAAGAGCTCAGAATTTTCATAGATAAATAAAGAGGGGGAAAAAAAGATCCATATTAGAATTATATAAAACACCTACCCCAAATAGCCACCCACCAGCTTCCTATAATATTATATTATTAATTAAAACCAAGACAAGGATTTGTTGTTACTGGTTATAATCATAGTTGCTTTGCAACTGGAGGGTAAAAAAACCACTGATCCATAATCAACTGAGTAGCTTTCAAAACTCAATGAACATCTATGATCAGGGCACAATTCATTTATCCAAACATAAAGGTTTTGTGCCAGCTGAGATTCCTTAGAATACCTGCGGTAGTTTAGCCCACCAGCATTAACAAAACCTGGGCTCACTCAATTGGGGAAAGCAAATGGAAGCTATATTAACAAGCAGTAACTACACTCTACAATGGAATGCAATGAATATGTACAAATACACAGTATTTACAATATTATACAGGTATTTACAATCAGAACACAGCACAGAAACCCCCCTGATGGGGGAAAACTGCCTCACTTCCCCTAACCTCCTCTCCCCCCCACCCTTTCCTCCTTTTAATTAGAAGCTAAGAGAAAAAGATTTTAGAGAGTTTGAGCTCTTATCTCAAGGTTAGTCTGATAAGATTCTCCCAGCTGAGCAGAGCTGAAAGCAGCCTCAGCAGCCAGAAGAAGGGGAAAGGAATGAAGAAGAATGTGAGATTGTTAGAACACATCCCACACATCTGACCAATAAAATTAGTTTACAAAAATCTCTTGTTTTCCTTTTTACACCCAACTGTGGAGTTGCTTATGCTTCTTCACTCTTCTGCTTGAAAATATGCAGTTAACTTTTAAAGGCATAGTCTGAAAATGTCATAGTACCTGACATAATCAAAAGGGACCAGCAGGTACAACATAGGAGTCATCTGAAGGCTGGGGAGGAATACTTTATAGTGTCTTGGGTGCCTCTAGACTTCTCTATTTAGGCACCTGAATATTATATTTTTATTTAGAAATTAAATAATCTATTTAGCTATATCAGAACTTTTAATGTCAAGAACGAATAATTTTGAAGACTAATGCAAATAATCTGATAGTCATAGTATCTTTAACACTCAGAGTTCTGAGTGCATATGCTCTTTGAGTAAAAGGGCCAGACTGTCCTGTTTATGTCAGCATGTGCTGCATAGCTATGATAGAGCCCTGAACTAGATCCAAACTTAGAATATTCTAACAATATAATAAAACCAGGAAAATCTTACTGCAATAACAGTTCTCTAGAAGAAACAGATTTTTACTGCAGACAAGGAAGAATAAAGGTAGTGCAAAAAGTTAAAAAAAAAAAGGTAATGAGGAGACATATTTACATATTTGGTTATGACAAATGGCAAGTAGCCATCTGTTGGTGTTCTTTTTGCATCTTGGAGGAAGTACAGCAAAGGCAAGTCAGTTCTTATAATTTTCTTTAGTTCTGCCAGAAAGCATTTTTTCCATGCCTTGCAAGTTTTTCCCTTTTTTACCCCAAACTACTTGCCATCTGGGAATTTGTGGCTGTGAACAGTTAAATATATATATTATTTTTTCACTTGAAATGAAGGTTTTTCAATAAAGTGATGGGGTTCCGCTTTTGGGTGGAATGTGGCAAGATGAATATGTGCAATTGTTGGTGCTGAAACATTGGCTCTGAAGATGGAGTTGGGAGTTTTGTCCAGCTCCAGAGTTTTGATTTTATGGCAAATGATTAAGCAATAATTAATAAAATAGAAGACAAAAGATCTTTTAATACTTCCATGACTTCTTTCATTAATATTAAATTAATTTCACAATACACTTCATGAGATTAGGGACAGGATACCAACCATCTCCCCTCTAAAGTGGCTGGTTATCATATCACTGTAGAGGCACAGCTGAAGTTGTTCTAATGAGTTGGCATGGACAGAGTCAGTGCATGCAAATTACCATGATTCTAAGCCTTATACTTGAGTTTTATAGTGACACAAAATTCCAAAGATGGATAATTAAATATCTTGGGAATATTTACACTACACTATAATTAGAATCATAAAAATCAGTCTTCGAATGTTTAAGGTCCCTTCCAACCCAAATCATCAGCTGGTTCCAATCCCCCATCACAGGCGGGGACACCTTCCATTAGATCAGGTTGCTCAAAACCCTACCCAGCCCAGCCTTGAACATTTCCAGGGAGGGAGCCTCTACAGCTTCTCTGGATATCTCATTACAGTGTCTCACCACTCTCATAGTAAAGAAATTCTTCCTAATATCTAATGTAAATCTACCCTCTTTTAGTTCAAATTTGTCCCTTCTTATGGTATTGCTACACTCCCATTGTTGCAACACTACGTGCCCTTTAGATGTGTCTTGAATCACCTGTTCAAATCCAGATCTCTTTCAGCAATTTAGATTAAGAAATAGTTGGTTTTGGAGAACTACTCTGTCTGCATATTGCTTCATTTTCAGCATAGTACCTCAGTTAAAATGGATCTCTATTCTGGCAGATACATAACAGAACTGTTTGAGCAGGGGAATGAACCCACCATCAGGTCATGGCTCTGGAATAATGTTCAAGCAGTTTCTGAGCACTCTCCAGGATTTAAATGCCTGTTTGTCTTCTGATCTCTGTTCTTTCCTCTATCAAGTTAGTTGTCAAGATATTTTGGGCTTTTTTTTTTTTCTGCTCCACTTTGGCATGACTTCAGGTCTGCCTACCTATCTCTTCTCTTACACTGTCTGTTTCACTAATCTCCATTGCTGGCTCATCTTCAAACACTTTATTTCTTTGCTTCTGTTCTTGTGCTGCTGTGCATGACTATGTAGAATTACAGAATTCTTAACTTCATTCTCACCTATTTTCACTCTGCCATGCTTCAGTCAAGCATCGCCTCTTGGCAGGGTGATATTTGAGGCCTTCACATATGGGAGAGCGGCAAGGGAAGACAGCAGCAATCAATGTGATTGATAAGCACGCTTCCACTTTATTGCCCGGATACACAGCTTATATAGCATCTCAGCTAAATATGCACAAGCGTCACTATTCTATTGGTCTCTGACTGAAGGCAACATTATAATATCCAGCCCACCTGCAATTAGGTCTGTGTACAATATCAAAGGCTCTGTGTACATTCCCAGAAAACTCCCTTCTCACTAGCTCTTCCTTTCCCATCCAATTATCTTACCTAGCTCTTCCTTTCCCATCCAGTTATCTTATAAACACACAGCTGCGAGAACAGCTACGAGGCCATAGTGACCTTGCTGCTTCAGCAAGTCAGCTAACTATGAGCAGTAAACAACAAGATGGAGTAAGGCCTACACATTCTGCTCAAGTAGCTGTTCCACAGAGACATGTCCCTTAGATTTAAGCCATTCTCCAACATTCACACCTCACTGTCTTTAACCTCTCTTGTGCTCTCTTCTATTTCTGCAAAAACCACTGATTTATCTTTTAAAGATTCTGTGCAAATGCAGGGCAATCTTTTTCTCTCTGTCACAATACCTCCACATTTTTACCCTCTACCATTTTATGGTGGGAGTTCACTGTTGTCACATTTTCAGCCTTGCGTTCGTTAAAACATCCATGTATTTTCCACCAGGGAATGGACTGACACATGGGCTTATTTTGCCCCAGGTATAGAATTTGCTGCTTGTCCTTGCTGAACTTAATGGGTTTCCAATCAGTCCAGACCTCAAGTTTGTCATGGTCCTTGGACTGAAGATGTTTAGTTTGGCAGGTCAGATACTTCTCTTTATTTAGCACCATCCCACAGATTTGTTGATGATGCCCTGAGCTAGTGTACCAACAGGAAACTGCTTTCTTCCTTCATTTAATCTCATGCTGTCAGGCTCCTCACCTCAAGAGATGAATTTACTATTTGAAGTCTCAACAGCTGCAGATGGTTCTGATCCTTACTTGAAAAGGAGAAAAATCTGTCTGACCTAGTTTTCCACCCACATGCACCTGTTCTAATAGAAATCCTATTTTGCATGTCTAGATTTCCAAAGGAACTGTCTGCCAGCATCCTAGTTTCTCTATCCCATAACAAATTATCCACTGGTTGAATTTTTGCTTTATTCATTTTGCCAAAATATACCAAGACTTTTGTAACATTTAAATAAATTCCCTTTGGAATAATGTGAAATTGTTGTTGGTTTTCAGATCCAAGATTATGCCTTATCCAGTTTAGAGAATTGAAGCTGTTTATGCAATTTGGATCCAGCTATGAGTTTAAACCCTGAACCCTGAAATAGTAGAGGCAGGACAATGACTTCCTTTCAGTCAGCTCTGAATTAACTTCAGAGTAGGGAGCAGGACTGCAAAAGAAACAAGCACTCACTTTGGACCTTTAGCCAGCAGCTGAAAGCACCCACAGGCTCAACCCACAGGCAAATGTAAATTACCATAACTACTTGTGGAAATACAAGTTAAGAAAGAAACCTTACATTCAGTCTGGATTTATTTGGTGAAGAACAAGAAAATCCTAGAGTTCAGTCAACTTTGTCAGGAAGAAACCAAAATATCCATGAACTTGGGTACTTCAAAACTCACTAAAGACCTGTGTGCTACTGAGATATTGCGAAGAACTTTGTGCATATACAGGAGACTCCTCCGAAAGGAACAGATGCTCAGACACCAGAGCTACCCTTACATTCCCTCCTGCAAGGGCAGCATGTTGACACTGATAAAGGGATGTGGGAGAAGACATGAATACAACAGAAGAATGGGAATGGGGTATGTTGGACTTGTTTTCTTTCCCCTGTGCCAGAACACCTTCCCCAGGCTGCCTCTCCCTTCTGAGTAGGTTGGTTTGGCTGCTAAACAGCTTCAGGTTAGAAGGAGATTGATTCCTTTCTATGCTGTGCCAAGTGCCAGCTCAACCCTGGTCAGGAGCCAGCTTTCTATGTCTCAGCACCCTTGGAAGATGACGTTACAGCTTAACACTCTTATTTTATCCACTTCAGTTTTGGAAAAGTGAACTTTTAAGCTTCCTTTTCCTGATGAGGGTATTTCTTACCCACAAGATTGTTAGCTCTAATGACTGTTTTCTTTTTGTTTGCACTTGCCAGATGTGAAACATGTTTTGATCTGTTTTCTCATTATGAAAATGCTTTCATTTACAATGCCCAGCAGGGAGACAGATGATTAAGTTTGTGGGTGGAATTGATTTATTTATTTTTGAAAGTGATTACCAAAATCAGCAAAACAAAAGAGATTCTTTCAAAGGTCTGCTCCCAAATATTGAAGGTCATATTTTCAAAAATTACTTGAACACATTCCTGCCTTCAAGTATATAAAAGATTTTAGTGACAGCCATTTTCATTTACTTGACACTTTCCAGTTACAATGAGGAAGTGGGTTTTGCTCTTTTATTTTTGCCGTTACTTTGTTCCTTAAACAAATGTGTTACCCTTTTTCAAGTCCATATTTGAGGACAAAAATACACAGCCATGTTTGTCATTAAATCCTAATAAAGAAATTAATTGAAACTCTATCAGAAAAAAATACAAAAGATAGTTTCACTGGGCTGGGCACCATAAACCAGATACTTTCCTTTGCATTATGGTCTAGACAAGTGGTTTGTGCTTGTGGTGGAAAACTGGCTGGCAGACTACATGCAGAAGGTGTTGGAAAACAGTTCTTTTTCAAACTGACAACCTGTCACTAGCAGAGTCCCCTAGGGATTTATACTGGGCCCTGCTTAATATCTTCACAAGTGATCTGGATGATGAGATCAAGTGTACCCTGATGAAGTTTGTTTGTGATACCAGACTGAGTGGGGAAGTAAACATTTTATAAGAGAAAGCCACCATGCAGGAAGACCTGGAGGGACAAATGGGTTAAGAAGAGCCTGATGAAGTTCAACAAAGATAAATATAAGGTCTTGCACCTGGGAAAACATCATCTAGACATGCATCACAGGCTGGGATCTACCCAGCTGTAAAACAGCTCTATGGAAAGGGAACCTGGTGGTCTTGATGTACAGGAAGTTTAATATGAGTGAGCAGTGTGCTGCAGCAGCAAAGAAAGCAAATTAGACACTGGTTTGCATCAACAAGTGCATCACACACAGAGATACAGAAGTAATTATTTCATTCCACTGAGTGCTTGTCAGACCACACCTGGGATACCATATTGAGTTTTGATCCACACTCTACAAAGAAGGATGTAGATAGGCTGGAGAGGGTCCAGAGAAAATCCAAAGATAGTCCCAGGACTGGAAACCCTGCCATGCGAGGAAAGTCTGAGAGAGTTAGGTAGGGCAGACTACCACCATGTTCCAGTATTTAAAAGCTGTCTATAAAGAATATGGATATTCCCTTTTTACAAGGAGTCACATAGAAAACATGTAGCGTAGTATGTACAAGTTACTCCTGAGGAAATTCCAACCGGACACAAGAGGAAATTTCTCAACAAGGACAGTCAACCATTGGAATAATCTGATGACGGAAGTGGTGGGATCACTGGTTGATATGACCAGTAAAAGGCTATTTAATATTCAATAAGTGGAGTGATTGATAAAAATGTTAATAATTTTATTAATCATAAAAATGCCATGAAAAATGTTAAATAAAACCTATTTACAGGTTCAAAATGTTCAGTCGTGGAACAAATACTTAACCGGCAGGAACAAGTAACAATTTAAACAATATGTACAAAAATCCAGAAACAACAAACAGTACTTTAAACTGTAAAGAAAAAGGAACATTGGTCATGAAGCCAGCAATTGCCCACAATGTGGGAGCACTCCAGAATTCCCTAGGGCAACAGATCTTCAATAGATGCTTATAAAAATCAGATATTGTAATTACTCACTGATCCTGATACCTCGTGGCACATGTGTGACCGGTTGAGGCTGTGTCTTTAAGAAAGAGACAGTTGCTGAACACTCTGGCTGAATGTTTTTAATATTTGAACAAAAACAAGATAGTCTAAACTAATTTCATTGGTAGATTTTAGGGTGCAGTTTTGAGTTTGGGTTCTGTTGGTTCAGTCTGTGTCTGGTCTGGGTTCAGTCTGGGTGCAGTCTGTGCTTCTCTGTCCTGTGGGCTGGACGGCTTCTCTCTTTCTGATGCAGGAACGGCCTTGAGTTAACAGCTAACCAGATAAGAACACTAATTCTTGCATGTGCTTTTTGAGCTAACAGAATTTTTCTTCCTTAATTGCCTTTCTCTCTCTCTCTAACCCTTTTTGGGAAAAAGGGGAGGTGGGGAGGGAGAGAGGGGGGTTCAGGGAACCCCCCTGGCCAGCTGGAGGGAAAAGGCTTTTTCTGCATTGTGTTCATTGTTGTGTATTTCTGTATATATTGTAAATATTGTATAATTGTGTACATATTCATTGCATTCCATTTCTGCCTGTAAATATAGCTTTCATCTGCTTTTCCGACTGAGCTAGCTGTGGTTTCTTTCCCTGTGTGTGGGGAGGGAACTTTCTCACCCCACCACAACATGTTAGGATTTAAACAAAACCAAAATGGCGTTGACCACATGGAAGCTGCAGGAGCACAGTTTCGTTTTCTGTTGGTGTCTGCAGCTTATTGCTGAGACAGGATTTACTCCCAAAGGCTTTGTAGCTGAAAGCTTTCTAGAAAAGAGTTTCCTCTGCTGCAATCCTTTTGCAGCGGTGCTCACTTCTTGCTCCAATCAAACAAAACTGTCCTGGGGACTCAGCTCCTCTGAGGTTTCACCTTTTGGCCCGGCAAGACACATCTGTCTGCTCCCGGGCTTTACAATGCTAAAATAGCGAAGGGTCTTTGCTGTCCTGTCTGGGTAAACTGAAACACAGTTTGGCTTTCAAGCGAGGCTTGCGGTTCCTTCCATAGTGTGGACAATTGCAAGGCAAGGCTCTGGCTCTCTGGGCTGGTACTTATAGATTTCCTGAGACAATAATGGCCAGTGACATCTCAGATTGAGGGACAAAACCCTGACATTGTAATCTATAGAAAGGCTTCCCTCCAAATGTGGCCAAAACATGCCCACCTGGCTCACTTGGGCTCCAAGAAATGTTCAGACATGCCTGGGCAATGAAATCCCAGACCTGAGAAGCCTGAAAAACCAGACCTACTAGCTCCTGCCTCTTTGTCTGGCTCAGAGCATTTTTGAGGCTTTTTGTCCCTTTGGGACAATCCTCAACTTTGGGCACATAAGATTCAGCTGGACAAGGGTGCTTAGCTATTTTATCTAGACCATGCTGTCACCAAGAAAGGTTTGTTATGATCGTACGGAGGTTATTAATATTTAATAGGTAGAACTATTAATAATAGCATTAATAACTTTATTAATAAAACCTATTTACTGGTTCAAAATATTTGGTTGTGGAACAGATACCTCACCAGTAGGAACATGTAACAATTTAAACAATATGAGCAAAAATCCAGAAACAACAAACCGTAATTTAAACTATAAAGAAAATAAGAGAACAACATCAGCAACATGCCAGAGATTGCCCACCAAGGGGGGGGGGGGGGGGCGCATTAGGGGGTAGTGGGTTAACACCCATCCTGGAAGCAGAAGTTGGAGAGGGCTTGTAAGAGCATTGCCCTCCCTGCAGGGGGTTTTCCCCTGGGAAACTAAATTAGTCTGTTCCACTCCCGCTCCCTGCCCAGCAAGGCTATAAAAAGGAGGATACTGCAGCCATTAGCTCTCTTGGCCCCCTGCCTTTTGCCTGGACAAGGACTGCCACTGGTTCCCCTGCTTCTCCGCCACGTGGTCCTCCCTGCTGTACCCACACCTTTGAAAAGAACTGGTTTTGTATTTCATATATCTTTTTTCCTATCCATCCTTGTTCCTTACCCTTGTGAACCCTACCTGTTACTGTTACATATATATATATGTATATATATATACACACAGAGTGTTTAAAGAAAATTCTTTACCTCTCTACTTCCAAGCTGAATCCAAATTATTTCTTAGTGGATTTGCTTCTTTCCTTTCTTTTCCTCTCTATTGGGAAAGAGGAGGGGGATGCAGGGCAGGGATTCTCAGCCTGGCCCCCATCTGAGCTCTTAAGTCCAAGTTAAAGCTCAAACCACCAGGGGGGAACTCTAGAACTGTCTAGGGCAACAGACCTTTAACAGATTGTGACGGTTTTAGGCTACACCTTTAAGAAAGGGACAATTACTGAAACACTCTGGCTGAATGTTTTGGTTTGAAAAGGAAAACAAAGATAATTCTAAACGAATTTCATTGGTAGATTGGTAGAATGCAACTTTAAATTTTAGTTTTAGTTCAATTTGAGTCTCAGTCAGTCAGTCTCTGTTTGGAGTCTGAATCTGAACATCTGCTGTTTCTCTTTCTGAGCTTGGTGCTGACCTTCAACTAACCATATCACAGTATCACTAAGGTTGAAAGAGACCTCGAAGATCATCGAGTCGAACCTGTCACCACAGACCTCATGACTAGATCATGGCACCAAGTGCCACGTCCAGTCCCTTCTTGAACACCTGCAGGTGTTGCTGTAGCACATACAGGGTTTATCTCCAAAGGCTTCATAACTGAAAGCTTTGTAGAAAAGATCTTGCTGCCGAGGCTTGCAGGGTTTGTTGGCTTTGTAGCTTTGCCTGTTTTGGAGAGGTTCTTCAGCTGCAATCTTCTCAGCAGTGCTTATGGCTTCTTCCAATAAAACCAAACTGTCCCAGGGACTCGGCTCCTCCTGGTGTTCATCTCTTGGCTCAGCAAGACACCTCTATCTGCTCCTGGACACATCTGTCTGCTCCTGGGCTTTACAATGCTTACAGCGAGGGGTCTTGCAGTCCATCTGGGTAAACTGAAGCACAGCTCGGCTTCCAAATTGCAAGACAAGCAAGGCTTGTGGCTTCTCCCAGAGTTTGGACAATTGCAAGGCAAAGCACTGGCCAGTGACAGCAAACAAGAGATAAAACCCTTACACTTCAACTTGTAGAATGAGTTTTCTCCAAAGGTGGCCAAAGGCACATACACCTGGCCTACTTGGACCCCAGGGCATGTTCAGACAAGCCTGGGCAATGTGGGCAATTTCCTGAAAACCAGACCTGCTGGCTCCTGCCCCATTGTCTGATTCATAGCACTTTTTAGGCTTTTTGTCCCTTCAGGACAAGGTTGGGCTAGATGATTCTTGAGTTCCTTTCCCATAAGGTATTCTGTAGTTCTATGATTCACAATTTTACAAGTCTTCTAAACCATCAGGTATTTTGAATGAACCTGGGCAGCATTTGACTCAAATGTCAAACTCATTCTTTCTGTAATTTTTATATCATTTATTGTTCATAACAGAAAACATAAAAATGTCTTCCAATTGAAAGACAGGAGTACTGATAAAGGCTTTCCAGCTTCTGATGTGGAGCATTCAAAATAAATGATAGTTTTTTCAAATAGGCCTGCTCCTGTTAGCAAGATAATTTTTTTATAATTGTGCTGCAATAATTACCACTCTTTCATTGCTTCCCCCCAAAATTAAAACATGGGGCATTTTTGTATTTGCAGAGCCAAAACTTAATGTCCAAGGTTCTGCTAAATAAAAATACTTCCTGGCTCATTCCATCTCAGCTAAATATGACAAGAGAGTCATTTAAGTGTATCAGAATAAAAACTCCCCGCATAAATTTACAACAGTTAATTACAGTATTGGAAGATGTTTCTGAGGTCTTCCCAAACTGCATGATTCTGTGAATCTATAGAGTGTGGGAGTTTTAGGCTATACCTTTAAATTTTTTCACAGATTTTGAGCACAAAACAAGTAAAAATATAAATAAATCACTACTGAGTGTGAAAATGAAAATAAGGACAATTCTAAACAGAAATAAAAAGCACCTGTTGATTCCAGAACTTGCCAGTATGGAAAACAGACAGAAGTAAATCAAGTAGAATTGAAATCAATACATGTTAGGTAACTTCAACATACTCTGGTAATAACTAGAATAAACAGATAGATTTTTAAATTTTGTTCTTGTGTTGCTTGAAAATTTTCAATTTTTGGGCTACTCTTACATGATTTTGAAGAATCCCATAGAAGAATCTGTTTAACATTCAACTCTCAAAGCAAAATTCTACTGACAGCAACATGATTCTGGCACTGCTGTCTTGTTCCAGAGTAGTTTGCTTTTGTTTAATGAAAATATAAATACAATAATATGATTAGTGGTTAGTTAATTAGTGGTTAATGTAAATCACCTGCTAATTAAGCGCATTTACCATAAAGACTGAGAGACAGATATACAAAAGCTTTGAACTCTTAAAGGCCAACCACTACATGGGATTAGCCTTTGTAAGGTATGCAGTCTGCACTCAGAGGCAGAATACCACAGGGATGATGAAAGATGAATGGTTTTGAATTGAAGAGCTGATTTGATTAAAGGATCATACTTAGCTTTTAAAGTTCTAGTCCTGGAAAGATATTATACATCTACTCAGTGTTGAGCATTGAGATATCCCCATTAGTTCAATGTATGTTCTTACATATAAATTTTCTAATTCTTAATTTTGTCTTTGGCTTGTTAAGAAAAGTGAATAAATCAAGTCTTTTCATTAGGTGTGGTCTTCTCTATTGCTAAGCATTTAAGCTGTCCATTTTCAGATCAGATTTATTGGCAGAGTTAGATGAGAAGATCCTCTGCAAATGATAAAGAACTGGCATTTTCAGTATTTTCATGGGCACAGTTCCATTAACATGATATCCTGATTACAGCTGTGTTTAGGGATGTTATTAAACACAAATAATTGCTGCTAAAAGCTTCATGTGGACCTCGACAGGCTGGACAGATGGGCAGAATCCAATGGCATGAGATTTAACACATACAAGTGCCGGGTTCTGCACATTGGCCACAATAACCCCATGCAGTGCTACAGGCTGGGGTCAGAGTGGCTGGAGAGCAGCCAGGCAGAGAGGGATGTGGGGGTACTGGTTGATAGTAGGCTGAACATGAGCCTGCAGTGTGCCCAGGCAGCCAAGAAGGCCAATGGCATCCTGGCCTGCATCAGGAAGAGTGTGGCCAGCAGGTGCAGGGAGGTCATTCTGCCCCTGTACACTGCACTGGTTAGGCCGCACCTTGAGTCCTAACTGGGCCCCTCAGTTTAGGAAGGATGTTGTCTTGCTGGAGTGTGTCCAGAGAAGGGCAACAAAGTTGGTGAGGGGTTTGGAAGACAAGCCCTATGAGGAGAGGCTGAGGGAGCTGGGGTTGCTTAGCCTGGAGAAGAGGAGACTGAGGGGTGACCTTATTGCTCTCTACAACTACCTGAAGGGAGGTTGTAGCCAGGCAGAGGTTGGTCTCTTCTCCCAGGCAGCCAGTACCAGAACAAGAGGACACAGTCCCAGGCTGCACCAGGGCAGGTTTAGGCTGGATGTTAGGAAGAAGTTCTCTACAGAGAGAGTGATTGCCCATTGGAATGGTCTGCCCGTGGAGGTGGTGGAGTTACCTTCATTGGAGGTATTCAGGAGGAGACTTGATGGGGTGTTTGGTGCCATGGTTTAGTTGTTTAGGTGGGTTGGATTGGTTTATGGGTTGGACACAATGATCTTGAAGGTCTCTTTCAACCTGGTGTATTGTATTGTAGAGCAAATAATGGTTAAAAAAAAAAAACAGTTTGAGATTAGTTGGGTAGGAAAGATACTGGCAGACCCTTTGAATTGAATGCTATGGAATTTTCTACAGAAGTGAGCCAGAAATCCTGAAGACTGTTTGCCAGCATCTTTGGGTTTAAAAATAAAGTTCCTGAATGCAATTTATGTAGAGAGGAATTTACTTAGTTGTTGAATAATTCTCCAGTTTTCAATACAATTCACCATTTAGTGCATGCCCAGTGAATACAAGTACCTTGCTTGGATTTCAGACAAAATCTCTGGTTTACTGGTTCTACTCTGGTTTACTCTGGTTTTATAGTAGGTAAGATTATTTTCTTGGACTGTTTTTGGCAAAATTGATGAAATAATTGCTAATGTCATCAGTTCACTACCTATAAAGAAAATACATTTTAATAAGTAGTTTCAAAGTGGAGGAACCCTAAGTAATTACATTAAAATCTGTAGCTTTGGAGCTCATTTGTCTGCTTGGTGGTCTTCCAAACTATGCAAGTGCATCAGCAGTTTTATAGCATCTCTGGAATTCACACTCTCACTTTTATGCTGTTGCTACATGCTCACTTGTACAAACCATGTAAGAAAATCTCCTAAGGGGCTGAGCTAGCTGTTGGTAGCTCTATTAGACAGGGAGGTTACATCAGATTTCCAAGAAAGCATGTATTACCTGTACTATAGAGATGGAAAGAAGAACAAAAAGATCAGATCTAATTTAAATTAACAGCTTTCTTCATATTCTCAGGTGTAGTTAAACATTACTCTGTATTTTCTTCTACTTCAGAGATCTCTGCTTTGGATACTTTTTTGGTTCCCCACTGCTTTGGGGCTTGAAATGTTAGGATGTATTTCCTGTGACTGACAAAACTCTTGGGCTAAGAGCTAGGTGCAGTATTGAAGCCACATCTGTGAACAGCATTTCAAGAAATATAAACAATATTTCACATGCTAAGGTGCAAAGAGTATGAACATGATTATGAACAGTTCAATAACAATATGAGAAACATTTGTTAAAGTCATTGCCTTATCAAAAGTATTGAACAAAACATCTACACCCATAATAATTGGCATGATGTCATTTCAGATTTTCTTACTGTCTTGAAGGGACAAAGCCTCAGATATGCCTTGAACCAGACAATGGAGCAAGAGCCAGGAGGTCTGTTTTTTTCAGGAGATTGCCCACATGCCCTGGGGTCCAAGTGGGCCTTTGGCCATGTTTGGAGAAACTGATTCTATAGGTTAAAGTTTCAGTTTTCTAGCTCTTCATCTTTGTTGTCACTGGCCATCATTGTCTCGGGAAATTTATAAATACTAGCCCAAAGAGTGAGTGACTTGCCTTGCCTTGTCCAAGATCTGGGAGAGAAGCTATGAGCCTTATCCTGAAAGCCTGAAAAGCCAAACCTCACTTGCCTTGCAATTTGGAATACATGCCGTGCCACAGTTTACCCAGGAAGACACACGTGTCCTTCACAGTAAGGCATTGAAAATAAAAGTCAGGAGCAGACAGAGGTGTCTTACTGGGCTGAGGGATGAACCCTGGAGGAGCCAAGACCCCGGGACAGTTTTGTTTTATTGGAAGAAGCAACAAGAACTTCTGTGAAGACTGCAGCTGAAGAACCTGTCTGTAACAGTCAAAGCTACAAAGCTGATGAGCCCCGCAAGCCTCGGCAGCAACCACTTCTCTACAGAGCTTTCAGCTACAAAGCCCTCAGAGATAAAAACTTTCCACGTCTGTGCTACAGGAAGAGGCTGCAAGAGCCAACAGAAAGTGAAACTGTACTCTTTCATCTTTCACCTTTTTGACACCATTTTGGTTTTGTTTAAATCCCCGCAACGTGCTGCATGGTACTGTGACCTGTGGATTATAAATGTAGCAACTGAATGTACTGGACTAAAGTGACTTGATGTGAGTGACCCAGAAAATCTAATTTTTTATAAGCATCTGCTAAAAGGTCTGTTGCCTTAGGAAATTCTAGAGTCACTCTCTTGTGGGCAAAGCTGGCATGTTGCTGATATGTTGATTTTGGTTTTTTGTGGGGTTTTGTTTGTATGTTTGTTTTTTTCTTTACATTTTAAATTACTGTTTGTTTTTTCTGGTTTCTCTTGCTGATACTGTTTAAATTGTTACATGTTCCTGGTGGTGAGATATCTGTTCCACAACTGAATATTTCAAACCAGTAAATGTGTTTTATTAATATTTTATGCAAGATTTTTAATTAATAAAGTTATTAATATTTTTATTGATAGTTCCATATATTACATATTAATAACCATAATCACTTACAAAACCCAACTTCTTTTGCAGACCAACTAAGAGAACTTTCAGTTGGGTAGAATTAAAACCCAAACTGGACAGCAGAATGAAAAGGTTGCCATTGTCAAAAAGAGATAAAAAATCTACTAAGACAATGCATATTGGCACACAGAGATGACTTTTCTGTCTTTCCTTGAAATTTCTAAGAGTAATTTAGTCTTAGCACTTTATTTACAAAATCTACACTTCAGTTGTGCATCTGTTGAACTTGCAGATTCAGCCAGAATGTTAGAATAAGCTTAATTTTAAATGACATCCACTGCTATTATCTGTAATATTTTCTTCTGTAACAGAGACTAATAGAAAATTTATTATAGAAAAAACATTTCTTCAGTGAGCAAAGTACTTTTTTTACTCCAGTAGTACTTTTCTCTGCATTATACAAACTCTTTAGTATTTTCTATGAGAAAAATATCACACAATCATTTATCACAGAGCTAGTCCAGTCTCTGCATATTGTTTCTGGCCTGTTGAAGTTCAGCTTGCAAGAGTTTAATTGGGACTGAGGAAAACTAGAAAGCTCCACATTTCTGCAACATTCTCCTTTCAAACATTTCACTGTTTCTCTTCTTCTGTGTGAAATAAAGAAATGGCTTAATTATTAGCAGTGTGCTTGTATCTGCTTCTGTTATTCCAAATCAATTATCATTAAATTAGCCAATGTGAAAACACAGAAGCCAATGTGGAGGGAAGGACTGGTCTTGTTTAAATGAATGTGATTTTTGCCAGTGGCTTCACTACATGTATCATTTAACAGAAAAATTACTCTCCTGAAGAGTTTATCATATTAGAATAATCTTCCTCCTTTTTCCTTTTCATATGCCATTGACACATCCAAACCCATCCTTGATGTGGGATGAAAAGAACTCAGCCCCCAGGTGGACAAAAGAAACTTGATCCATGTGGGCAGAGGGAGAAATCTGGTTTTCCCCCTCCCAGGAGGAGAGGTCCCCCTGGGTCAAAGGTGGTCTATTCCACTCATCCTTCCTGTCCAGCAAGCCTATTTAAGGAGAGGCACATCTGAACTCTTCCTCTTTCCCTGCTTTGCCTGCTTGAGGGAGGTCACCTACTGCTCCTGCTTCCTGCATCGACCACGTGGTGGGGGCCTACTTTCCTCTTCGTGCTGCATCCATGCCTTCTAAAGAACTGAATCCACTTGCTGGATTCAGCTGGGCCTGGTTTTGTATATTTTTCTATTTATCCTTACCCTATACCTTTCTAACCTCTCCCGTTACTGACATATATATATATAGAAATACATACACAGGCATATATATAATTTATTTTTTTAATAGAAAAAAATAGCCTCTTTTACTTCCAAATCAATTACAGACCAATTTCTTTCATAGTATTACCTCTCCTTTCACCTCCCTAATTTGTTTTACCTTACTGGGAAAGACAGAAGGAAAGGGGGAAAAATCTCAATCTGTTGCCATTTAGGCTTTTAGATTCTGGGTAAAGCTCAAACCAGCACAGTCATTTATATTGATCTGTAATACACAATAGGATTACCTTGCCTTTGAATTGGCCCTGAATGTAGGCTGATTTAGTAGCATAGTATCAGTCAGGGTTGTAAGGGACCACAAGGATCATCTAGTTCCAACCCCCCTGCCATGGGCAGGGACACCCCACACTAGATCAGGCTGGCCAGAGCCTTATTCAGCCTGGGCTTAAACACCTCCAGGGACGGGGCCTCAACCACCTCCCTGGACAACCTACTCCAGGGCTTGACCACTCTCATGGTGAAGAACTTCCTCCACATGTCCAGCCTGAATCTCCCCACCTCCAGCTTCATTCCATTCCCCCTAGTCCTATCACTACCTGATAGCCTGAGAAGTCCCTCCCCAGCCTTCCTGTAGGCCCCCTTTAGATACTGGAAGGCCACAATTAGGTCACCTGGGAGCCTTCTCTTCTCCAGACTGAACAGCCCCAACTTTTCCAGTCTGTCCTCATAGGAGAGGTGCTCCAGCCCTCTGATCATCCTCGTGGCCCTTCTCTGGACACCTTCCAGCACCTCCAGATCCCTCTTGTAATAGGGGCTCCAGAACTGGACGCAGTACTCCAGGTGGGGTCTCACCAGGGCTGAGTAGAGGGGGAGAATCACCTCCCTTGACCTGCTGGCCACACTTCTCTTGATGCAGCCCAGGATCTGATTGGCTTTCCGGACTACCAGTGCACATTGAGAGCTCATGTTGAGCTTCTTGTCCACCAGCACCCCCAAGTCCCTCTCCTCAGGGCTGCTCTCCAGCCAGTCACTGCCCAGCCTGTATTTGTGCCTGGGATTGCCTCGACCCAGATGCAGGACCCTGCACTTGTCTTGTTGAAGCTCATGAGGTTGGCATGTGCCCACCTCTCCAGCCTGTCAAGGTCCCTCTGGATGGCATCCCTTCCCTCCAGCGTGTCTGCTGCACCACACCGCTTGGTGTCATCAGCAAACTTGCTGAGGGTGCACTCAATGCCACTGTCCATGTCACCCACAAAGATGTTGAACAAGCCTGGTCCCAGGACTGATCCCTGAGGGACTCCGCTTGTCACTGGCTGTCGTGGTTTGGGAGAGCAATCCTCCCACCACGGGCAGAAATAATGACTCAGACAAACGGATTGCAAAAGTGATGTAAAGTTTAAATAGAAAAAAAAAACAAAAAAGGAACAATGAAAGTTTTACAGAGAACCACAAGCACCGTGACAAAGAGAGAGAGATCCCATCACCAGCTGGGGGTACACCCAACCCCCCCAGGGCTCTTTCTCCCCCCTCCCAACCCAGCCTTGGGCCTGGGCAGGCCCAAGGGAGGCAGCTCAAGCCATTTTACCTAGGCAGCAGCAGGGGACGAAAGAGGAAGTGCAGACCCCGCATGGATGTTTTATAGGGGAGCAGGGCATTATGGGAAATGGAATACCTGGTTTCCTGTGACCACCCCCCTGGGCTGGGCCCACCCCTTGGGACCTCCCAGGTGTGGTCTGTGCAGTGGCATCCGGGCCAGCACCCAGCCTAAACCACCACACTGGCCTCCACTGGGACATGGACCCGTTGACAGCCACTCTTTGGGTGTGGCCATCAAGCCAGTTCTGTATCCATCTAGTGGTCCACCCATCAAACCCATGCTTCACCAGTTTGGAGACCAAGATGTGGTGCAGGACAGTGTCGAAGGCTTTTCTCAGGTCCAGGTAAATGACATCAGTTGCTTGCCCCTCATCTGTTAATGTTGTCACCTGTTCATAGAAGGCCACCAGGTTTGTCAGGCAGGATTTGCCCTTGGCAAAGCCATGCTGACTGTTCCAAATCACCTCTTCACTATTCTTCTGAGTCAGTAGCACCTCCAGGAGGATCTGCTCCATGATCTTTCTGGGTACAGAGGTGAGACTGACTGGCCTGTAGTTCCCTGGTTCCTCCTTCTTACCCTTTTTGAAAATGGGAGCAATGTTTGCCCTTTTCCAGTCTGTGGGGACTTCCCCAGTCTGCCATGACTTTTTGAATATAATAGAGAGGGGCTTAGCAACCTCATCTGCCAGTTCTCTCAGTACCCGTGGGGTCCCATGGACTTGAGCACTTTCAGGTTCTTCAGGTGATCACAAACCCGATCTTCACTTACGATGGGCAGTTCTTCCTCCCCATCCCTGGCATCGTCTGCCATGACACCAGGAGTGTGGCTGGAGGCCCTTGCATTGAAGACTGAGGTACAGAAGTTATTGAGTACCTCAGCCTTTTCCACATTACTTGTGACTAATTTACCACTTTCCTTTCTGAGGGGGCCCACACCTTCCCTAGTCTTCTTCTTGCCATTAATATACCTGTAGAAGTTCTTAGTGCTCCCTTTAACCTCCCTGGCTAGATTCAATTAGAACTCTGCTTTGGCTTTCCTAACCAGGTCTCTTGCTGCTTGGGTAGCTTCCTTATATACCCCCTGTTCTAGCTGTCCTTCCCTCCACTTCCTGTAGAGTTTCCTTTCAAGTAATAGTGTGTCCAGTAGCTCCTTGTTCATCCAGGCAGGCCTCCTAGCATTCTTTTCTGCTTTTCTCTTTGTTGGTATACATAGCTCCTGGAGACAGAGGAGGTGGTCCTTGAATAGTGACCAGCTGTCCTGGGTCCCTCTTCCCTCCAGGGCTTCGTCCCATGACACTTTGGCTAGCAGATTCCTGAACCGATCGAAGTCTGCACACCTAAAGTCTAGGGTCATAAGCTTAGAATAGGTCCTCCTGATTGCCCTGAGGATCTTAAATTCAACTGCTTCATGGTCACTGCAGCCAAGGCAGTCTCTGAGCCTCACATTGGTTACCAGCCCTTCCCTGTTGGTGAGAACAAGGTCCAGCAGAGCACCTTTTCTTGTTGGTTCCTCTACCATTTGGAGGAGGAAGTTGTCTTCTATGCAGTCCAGGAACATCCTGGATTGCTGGTGCCTTGCTGTGTTGTCCCTCCAGCAGATGTCAGGGTTGTTGAAATCACCTATGAGGACCAGGGCTTGTGACCTGCAAGCCGCTTCTATTTGCCTGTGGAGGGCCTCATCTGCTTGGTTCTGCTGGTCAGGTGGCCTTTAGGAGACCCCCACAGTAATATCTCCTTCCCCTGTCTTGCCTTAATTTTAACCCATACACTCTCAACCAGCTCATCATCCCTCCCCAGGTGGAGCTCCACTGATTCCAGCTGGTTCTTGACATAGAGGGCAACACCTCCTCCTCTCCTTCCCTGCCTATCCTTCCTAAAAAGCTTATACCTGTCTATCCCTACATTCCAGTTATGGGAATCATCCCACCAAGTTTCAGTAATGCCCACTTTTTGATGGTTTCATAGCAGCTAAAGGCTCACAGACTTGTGGTGGTGGTTTAGGCTGGGTGCTGCCACACAAGCTGCACCTGTGATGTCCCAAAAGAGGGCCCAGCCCAGTGGGTGGTCACAGCAAGCCAGGTATTTCATCCCATTATGCCCTGATCCCCCATAAAACATCAGTGGGGGGTCCTCACTTCCTCTTTCTTCCCTCGCTGCTGCCTAGATAATGGGGTGAGCTGCCTTCCTTGGGCCTGGATAGGCCCAAGGCTGGGTTGGGGGGGAGGGGGAGAGAAAGAGCCCTGGGGGGTTTTGGGTGTACCCCTAGGTGGGGGTGGGGTGTTCTTGGATATGTTCTGGGATCTCTCTCCTTTTTTTTGTCACGGTGCTTGTGGTTCTCTGTAAAACTTCCATTGTTTTTTTTTCATTTAAACTTTCCACCATTTTTTGCAATCCATTTGTCAGAGTCCTCCTTTTGCCTGTGGTGGGAGAATTGGTCTCTCAACCTACAACACTTGTCTTGACTAGGTACTAGCTGGTTGAATGAGTAGCTTTATGACAGGTTTGTTTTATGGAGGTAGCTCATACAATAAGTGCAAAATAATGAATATGCTCCAGTGAGTCTTAAATCCTGAACATAGAGTTATAGATGAATAATAAAATGAAACACAGGATACACTGCACTAAAAATGGTGAAGTAAACTAAAGAATAATCCATGCAGTACTGTACTATTCAGTCATTTCTTGGCAAGAGCAATCCTGATGGTCTCTTTATTGGAAATAGAAGTTATGTAAAGACAAATTGGATGACTAGCCAGTTAAGAACAATTAAATTGCCCAATCCAAGCTGCCATGTGCTGTAGAAAGTGATAAAATTCCCATGGTACACAAATAATATCCTAGGGGGGAGGGTTTAGGTTAGTCCTGCTCCAGGCAAAAGCAAACCCATTTGTGGGATTGCTTTTGCCCAAGGACCAGGATGCACCTGGTGGATAAAGCAGTAAGATGGAAAAGTTTATTGTGTACCGCAGAAAAATCTCACTCTAGGTGAGAATGCACAGTAAATTGTATATATATTACGATGCTAACTGCTGTTAGCATAATACAGAATAGTGTGGAATAAGGGGTGAAGAATGCAGTGGTTTGAACCATGTAACATGTATATTATCATAGAATCACAGAAATTTAGGGATTGGAAGGGATCTCAAAAGATCATCAAGTCTGTTATAGATGACTTCAGGGGAAAGTTTCTTGTAGCAGTTTTATTAGCAACAAAAGCAAGCAAACAGTGCACGCTGGGCACATCATCTACATAAACAGGGTTATGCTAAATAGAAGGCAGGGATATGATAATGAGTTCTCAGAATAGGTGGGCAAATTCTTGGAGTAGGTGGGACTTCCTTGCTCATGCGCACTCTGCATGGTAGGGGTCTTCCCGGGGGTCAACAGATGAAGTAAGTCATCCTCAAAGTGTCTGTTGAATAACCCCACTCTTACGCATGCTTGTTGTTCAGGTTTCTTATCTGAAAAAAACAAATTCCACAGTTCTGGTGCTTATCTTAGTACAGCTTCTTCTTAGCCATGGTGTCTCTAATTAACCACAGAAACAGTCAGGCAGTCTTTGTTTAAGTCTGTAAAATATAGTTTTCCACTTATCCTCAAAACAAGCTCTTGATCCTTAATCTTAGTGCACCCTGAGTTTTATACTTTTAACACAAATCATTATATTCCTCACAAAGTCCAAACCCCCCTGCTAGAGCAGGACCACCTACAGCAGATCACACAGGAATGCAACCAAGAGGGTTTTTAAATATCTCCAGAGAGGGAGACTCCACAAACTCCCTGGGTAGCCTGTTCCTGTGTTCCATCACCCTCACAGTGAAAAAAGTTTTCCTCATGTTTCCATGAAACTTCTTATGCCTCAGTTTCCACCCATTGCCCCTCGTCCTGTCATTGGACATGACCAAGAAGAGCCTGATTCCATCCTCTCAGCACTCACCCTTTACATATTTATAAACATTAATGAGATCACCCCTCTCTTCCAAGCTAAAGAGCCCCAGCTCCCTCAGTCTCTCCTCATAAGAGAGAGGTTCCACTCCCTTAATCATTTTTGTGGCTTTGCACTAGACTCTTTCAAGCAGTTCCCTGTTCTTCTTGAACTGAGGGGCCCAGAACTGGACACAATATTCCAGATGTGGCCACAGCAGGGCAGAGTAGAGGGGGAGGAGAACCTCTCTTGACCTACTGGTCACACCCCTTCTAATCCACCCCAGAATGGCATTGGCTTTCTTGGCCACAAAAGCACACTGCTGGCTCATGGTCAACCTTCCATCCACTAGGACCTCCAGGTCCCTTTCCCATTCGCCGCTCTCCAGCAGGTCAGTCCCCAACCTGTACTGATATATGGGGTTGTTCTTTCCCAGGTGCAAGACTCTACATTTGCCCTTATTGAATTTCATTAAATTTCTCCCTGCCCAATTCTCCAGCCTGTCTAAGTCTCCCTGAATGGCAGAACAACCCTCTGGTGTGTCAGCCACTACACCCAGTTTGGTGTCATCAGCAATTTGCTGACAGTGCTCTATGTGCCCCTATCTAGGTCTTTGATGAATATATTGAATAGTACTGGTCCCAGTACTGACCCATGAGGGACTCCACTAGATACAGCTCTCCAGCTAGACTCTGTGCTGCTGAGCACAACTTGCTGACTCCTTTCCTTCCAGCAGTTCTCAATCCACCTCACTACTGATCATCCAGACCACACTTCCTCTTTTTAGCAGCAAGGATGCTGTGGGAGACAGCTTTACTGAAATCAAAATAAAACACATTCACTGCTCTACCATCATCCATCCACCTGTTTATGTCCTCATAAAAGGCTATCAGGTTGGTCAGACATGACTTCCCCTTGGTAAAACCATGTTGACTGCTCCTAATGACCCTCTTGTCCTTGATACACTGAGGATAAGTTGTTCCATTACCTTTCTGGGAATGGAGGTGAGGCTGACCAATCTATAGTTACCTGGCTTCTCCTTTTTACTTTTTTTTGAAGTCTGAAGTGACATTTGCTTTCCTCCAGTCCCCAGGCACTGGAGGAAGGCCCACTACCATAATCATGAATTACAACTGCTACTCTTACAGCTGTTCCGCATTATGACCCTGGCAAGGAGGGCACTGGTCATCCTCTTGCTATTCCGGTCCTTGAGCAGGTGGCTGCATTTTTGCCTGTTACAGGATTGGAACAGGTATTCCTTTCCCTTTTCCCTCTGTTCTCTATATATACTGTGTACTCTGATACCTTTGTATCAGGGAAGAAAATTTTCTATGTAAATCAACTGAACACTCTTCACCTTTTCCCACCCCCCCACACCCCCATCTTTCTTATATCTTGGTAAGGAGAGAGTAGACTGGAGAGGAAATAGGGGAGAAAGAGGAAGAGATAGTCTGCATTGTCCCCATTACACAGCTGTAGCTTTCTCTATGATGTTCATCATTATTATTATTATTCATGATTTACCACAATAGATCTATTTTCCAATACTGAGCTTAATTAGTGCTTCCAAGCTGTCTATCATCTGAATATGTCTAAGAAGAAATATCTTTTTGGGCAGTTGAAGCAGTTGTCTTTTCTTCTTTGTAGTAAGTATCTTTTTCAGCTTTAGCACTTTTATCAGTAATACGTTGACAGATTTACAGGGATGTGATTTACCTCCCGTTGATAAAGAATAGCTATTTTGTAACAAATCTGCTGAGATATTATGGAAAGAAACGTTAAGCTTTATTTAAATATGCCTTTGTCAGTCTCACAAAACAAGTACCTTTTTGCTCAGATTATATCAGGGTAATGCAAAAAGGCAGAGCCAGTGACTTTTTATTAAAAGCTTAATTTTTCTATGTAAAAAATAACCATATGAACAATTAAATTAACATTGTGACAATTTTAAAACCTGGAATTTTGGTGTACCAAAAATTACCATTAAACTGGCAGCAACCAGTTATCAGATGGTTGTGTATAAGATGGTTTAACCCATCGACATCAACAAAAGCTAAGCTGAACCCAATCGGAGAAGCAAATGAAGCTGTATTTACATGCAATAATGGAATGCAATGAATATATACAAAATACACAGTATTTACAAAAATCAAACAGCACAAAAAGTCCTCCTTGGGCAGGAGGATTCCACCTTGCCTCCCCCCAGCCTCTCTCATCCCTTTTTCCTCTGTTAATTAGAAGAAAAGAGAAAAGAAGAAAATGTTAGGGAAATTTCAGCTAGCTCAAAGTGTTGTTACTAAGTCAGTAGTGCTTATCTCAAGGTTGTAGATAAGAGGTCTCTCTCTCTGTCCAGAACAGCACCATGCATACCAGCAGGAAGAGACAGAGTGAGAACAGAATGTAAGATCATAAACCTGCATCCCACTCATCTACCAATGAAATTAATTTAGAATTATCTTTCTGTTTTCCTTTTTACACCAACCGTAGCTCCTAGCTTAAAGGCACAGCCTAAACTGTCACAATGTATCATGCATGTTTCCAGAGAAAACAAGCTGATTGCAATAAAACCAAAACAAAAGAAGCATCAAGAAGTGAAAATTTCCATTGGTTAAAGGATACAGGTCATTTGAAACATATTTTTTAAATGATTCAAATAACTTTCCTAATGACACATAATTGTTTCCACTTTTCAAGGGCTTCTTTTTATTTATGGCAGCAGTGATGTGAAACAAGAAAAACATGAAGTATGTGGGAAGAGAAGCATTACTTCTTTATCCTAGACTTATTTTCCACCTGGAACTCTATGGCACACTTGGAACAGTGACTTTGTCCCTGGAAATTGCTTTGAGTATTATGGTTTTAAAGAATAGTTGTTTACAAAGGAAAATTTTAATATATAAATATTAGGTGACAAACTATCATAGCCAGATAATGCAATGCAGAGGATCTGCTGCTAGAAAGAAGCTGAATCTGTAAGAAAAGGGCTTTAAATGTTAAGTTGCTCAAGCAGGACATACACTGTCACTGTCACAGGAGTGCCATTACCTGTATGTCTATATAATAACACTACTGAGCTTGATCCAACCACACTTTAAGGCTATAGGAACCTAAAATTTCCAGTTCAGCTGAGCCAGAAGGAGCAGATAAGGATGTGCTGAAGGAATGGGCTGCCCAGGGATGTGGTGGAGTAACCATCACTGGAGGTATTTAAGAATATAATAGAATAAACCTGGTTGGAAGAGACCTTCAAGATCATAGCATCCAACCTATCATCCAACCCACCCAACTAAACCATGCAACTGAGCACTCTATCAAGTCTCCTCCTGAACACCTCCAATGATGGTGACTCCACCACGTCCCGGGGAAGCCCATTCCAATGGGCAATCACTCTCTCTGTGTAGAACTTCCTCCTAACCTCCAGCCTAAACCTCCCCTTGCACAGCTTGAGACTGTGACCTCTTGTTCTGGTGCTGGTTGTCTGGGAGAAGAGAACAACCTCCACCTGTCTACAACCTCCCTACAGGTAGTTGTAGAGAGCAGTAAGGTCACCGCTGAGTCTCCTCCTCTCCAGGCTAAGCAACCCCAGCTCCCACAGCCTCTCCTCATAGGTCTTGCATTCCAAACCCCTCACCAACTTTACAATACAATACAATAGAATAACCAGGTTGGAAGAGACCTTCAAGATCATTTCATCCAACCCATCAACCAATCCAACCCACCTAAACAACTAAACCATGGCACCAAGCACCCCATCAAGTCTCCTCCTGAACACCTCCAACAATGATGACTCCACCACCTCCCTGGGCAGCCCATTCCAATGGGCAATCACTCTCTCTGTATAGAACTTCTTCCTAACATCCAGTCTAAACCTCCCCTGGTGCAGCCTGAGACTGTGTCCTCTTGTTCTGGTACTGGCTGCCTGGGAGAAGAGACCAACCTCTGCCTGGCTACAACCTCCCTTCAGGTAGTTGTAGAGAGCAATAAGGTCACCCCTCAGTCTCCTCTTCTCCAGGCTAAGCAACCCCAGCTCCCTCAGTCTCTCCTCAGAGGGATTGTGCTCCAAACCCCTCACCAACTTTGTTGACCTTCTCTGGACACGTTCCAGCAAGTCAACATCCTTCCTAAACTGAGGGGCCCGGAACTGGACACAGGACTCGAGGTGTGGCCTAAGCAGTGCAGTTTACAGGGGCAGAATGACCTCCCTGCTCCTGCTGGCCACACTCTTCCTGATGCAGGCTTTGTTGCCCTTCCCTGGACACATTCCAGCAAGTCAACATCCTTCCTAAGGGGAAGGGGCCCAGAACTGGACACAGGACTCAAAGTGTGGCCTAACCAGTGCTGAGTATAAGGGGAGAATGACCTCCCTGCTCCTGCTGGCCACACTCTTCCTGATGCAGGCCAGGATGCCATTTGCCCTCTTGGCTGCCTGGGCACACTGCAGGCTCATGTTTAGCCTACCATCGACCAGTACACCCAGGTGCCTCTCTGCCTGGCTGCTCTCCAGCCACTCTGACCCCAGCCTGTAGCACTGCATGGGGTTGCTGTGGCCAATGTGCAGAATCTGGCACTTGGATGTGTTAAATCTCATGCCGTTAGATTCTGCCCATCTGTTCAGCCTGTCGAGGTCCCTCTGCAAAGCCCTTCTACTCTCCAGCAGATCAACTCCTGCCCCCAGCTTGGTGTCATCTGCAAATTTACTGATGATGGACTCAATGCCCTCATCCAGATCATCAAGAAAGATGTTAAAGAGCATGGGTCCCAGCACTGATCCCTGGGCACACCACTAGTGACTGGCTGCCAGCTGGACGTGGCACCATTCACCACCACTCTCTGGGCTCGGCCCTCCAGCCACTTCCTAACCCATCACAGTGTGCTCCTGTCCCAAGCCATGGGCAGATAGCTTGGCCAGGAGTTTGCTGTGGGGGACGGTGTCAAAGGCCTTGCTGAGGTCCAGGTAGACTTTATCCACAGGCCTCCCCACATCCACCAGGCGGGTCACCTGATCATAGAAGGAGATCATGTTGGTGAGGCAGGACCTGCTCTTTCTAAATCCATGCTGGCTGGGCCTGATCCCTTGGCCATCGTGTAAGTGCTGTGTGATTGCACTCAAGATCACCTGTTCCATAATCTTGCCTGGCACTGAGGTCAGAAGAGACTGGATGAGGCACTTGGTGCCATAGTTTAGCTGATTATATGGTATTGGGTGCTAGGTTAAACTTGATGATCTCGAAGGTCTTTTCCAATTTGGTTAATTTCTATTCTATTCTATTCTATTCTATTCTATTCTATTCTATTCTATTCTATTCTATTCTATTCTATCATTTTGGGATCATGCCTGTTAGTGCTCTGTGCTGCAACAGAAACAAACAAAAAATGCCATGAGTTTCAGGATAATACCAGGTAGATATTAGGTCTTCCTGCATGAGTGCAGCCATTGTTCCTCTGCAGATTCATACATCTGAGGAACTGTAAACTGAAAACAGAAGAGAGGATGATGTTTTAAGAAGAGGAATTTCCAACTATTGTACAAGGAGAATTACAATGGCCAAAAGGCCAAGAGTTGATGAAAGTATGATTTACTTTTTAGTCACAAAAGGCTATATATATTGCCTACATAGCTTTGTGTACACACACACAGAGCAGCTGCTGATCATGCTTATGTCAAAGACAATCTAAGTCATATCTAGAGCCTTTATCTAATGATCAGTAAATGTTCCTTATTCTCATGTTACTTCTCCCTCTGTCTGGAGGGATTGAGGAGCTTGAAATCAATTCTCCACGCAGTGTGGGCAAAACTAAGCAGAAATTGCAATGCCTGAACCAGGATCTCATCTATTAGTGCCCATGGCTAAACCAGTGGTGAAAGCCTGTCTTTGTTCTGTTTCAGCGCAGAAAGCAAGCTCATTTAAACCACGGGTGATTGCCTACTGCCTATACCCTGAAAGGCAGTGAAAGAAAAGCACTAGTAATGGTTTCAGAAGCAAAGCTATTGCACATGCCCACTTACTATTAAATTTTCCTTATTTTCCTTGGCAACGGAAAAAAGGGAGTGGACCCACAAGCAATTGCAGCTAAGAATCAGCCACCTTCCAGCAGTGCTTTTTTCTCAGCTGCATCTTACTTCAGACACATGACCAGGGAGTGAATGTGCCGGAACCTAGACTCTGGCCACAGCTGGAGGTGTGCAAAGCATGGTTAGGTGGGTATGCTTGAATTGAAGTGGCTGCAATAAACAGAAGAAGTGGTAAAATCAAACAAAACACAAAAATTTTAGGCAAATTTAGGTATTTCTAAACAAAAGGGCAGTCCTCTTCCACTGAGTTCATTTGCCCCTACAAAGGGAAAGGACTCCTTTGGGAGTATGAAATGCAGGGTCAAGCTTTGACAATTTGAATCTCAATCCGCCACAGTGGATCTGAGCTAGTTCATGCCAGCAGGCAATTTGGAGAAATAAAGCACCAAGACTGGGGGGGGCAGAGATTACATAACTTTCATACCCTTAGGATTTTAATTCTTTTTTCCTAATAGCAATTTAGAAAATCCTTCAACTCATTTATCTTTTCATTAAGGACTTCAATTATTCAATCCAAATTTTCTGCTGGCTGCTATAGGTACTCTCTGCTACTATTTTTGGCATCTCTGGATTTTCCCCCAAACATAATATTTTGTCTTCAAATGCAAGTGTTTTTGAAAGAGAAGGAATTGAATTTCTTTGAAGGTTTAAGATCATCATGTTTATTTTTCTTTTTTCCATCTTACATAAATTTTAGAAGGGACCTATAGGAAAATTACTTTTATGGTTACAAACATAGGGAAACTTAGACTACTGGAAAGATTACAGAAAGTTAAAATAAATATACCTCAAATTTATAAACCACAGATTTGTAGAGGCAACAAACAGCACAAAAGTGCATGACAATCATTTGAACTTGATATTAAAATCCTGTATGTGGTTGCTATTTATGAAAAAAATATATTCAGCCTATATAAACAACTATGTCAGTAACATAGCTAAATTGCCAGCAAAATCCAGTGCTCATCAGAAGAAGTTGTGTTACAAAATATTTTATGAGAAATGTGAAGCCTGGACTCTGCTGTTTTTCTTTCTACTGCAGAAAAATAGCACTAAAGAAAAGTGATCTTCAGGAGACACTTTTTGACATTGCAATGTTGTAACTGAAAGACAAATTCAACTTTGCATAGCTTTTAAAGGCTCCACCTTCCACAAAACCCCCAACCCTGAAGGTAAAAGGTTTTTTTGCTTTATTCTCTTTGATGATAAAGGAACAATCTGTTAAATAGTATAATACCTTTCATAGAGCAGAAGTCTAAGAAAGTAAATGCCTTCAATGACCAGATTCCATCAAGAAGGAAAGAAGGAGACTGTCAAAATTATTTCCTAACATAAAAGTTCTTCCCACTCCCTCCTGAACTTCATATGTCTTGTTAATACTACATTAGATTTTCCTTCCTCAAAACTGCAACATCACAAGCTTTGGACTAATTGAGAATGACAGAAAAGGCCCTTTTATTGTCATCACCTATCTCTTTGTGCAATTAGTTAAAAACATGCACTGTATCTTTCTGTAGTCCACCCTGGAGGTCACTTTGCCTTTTCCAAGCTTTACTGTCCCTACACTTCTTACTCCCTTTGAGGATACATGTATGTTTAGGATTATGACCTCCTTCCCCGTATCTGAGAATTACATCTGTCCAAACAGCTTTACACTAAGTCTGAAGGGGGTGGGTGAGGAAACCAGTGTCTCCGAAGAGGAGAGAGTGGAACATAAATTAGGGTTAATTGAGAAATCAACAGCCCAGCTGAAGTGCATGTACACCAACACACACAGTATGGGTAGCAAACAAGAAGAACTGGAAGTCTTGGTCCACCAGGAAGACTATGATATAATTGCTATTACAGAAGCATGGTAGGATGATTCACATAATTGGAGTACTGCACTTAGGGGTTACAGGTTCTTTAGGAGAGACAGGTGTGGGAGAAGAGGAAGAGGGGTGGACCTGTATATTAGGGAGTTTCTTGATGCCTCAGAACTTGAGATTGCAGATGAAAGGTTTGAGTACCTGTGAGAGACTAAAGCTTGTCTCTCCTGCTGTGACTCAACAAAGATAAAATCACTTGCTGCTTGCCCAGACAATAGCTGATGTTCGTTGGGCAGAGCCACTGGAAGGACTCTTGGAAGGTGCAAAGATAACATTGCTCACTGGACTGCAGCTGGCCTACAACAATGGCCCAAGGGCCCAGCCATCATGCCTCCAGGACAAGATCATTTTCAGCCATCAGATACCCCAGGAAGGGAGGATGATGAGACAACAGATTCACCACCTGTTTCCTGATGTGTAATGAGTGTGTAGGTAGGTAGATGGAGAAGGAGGAGGTGGAGGCCTCCCCTCCTCCATCCAGACTCACATGAATACACAGAAAGATTTCCTGGGGAATGATACCTGGATACTTACCTAAAGATGATTTCCCAGAACAATATCCTGGGCAACAACACCTGGACACTTGCCTAAGGACTAAAAAACTGTATAAAAGAGTGGAGCAACTACTGGCTTAGGAGAAGAAAATTGGAGAAGAAAAATGCAGAAGAAAGAAGATGGCACCACACGCTGGAAGCATCACGGGGCAACACAACAGATCTTGGACTCTGAAAACCCTCTCTCCGTGCCCTAAGTTCCGCCTGCTGCAACTCATGGAGCTGAAGAAGCTGCTCAGAGGACCACATCCCTTCTACAGCAAAAGCCTCAGCACCCTTCCTCTACAGACCCAACATCTCCTGCAGCACCTTTCCTCCACAGACTCAAACTGTCTTGGGGGGGTGAAGGGTGTGGTAATAGAATTCCTTTCCTCTTCTCTCTCTCTCTCTCTCTTTTCTCTCTCTCCCCTTCTGATCTATCCACTTTATTTGTGTAATAAATAGTCTAGCTGTTGATATTTTGGCCTTGTTTGTGCCTCTCATTTCACAACATGGGAATATTAAAAAAAACAGAGTCTCTTTCCCTCTCTGGACCGAGGCAGTACCTGTGGGTTAAAATCAGAGGGAGGACTAACAAAACTGACACCCTGGTTGGAATCTGTTATAGACCACCCAATCAGGATGAGGAGGAGGATGAAATATTCTACAAGCAACTGGAGGCTGTCTCAAGATCATCAGATCTTGTCCTTGTGGGTGACTTTAACCTGCCAAACATCTGCTGGGAACTTAATTCAACAGAGTGGAGGCAGTCCAGAAGGTTATTAGAGTGTATGGAGGACAGCTTCCTGATGGAGCTGTTAAGTGAGCCTACCAGGGGTCAGGCTCTGCTTGACCTGCTGCTCTCAAATAGAGAAGGCCTGGTGGGAGATGTGGTGGTAGGAGGCTGTCTAGGGTGCAGCAATCATGAGATAGTGAAGTTTTCAATATGCAGGGAAATAAGGAGGAGCAGTAACAGAACCCTCACTTTGGACTTCTGGAGGACAAACTTCAACTTGTACAAGCAACTCATTCGGAAAGTACCCTGGGCAGCAGCCCTTAAGAACAAAGGGGTCCAAGATGGTTGGACCTACTTCAAACAGGAGGTCTTGAAGGCACGGGAACTGGCAGTTCCCACGTGCCAAAAGATGAGCTGGCAGGGGAGGTGACCAGCCTGGATGGGCAAGCAGCTGTTGAAGGAATTAAGGGGGAAAAAGAGGATGTATCAACTTTGGAAAGGGGGTAGGCAACTCAAGATACATTTAAGGATGCTGTTAGAACATGTAGGAGAAAAATTAGAGAGGCAAAAGCCCAGTTAGAACTCAAGCTGGCCACTTCTGTGAAAGAGAATAAAAAGCATTTTTTATAAATACATTAATGCTAAAAAGAGGGGCAAGAAGAACCTCTACACTTTATTGGACCTGGAGGGTAACTGTAGTGGTTTAGGAGACGAATTCTCCCACCACAGGCAAAAATAACGACTCAGACAAATGGATTGCAAAAAAATGGTGGAAAGTTTAAATAGAAAAACAAAAAAAGAACAACAATGAAAGTTTTACAGAAAAAAACACAAGCACAGTGACAAAGAGAGAGATCCCAAAACACACCCAAGAACGTCCCATCCCCAGGGCTCTTTCTTCCCCCCCAACCCAGCCTTGGGCCTGGGCAAGCCCAATGGAGGCAGCTCACACCATTTTACGTAGGCAGCAGCAGGGAATGAAAGAGGAAGTGAAGACCCCGCATGGATGTTTTATAGAGGAGCAGAGAATTGTGGGTGAAATACCTGGTTTGCTGTGACCACCTAGTGGGCTGGACCCTTTTGGGACCTCCCAGGTGTGGTTTGTGTGGTGGCATCTGGGCCAGCACCCAGCCTAAACCACCACAGTAACATTGTAACTAAAGATGAGGAAAAGGCTGAGGTTCCAAATACCTTCTTTGCCTCCATTTTCAACAATAAGGCAGGAGGACTCCAGGATAACTGGCCTCCTGAACTGGTTGATGGGGTCAGGGAGCAGTGCAGCACCCCTGAAATCCACAAGGAATTAGTTTGGGACTTGCTGAGCCACTTGGATACTCACAAGTCCATGGGACCAGATGGGATCCATCCTAGGGTGCTGAGAGGGCTGGCAGATGAGCTGGCCAAGCCACTCTCCATCATTTTCCACCAGTCTCGGCTCACTGGAAAGGTCCCAGATGACTGGAAACTGGCCAACATGATGCCCATCCACAAGAAGGGCCAAATGGAGGAACCTGGAAACTACATGCTTGTCAGCCTGACCTCAGTGCCAGGGAAAATTATGGAGCCAAGGGCTCAGGTCCAGCCAACATGGATTTAGGAAGAGCAGATCCTGCCTCTCCAACATGATCTTCTTCTATGATCGGGTGATCCACCTGGTGGATGTGGGGAGGCCTGTGGATGTAGTATACCTGGACTTCAGCAAGGCCTTTGACACTGTTCCCCACAGCAAACTCCTGGCCAAGCTGGCAGCCCATGGCTTGGACAGCAGTACTCTGTGCTGGGTTAGGAACTGGCTGGAGGGCCATGCCCAGAGAGTGGTGGTGAATGGTGCCACATCCAGCTGGCAGCCAGTCACTAGTGGTGTCCCCCAGGGATCACTGCTGGGCCCCATCCTCTTCCTTGATCATCTGGATGAGGGGGATTGAGACAATCATCAGTAAATTTGCAGATGACACCAAGTTGGGAGCAGGTGTTGACCTGTTAGAGGGCAGAAGGGCTCTGCAGAGGGACCTTGACAGGCTGGACAGATGGGCAGAGTCCAACATGATGGCATTCAACAAGTCCAAGTGCTGGATTCTGCACTTTGGTCACAACAACCCCATGCAGAGCTACAGGCTGGGGTCAGAGTGGCTGGAGAGCTGCCAGTCAGAAAGGGCCCTGAGAGTTCTGATTGACAGCTGGCTAAACAAGAGCCAGCAGTGTGCCCATCAGGCCAAGAAGGCCAATGGCATCCTGGCCTGCATCAGGAAGAGTGTGGCCAGCAGGCTCAGGGAGGTCATTCTGCCCCTGTACTCTGCACTCATTAGGGCACTGTTGTAGTGTGATGGTTTAACCCACACACATCAACAAAAGCACAGCTGAACTCAGTTGGAGAAGCGAATGAAGCTGTATTTTACAAGCAATAATGGAATGCAATGAATATATACAAAATATACAATATTTACAATATTATACAAGAATTTACAGGAAAGAAACAACACAGATATCCTTATTGGGAAGAGGATTCCACCTCACCACCCCCCAGCCTCTCAACCTCCTCTTTTTCCTCTAGTGAATTGGAAGTAAAAAGAAGAGTAGAAAATGTTAAGGGAATTTCATTTAGCTTAAAGCTTTGTTAGAGAAAGCTAGTAGTGCTTATGTGAAGGTTCGCTAGATAAGAGGCCTCTCTCTGTCCAAGGGCAGCATGCGTGCATTCCAGCAGAAAGAGACGGAGAGTGAGAACAGAATGTAAGACCATAAAACTACATCCCACTCATCTACCAGTGAAATTAGTTTAGAATTAATCTTTGTTTTCCTTTTTACACCTGACTGTTCAGCAAGAGAGTTTTGCAGTTATCTTTTTCTTAAAGGAACAGCCTAAACTGTCACAGTCACACCTTGAGTACTGTGTCCACCTCTGGGCCCCTCAATTTATTGATATTGAGACACTTGAAAGTGAGCAGAGAAGGGCAATGAGGCTGGTGAGAGGCCTCGAGCACAAGCCCTACGAGGACAGGCTGAGGCAGCTGGGATTGTTTAGCCTGGAGAAGAGGAGGGTCAGGGGAGACCTTATCATAGTATCATAGTATCAGTCAGGGTTGGAAGGGACCACAAGGATTATCTAGTTCCAACGCCCCTGCCATGGGCAGGGACACCCCACACTAGATAAGGCTGGCCAGAGCCTCATCCAGCCTGGGCTTAAACACCTCCAGGGATGGGGACTCAACCACCTCCCTGGACAACCCATTCCAGGGCTTCACCACTCTCATGGTGAAGAACTTCCTCCACATGTCCAGCCTGAATCTCCCCACCTCCAGCTTCATTCCATTCCCCCCTAGTCCTATCACTACCTGATAGCCTGAGAAGTCCCTCCCCAGCCTTCCTGTAGGCCCCCTTTAGATACTGGAAGGCCACAATTAGGTCACCTGGGAGCCTTCTCTTCTCCAGACTGAACAGCCCCAACTCCTTCAGTCTGTCCTCATAGGAGAGGTGCTCCAGCCCTCTGATCATCCTCGTGGCCCTTCTCTGGACACCTTCCAGCACCTCCAAATCCCTCTTGTAATAGGGGCTCCAGAACTGGACACAGTACTCCAGGTGGGGTCTCACCAGGGCTTAGTAGAGGGGAAGAATCACCTCCCTTGACCTGCTGGCCACACTTCTCTTGATGCAGCCCAGGACCTGATTGGCTTTCCGGACTACCAGTGCACATTGAGAGCTCATGTTGAGCTTCTCGTCCACCAGCACCCCTGAGTCTCTCTCCTCAGGGCTGCTCCCCAGCCAGTCACTGCCCAGCCTGTATTTGTGCCTGGGATTGCCTCGACCCAGATGCAGGACCCTGCCCTTGGTCTTGTTGAAGCTCATGAGGTTGGCTTGTGCCCACCTCTCCAGCCTGTCCAGGTCCCTCTGGATGGCATCCCTTCCCTCCAGCGTGTCTGCTGCACCACACCGCTTGGTGTCATCAGCAAACTTGCTGAGGGTGCACTCAATGCCACTGTCCATGTCACCCACAAAGATGTTGAACAAGCCTGGTCCCAGGACTGATCCCTGAGGGACTCCGCTTGTCACTGGCCTCCACTGGGACATGGACCCATTGACAGCCACTCTTTGGGTGCGGCCATCAAGCCAGTTCTTTATCCATCTAGTGGTCCACCCATCAAACCCATGCTTCACCAGTTTGGAGACCAGGATGTGGTGTTGGACAGTGTCGAAGGCTTTTCTCAGGTCCAGGTAAATGACATCAGTTGTCATTATTGCTTTCTACAGCTACCTGAAGGATGGTTGTAGCCAGGAGGGGGTTGGTCTCTTCTCCCAGGCAATCAGCACCAGAACAAGAGGACATAGTCTCAAGCTTCACCAGGGGAAGTTTAGGGTCGAGGTGAGGAGAAAGTTCTTCACAGAGAGAGTTGTTAGCTGTTGGAATGGGCTGGCCAGGGAGGGGGTGGAGTCACCATCCCTGGAGGTGTTCAATAGGGGACTGGAAGTGGCAATTGGTGCCATGGTTTAGCAGTCATGAGGTGTTGGGTGACAGGTTGGACTTGATGATCTTTGAGGTCTCTTCCGACCTTGTTGATTCTATGATTCTATGACCTTCTGCCTACTTCTCTGCTTTTTTAACATATTTTTTTCATTCCTCTGCATATACGAGTTAGGGTAAATTACTATCATCTGCATTCTGTTTGCTTCCTGTTGGGGATCATAAATGAAGAAGATAAAAAGGTTCAATGTATCATTACTTGACACCTCTCTCTGATTTGGTGGTCTGCTCTTTATCATTACTCCGACAGGCTGGACAGATGGGCAGGATCCAACGGCATGAGATTTAACACGTCCAAGTGCTGGGTTCTGCACATTGGCCACAGCAACCCCATGCAGTGCTACAGGCTGGGGTCAGAGTGGCTGGAGAATGGCCAGACAGAGAGGGACATGGGGGTACTGGTCGATGGTAGGCTGAACACGAGCCTGCAGTGTGCCCAGGCAGCCAAGAAGGCCAATGGCATCCTGGCCTGCATCAGGAAGAGTGTGGCCAGCAGGAGCAGGGAGGTCATTCTGCCCCTGTACACTGCACTGGTTAGGCCGCACCTTGAGTTCTGTGTCCAGTTCTGGGCCCCTCAGTTTAGGAAGGATGTTGACTTGCTGGAATGTGTCAGAGAAGGGCAACAAAGTTGGTGAGGGGTTTGGAACACAAGCTCTATGAGGAGAGGCTGAGGGAGCTGGGGTTGCTTAGCCTGGAGAAGAGGAGACTCAGGGGTGGCCTTATTGCTCTCTACAACTACCTTAAGGGAGATTGTAGACAGGCAGAGGTTGGTTTCTTCTCCCAGGCAGCCGGCACCAGAACAAGAGGACACAGTCTCAGGCTGCACCAGGGGAGGTTTAGACTGGATGTTAGGAAGAAGTTCTATACAGAGAGAGTGATTGCCCATTAGAATGGGCTGCTCGGGGAGGTGGTGGTGTCACCATCTTTGGAGGTGTTCAGGAGGAGACTTGATGGGGTGCTGGGTGCCATGATCTAGTTGTTTAGGGGGGTTGGATTGGTTGATAGGTTGCATGTGATGATCTCGAAGGTCTTTTCCAACCTGGTCTGGTCTGGTCTATTCTATTCTATTCTATTCTATTCTATTCTATTCTATTCTATTCTATTCTATTCTATTCTATTCTATGTTTACAGTCATTTAGCCAGATTTCAGATTACATTTCAGAGTTCACAGCCAAGTTAATTTAAATCAAATTAATATTTCTAGTAGGTTTGTATTAGACAAAGGAAAACCTAAAGATCTCACAAACAGCCCTTCTCCTGAGTACTGTGAGTATCTGATTTAAAGACATGCAAGCAAAAATTCAAGAACTTTTTTGTTCTTCAGGTGGTCCTTGCCCAAAATGTAATCTCAGCATTACTATGGTGGGGCCCTGACTGGGGGCAAATTGCCTTCCAAAGCTGCTCTATCACTCCCCTTCTTAGATAGACTTGGGGGAAGGGAAAATGTAACAAAAGCCAGTATAATGTATAAACAATTTGATAACAATGATAAGTGCAAGCAATAGACTGTGCACAGAAGCAAAAGGAAAGAGAGATGTTAATCACTTCTTCCCATCAGCACACAGTGGTTGGTGACTCCTGGGAAGCAGGGCTCTACAAGTAGCAGTTCCTCTGGAGGACAGATACTATGGATGAATATCCACACACCTCTTTCTTTCACTTTGTTCTTGGATCTGAGCTGACATCAAATGGCAGCTCTTTGCCCAATTTGGGTCATCTGGCTTGGCTGTGTCCCCTCCCAAGGTCTTGCACACCCCTCAGCATGCTTTTGGGGCAGGGAAATTTTGGAAAAGCACACCCTGGATGCTTTGAGGAGAATTGACTCCAGCTCAGCCAAACCAAATACAATTATGCTTATAAATTTGCTGAAACTTTTCACTATCAGGCATGGTTGCACATCAGCCTTTGATCAGACAAAGGGAGCAGTACAACAAACCCTTATGTGACTTGGCATGGCCAGTTCCTGAAAGTTCTAGCATCACATATACTAACAGCCACTTTTACAGGTGTAAAGGTCTAGATGCTATTTCCATGCCACTGCTAATGTGAATATCACTTTCTGGTCATCTGTTCTGTGGTAAGCAGCAGGATGGCTCAGGTCGAGTCAGTCAAAAATGCTCTGTGATGTGGGATGTAATTTCAGTTTGATTTGAATAGTAATCCTTCACAGTCATGTAAGAGATAGGAATATTTGGCAAGGTTATTACTGTCTTCCACAGTTGTTTAAGAGATTTAAAATGGTATGGAGAAGTGTAGACTAAAGAAATTCTAGATGAATGGTCTGATTTAAATATCCAGTTTTGAGATACAATCTGTCCATTGTTAGATATACACACAAAATTCCAACATCATAATCATTGGTTACAAAAGGTCAAACAGATAACACAGAACAAAAAAATTATATGATGATCTGTGGCAACTGGAAATATGCCAAAGCATGGGTTCTGAGTAGTGATGGTGAGCTGCTAACTTTTCTCTGGTTGAAAAGTGAGAGGAGAAAAAAAAACATATTATTTAATTGCAAGTGGGAGAAAATTCAAGCAACCAGGTCATTTTAATAATAGGAAAAAGAAGGAAAAAAAAAAAGCACAAAATAAAGAAGAAATGAGGGTACCGGCTGTGTGGTTTTGTTTGGGTTTTTTGAGGTTGAATAAGAAAATTCTTAAATGCCTATTTCTTGTGAGAAGAGAAATAAAAGATGTCTTCTCTTTTAATAGATGGAAGAGAGAATGAAGAACAACTCAGGAAATAAGCTGAAAATCTCTGGATAGCACAGAATTCAGAGGAGAAAACCAAAAAATGTCATTTCAGGAAGGATTACAGCAAAGTCTTAAAGCATGTCCTGAAGTGTCATAGATCACTGTGTTTCCATTGCTTCCCATGGAACTATGCTTGCCTTAACTCAAGGTTTGGTGTTTTGCATTCAAATACAATTTTACATAGAAAGTCTAAGTCCAGGTTTGTTAATTAATTTAAATTCTGAGAATCTGATTAGATAATTGTCAGGAATTGTTCAGATATCAAAATAAAATAATAAATAAATTAAAATAAATTGCTTAGTAGAATAAACTTATACCAAATACAAAGAAAACTCACTACACAGAGGTTTTTTATATCCTGACTTGAAAGAAATAATTTAAACTGTAGTTTTGTGATTTTCCAAGTGTAAATATAAAGGTCCTTATTCATCCTAGTATAATACTTGGAATAGATGAAGTCTCATTAAAAAAACTTGACCTAGGAAATTTATCCTCATCATTTCCACATTACAGCCCACATATAAAGCAGTTAGGAAAATTATCAGGAAACACTTGTGAAACAACATCAACAAACGGAGACTCTGTGTTCCCTAGGAATTGGTCTGATAGTGCAAGAATGGCTGTGGGATTTCTGATCAAAATGAAAACTGGCAGGGATTTCAATCCAAATCCCTTTTAGGCAATTTACCTCTTCCTCTACTCTCATAAAAGTTAAATAACAACCAGAAACTTAATATTTGTGATAAACAAGAGAGCTGATGCTCTAACAGAGACTTTTCTTTTCAGCATCTATCCCTCACATGATCACTTCAGGCACAGGTTGTATAACTCCAGCTCCTGGGTTTTACCTCATCCACCTCTGCTGGTTTGCAAATTCTATACCTATGTTTATTTAAATATAGCCTTTGAAGTTATACCACAGATTGATACACTAAGAAGAAGCCGGTAAACAGACAATTTATATCTGGAAATTATTCTGCCCCCACCCTCATAGTTTTAACATTTGGGAAATGTTTTTTGATTTTTGATGAGGGAAAAATGATGCATTTGTTCTGGGATAACAGCTCAAGGATCAGTTATTACATAAAAATCTCATCTTAGCAGTATTTTGACTTCTGGTATTTTAAGCAAAATTTTCTTGGCTTGAAGTGGTTGCTGACCTTATAAAGGATCAAGTCAGCCTTCCTGTTGTTACTTGCAGTGAACACATATTTTCCGATCTTTTGATACTCAGTTAGGATTTATCTTTCTAGCACTGTAATGATTTGTTGGGGGTCAGTATTGTGACTCTAATCCTACTAAAAGTAAAATTTACTTGGAAACAAATGACCATGTTATTTGTCATTTTTTATGACCTCTAGAGAAGAGTAACCTTATGAGGATTGCTTATATGGAAAGTGAGAGGTGTGCGGGCAATATTCCAAATTTGTTGTAGAATGGCTTAAATCTAAGGGACATGACTCTCTGGAACAGCTACTTGAGCAGACTGTGTAGGCCTTACTCCATCTTGTTGTTTACTGCTCATAGTTAGCTGACTTGCTGAAGCAGCAAGGTCACTTTGGCCTCGTAGCTGTTATTGCAGCTGTGTGTTTGTAAGATAACTGGATGGGAAAGGGACAGCTAGGTAAGATAATTGGATGGGAAAGGAAGAGCTAGTGAGAAGGGAGTTTTCTGGGAATGTACACAGAGCCTTTGATATTGTACACAGACCTAATTGCAGGTGGGCTGGATATTATAATGTTGCCTTCAGTCAGAGACCAATAGAATAGTGATGCTTGTGCATATTTAGCTGAGATGCTATATAAGCTGTGTATCCGGGCAATAAAGTGGAAGCGTGCTTATCAATCACATTGATTGCTGCTGTCTTCCCTCGCCGCTCTCCGATACAAATTCACTGGTTAGTGGGACTTATAGACAAGTACAATTATAGATTACTTCTGCTTACTACATAAATGGAGAGCAGTTAGTTTAAAATAAAAGAGGGGAAAAGATCTGTAGGATCTATCTCACCTCTAATGCAAGGCTTACAGGCCATTTGGACTCGAGAGAGCAGAAGGGCTGAACTCCTGGTGAAAATTCCTTACTGTAGAGTGTTGTAACATGCCACAATACATAAAAAAATACTGGGGCTAAGTGAGTAGTAACTGTCTAAACCTGAATGTTCCAAAGAGTGGAGCTAACACCATGGTGTGTGCCAACAACAACAGATAGGAAAAAAAGCATATTTCTTCTTCAAGAGGGTAGAGTATTTTCCATAGCCTCCTAGATGGCCCCGAGTTAGCTTAGAAATCAGTGTGGTCAAAAGAAGTAAAAGTCTCTTTCAGAGTTTTAATGAAAAGCAGCTCTTTTGTCCTTTTGCCGTTAAACAGTGATAATAACTTGTTGTAGCTATCAATTTGCAGAGACAGCAGAGTGTAGATTAATAGACATAATTTGGACTTTTGATGAAGGCAAATTATTCTCTGTATACTTTGCAGGACATAGGACACCTCAATTTTTTCCTGTAACAGGAATCCAGAACAGAGACCTATTAAAGTATGCTGCAGCCCCAGGCAGTACAAAATTCCTATTTCCTCTGCATGAAAATCAGAAAAGAAGAGGGACTGTGAATACTCAATTAATATAATTTTTATCCTGATTCTTTAATTGAAATGTAGCTACACTGAATCACTGCATCACTGGATGACTGAACTCAAGGACACTATTTTTATTACAAGCACTTCTCTTTGGGGGAAGCAGCAAAAGAAATACATATGCATGACACAAAACACCAAACATTTCCACAGCACTGAGTTTTTCCTAGGGACAGAGAATTGGCTCAGGGTGCAATAATTCTCCTAAAATCCATAAATCCCAGGTCACTTGTTAAACAATTCCGTTTTCTGGCCTTGCTAGAGAAGGGGAAAAAACCCTGTGTGGTTAAGCAATCTGAGTGAAAATACAGAAAGCCAGATAGTGTCTTACCCTAATAATGAAAATTAGCCAGCAGTGCAAAAGAATCTTTTAATTCTCTGTGAAAGGTCTTTTCATGACCTTTTATATATTTATGGCATGTTACACAACATGCCATTGCTGTAAGTGATAAATAATGTAAACCTTTTAAGACAAAGCTTCACTGGAAAACATTAGAAAATGCAATAAAAGTATTGTGTAAAAATTAATTTTAAAACATAACATTTCAAAAGCATCCATTTCTTAATTCCAGTGGCTTTCTGTGTTTGCTTTTTTGAAGCATCAGTTTCCATTAGAGCAATCTGCTTCAGGGAAGAGAAAGCCCTGTTGTGAAATTTGCGGATGGAAGCAGCTGTTTGCTTCTGCTACAACTCAGAGACAAAGTGTGTGGTGAAATCTTGGTGCCTGTCTCAAGCTGCCTGAGTGAGCAAATTCTCATGTGGCCTTGGCACCTGTAGAGGGTGTATCACTCCTGGAGCTTTATTTGTCTTTGCTTCAAACTAAAGGCATCTGCAAAAATTCATAGCTTGTCTGTTCTTGAGAGATAGAGAAAATCACAAAGAATAATGCCATTAGCACAAAGAATAAAGAACAGAACAAGACCACACAAAGGAGGCTGAAAGCTTCCCTATCTCCTCTTCCCCAGTTATCTCCATGGCTGGAAGAAAGAAAATTTTTTTTCCTGTTCAATGTCTATCTTTCTGTGGATGTTCGTCACCATGTTGTCTTTCTGCTGACGTCTGCTTCAGACAACCTTCTCTTTCCAGGCTCTTCAAGCTTTAAAATCATCCTTTGTGCAGAGTAATCCACTCAATTACCTACCAAGTCAGACAGGGTGGTTTGCTTTGTTACTGGCTTTTGCAGTTTTAATTCCTTAGAAATTATTTGCAGCAAGTATTTTATCTTTGCCATTTTCCTTATTTTTTTCCACTTAGTTTCTTTAAAGGATTTTTAACACTTCATCTTATCACAAGGAGCCAATCATAACCAAAAGTGCACAGTGAACTGCAGTTCACTTCATCATGTATTCTTTAAAAGCAAAGTTATTTTCTCCTTTTCTTCAGTCCCAAATAGCTATACATTTGAATGCCTCATAAGGGCATGATTCATACTGCTATAGTACCAGTAAGGTCTGTGTCACATAACAAACATTACTCATTAGCACTTGTGAATAATTTTTACCATGTGTAGCATTTCAAAATTTAGTGTGAAAATTTCTCAACTAAACTGTGGCTAAACTCTAGTGGTGCTGTTTACTATAGAAAAGATCACACTATTGTGAGTCTTCCACAAGTGAGTGAGTTTGATTCCAGTTTCTCATGAGACACATTTTCTGCTACTTCTGCTAATACCTGTCACAAGACTAACCTGGCATTGTTTTTTATATTTTTTTCTAACATTGCTCCTCTTAAGCCTTCAGCTTTCCAGCTTCTTAACTTTCCTGCTGATAACCATCACTCCTGCTACATGTCAGGGTTATACTTATTAACTGCCTGTCAACATGAGTCTTAGCAAGTTATGAGGCCTTCTTTCCATCACATATCCATCAAGACTATTAAGTTTACTGGAAAATGTCAGTGGAAAGAGTGCTGAGCTTAAGACAGTGGCCTGTGAATGACTTAAATTTAAGAATTCTTTTTCTGAAAAAAAATATCATTTTTCAACCAGCTTCTCACCATGGGGAAGAAGAAATCCAGGCTTTGTTGTTTGCTTTGAGATACAAAGGAGAAGTACTATACATGTATTTTAATTATTTTACTATACTGGAGTCAGAACTTGTTTAAAGGAGGGTAGGTGCTTGCAAGGGATGGACTGAGCACTTTTCTTATTTGAACTAAACAAAAACATTACACTGACAGCATCTCATTGATGAGGGGAAGAGTTTCCATTACATTACGCAAGATCACTGCAAGTGTGTTTCTTGCATGTGTTCCATGCATTGGGTAGAGAATGAGGGAAAACAGTGTAGATTTAATAGGAGAAAGCATAGAAGTGTTGCCAAAGGAATAGGGGACAAACATTGCTAACTAAGACAGAGATTATTTCACTGATACTTGTTGGATTTGTGCCCTCTTTTTTTTGGTAGAGCTGTTAAAGGGGTTAATTTGAAATGTATATATCCAAATGAGCAGTTTAGCAGACTCAGTTCTTTGCTCAGTTTTTCTGGTGGCAGCTGCCATTTCTGTTGTCAACAAGTCGATGCTGTTTCTTCTCCTTCAAGAGAATGTTTTTTCTAAAATTAGGAGTAATTATAATAGGGTTGTTGTTAGACTCTTATGGATGTTAGTGGGGAAATATGGTTTAATATGTTCAATTTAAGTTCAATTTCCATCAGGGTCTCACTGCTGCAGTTTAATGACTTTTTGGTGGATCTTCTATCAAATTTAGATGTTGTCATAGTCCGGTGCCTGGTGGACATGTACTTGCATATACAATCCCTCAGACAGATTTAGGTCTGGAGAAGACATGGAATTTAACAATTATTTTTACAAACATTAAGTTTTCTATATATTTTTTTTTCTCTTTTTTTTTTCTTTTCTTTTTGTCTGTGTGGAGGGAAAAAAGGGTCCTTCTTCTGTTGTATGTGAGTATTTCTGAAAATAAACAGAGGATTTTCATCTTTGGACTGCCAAATCACTCTGATATGAAGTTGTATATTGCAAGATATTGTGTCACAGGGGAGAAAGATTGTATGTATGTATCCTCTAGCTGCCTACCTTTTTATGTTGTACATAAGCACAAGCACACATGCATGCAAAAACAAAGAAGAAAGGAATGAAGCTGCATCAGTAATTAAGGGTTGAAATCAAAACTAGATGGATATTTTTGTTTGTAAATAGGTTCTACATAATTTTAAATGACAAAGTGTAGAAATGCTTCACATAGCAATCCAGTGGATGAAAGATAAAAATCAAGTAATCTAAGAGCTGCCTTATATTTTCTGTTGAGGTCTAAATATTGTTATTTCTGTTGTTATGAACTATTTCACAATAATAAAATAAACAAATAACAGAATAAAAATTTGGGGATTCATAGATTATTTTTTGTTTAGAACTATTATTTAATGGTTATTTTCATCTGTTTAAAACTGTAACTGTAACCTTTGACCTTTAAGTCAGCTGTTGATTATGTTATGCCTTTTCCAGGAAAGCTGAAAATCCAGTGATCCAGACCATTCACCAGCTGCCTTTGCTGGGTGTGGAGAAGGGAAGGTCACATCTGGAAGCATACAGTAATTTTAAATCTGTAAAGCTCAAAAAGGTACTTAACACTTTCTTTGCCTCAAATTTTAATAGCAGGACAGGTTGTCTTCCAGACAACTGGCCTCCTGAGCTGGCAGATGGGGTCAGGGAGCAGTATAGTTGCCCTGTGATTGAGGAGGAAGTAGTTAGATATCTTCTTAGCTGCTTGGATCCCCACAAGTCCATGGGACCAGATGGGATCCATCCTAGGGTGCGGAGAGAGCTGGCAGATGAGCTGGCCAAGCCACTCTCCATAATTTTTCAACAGTCTTGGCTCACTGGAGAGGTCCCAGATGTTGGACAAGCCAGGGAATTATAGACCAGTCAGCCTGACCTCTGTGCCAGGCACAATTATGGAACAGGTCATCTTGAGTGCAATCACACAGCACTTACAGGATGGCCAAGTGTGACAGTTTTAGGCTGTGCCTTTAAGAAAAGGACAGCTACAGAATTCGCTAGCTGAAATGTTTAGGTGTAAAAAAGGAAAACAAAGATAATTCTAAACAAATTTCATTGGTAGATCAGTAGAAATGTGGCTTTAAGAACTGAGTCTGAGCTCAGTCAGTTGGCCTTTTTTTCTCTTCTGTTCCTGGCAGCCTTCTTGCAACTGACCTTGAGCTTATGAGATAAGAAAACTAACTTTTTCTTAGCAACTTCTTTGAGCTAATGAAATTTCCCTTAATATCCATTTCTCTCTTTAATCCTTTTTCACCCAGTTAACTACTAGAGGAAAGGGGAAGAGGGGGGAAAAGGAGTTTTGGGGTAACCACGGGGGGGAATTCTCCTCCAGAGGGTGCTTTTGTGTTATGTTCTTTCCTGTATATTTTTGTGTATATAGAGTAAATACTGTATATTTTTGTATATATTCATTGCATTCCATTCTGCTTGTAAAATACAGCTTTTTCATTTGCTTCTCCGACTAAGTCTAAGTCTGTGGTTTATGTGGTGGGAGGATTAAACTTTCACACTACCACACCAAGGGATCAGGCCCAGCCAGCATGGATATAGGAAGGGCAGGTCCTGCCTCACCAACCTGATCTCATTCTATGATCATGTTACCCGCCTGGTGGATGTGTGTTGGAGAATGCTTAAATCTAAGGGACATGATTCTGTGGAACAGCTACTTGAACAGAATGTGTAGGCCATACTCCATCTTGTTGTTTACTGCCCATAGTTAGCTGGCACGCTGGTGCTGCAAGGGCACTGTGGCCTTGTAGCTGTTCTTGCAGCTGTGTTTGTAAGATAACAGGATGGGAAAGGAAGAGTTAGTGAGAAGGGAGTTTTATGAGAATGTACACAGAGCCTTTGATGTAGTACACAGACCTAATTGCAAGTGGGCTGGATATTATAATGTTGCCTTCAGTCAGAGACCAATAGAATAGTGACGCTTATGCATATTTAGCTGAGATGTTATATAAACTGTGTATCCGGGCAATAAAGTTGAAGCTTGCTTTTCAATCATATTGATTGTGTGATTAGTCAAGCCTCCCCTTCTGCGACAGATGTGGGAAAGGTTGTGGATGTCTGCTACCTGGACTTCAGCAAGGCCTTTGATACCATTCCCCACAGCAAACTCCTGGCCAAGCTGGCAGCCTGTGGCTTGGACAGGAGCACACTGTGTTGGGTTAGGATCTGGCTGGAGGGCCGAGCCCAGAGAGTGGTGGTGAATGGTGCCACATCCAGCTGGCAGCCAGTCACTAGTGGTGTGCCCAAGGATCAGTGCTGGCCCCCATGCAGTGGGCTGGACCAGCACAAAATGTGTGTGTGGTGAGGTGCCACCCCCACCATCGGCTCGTGTTTTAGGGCACAGAGCAAGGACAGGCAGCCTCCAGCTCAGGGAGGGGTTGAGGCTGCGGTGCCGGGGGTGCTCAGCAGCTGCAGAGTGGTGCTGAGTTTTAAGCTGTTTGCTTAAAAAAAAAAACACCAAAAAAAACCCACACCAAAACCCCCAAACCAACAACGACAAAAAAACAACGACAAAAAACCCCACAACCCAACAAAAAAACAACAAGGGGTTTTGGATGAACGCTGCTGGAAATGCGTGTGTGGGGATTGTCTAGGAGTCCCCCTTCTCAAGGGCTTCATTGTGTCATCTGCTAAAGCAAAGCCCCGAGCAGGTCTTAACCGAGCCCAGGCAGATGCACGCTCCAAGGTGCTGTTTTGCTCCAGCTGGGGTGAGACAAACAAGGGGTTATTAAGAAGAAGAAAAAAAAATCCAATAAGTAAAACCAACAACAAAAGGAGCAAGATTCTTGGTCCTGGTCACCGTGCTGGTCAGTGGTCAGTGCAGGAGGTCAGGGCAGCACTTGCCAAATGTGGGGTTGGGGGGGACACGGGAGGGCAGGATGAATGGACGGATGGATGGTAACTAGCACTGCCTGCTGAGATGGCTGGAGCTTGCAAAAATCTCTGCAAGAAAGGGACTCGGCAGTGTGCATGTGTGTGTAGGGGGGCGATAACATACGGGGTGTTAGTTTTTTATAAAGATTTAAACCTGATTCAAAGCAGAGAACCCCTTGCTGCCAGCAGTATCTGAGTAGGGCCGTGGCCACCTCTGCCCACTGAGCGCCTGGGGCAGGGGCAGGCCTCACCCACAGTCCTTCTGCAGATGATCATTTTGGTACCTAGATGAGACTGGGACCAAAAGCCGTTTGCTGTCCACCAGATTGGTGTCAGCGTGCTGATGGACCAACTTGCTAGCACTTGATTACTGCTTTTGAACCAGGTCGTCACATAAGCCACAAGCAACACCATGCTCTTTACTATCTTTATTGATGATCTGGATGAGGGCATTGAGTCCGTCATCAGTAAATTTACAGACGACACCAAGTTGGGGGCAGGTGTTCATCTGCTGGAGGGTAGAAGAGCTCTGCAGAGGGACCTCGACAGGCTGGACAGACGGGCAGAATCCAATGGCATGCGATTTAACACATCCAAGTGCCGGGTTCTGCACATTGGCCACAGCAACCCCATGCAGTGCTACAGGCTGGGGTCAGAGTGGCTGGAGAGCAGCCAGGCAGAAAGGGACCTGGGGGAACTGGTTGATGGGAGGCTGAACATGAGCCTGCAGTGTGCCCAGGTAACCAAGAAGGCCAATGGCATCCTGGCCTGCATCAGGAAGAGTGTGGCCAGCAGGAGCAGGGAGGTCATTCTGCCCCTGTACACTGCACTGGTTAGGCCGCACCTTGAGTCCTGTGTCCAGTTCTGGGGCCCTCAGTTTAGGAAGGATGTTGACTTGCTGGAATGTGTCCAGAGAAGGGCAACAAAGTTGGTGAGGGGTTTGGAAGACAAGCCCTATGAGGAGGGGCTGAGGGAGCTGGGGTTGCTTAGCCTGGAGAAGAGGAGGCTCAGGGGTGACCTTATTGCTCTCTACAACTACCTGAAGGGAGGTTGTAGTCAGGCAGAGGTTGGTCTCTTCTCCCAGGCAGCCAGCACCAGAACAAGAGGACACAGTCTCAAGCTGCACCAGGGGAGGTTTAGGCTGGATGTTAGGAAGAAATTCTTCATAGAGAGAGTGATTGCCCATTGGAATGGGCTGCCCGTGGAGGTGGTGGAGTTGCCATCATTGGAGGTGTTCAGGAGGAGACTTGATGGGGTGCTTGGTGTCATGGTTTATTTGATTAGATGGTGTTGGATGATGGGTTGGACATGATGGTCTCAGAGGTCTCTTCCAACCTGGTCTGGTCTATTCTATTCTATTCTATTCTATTCTATTCTATTCTATTCTATTCTATTCTATTCTATTCTCCAGTGTCAGTATTTTTCTCTATGGTCTTAAAATAAAACTGCTGTTATAATTGTATCAGCTTTTCATGGGATGAATTTGTTTTTTCTAGTATTTCACTATTGTAGATGTTCAACATATTGCATTTATCAGCTGAGAAATCTTGAGTTTAGAAAACGTGCACAATATTGCCAGATTAAACCCAGAAAGCATAGAAGAAATAATTCTGAAAATTATTTCTGAGACAAAAATATCTTTTAAAAATTATTTACAGGGGCAATTACAATTCCTTCTATGAAAGATGTGACACTTTAAGAAAAAGATTAATAAATGTTTTGAGCCTTATCTCAGTTTTATCTCTTAGCAATTATCCTCTAACCAGCATGTCAGAACACATTGCTTTCCTTCCAAATCCATGTCTAAATCTTCCTGTAATTTTTTTATTATTATTTTTGAGTTCTGTTCTCTTACTATTGTATTTTGTTCATTAAATGTTCCCTGGTTTAAAAATGGTACCTATTTATTCCTTTGGCGCAGGCAGTATGTATATTGTATATTCGTTGTTCTCTTTCTCTAAGATTGATGTAAATGAGTTTGCTAAATTTCTGGGTTTGAACTCCATTAACTATTTTATGTCTTTAGAAGGCACTTTTAAAATTGTTTTTATTTTTTAAAGAAAATCAATAATTTTTACAAAATCATTTGGAAAATAAACTAAAATTCTTCATGTATATTGTCCTGTTTAATGTTGAGCTGTTTTGATTTTCTTTTTGGCTGCATTCTTGATCCCCTGTCATTCTACAAGGAAAATAAAAAATGTAGAAACTTTGATTAAAAACATCTCATTAAATTTCCCTTTTCCTTAGATCTTTTCTGTGGAATTTATGATAGGGAAAAGTGATCCAGACCATTCACCAGTCGCCTTTGCTGGGTGTGGAGAAGGGAAGGTCACATCTGGAAGCCTATATTACCTTTAAATCTGTGAAGCTAAAAAAAAGCTCAGTGGAAAGATTTTCACTCTAATGGCTCAAACATAGTTGAAGGGCCAAACTCTCTGCTGCTGGCAGAAAGCCATGCTCTGCAGAGATGCATGATGAAACAACTGACTTTATTACCTTTCTCTACATTCCACCATTCACCTTTTCCACATGTGGTAAATCAATACATCATTTGTTTTATCATGTTTCTTGAATGATAGGTCAAGAAAGGCTGACCAGGTTCTTGTTTTTTACTTTGGGGCTATTCCAGTAGCCTTCACCTTCCAGTTCATTTTAAAAAACAAATTTACAAATTTCACAAAGAAAATATATCTCAGAAATTGTATGAATACATAGTATCTCTCTGGATTGGGTTTTGAATGGAATTCTAAGTATTGATCTAGACTCACAAGATTTACTGACTCAGGTCAGTTTGTTAGTTGAGTGATGTATTTTGCTGAAGAAGACTTAGGAGTTACACAACTAATATGTCATCTTGCCAGTATAGCTTTTACTCTTTCTTAAAACAACAGCAAAACCTATAGCAGAAAAGAAGTATCCCTTTCTTTAATGTTTTGGATGCTGTGTCTACATCAGTAAGGTTTGTTTCTACTCCTTGGGCGTCACAAGCCTATATGCTGGTGAAAGTAGACTTGTCTGTAACCTTGTCTGACCTTATTCTGACAGATTACAGCACATAATGTCACACCTGCTTTAAAAGCCATCTGGGCATGATGACTTTCCAATAACCTGGGGATCATCTATAGAATGCTTTTACTATAAGGGAAAAGAAGTTAACAATTTTTATTCAAGCCCACTTAAAGTATCATTTTGGCAACAGCTGAGCAAATTACCTCTTTGCTTTTTGCTCAGACGTTACACAGTTGTGCCCCCATAACTCAGTCTTGCTAAACCTAACTACTGATTGGGACCAGCACCAGCACTGGTGTGCTTGAGCTGAGATCTTTCTCTTTTGGTTTCTTTTTGGCGCTTTGTGGGTTGGAAGGACCCCTGGCAGATGGCGAGGTCCAGAAGGGCTGACTTCTCACATGCTTGGGAGCCACAGGAATTTTAAAACCCCTCGGGGCTGAGCACGCGATGTCATTTTGGCTGGAGAGCCTTCTTGCCCCACTGCACGTGCCAGGTCAGTTTGCAGAGTACAGAACCCTCTGTGGTATCTCAGATAAATTATAGTATTTAGGTGAAATATAAATTGTAGTAATTATATAAATATAGTATTTAAATAAATAAGTTATAGTATCTAGGTGGAATATATATATTTTTTTTAACAACTAACAACAAAACCCCTGAACCATGGTAGCAGCTTGGCCAAAGGCTATTAGAAAATCAGTAGGTACCCAGACAGAGTTGGTGCATAAACATGCAGGTGTCCAGACTGCTAGCTGCAGACAGTGCTGGAGCCTGGCACTTGGAATGGATGGGGAAGGAGACAACACCTGTGGCAGGTGTGACCAGGCAAATTTTCTCCTCAACCTGGTGGCTGAACTTAAGGATTTAAGAAGGACATTGAGACTCTTGAACATGTCCAGAGAAGGGCAACAAGGCTGGTGAGAGGCCTTGAGCAGAAGCCCTACGAGGAGAGGTTGAGGGAGCTGGGATTGTTTAGCCTGCAGAAGAGGAGGTTCAGGGGAGACCTTATTGATGTCTACAACTACTTGAAGGGTGGGTGTAGTCACATCGGGATTGGTCTCTTCTCCCAGGCAACCAGCACCAGAACAAGAGGACACTGTCTCAAGCTGCACCAGGGGAAGTTTAGGCTCAAGGTGAGGAGAAAGTTCTTCACCAAGAGAGTTGTTAGCTGTTGGAATGGGCTGGCCAGGGAGGTGGTGGAGTCACCATCCCTGCTGGAGGTGTTCAAGAGGGGATTGGACATGACACTTGGTGCCATGGTCTAGTAGGCATGAGGTCTGTGGTGACAGGTTGGACTCAATGATCTTTGAGGTCTTTTCCAACCTTGGTGATTCTATGATTATATTCTATGATTCTATAATAAGAGCTGATTTTACCATTACTTTAATGTGTCTATACAATTTGATTTTCTTATAAACACTTCACACCACTGCTGGTATTGTCTTACCTTTGTTCAAGTTTTGGCTAACAAATACTATCCCTGAATGTTTGCTGGATCAGATTTCATCATTATGTCTGGCTGGAGTCTAAGCCAAGCAGTCTTTACCCATGATAGCAGCTGTTATCCTGCTCAGGTCAAGAAAGGTATGATTTCCTATCTTCCTTAAGGTAAAAATGTGTGTTGAATCAAGACCATAAGACAGGTGAGCACATGGGTCTGCATAATGGTCTGTGAGGCACCTAGAGCTGTAATCTTAGATCAGGACAGGTTTAATTGTATCAGTAAAGACAAGCTACTTCATCATTTTTTGAAGGCACCCAACTAACATTTTATGCATAAGGTAGCTAGTAAATAACTGTTCCTTTTCTTTAAAAAAAAAAAAGAAAAAAGTCTTTATTTCCTACTTGAACTCAGTTTTAATTTTGAATGGAATTCATCCCTTGTTTCTTATTCTTGTCAATGTTTGTTTTTCTTTGGGGGAAGGGAAGGGGAGATTTAGGTAGCTGAATGCAGTGATGTCATTTCTGAAAATAAGGATAGATGGCTTTGCCATCTGAAGGATTGCCAGCAATAACTAGATCAGAGATAGTTCACCCTCTCCTTCTTATAAGTGATTTATGAGACAGTAAACAGTATTTAATAAGGTCAGCTGCCCTGAAGAATAGCAATACAGTTAAGCAAAATAAGCAGAAATAATAAGGAAATCTCAGGAAATCTGACATACATACATATATATTAGAGAAAGAAACTAGAAGCCCTGGAGGAAGAGATGGGCCTCCAGAATGATATTATTGACTAATTCAGCTCTATTTTTTCTTATATACCACTTCATAATTTCAGTTTTATTTGCCCAGTGTTCCATACCAAAAACTCTCAATATGATTGTATTAGCACAGTATTTTTGAGCCTCAAACTGTAAACAAATCTGTCACACTGTTTAAGATTGTCATAAAATATAAATTTTATTTTTATAAAAATAGAAGTCTTTCAAGATGTGAATTTTTTGTTTTCTCCATTTGTATTTGATATTTTCAAGATGAAAAATATTTTTTCTTCTTGAAATAATTGTTTGCTGCTAACATTATAAAAAAATGTAAAATCATAAAAGACAAATGCCAATATTACAATATTTTTCCCTTAAGTATTTCTAAACGAGAAAGCTTGCTCTGCCCTCCACCTTTGAACCTGTACCTCTTTTTGAAGACTTTCTCAAGCAGCTACTGAAATGAAAACCAAATACCCTCCACAAATACACCAATAATGCAATAAAATAAAATAAATTACTCAGTGGTATATCCATCTGTAAATTCTAAGTCAATTCAAAATACATTTTAACATTTTTTAAGACTCCTTTTTTCCCAGTTGCTGCTGACTTCAGCTGCTAGGTTTCCAGAGCAAAACATAAAGCTCACTTGAAGTAAGATGTAGACAGAAAGGTGATTTCTAAAGCTAACATCAGAAAATAGAGACAAAAGCTTTTAAAGAAAACAAAGTACTTATTTTTACTCTCATATTGAACAATTTACTTTTATTATTTTCTTCAGTGGATCTGTTTCTATTTTTACTGTAGCAGCATGGAATCAATAAGAGAATCAATACTACTCCCTCACAAAAACCCCAAAAACTTTCCTTTTATTATGGAAGTGAGGAAGAGTGCTGGGTCAGGCTGCTCCCAGGAGAGGCTGCGCACATGAAAAAGAGAAGAGGTCTTGAATTTGAACGTGTTTACCTTGAAAATCTACCATGTGCTTCGATGTATGAACACAGTTACATGCACAGAGATGTCATTACACACGTAGCATGTACTAAGACAGATTTCATCATAACAGCCAGTCATGATGGACATGTAAAATTCTGGAAAAAAATTGAAGAAGGGATTGAGTTTGTTAAACACTTCCGAAGTCACCTAGGTGTTATTGAGAGTATTGCTGTTAGTTTGGAGGGAGCATTATTCTGTTCAGTCGGAGATGACAAAGCAATGAAGGTGTTTGATGTGGTCAACTTTGATATGATCAACATGCTGAAACTTGGCTACCACCCAGGCCAATGTGAATGGGTATATTGCCCTGAAGATGCAACATCTTCTGTTGCAACATCTGAGAAGAGCACAGGAGAAATATTCATATATGATGGACAAGGGAATAAACAGCCACTTCATGTGTTTGATAAACTCCATGCATCCCCTTTTACTCAGATACAGCTGAACCCTGTCTACAAAGTAGTAGTGTCTTCTGACAAATTGGGAATGATTGAATACTGCACTGGTACTCCTCATGAGTACAAATTTCCCCAGAATGTGAACTGGGAGTTTAAAACAGATAGCGATCTATATGAATTTGCCAAATGCAAGGCTTACCCATCCAGTTTAAGTTTTTCACCTGATGGCAAGAAAATGGCCACTCTTGGATCTGACAGAAAAGTCAGAATTTTCTGTTTTCTAACTGGGAAGCTCATGAGAGTCTTCGATGAATCTCTGAGTATGTTTACTGAACTTCATCAGATGAGACAGCAACTACCAGACACGGAGTTTGGCTGATGTATGGCAGTTGAGCATGAGCTGGAGAAGGTGGATGCAGTGAGATTAATTAATATCATTTTTTATGAAACTGGACACTTTGTTCTGTATGGAACAATATTGGGCATTAAGGTCATAAATGTAGAGACTAACAGGTGTATTCCTATGTTGGGAAAACGGGAGAACATCAGAGTGATGCAACTAGAATTGTTCCAAGGATTCGCAAAGAAACATCTTGCTGCAATCACTATAGAGATGAAGGCATCTGAAAATCCTGTTCTCCAGAATATCCAGGCAGATCCAACAGTAATTTGCACTGCTTTCAAAAAACCAGGTTTTACATGTTTACCAAATGTGAACCAGAAGACACAAAGAGTGCAGATTCTGACAGACATGTATTTAATATTCATATCAAGCTTTTTCCTGTTGAGTGCCCCAAAAGGGTGGAAAACTTCTGTGTTCACAGCAGAAATGGTTATTACAACGGACACATATTTCACCATATCATCAAGGGTTTCATGATTCAGACTGGTGATCCAACTGGTACAGGAATGGGAGGTGAAAGTATTTGGGCAGGAGAATTTGAAGATGGGTTTCATTCAACTTTATGACACGACAGACCCTATACTCTCAGCATGGCTAATGCAGGACCATATACCAACGGATCTCAGTTTTTCATAACAGTGATTCCAACTCCGTGGCTAGACAACAAGCACAGTGTGTTTGGACAGGTGACTAAAGGAATGAAAGTTGTTCAGAGAATCTCAAATGTAAAAGTCAATCCCAAAACTGACAAGCCCTATGAGGACATCAGTATCATTAATATCACAGTGAAGTGATAAAGGAGATGAAGATTCCAGACAGAAGATCAGCTTCCGGTGGACAAAAAAAAAAAAGAGAGGGGGGGAAAAAAGGCAGCTCAGCTGCAGGAAAAGCTCAGCATCATAGGACCCAAAAAAGGACATAGAAAGAGCAGAAACATTTTTGAGAATTTCTGGACATAAGAACTGCCAGGACAGAGCAATCACTAGTTGTACTATTTTTAATGAACCTAAAGTGCCCTAAGATTATATTCTGGTACTTTTGTATTGTGAAGTAAAAACACCTGGATGTTTTTTTACAACATCTGCTATTTGTCTTGCAGTTCTTCTATGCAAAACTGAAGATCAGACCCCATACCATGCCTCATGATAATGGTTGTGAAATACGATCAAGGTATCATTTGGAAATTGCTCATGTTATTTCCGTCTTTTGTAACTACTTACAGGTTCTAAAAGAATTTTATGGGTAATAGGTTGGACTTGATGATTGTGGTGGGGTGAGAAAGTTCCCTCCCCACACACAGGGAAAGAAACCACAGCTAGCTCAGTCGGAAAAGCAGATGAAAGCTATATTTACAAGCATAAATGGAATGCAATGAATATATACACAAATATACAATATTTACAATATATACAGGAAAACACAGCAATGAACACAATGCAGAAAAACCTCTTCCCTCCAGCCGGCCAGGGGGGTTCCCTGAACCCCCCTCTCTCCCTCCCTACCTCCCCTTTTTCCCAAAAAGGGTTAGAGAGAGAGAGAAAGGCAATTAAGGAAGAAAAATTCTGTTAGCTAAAAAGCACATGCAAAATTAGTTTTCTTATCTGGTTAGCTGTTAACTCAAGGCCGTTCCTGCTTCAGAAAGAGAGAAAGCCGTCCAGCCCACAGGACAGAGAAGCACAGACTGCACCCAGCCTGAACCCAGACCAGACACAGACTGAACCAACAGAACCCAATGAATCTACCAATGAAATTAGTTTAGACTATCTTGTTTTTGTTCAAATATCAAAAACATTCAGCCAGAGTGTTCAGCAACTGTCTCTTTCTTAAAGGCACAGCCTCAACCGGTCACAATGATCTTGAAGGTCTTTTCCAACCTGGTTAATTCTGTGATTCTGTGATTCTTTCCAGGTCTATAGCAGTCTCTTTCCTCTCATTAGCACTTACCAAGACACTGAAGACTTTGTTTATTAATGTTATTTACAAACTGGCTGCTACCTTGTTTCCTCCATCACTTGACTTCCTCTTGAACTTTATTTGCGATCCTGTTGATTATAAGATTTAATTTTTCACAACTTAGAGTTCAGTGCTAATTTATGCAGACGTCCCTTTTCTGGGGAGACGTATAGATCGGTACACTGGGATAATCATCATGGTTTGCTCCCAACATCTGGCTAGCAGCAGAGGCAAATCGATAACATGTTGAAGGGATGTCTGTACTGCTCAGCAGAAGTAGTATATAACTGTAATGGAACTTACTCCTTGATCAGAGGCCATATGGTCATGTTATCCTGGCACCCTGCCTGACTTATTGAGTCAAACTGAGAGACAAAGACCACAGCTGACACAGGCAGTGATTGGTACAGTCCCAGTCTCTGAACTGCTGAGAAAGGGAGGCCCCTCTTGATGTCACTTAAAACCTTGACATTAGGAACATGATTGCTGCTCCAGTAACTAAAATTTAAATGAGGTTAAAAAAAATATATTTTTTTGCAGTCTTTGTCCTACTTCAATTTGATCAGTGGAAACAGGTGTGTAGATTCAGGAGGAGACTTGTAGCAGTTTGGGCTGGGTGCCCTCTGCTACGTGGGGTGCTTCCTGTGTCCAGAAGTCCAGCCCAGTGGGCGGACACAGGAAACTAGGTATTTCCTACCGTAATTCTCTGCACCACTATAAGATCCAGCACAGAGTCTAGCACTTCCTCTTTTCTTCCCTCTCTGCCACCTGGTAACTGGGGGAGACGTCTCCCGGCTTTGGCTAGGCCCAAGGCCATGGGGGGGTGGGCAGTCTCAGATCTGGCCAGCTGAGACTAGCCTAGTAGTGGGAGGGGGGGGGGGGGAAGAAGGAGACCTGGGGGTCTTGGGTGTACCCTCAGGTGGGGATGGTATGTTTCTGAGTTTGCTTTGGGATTTCTTTGTCACTGTGCTTCTGGCTCTCTGTACACACTCACTGCTTTCAATTTAAACTTTCCATCAATTTTGCAATCCGTTTGTCAGAGTCGTTATTTCTGCCCGTGGTGGGGAGGGGGTCTGCCTCAACCTATTACAAGACTATATAAAGGAATGTTTTTGTATAGAAAATATTTCACCTGGAGTTTGCACCTAATGAGGTACCAAACAATTTCCTCCCTGACATGATAGGGTGTTTTTTTTTGTGAGTTTTGGTGGTGGGGGGTTATGTTTGGGGTGGGTTTTTTATTGATTTGGTGTGGGTTTTTATTTATTTATTTGTTTCTTTGTTTGTGTATATGTTTGTGTTATGGAATATATTTAATTTCTAAATTATATGGCAAAATGTTCATATCAATAAAAGGTTATTAATGGTTTTATTAATATCCATATTTGCCATATAGTTTATAAATTAAATATATTCCATAACAAAATTGTTTGTTTTTTGAAGTGCACATAAAATAAGTTTAAGATATGCAAAAAGGTATGTTAGGAGAGAACCTTAGTATCATTGCTTCAGGCTGCATTGTTAGTATTTCAGGGAGTTGTGAGCATGTGATAGCTGGATGTGAGGAATGTTCCTGCCCTGCATACTCCATTGGAACAGCAATAATAATACAATACAATACATCAGGTTGGAAGAGACCTTCAAGATCATCGTGTCCAACCCATCAACCAATCCAGCCCACCTAAACAACTAAACCATGCAGCCAAGCACCCCATCAAGTCTCCTCCTGAACACCTCCAATGATGGTGACTCCACCACCTCCATGGGTAGCCACTTCCAATGGGCAATCACTCTCTGTATAGAACTTCTTCCTAACATCCAGCCTAAACCTGCCCTGGCACAGCCTGAGACTGTGTCCTCCTGCCTGGGAGAAGAGACCAACCTCTGCCTGGCTACAACCTCCCTTCAGGTAGTTTTCGTAGTTTTCATAGTATCAGTCAGGGTTGGAAAGGACCAAAAGGATCACCGACTTCCAACCCCCCTGCCATGGGCAGGGACACTCTACACTAGATCAGGCTGGCCAGAGCCTCATCCAGCCTGGGCTTAAACACCTCCAGGGACGGAGCCTCAACCACCTCCCTGGACAACCCACTCCAGGGCTTCACCACTCTCATGGTGAAGAACTTCCTCCACATGTCCAGCCTGAATCTCCCCACCTCCAGCTTCATCCCATTCCCCCTAGTCCTATCACTACCTGATAGCCTGAGAAGTCCCTCCCCAGCCTCCCTGTAGGCCCCCTTTAGATACTGGAAGGCCACAATTAGGTCACCTGGGAGCCTTCTCTTCTCCAGACTGAACAGCCCCAACTCCTTCAGTCTGTCCTCATAAGAGAGGTGCTCCAGTGGCCCTTCTCTGGACACCTTCCAGCACCTCCAGATCCCTCTTGTAATAGGGGCTCCAGTACTCCAGGTGGGGTCTCACCAGGGCTTAGTAGAGGGGAAGAATCACCTCCCTTGACCTGCTGGCCACACTTCTCTTGATGCAGCCCAGGATCTGATTGGCTTTCCGGACTACCAGTGCACATTGAGAGCTCATGTTGAGCTTCTCGTCCACCAGCACCCCTGAGTCTCTCTCCTCAGGGCTGCTCCCCAGCCAGTCACTGCCCAGCCTGTATTTGTGCCTGGGATTGCCTCGACGCAGATGCAGGACCCTGCCCTTGGTCTTGTTGAAGCTCATGAGGTTGGCTTGTGCCCACCTCTCCAGCCTGTCAAGGTCTCTCTGGATGGCATCCCTTCCCTCCAGCGTGTCTGCTGCACCACACAGCTTGGTGTCATCAGCAAACTTGCTGAGGGTGCATTCAATGCCACTGTCCATGTGTGGTGGTTTAGGCTGGGTGCTGGCCCGGATGCCAGCACTTTCCATCACTTTTGCAATCTGTTTGTCTGAGTCGTTATTTCTGCCCGTGGTGGGAGGATTGCTCTCCCAAACCACGACATTTTTTGGCGCCCAACGTGGGGCTAGTTGTTGTGGCCACTCTGCAGATCGGATTGCAAAAGATGGAGAGTTTAAAGTCAAATGTGGGGCATTGCTGGTTTGGAAGTTGGGGCTCAAGTTTTTTTGTCGGGGTGACTGTGTGAACTCCTGTGGACTCCAGAAGGACACCTGGTGCGTGGCTGATGGCATGGAAGTCCCTCCTGTTGCTTGGGAACAGCGAGGGGTGGCTCTTTCTGTGACTTTCTGCTCAGGGTAGCTTAAGAATGCTCGAGTAGCCTAAGAAGGCGAGACCTGCCTTCTCCTCCTTGCTCTCTGCGGAGCGACGAGCGGCCGAGAACGGCGTGGAGGAGCGGCAGCGGCAAGCAGAGAGAGGTCGGTTGGCTGTTGCTGCGGGAGAGGGCCACCCGTGGCGAGCGGACAAGCGATGGCTTCTGAAACCTGAGGGCGAGCGGGGACTTCAGCTGGAAAGCCGTCCTCAAAGGCTCTGAGAACGCGCTCATGGCTTTGGCTGAAATAACCATTTGGATGCCCGAAGGGTTGGAGGTGACTTTGACTCTGCATCGCGGCGACAGAGACGGCGGGGGCCAGGCAGGGTTGCGTTCAGGCGGCGACGGCAGCTGTAAATCTTTCCCTGGTGTTTTCGGACATGTTCCGAAAACGGCGCCGAGCACCTGGCTCTGCCTCCTCTCTTCTCAGCGAGTTGTGCTGCAGCCGCTCCGTCTTCCGGGGGAGGGCTGTGAACTGGACGCGGTGATGCCTTGGTACGCCAACGCCCAGTGGGGGGGCAATGTACCTGCAATGTGCTTTTGTGTAGCTTCAGACCGCGGCTGGAAGCGGTCGGCTGCGGCTCCCTGGAGGGATGGAAAAAAGCGGTCGTGGAGCCTGATTGCTCCGACCGGCTTGCCCCAGGGGTGGAAAAAGCCGCTGAGTAACTGTAAATGCGAATTAAGGCTCGGCTGAGAAGTTGTGAGGCATTCCCAGGTGACCAGGATGTCCCAACGAGTCCACGAGGAATTCACACTGCAGAAGAATGACTCTGCGTCGCTGGGAGGCTCCATCATATGAAGAACAACTGGAATGGACTGATACTTGAGCCTGAGTGAGAGACTGTGTGGAAGGACGTACAGATGAAGACATGGACTGTTGCTAGACATGATGATGATATGTTTTGGGTGCAGGGATTATGATATGGAATAAGGGGTGGCGTGTGGTGGTTTAGGCTGGGTGCTGGCCCGGATGCCACTGCACAGACCACACCTGGGAGGTCCCAAGGGGTGGGCCCAGCCCAGGGGGGTGGTCACAGGAAACCAGGTATTCCATTTCCCATAATGCCCTGCTCCCCTATAAAACATCCACGCGGGGCCTTCACTTCCTCTTTCGTCCCCTGCTGCTGCCTAGGTAAAATGGCGTGAGCTGCCTCCCTTGGGCCTGCCCAGGCCCAAGGCTGGGTTGGGGGTGGGGAGAAAGAGCCCTGGGGGGGGGTGGGTGTTGGGTGTACCCCCAGGTGGTGATGGGATCTCTCTCTCTTTGTCACGGTGCTTGTGGTTCTCTGTAAAACTTTCATTGTTCCTTTTTGTTTTTCTATTTAAACTTTCCATCACTTTTGCAATCTGTTTGTCTGAGTCGTTATTTCTGCCCGTGGTGGGAGGATTGTTCTCCCAAACCACGACACCATGTCACCCACAAAGATGTTGAACAAGACTGGTCCCAGGACTGATCCCTGAGGGACTCTGCTTGTCACTGGCCTCCACTGGGACATGGATCCATTGACAGCCACTCTTTGGGTGCGGCCATCAAGCCAGTTCTTTATCTATCTAGTGGTCCATCCATCAAACCAATGTGTCACCAGCATGGAGACAAGGATGTGGTGTGGGACAGTGTCAAAGGCTTTGCTCACGTCCAGGTAAACGACATCAGTTGCTTGCCCCTCATCTATTAATGTTGTCACCTGTTCATAGAAGGCCACCAGGTTTGTCAAGCAGGATTTGCCCTTTGCAAAGCCATGCTGACTGCTCCCAATCACCTCTTCACTATTCTTCTGAATCAGTAGTGCCTCCAGGAAGATCTGCTCCATGATCTTTCTGGGTACAGAGGTGAGACTGACTGGCCTGTAGTTCCCTGGTTCCTCCTTCTTACCCTTTTTGAAAATGGGAGCAATGTTTGCCCTTTTCCAGTCTGTGGGGACTTCCCCAGTCTGCCATGACTTTTTGAATATAATAGAGAGGGGCTTAGCAACCTCATCTGCCAGTTCTCTCAGCACCCGTGGGTGTATCCCGTCAGGTCCCATGGACTTGAACACTTTCAGATTCTTCAGGTGACCACAAGCCTGATCTTCACTTACGATGGGCAGTTCTTCCTCCCCATCCCTGGCATCGTCTGCCATGACACCAGGAGTGTGGCTGGAGGCCCTTGCATTGAAGACTGAGGTACAGAAGTTATTGAGTACCTCAGCCTTTTCCACATTACTTGTGACTAATTTACCACTTTCCTTTCTGAGGGGGCCCACACCTTCCCTAGTCTTCTTCTTGCCATTAATATACCTGTAGAAGTTCTTAGTGCTCCCTTTAACCTCCCTGGCTAGATTCAATTAGAACTCTGCTTTGGCTTTCCTAACCAGGTCTCTTGCTGCTTGGGTAGCTTCCTTATATACCCCCTGTTCTAGCTGTCCTTCCCTCCACTTCCTGTAGAGTTTCCTTTCAAGTAATAGTGTGTCCAGTAGCTCCTTGTTCATCCAGGCAGGCCTCCTAGCATTCTTTTCTGCTTTTCTCTTTGTTGGTATACATAGCTCCTGGAGACAGAGGAGGTGGTCCTTGAATAGTGACCAGCTGTCCTGGGTCCCTCTTCCCTCCAGGGCTTCGTCCCATGACACTTTGGCTAGCAGATTCCTGAACTGATCGAAGTCTGCACACCTAAAGTCTAGGGTCGTAAGCTTAGAATAGGTCCTCCTGATTGCCCTGAGGATCTTAAATTCAACTGCTTCATGGTCACTGCAGCCAAGGCAGTCTCTGAGCCTCACATTGGTTACCAGCCCTTCCCTGTTGGTGAGAACAAGGTCCAGCAGAGCACCTTTTCTTGTTGGTTCCTCTACCATTTGGAGGAGGAAGTTGTCTTCTATGCAGTCCAGGAACATCCTGGATTGCTGGTGCCTTGCTGTGTTGTCCCTCCAGCAGATGTCAGGGTGGTTGAAATCACCCATGAGGACCAGGGCTTGTGACCTGCAAGCCGCTTCTATTTGCCTGTGGAGGGCCTCATCTGCTTGGTTCTGCTGGTCAGGTGGCCTTTAGGAGACCCCCACAGTAATATCTCCTTCCCCTGTCTTGCCTTTAATTCTAACCCATACACTCTCAACCATCTCATCATCCCTCCCCAGGTGGAGTTCTGCTGATTCCAGCTGGTTCTTGACATAGAGGGCAACACCTCCTCCTCTCCTTCCCTGCCTATCCTTCCTAAAAAGCTTGTACCCGTCTATCCCTACATTCCAGTCATGGGAATCATCCCACCAAGTTTCAGTAATGCCCACTATGTCCTGGCCTCCCAGCAGCACGGTGGCCATTAATTCATCCTGTTTGTTGCCCAAGCTGCGTGCATTTGCATAGAAGCACGCCATGTCTTCCTCTTGTGCCAATTCCCCTTGGTTTCCACAGGGTGTCCTGGTGTGTCATTTGTGTCTTGCCTCAGGGCGGCAAGTTGAGAGCTCTTACCAGCTCTCCATCCCACTGCCTCTGTTGAGCTGCCCCTCTGTTTGTCACAGGCTAGCAGGAGATTATTAACCCCTTCCCCCTTCAAATCTAGTTGAAAGCCCTGTCAATGAGCCCTGCCAATTCCTGCCCCAGGATCCTTTTCCCCCTCTGGGACAAGTGTGTCCCATTAGTTACAGTATCACAGTATCACCAAGGTTGGAAGAGACCTCAAAGTTCATCGAGTCCAACCTGTCACCACAGACCCCATGGCTAGACCATGGCACCAAGTGCCACGTCCAATCCCCTCTTGAACACCTCCAGGGACGGTGACTCCACCACCTCCCTGGGCAGCACATTCCAACGGCAAATGACTCTCTCGGTGAAGAACTTTCTCCTCACCTCCACCCTAAACTTCCCCTAGTGCAGCCTGAGACAGTGTCCTCTTGTTCTGGTGCTGGTTGCTAGAGAGAAGAGGCCAACCCCTTCCTGGCTACAACCACCTTTCAGGTAGTTGTAGAGAGCAATGGGGTCACCCCTGAGCCTCCTCTTCTCCAGGCTAAACAACCCTGGCTCCCTCAGCCTCTCCTCATAGGGCTGTGCTCAAGGCCTCTCACCAACCTCACTGCCCTTCTCTGGACACGTTCAAGTGTCTTGATGTCCTTGTTAAACTGGGGGACCCAGAACTGGACACAGAACTCAAAGATTTCCCTAACCAATGCAGAGTACAGGGGCACAATGACCTCCCTGCTCCTGCTGGCCACACTATTCCTAATGCAGGCCAGGATGCCATTGGCCTTCTTGGCTACCTGGGCACACTGCTTGCTCATGTTTAGGCGGCTGTCAATCAGTAATCAGTACCCCCAGGTTCCTCTCTGTTTGGGAGCTCTCCAGCCACTCCGACCCCAGCCTGTAGCTCTGCATGGGGTTGCCGTGGCCAAAGTGCAGCACCCGGCACTTGGACTTATTAAATGCCATCCCATTGGACTCTGCCCATCTGTCCAGTCGGTCGAGGTCCCTCTGCAGAGCCTTTCTACCCTCTAACTGACTAACATCTGTTCCCAACTTGGTTTCATCTGCAAAGTTGCTGATGACTGACTCAACCCCCTCATCCATATCATCAATGAAGATGTTAAAGAGGATGGGGCCCAGCACCGATCCCTGGGAGACGCCGCTGGTGACTGGCCGCCAGCCGGATGCGGCACCATTCACCACCACTCTCTGGGCTTGGCCCTCCAGCCAGTTCCTAACCCAGCACAGAGTGTTGCAGTCCAAACCACGAGCTGACAGTTTAGCCAGCAGTTTACTGTGGGGGACGGTGTCAAAGGCCTTGCTGAAGTCCAGATAGACTACATCCACAGGCCTCCCCACGTCCACCAGATGGGTCACCTGATCATAGAAGGAGATCAGGTTGGAGAGGCAGGACCTGCCCTTCCTAAATCCATGTTGGCTGGACCTGAGCCCTTGGCCATCCTTCAGGTGCGCAGTTATTGCCTCCAGGATAATCTGTTCCATCACTTTCCCTGGCACTGAGGTCAGACTGACTGGCCTGTAGTTTCCGGGTTCCTCCATCCGTCCCTTCTTGTGGATGGGGATCACACTGGCCAGTTTCCAGTCTTCTGGGACCTCTCCAGTGAGCCAGGACTGGAGGAAAATGATGGAGAGCGGCTTGGCCAGCTCATCTGCCAGCTCTCTCAGCACCCTAGGATGGATCCCATCCGGTCCCATGGACTTGTGGGTGTCCAAGTGGCTCAGCAGGTCCCGAACTAATTCCTCATGGATTTCTGGGGCATTACACTGCTCCCCGACCCTATTACCCAGCTCAGGAGGCCACTCATCCTGGACTCCTGCCTTGCTGTTAAACATGGAGGCAAAGAAGGCGTTCAGGACCTCAGCCTTTTCCTCATCTTCGGTCACTGTGTTCCCCTCCAGGTCCAGTAAGGAGTGGAGGTTCTTCTTGCCCTTCTTTTTAGCGTTGATATATTTGTAAAATTGCTTTTTATTTTCTTTCACAGAGGTGGCCAGTTTCAGTTCTAACTGGGCCTTTGCCTCTCTAATTTTATTCCTACATAATCTAACCACTTCCTTGAACCTACCTTGAGAAGCCTTCCCCCCCTTCCAAAGGTGATACAGCCTCTTTTTTTCCCTTAATCCCCCCAGGAGCTGCTTGCTCATCCAGGCCAGTCGCCTTCCCCGCCGGCTCATCTTTTGACACATGGGGACTGCCAGTTCCTGTGCCCTCAAGAGCTCCTTTTTGAAGTAGGTCCAACCCTCCTGGACCCCTCGGTTCATGAGGGTTGGTACCCAGGGAACTTTACAAATAAGTTTCTTAAAGAGGCTGAAGTTTGCCCTCCGGAAGTCCAGGGTGAAGGTTCTGTTGGTGCTCCTCCCTATCTCCCTGCATATTGAAAACTTCACTATCTCGTGGTCACTGCACCCTAGGCAGCCTCCCACGGTCACATCTCCCACCAGCCCTTCCCTATTGGAGAGCAGCAGGTCAAGCAGAGCCTGTCCCCTGGTAGGCTCGCTTAACAGCTGCGTTAGGAAGCAGTCCTCTATTCGCTCCAGGAATCTTCTGGACTGCCTTCTCTCTGCTGAATTAAGTTCCCAGCAGATATCTGGCAGATTGAAGTCACCCATGAGGACAAGATCTGATGATCTTGAGACAGCCTCCAGGTGTTTATAGAATAATTCATCAATCTCCTCACCCTGGTTGGGTGGTCTATAACAGACTCCAACCAGGATGTCAGATTTGTTGGGTTGCCCTCTGATTTTAACCCACAGGCTCTCAATTCCCTCATCTTCCACCTCAAGTTCTGAGGCAGAAAGTGTCTCCCTAATATACAAAGCCACCCCTCCTCCTCTTCTCCCTCTCCTATCCCTCCTAAAGAGCCTGTAACCCCCCAGTGTAGCACTCCAATCGTGCGTGTTGTCCCACCATGTTTCTGAGATGGCAACTATATCATAGTTGCCCTGGTGGATTAGGACCTCCAGCTCCTCTTGCTTATTGCCTAGGCTGCATGCATTGGTGTACATGCACTGCAGCTGGGCTCCCGACCTCTCAGTTGACCCTACCTTGTGCCCTACTCTTACCTCTGCAGAGGGACTCTTACAGAGTTGTCTGCAGAGTTGTTTGCAGCTCTGCTGCCTTGTAAACCAAGCCATGATTGTAGAACCCAAATCCCTGTTGATGGCACCAGCCCTCAAGCCATGAATTGACCTGTTGGCTCTTCCTCAGTGTTCCCTCATCCATCGCTGACATTAGAGGGATAGCAGAGAACACAACCTGAGCGCCTGATCCCTTTAGCAGGTGCCCCAAGGTTCTGAAATCTCTTTTAATTGATTGTGAGCCTCTCATTGTTGCATCGTCACTACCCACCTGAAAGACCAGCAGTGGGTAGTAGTCTGAAGGACTCACGAGTTTGGGAATTTTGCCTATAATGTCCTTTACTTGGGCACCAGGGAGGCAGCAGATCTCCCTATGAAATGGGTCTGGTCTGCATATTGGACCCTCTGCTCCCTTCAGTAGAGAGTCTCCTATAACGATGACCCTACGAGGTTTCTTTTCCGGTCTAGTTTTGATAGCTGGCCTGAGGCAACCTGTCATTGGTGCAGCGTCTGTCTTCCTTGAGTCCTCGTCCTCAACTATGACCTGTTCCTCCTGCAGAGCCTCATACCTATTCTGTAATTGCACTGTAGGCAGTGTGTTGCTCAAAGTAGCACGTTTGCTCCGTCTGAATTTCTTCCGTCGGGCAGAGACCTGATCCCATTGGCCCTGCCCTTGTGGGTTACTGCAGGGAGGCTGAGAGGCTTGCTGATGGGAAGGTATCAAACTCCCTGTTCCACTAAGAGTCACCCCCTGTTCTAGTTTAGTAGAGGTTAGATTTTGGAAATGTTCCTTTTGCTGTCTCTTAGGGCTCTTAGCCTTTCTAACTTCTTCTTTTAGTTCAGCCACCATGCTCATCAGATCCCTGATCTGCTCACATCTGACACAGGAGTTGTTCCTTCCATCCTCCATATCGAGTGCCAGATCCCAGCACTCACTGCAGCCACCCACCTGAACACCTGCATGTTTGTGAGTGGCCTCTGTTTGGGTGCCCACTGTTCTTCTACTAGCCTTACTTCTAGTAGTAACCATGTTGCTGTAATGTTGCTGTAACCACTCTCTTAATCACCCTCTCCACCCGGCTCTTTTTTTTTTTTCTTTTTTTTTCCTCCCGTCAGTGCGGAGGCTGAGCCGAGCTCCTCGCCGCTGCCTGCTCTCAGAGCCGAGCTCCTCGCTGCTGCCTGCTCTCAGAGCCAAGCTCCTCGCCGCTGCCTGCTCTTTCAGCCACGCGCTGGGGTTTGTTTGGTTTGCGCACGGTTTCCACGGCAACCCCGCCCCCTGCTACGTCACTGCCCTCAGGCGCGGTTGCTCAGCTGGCATCTTTGAAGTGCAGTTGGGTACCTAAAAAGCAAAGCCATCCTGAGATACCAATAAGTGAGAAAACAATGAACTGCAATAGCAAATTATCATACGAAAAGGTGAAAGATAGTCTGGAAAAATTGGGAAACCTCTGGAGAAAGAAAGAATCTGTAACTGTTATGGGTACAGTCTCTGGAAAGTAAATATTGTTTTGAATGAATTGAAAAATATCATCACCTCTTGGCTCCCCCAACAGAAAACCAGAAACAAACAGCACCTATCAGCTGCTCAAAGTGATAGTGTCCTACACCCTCATAAGTCTCTAATTTTTTCCCAGAATGGAGCCTCTTTCTCTGAGAACTTCCTGTGCTGCAGATAATTTCCCTAACTCTCTCACAAACTTTGTGTAAGATCTCAAACCCTCAGCAGGGACACCTGACTGACTCTAGGCTATGATGTGGATCATCTTCAAAACAAGACTGTCTGTTTCTCTGTTGGGCCTCTCTGAGTGGATTTCTGGAATAATTTCAGTCTATCCTGCTGTTTCTGGGATGGTTAGATCTCCCCTCTGGAATTGGTTTGACCTCCACTCAGTGATGATTTGTTCTTCTTCTGAGATGTTATGATCTGATATTTTTATGAAATGATATTACTAATATTGATATTATTATGGACTTACATGTATATACATATGTGTTATCTATTATATCTGCAGTTGTACTGTCAATAAGTTCGCTTCACTAGTCATAAGATGACTCTTAAGGTATAAACTCTTTCATGAACATTGATTTCATTTGCTTGTGGTGCTTCATGGTATCACTATTACAACAAAGAATAGAAAAATAATGACAGAATACTCAGCTTTAAACTGAAATTACAGTATCACAGACTCAGAGAATGTGTCTGATTGGAAGAAACCTCAAAAATCATCCAGTCCAGCCCAGCACTGAAGGGTCAACACTAAACTGTCTGGAAGTGCTAAGTCCCTATAAATTAATGTATTTGATATAAGTTCAATAGAAGAATGGACAATAAAATGGTGTTACTACTCTCTATATATTCAAATCTCTTTTCTATATATAGTCAAGACTAGTGACTAAGTCAATTCAATGAATCTTAAAGCCAGCAGACTATTACCTGGATCATGCAAGTATTGGCTAACTCCTCTGAAAAAAAGAAGCCATCATGTACTGCAAACTACTGAATTACTTCTACCTATGAGACTCCATATTCTAATATCTGGCTAACCACTGGAAGACCAGATGAAGATAAACATGAGATCATAGAGATTTGAAGTAGATTTTAATTTTATTTTATTCTGAATATTGACATAATATCTTTCCTGAAAAGTAGGAATTTTAAGGCTATGCACACGTCTAAACTGCCAAATTAAACAGGGTTTAGACAGATAATTATTTTATGAAATATGATTATTCCCTTTAATTGTAAAGTCAATTACTTTTCCCCCTTTCTCTTTCACACAAACATTAGTTAATTACTGTTTAGAAGAGAGACAAAGTTAAGATCAAGCAAATTATGGCTAAACATGAATCAGGTGGTTCTGGCAATTTAATTACATTTCAAATTTAATGGAATATTTTATCTCTTATTCATAGCAGATTACACATTATTATGCATAATAAATATCTATACATTTCTTTGGAATCTGAGATAAGTTGGGGAGTTTCATCACCTTCCAGTTTGTAATGAAATATTAGTTTGGGTTCATCTACAGATGTTTTGGACAAATTGCTATAGTCTAAAGGCTACATTCATCATTTCCCCCACAGTTGGCACAAATGTTGCTGACATTTTAGCAATGAGTGTTTGGCAACATAACATTAGAAGGACCACACAATAAATTCTATTCATAGTTTCATAGTTTCAGTCAGGGTTGGAAGCGACCACAAGGATCATCTAGTTCCAACCCCACTGCCATGGGCAGGGACACTCTACACTAGATCAGTGACACGTGTTTCTTTGGTTTCAGCTATCCTCCAATTGTCTCATTTGATCAGTGAATTGGCCAACCGTAGGAGAAGCTCCGCCATAATTTCTTGCCACAATCCTGCTTGCCAGAATATTTGCATAATTAGGAGGAGCAAGTTTGATGAGCTTTTTAGCAAGACCAGTTCCTACAGGAATTTCATCAGGATTCAGAGTCTCATGACCACCATAGAGTACCTCTCTAACAGCAAATTCTCTCAGACGCTTAATTCCTTCCTCTATGGTAGTCCAGGGCTTAGGATTCCATGGGAGATCATCTCGGGAAGGATATCTCATGAGGGTTGCCATTAAAAAGGCGTATCCACAGAGTAACCTTACCGAGAGTCCTACCTAGATGTCTATCTATTCCATTATCCTTTGAGAGAGTTCCTAGTTGAGCTGCTGACTTGTCTCCAACCATTAGAGCTGGAGCACCTGTATCGTAGCATCTACCAAGCCAAGCTAGGATTGGCTCCTTATCTGCTCTGATATAATCTTTACGCACATTCCTTATCTCTTCCCTTGGTGAAGAATAGTCAAGAATGTCATCTGACTCCTCCTCTTCCTCCTCTTCCTGAACTTGTTGCCCCATTAATCTCATTGTCACTCTCCTAAGAATCTCTTTAAGGTCAGGTGTACCACCTCTTGTTGTCCTGCTATCAGCAATTTGCCCTGCATTTCCATCCAGTGATGTTCTCAATGACTCAGCTATATCTTTAAGACAAATCTTCTCCTCTTCCTCAGCAGGGTCTCTTAAAGCAGAAGTTCCCTCACCAGCATCAGCATCTGAATCAGCTTTGGTCTTTCCACCTCTCGTCTTTAAAACAGCTACCTGCTGAACTGGAGCTGTGTTTGAATTTACAGCTGGCTTAACAGAAGCTGACAGGTTTTGAGACGGATCAGCTGCTGTGGAGGACACTTCCGGTCCCGCTGAAGAAGAAGGAGGAACTGGCTTTGCCTTGCTAATGGCTGCCGAGGACGGGGGAGCCGCCATGTTAGGCGCTGCTGCTGCAGCTGGCTGATTGCCAGAACCACCAACAGCACCGTTCAGAGCAGCCTTTCCGATGGAATTTTTAGCTTTATCTTTAACTGATACAGATCCTCCCTTCTCCTCATCACTAGATATTTCTGGGGTCGAGTTAGAGCTGTTCTTTCTCCTCTTGGGTCTACGCCTAATTACAAAGCAGGTCTTAGATACCTTTCTCTCCCGGTACAGCGTATATAACAAGTACGCAATCACCATCACCAGCAGCAGATTCAAACACATCACATAAATCACCTTTGGATCCCAGCCATCACTTAAAACGACCCTTTCACCTACTGGGATCTTAAACTTGTTTATCTCTATGGGCAGAGTGGTTGAGGTCACATTCCTGTATCTATTAAGCCAAAAGAATCCCAGGCACCGGTCATAGAGAAGCTGAATCTTATACTTAAACCATAAATACAATTTTATACATCAAGTATCTGCCTAAGCGATCGAAAATCAATCCCAGAACATGCTTATAGATAAGGACCCCAAAAATTGAAAAAAACAGACGCTCTAAAATCCAAAACACTTTCATCTTTGCAACTCCAACCTGAGCAGACAATAAATCAAGCAACTTTTGCTCTGCTTCTGGACAGCAACTATCCACAAGCCCCACGTTGGGCGCCAATTAAAAAAATATGTGGTGGGGTGAGAAAGTTCCCTCCCCACACACAGGGAAAGAAACCACAGCTAGCTCAGTCGGAAAAGCGGATGAAAGCTATATTTACAGGCAGAAATGGAATGCAATGAATATATACACAAATATACAATATTTACAATATATATATATAGGAAAACAGCAATGAACACAATGCAGAAAAACCTTTTCCCTCCAGCCGGCCAGGGGGGTTCCCTGAACCCCCCTCTCTCCCTCCCCACCTCCCCTTTTTCCCAAAAAGGGTTAGAGAGAGAGAGAAAGGCAATTAAGGAAGAAAAATTCTGTTAGCTCCAAAAGCACATGCAAAATTAGTGTTCTTATCTTGTTAGCTGTTAACTCAAGGCCGTTCCTGCTTCAGCAAGAGAGAAACACAGACTGCACCCAGCCTGAACCCAGACCAGACACAGACTGAACTAACAGAACCCAAACTCCAAACTGCACCCCACAAGCACCAATGAAATTAGTTTAGACTATCTTGTTTTTGTTCAAATATCAAAAACATTCAGCCAGAGTGTTCAGCAACTGTCTCTTTCTTAAAGGCATAGCATCAACCGGTCACAATCAGGCTGGCCAGAGCCTCATCCAGCCTGGTCTTAAACCCCTCCAGGGACGGGGCCTCAACCACCTCCCTGGACAACCCATTCCAGGGCTTCACCACCCTCATGGTGAAGAACTTCCCCCTCACATCTAGCCTGAATCTCCCCACCTCCAGCTTCATTCCATTCAGAGAAGTTCTTATGAGAGATGTCTAACTGAAAGCTTTGCCCTGGCTGACTATATGTGCATTTATTTTCTACTTAAATCTGGGCTAATCTAGTAAAATCTCATTTGTGTGAAATTAGTATTTCTGGAGAGTGGGTTAGGGTTTTTAATAGAGTCCTTCTCTGAATGCTATATTATGCGAGAAGTCTCTCCTCAAGTCTTCACATAGTTTCTTGTCACCTTTGGTTCTCCAGCATGAATGAAGAGATAGATGTTGCTGTGCAATTTAGTATGTTATTGATGATCCAAATCACACTATTTTATAGAGCGTCTGCTGTGTATGTGAATAGTGCAGCATAACTTTTCAAGTAGTAACATTTATGCTGGAGGGAAAAATGTCATAATGAGAGTTTTCCTGCAGTTCTGACTTATAAAAAAAAATAAAACCAAAATAATTTATTTTCTGAACTCAGTGTTGATATTTTTTAAACTTTTGCAGAAAGGAAAATGGAAAAACCTCATAGGAATCTGTATGAGGCCATCTGGTGTCCCAGCAACCATGTTATAGGAATTAAATTCTATGTTAGGGATGCTGAAATCCTTGAGGTATCCTGTTCTGGCCTTTAGTGCTATACAGGAGATCTAGTAGTCCCAGGAGGTCCCAGTATATAACTGGAATAGCAGGAAGGAAATCAGGCAGAGATCAGGTGCAGACAGGATATGTAGATCTTTACATAGAGATTAATCACCATTCTCTCTTTGTCCCAGTGAATATTCAAATGTTGAGGGGATTGGATGAGGCACTTGGTGCCATGGTTTAATCATGAGGTCTGTGGTGACAAGTTGGACTTGATGATATTCAAAGTCTCTTCCAAACTTGGTGATCCTGTGATGCTGTGATTTTCTATGAATAGAATAGTGTTGGAGAATGGCTTAAATCTAAGGGACATGTCTCTGTGGAACAGCTGCTTGAGCAGGATATGTAGGCCTTACTCCATCTTGTTGTTTACCGCTCATAGCTAGCTGCCTTGCTGAAGCAGCAAGGTCACTATGGCCTCATGGCTGTTCTTGCAGCTGTGTGTTTGCAAGATAACTGGATGGGAAAGGAACAGCTAGGTAAGATAATTGGATGGGAAAGGAAGAGCTAGTAAGAAGGGAGTTTTCTTGGAATGTACACAGAGCCTTTGATATTGTACACAGGCATAATTGCAGGTGGGCTGGATATTATAATGTTGCCTTCAGTCAGAGACCAATAGAATAGTGACGCTTGTGCATATTTAGCTGAAATGCTATATAAGCTGTGTATCCGGGCAATAAAGGTGAAGCGTGCTTATCAATCACATTGATTGCTGCTGTCTTCCCTCGCCGCTCCCCGACATCTGGCGCCCGAACAGGGACGATCTACTGGGGTAAGGGAGAGAACCCCCGACGCGGGACCTTCTCGCGGTCGTGGTGGTGGCGAGCCCGGAAAAGCATCGATTAGCAGCGAATCGAAGGGCAAAAGTGCGACTCGACGCTGGCGTAGGGAGTTCGTACCGTGCCTGAGCTGGGTTTCCTGAATTGGAATTAAGCTCGCCGTCCGGGTAAGGGCTGCTACTCGACTTCCACGGGTTTTGAAGGCTGCACTAAGGGATGGAAAGCGAAGTAGCTCTTAACTTATTTTTAAGCTTCCTTGAGAAACGCAGTGTAGGGGATGTGGATTTAAAGAAGCATCCTGAACGTTTATTACAGTTTGGTAGAGAGAATGGGTTTTTTAAGTCGTCGGAAGATGTGTTTAGTGTTGATGTGTGGAAAGAAGTAGGTAATACGTTGTGGTATAAGGTGATTGATGATGATAAAGTTGCTCGTAAACTCATGAAGCCGTGGAGAGGTATTATGAATTGTTTAAATCAGTATCAGACTGAGAAAAGGGTTGCGGCGGTAGCAACAGCTGCTTTGGATGGGGTGCAAGGTCTGGAAGGGGCGCAAGGGAAACCAGGATTACATCAGTTTGGTTGTGATTATACACCTAGCCCTCCGATCGGGAATACTATCTTGATTTCTAATCCTGCTCGGGCTAACAAGGAGCTCCCCTCAGACGGTTGTAAAGCAATTACGGTACCATCTGCTCCCCCTTTGAGCACCGTTCCGCATGATCAGTCATGCAGTGCCTCTCCTCCCCAGCCCTCTCTCCAGCTATCACCTAACATAAAAGTTGAGAAAGAGCGGTTTCCTGAGACAGACGAGGAAGAGCTGGAGAGGGAGGCTGTACAATATCACAAGGAGGAAGCATTTGTGGCTTGTAATCCTGCTGTTAAGGATTCGAAATTAAACAGTGAGGATCTTATGCTCGAAAAGTTTCAGAAGAAGGTAGAAGAAGTTGGTAAATCTAAGCAGAGTACTCCTCCTATTATAAAGATCGATTGGTTGTCTATTCGAAAGGAAGCGTTGCATAACAAGGATTATGAGCTTTGTGATTCTCTTGAGGAGTTACAGGCTTTTCCAGTCACCTATACGCAGAATGGCAGGGGTGAGCTTGAAGCTGTGTATAACCCGATAGATTGGAAGTTGTTGTCCCAACTGAGAGCTACGGCGAAGGAGTGCGGGCTGCAGGGTGAGCCTACTAAACAGATGATAAATTATATATGGTCCACAGGAATTTTGTTGCCTGAAGATATTAAAGCTATTATGCGCATGGTAGCAACACAGTCCAGCCTTATGCTGTGGCAAGCGCATTGGCTTCGGCTATGTGATAGATATGTTACACATAATCCAAACAACAATGTTACTGTAGAACAGCTGATGGGGTCAGGGAATTTTCAACAATGGAGGCACAAGCTCAGTTAGGTCCAGAAAGGTTACAGCTTGGAATGCGGCTTGCGAGAGAAGCGCTTAATAGAGTCAGAGTAGCACCTCCTGTACCCTCGTATCTGTCCGTTAAGCAGGAGAGGAATGAGTCATTTGCAAGCTTTGTAGATAGGGTGACTGAGGCCATCAATCGGGCAAATGTGCAGGAGTATGTGAAAGGAGCTTTGCTTCGTCAGTGTGTGTTAGAGAACTGTAACGGCCCCACTAAGAATATTCTTTCTACCATGGCCGCTGATGCATCAGTAGAGGAAATGCTTGAACGCATGTCCCATATTCCCGTAGGACCACAGGCTATGATAGTTGAGGCTTTAAAGGAGTTAGGGAAAGATATGGTGCAAGCCCAAACCCAAGCCTTTGCAGCCCTTACGCCGTTGTTACCAGCAAATCAAGAGCAGAGACCACAGGGGAAAGTTAAATGCTACAGATGCGGAAAAGCGGGGCACTATCGTCGCAATTGCCAAGCAGGACCTGTGTGGTGCAGAAACTGTAACACGAGAGATCACGCAACTGAGACATGCAGGCGCTCGGGAAACTTCAAGCGGAGCGCGAAGGGCAGCGGCGTGAAGACCCCAACAGCAGCCCCTGTGTGGCAATCGCACATCAACTCCAGCCAGCCTCAACTCTTAAACCAGCCACCCCAGGAAGCCTTGGGCTGGACCTGGCAGCAGCAATAGAAACAGTGCTAATAGACTCTAAACCAGTGAAAATTGCTACGGGTGTGACAGGACCTGTAATATACCGAGGACAACCGTGTGGAGCTCTGTTGCTGGGACGCTCCTCAGCAGGTCTAAAGGGACTGTTTGTTATGCCTGGAGTTATCGATGCAGATTTCACTGGAGAGATTTGTGTGGTCGCTATGACATTTTTTCCACCCTTGGTTATTGCTAAAGGTAGTCGTATTGCACAACTGGTACCATCCTTACAACTTACAGAAGCGGCTACAGCAGTGTCTCAAGACGCGAGAGGAGACGCAGGTTTTGGATCGACGGGAGGAATGGCACTACTGTGTATGTCTATGGATCAGCGTCCGAAGGCTAAGATCACTTTGGACAATGGGCATGAGCAGCTCCAGCTAAATGCATTACTAGACACAGGAGCTGACATTACCATCATTTGCCGTTCAGTCTGGCCTGACAATTGGCCAACTACCTCCATGTCGACAGGTGTGGAAGGCGTTGGTGGTACAGCGTCGGTCAGCAGGAGTCATGATAAGATCCGAGTCATTATTGATGGTCGTGTCTGTGTATCCTTTGTGACCATAATGCAGTTACCTTCTAAAGTGGAAGCACTGATTGGCCGGGACATTCTTACCCAAATTGGGGCACGGCTTGTGACTAATGGCTGTTTTTAGCAGCGGTCACTACTTGGGCTTTCCCGATCCGGTTAACTTGGCTGACAGATGAACCAGTGTGGATCGAGCAGTGGCCGCTGAAGAGAGAAAGCCTGGAAGCAGCTCACCAATTAGCTTTGGAACAACTACAACTAGGCCACATTAAACCATCCGTTAGTCCGTGGAATACTCCCATATTTGTTATCAAGAAGAAATCTGGCAAATATCGATTACTTCACGACCTCAGAAAAGTTAATGATCAGATGGAAACTATGGGAGCCCTGCAACCTGGCATGCCAAATCCTGCGATGTTGCCAGCAGGATGGAACTTGCTCATTATAGACTTAAAGGATTGCTTTTTTACCATCAATATTCATCCTGATGATACCAAACGGTTTGCTTTTACCTTGCCAGCTTTAAACAGGGAAGCACCTGCTGCACGCTATGAGTGGGTCGTGCTGCCTCAAGGAATGAAGAACAGTCCTACCTTGTGTCAACTATTTGTCGATGCAGCTTTGCAGCCAGTGCGGCAAGCTTGGCCAGAAACATTAATATATCATTACATGGATGATATCCTTTTTGCACAGGAGCAACCATTCACGCAACAACAGGAGATATTGTTAACAGAACAACTCAGCAGGAGTTCTCTTGTAGTGGCAGCAGAAAAGATACAGAGGACTGCGCCTTGGAAATATTTAGGATGGACAATATCAGATTCTGTTATACGGCCGCAGAAAATTACTATTCAAAAGGATCTTCGTACCCTGCATGATGTTCAGAAATTTATGGGTGATATTCAATGGCTTCGTCCTGTGATTGGCACTAGAAATTCGCAACTGGAAATTTTACGACCTCTTTTAAAGGGCACTAATCCTGCTGCACCAGTCGTGTTAACGCAACAACAACAGAAAGCAATCAGTGACATTGCCGAGTCCATCTTAAAACAATCAGTGTCGCGGCGACTTTTTGATTTACCAATTGATTTGACTATCCTGGGTGATGGTCCATTTTTGTTTGGTGCACTTACACAATCTACACCAGAAAAAGGGGATCGTGTGTGGGTCCTAGAATGGATATTTGGACCCCTGCAACCTCGTAATTCGATTCAGACGAAAGTGGAATCGTTGGCCCTTATAATTCGGAAGGGTCGAGGACGAGTGCTGCAAGTGATGGGACAGGAGCCGAATACGATCTATGTGCCAATTCGACAAGAGGATCTGAACTGGTTTTTACAACATTCGGTAGAGCTACAAAAAAGCCTTCTGGGACTAAGTGTGCAAGTAGCTTTGACATCAGTACCTCTTCCTTTGAAATGGGTAGCTAAGCAAGAATGGATGTCTGTACCAAAGCGAAGTGAGGACCCATTGCCTGATGCACTTACTGTCTTTACAGATGCAGGAAGAAAATCTAGGAGAGCAGCAGTTACATGGCAAGCAGATGGACAATGGCAACATGTTCTTCTGGAAGCTGCTCCAGGAGACTCACTGCAAACACTGGAACTTGCTGCAATGGTTTATGCTTTTAAACGCTGGCTGCAGCTTCCTCTTAATGTAGTATCTGATTCTTTGTATGCAGTAGGAGTAGCGCAGAGAATAGAGGAGGCCTTATTAAGAGATACTAACAACCGCAGGTTAGGTGAATTATTCTTGCAGCTACAATTAGCCATTCGGCAGCGAGATGCTCCCTATGCAGTGTTACATGTTAGAAGTCATCAAGGTGCAATTGGCTTGGGAGAGGGTAATGATAGAGCTGATAGATTGGTATCTTTATTAGTACCAATGGATGCCTTTACGAAAGCTCGTGATGCACATGCTACTTTTCACCAGAATGCTAGAGGTTTGCATCGTTCCTTTGGTATCACGATGGATGAGGCACGGGGACTTGTGAGAGCCTGCCCGCAGTGCAGTCGCCATGCAGGTCCGGGTCTCGGTCTTGGGGTGAACCCCCGGGGTCTCGGCCCGAACGAGGTATGGCAGATGGATGTTACTCATGTGGCACATTTTGGGAGGCTCAAATATGTCCATGTCACCATTGATACCTTTAGTCATTTCATTTGGGCCTCAGCACAAGCTGGTGAAAGGACAGTTCATGTGATCCGACATTTGACACTATGTTTTGCTGTAATGGGAGTCCCCGAACAGGTAAAAACAGATAATGGTCCGGCATATGCTGGACACCGAGTTAAGAGATTTTTACAACAATGGGGCGTACAGCATCGTACTGGCATTCCACACTTACCTACTGGGCAAGCTATTGTAGAGAGAGCAAATCAAACATTGAAATGCTATCTAGAGAAATTTGATAAGGTACAAGATCCTCAGGAGAAGCTAGCGCGTGTTCTTTTTGTTTTGAATCATTTATGCATCTTTGGAGAGCAGAAAAACCCTCCTGCCTATGTTCATGGTTCTCTAGTACACCAACAACCTTATCCGCAAATGTCAGTTATGTACCGACAGCCTGCAACTGGACTCTGGATGGGCCCGGCTCCAGTCAGGTATTTAGGCAGAGGTTACATGTGTGTGTCTACTCCAACAGGTCCTTTGTGGGTTCCAAGCAAGTGGACTCGACCAGTACCAGCGACACAGGAACATGGAGATTCTTCTGCGACACAGGAACATGAAGATTCTTCTGTTTCTAATGATGCCTCTGATGGGCCTGACGATCACATCGATAAACCCGAGAACTAACATGTGGGTTACGTGGGCCAACCAGACAGGCAATTTAGATTTTTGCCTGAGCTTGCAGTCTGCGGTAGAGCCTTTTAAAACATGCTTGGTTGGTGTTCCTGATCTTAATGCTTATGCTTTTAGAAATTATAGTGTGTATGCTGATTGCTCTAAAGCTACTAGTACTTCGGAGTGTGCTGCAGGACTTATTGCAGGACTGAACGTTACCCTACCCTGGGATCCACAAGAACTGCAACTGTTAGGCTCTGCACAAGTTGGCAATGCATCCCATAACTGGACTCGCACGTGTTTTGTTTTTGGTTCAGTGTATCAAAAGTCAACAGCTCGTATGTACAATGAGGTTCCTCTTGCATCGCAAAACAACCTTTTGGGGTGGACGGTAGTCAGCCCTAGATTGCAAGAGAACTATAAGGTTTATGGTGATTATTGTGGATGGAATGATACACATAAAAAGGGGATGGTTGCAGATGGCACGATATTTGGGGGGGGGGTGATGTTTGGTGCTTATGGGGCGCCTAGGTTGGATCAAATTTTAGTACACTATAGGCATGATCAAGCTCTATATCGGTATTTCACTGGAACTTTATCTTATTTGTGGAACAACAACACAGCCAAGGCTTTACCTCCTGGAATCTTTTTGATTTGTGGTGATAGAGCCTGGCAGGGAATACCAAAAAATGCCTATGGAGGTCCGTGTTATCTGGGTAAGCTTACCCTATTTGCGCCTCGACATCGAGATTGGTTAAACATCTCTGCTGCACTAAAACGTCGACCAAAAGATCTTTGCTCCATTTAGATGGAAGTTGCAAAGATGATGTAGTTTTGTGGTCAGCTACAGCAAATTTCTTTGCTTCTCTTTTTATTCCTGGTCTTGCTGCTAAGCAGGCTTTAAAGCAAATTGAGAAGTTGGCTTGTTGGTCAGCTAAACAGGCTAATGTTACTACTGAAGTTTTAAATCAATTGCTTTTAGATCAAAATAGTTTAAGGCATGCATATTTACAGAATAGAGCTGCTATTGATTTTTTGCTTTTAGCTAATGGTCATGGCTGTGAGGATTTCGAAGGCATGTGTTGTTTTAATTTGTCTGATCATAGTCAATCAATTTATAAAAGGATTGCTTGGTTGGAAAATCATACTCAATCAATTGTTAAAAATGTAAATCCTTTAGATCAATGGTTTCATTCTTGGTTTGGAAATATATCTCCTTGGTTATTAGGTCTGCTTAAGGAAGGTTTACGCTGGATTGGAATTGTTCTGTTGATATTGCTTGTTTTGCGTATTGCATATGGATGTCTTATGAGAAGTGTAAATGAGGTAACATCTCGAGCTTTTCTTGTACAAAAGAAAAAGGGGGGAATTGTTGGAGAATGGCTTAAATCTAAGGGACATGTCTCTGTGGAACAGCTGCTTGAGCAGGATATGTAGGCCTTACTCCATCTTGTTGTTTACCGCTCATAGCTAGCTGCCTTGCTGAAGCAGCAAGGTCACTATGGCCTCGTGGCTGTTCTTGCAGCTGTGTGTTTGCAAGATAACTGGATGGGAAAGGAACAGCTAGGTAAGATAATTGGATGGGAAAGGAAGAGCTAGTAAGAAGGGAGTTTTCTTGGAATGTACACAGAGCCTTTGATATTGTACACAGGCATAATTGCAGGTGGGCTGGATATTATAATGTTGCCTTCAGTCAGAGACCAATAGAATAGTGACGCTTGTGCATATTTAGCTGAAATGCTATATAAGCTGTGTATCCGGGCAATAAAGTTGAAGCGTGCTTATCAATCACATTGATTGCTGCTGTCTTCCCTCGCCGCTCCCCGACAGAATAGAATAGAATAGAATAGAATAGAATAGAATAGAATAGAATAGACCAGCTAATCATCTAAACCATGCAAGCAAGCACCCTATCAAGTGTCCTCCCGAACACCTCCAATGAAGGTGACTCCACCACTTCCCCGGGCAGACCATTCCAATGGGCAATCACTCTCTCTGTGTAGAACTTCCTCCTAACCTCCAGCCTAAACCTCCCCTGGTGCAGCCTGAGACTGTGTCCTCTTGTTCTGGTGCTGCCTGCCTGGGAGAAGAGACCAACCTCTGCCTGTCTACAATCTCCCTTCCAGTAGTTGTAGAGAACAATAAGGTCACCCCTGAGTCTCCTCCTCTCCAGGCTAAGCAACCCCAGCTCCCTCAGCCTCTCCTCATAGGGCTTGTCTTCCAAACCCCTCACCAACTTTGTTGCCCTTCTCTGGACACGTTCCAGCAAGTCAACATCCTTCCTAAACTGAGGGGCCCAGAACTGGACACAGGACTCAAGCTGTGACCTAACCAGTGCGGTGTACAGGGGCAGAATGACCTCCCTGCTCCTGCTGGCTACACTCTTTCTGATGCAGGCCAGGATGCCATTGGCCCTCTTGGCTGCCTGGGCACACTGCAGGCTCATGTTCAGCCTACTTTTGACCAGTACCCCCAAGTCCCTCTCTGCCTGGCCGCTCTCCAGCCACTCTGACCCCAGCCTGTAGCACTGCATGGGGTTGCTGTGGCCAATGTGCAGAACCCAGCACTTGGATGTGTTAAATCTCATGCCATTAGATTCTGCCCATCTGTCCAGCCTGTCAAGGTCCCTCTGCAAAGCCTCTCTACCCTCCAGCAGATCAACTCGTGTCCCCAGCTTGGTGTCGTCCGCAAATTTACTGATGATGGACTCCATGCCCTCATCCAGATCGTCAAGAAAGATGTTGAAGAGCATGGGGCCCAGCACTGATCCTTGGGGCACACCACTAGTGACAGGCTGCCAGCTGGATGTGGCACCATTCACCACCACTCTCTGGGCTCGGCCCTCCAGCCACTTCCTAACCCAACGCAGTGTGCTCCCATCCAAGCCATGGGCTGATAGCTTGGCCAGGAGTTTGCTGTGGGGGACAGTGTCACAGGCCTTGCTGAGGTCCAGGTAGACCACATCCACAGGCCTCCCCACATCCACCAGTCGGGTCACCTGATCATAGAAGGAGATCAGGTTGGTGAGGCAGGACCTGCCTTTCCTAAATCCTTGCTGGCTGGGCCCGATCCCTTGGCCATTGTGTAAGTGCTGTGTGATTGCACTCAAGATGAGCTGTTCCATAATCTTGCCTGGCACTGAGGTCAGGCTGACAGGCCTATAATTCCCTGGCTCTTCCAACCAGCCCTTCTTGTGGATGGGCACCACGTTGGCCAGACTCCAGTCTTCTGGGACCTCTCCAGTGAGCCAGGACTGCTGAAAATGATGGAGAGCAGCTTGGCCAGCTCATCTGGCAGCTCTCTCAGCACCCTAGGATGGATCCAATCTGGTCCCATGGACTTGTGGGGGTCCAAGCAGCTGAGAAGATCTCTAACTTCACCATCCTGGAACAGAGGGAAAACTGCTGCTCCCTGGCTCCTTCTGCCATCTCTGCAGGCTAGCTCTCTGGAAGACATTCTGTCCTGTTAGTAAAAATTGAGGCAAAGGTCTTAAGTACCTCTGCCTTTTCCTCATCCTTTGTTAGAACGTTCCCCTCCGTGTCCATGAAGTAGACTTGAATCAGAAAGCAAAGCATAATATATCTCAGAATGCTTCCACTACACTGAATGATCCAGTCCTTGTATCTTCAACTACAGACTGTGTTCTACACCAGAGCAATAATTACCTATTTCCAAATAATACTTATCAGACTAATTGCTATCAATAAATTCAAGGACAGAAGGAAAAGCCAGAGGTCTTCACCACCTGCTCTGTCAGTTTGGCCTCTTTTCACCACGTACTGTTCATATGAACATGTTCAGAAAATTTGATTTAAATTAATGCATATTGTTGAGGTGCCTAAACCCATATTTTTTGGATAAGAAAGTATAATGAAAATAAGTTCCACTTCTGTATTTAGCCTGCCACCACAAATCTCTAGCTCTTCAGTGTTTCTCTAAAAAAGTACAAGGAGTATTCAGCAGGGAGGAGAGAAACAGAGAGGGGAATTGATGGGAAATCAGGAAGATGATTAAAGCTGGTTTTATACCTTGTTTTTTGTACAAAGACTATCTCATGAATAGGAAATTTAAACCAAGTGATTCAATATCTCTCATTTCAAAGCTTATTGTGCATACTTATCTGAAAGTTTCAGCATTGTGGAGTCATTCTAGGCAACACCACTTCCACTGATTTCCAGGATTTCATTATAACTGCAGGCCTTGTATCACATTTTTGAAGTGGATTTGAGGATAATACACTGGGAGATCTAGGATAAAGATAAACTTGTAGAAACACACTTTTGAGGCACTTGTAATACACAAAGGGATTAACTATGTCAGTGTTGGTTAAAGTCTGGATAGCATTTTCTCATAACCTGTTGGAAAAACTGTTTTGTTGTTTTGCTGAAGTCACAGACTTACCACAACACTGAGTATTTCTGTTTATATAAAAGAGTCTTTTAGGATCACAAACTCAGACTAGGTGGCGCCCAGTGGTTAAAAGGACTAGGAGTACAAATCTTGTATTACAACAACAACAAAAAATTCTACAGAAAACAGGTGCTAAAGTGCATGATGTGGTCTGACTAGAGCTCCTCGTTACAAGAAGTGTCATGTCTGAAAGAGAGTCACCATGGTTGTTTAATCAAGTTTAGCATCTGGGAAGAAATTAAGAAAATCTTTAATTTAGTTTCTCTTGATCAGGGCTAGCTCTTTAGTAAGTGATGTTGAAAACCTTTCAAACATCAAGGAAAAATTTGTTTTCATATATACACTTTGCTCTTACAGTGTGATACAATCTTCCCAGTTTTTTTGATTAAAAAGAAGAAAGGAGACAGAAACAACAAAATTAATTTACTGAGTATATAATTTAAATTTCTGGAAAGAGAGAAAGAATTCAATCCAGATAGAACATTGTTTTTGTCAATAATGAAGCAAAAATGAGTAAAAGGCAACAAAGACAGAGCATATAATGTGAGTACCAGAAATTAGGGCTGGGAGAACTATTGGAAAGAGGCTGAGTATCATATGCTGATGAGTCAGGGTGCAGATCAAATGAGTTTCAGACAGTAAAAGATGACACAAAGGTTAATTCACCACAGAGACTTTGTGAGCACATCTGTGCTACCAATGAGTCAGGAGCATGGAGAGAATGCCAGTGGGACCCAAGACCAGAATGATTCTCCAGCACACAAAGGAGGTGGAGGAAGAGAAAAATAAGAAAAGAGGAAGAGCAGCAGGATGCAGGAATTCTTACTGGCTCAATCTTTGATGTCTCTTCCAACCTTAGCAATACTGTACTATACTGTACTGTACTACTGTACTATAATAGCTATGGTACCTCTCAATTTAAACTCCTTTAGGCAAGGAATCACATAGCTGCTTCAGTTCACATTTTGAAGAAGAGCACACTACATGTGTCTTTTCACTTTCATTCACATTATTTAATCTGTCAGCAGCCATTTTTGTATTTTCAATCAATTGATTCTTCCTGACGGTCGTGGTTTGGGAGAGCAATCCTCCCACCACGGGCAGAAATAACGACTCAGACAAACAGATTGCAAAAGTGATGGAAAGTTTAAATAGAAAAACAAAAAGGAACAATGAAAGTTTTACAGAGAACCACAAGCACCGTGACAAAGAGAGAGAGATCCCATCACCACCTGGGGGTACACCCAACCCCCCCCCCCCAGGGCTCTTTCTCCCCCCCCAACCCAGCCTTGGGCCTGGGCAGGCCCAAGGGAGGCAGCTCACGCCATTTTACCTAGGCAGCAGCAGGGGACGAAAGAGGAAGTGAAGGCCCCGCGTGGATGTTTTATAGGGGAGCAGGGCATTATGGGAAATGGAATACCTGGTTTCCTGTGACCACCCCCCTGGGCTGGGCCCACCCCTTGGGACCTCCCAGGTGTGGTCTGTGCAGTGGCATCCGGGCCAGCACCCAGCCTAAACCACCACACGCCACCCCTTATTCCATACCATAATCCCTGCACCCAAAACATATCATCATCATGTCTAGCAACAGTCCATGTCTTCATCTGTACGTCCTTCCACACAGTCTCTCACTCAGGCTCAAGTATCAGTCCATTCCAGTTGTTCTTCATATGATGGAGCCTCCCAGCGACGCAGAGTCATTCTTCTGCAGTGTGAATTCCTCGTGGACTCGTTGGGACATCCTGGTCACCTGGGAATGCCTCACAACTTCTCAGCCGAGCCTTAATTCGCATTTACAGTTACTCAGCGGCTTTTTCCACCCCTGGGGCAAGCCGGTCGGAGCAATCAGGCTCCACGACCGCTTTTTTCCATCCCTCCAGGGAGCCGCAGCCGACCGCTTCCAGCCGCGGTCTGAAGCTACACAAAAGCACATTGCAGGTACATTGCCCCCCCACTGGGCGTTGGCGTACCAAGGCATCACCGCGTCCAGTTCACAGCCCTCCCCCGGAAGACGGAGCGGCTGCAGCACAACTCGCTGAGAAGAGAGGAGGCAGAGCCAGGTGCTCGGCGCCGTTTTCGGAACGTGTCCGAAAACACCAGGGAAAGATTTACAGCTGCCGTCGCCGCCTGAACGCAACCCTGCCTGGCCCCCGCCGTCTCTGTCGCCGCGATGCAGAGTCAAAGTCACCTCCACCCCTTCGGGCATCCAAATGGTTATTTCAGCCAAAGCCATGAGCGCGTTCTCAGAGCCTTTGAGGACGGCTTTCCAGCTGAAGTCCCCGCTCGCCCTCAGGTTTCAGAAGCCATCGCTTGTCCGCTCGCCACGGGTGGCCCTCTCCCGCAGCAACAGCCAACCGACCTCTCTCTGCTTGCCGCTGCCGCTCCTCCACGCCGTTCTCGGCCGCTCGTCGCTCCGCAGAGAGCAAGGAGGAGAAGGCAGGTCTCGCCTTCTTAGGCTACTCGAGCATTCTTAAGCTACCCTGAGCAGAAAGTCACAGAAAGAGCCACCCCTCACTGTTCCCAAGCAACAGGAGGGACTTCCATGCCATCAGCCACGCACCAGGTGTCCTTCTGGAGTCCACAGGAGTTCACACAGTCACCCCGACAAAAAAACTTGAGCCCCAACTTCCAAACCAGCAATGCCCCACATTTGACTTTAAACTCTCCATCTTTTGCAATCCGATCTGCAGAGTGGCCACAACAACTAGCCCCACGTTGGGCGCCAAAAGATGTCGTGGTTTGGGAGAGCAATCCTCCCACCACGGGCAGAAATAACGACTCAGACAAACAGATTGCAAAAGTGATGGAAAGTTTAAATAGAAAAACAAAAAGGAACAATGAAAGTTTTACAGAGAACCACAAGCACCGTGACAAAGAAAGGGAAATCCCATCACCACCTGGGGGTACACCCAAACCCCCCCCCCAGGGCTCTTTCTCCCCACCCCCAACCCAGCCTTGGGCCTGGGCAGGCCCAAGGGAGGCAGCTCACGCCATTTTACCTAGGCAGCAGCAGGGGACGAAAGAGGAAGTGAAGGCCCCACGTGGATGTTTTGTAGGGGAGCAGGGCATTATGGGAAATGGAATACCTGGTTTCCTGTGACCACCCCCCTGGGCTGGGCCCACCCCTTGGGACCTCCCAGGTGTGGTCTGTGCAGTGGCATCCGGGCCAGCACCCAGCCTAAACCACCACACTGACATAAATATTGTGGATTTGAGAGTCTATTTATTCTACAACATTAACTTGAAAAATGGGGTATAAGACATTCTGAGTTGTAATGACATGCATGCTTGAGCAAAGGGGAACTGTTTCTAGCAGCATCCAGCAGACTTTGTATATGCTTTGTCCTTCATGTTCCAAGAAATAGAAAGCTCTTTGTCCTGCTCTCCCCAAAATTCATAACTATGATACATAGTAGCCTGTTCTGCATAAGATCATTAATGTTTCTTAGTAAGTAGCAGAGAGCAAGTTAAAGGATGGTTGGATGTGGTAAGAGACAAAGGTAATTTTGAAAGCAGGCAGAACACAGTAAATTTTAGAGATACAAGAGTGGGATGTCTAATTTCTAGATTCTGTGTGTGATATGGATGTCTGGGGTGGGTTGAAATTTCCCCCCAACATTAAGTTTGCCAGACCAGGTCAGCTGGAAGAAAATGAAAGCTGCATTTACAAGGAAAACTACAGTCTACAGTGGAATGAAATTAATATGTACAAAATATACAGTATTTACAGATATTTGCAATTAACAAACAACACAAAAACCTCCCTGGTCAAGAAGACCAGGGAAGCTGTCCCTCTGCTCTCCCCCTGTCCAAAAGGAAGGAAGGAGCACAGAAAAAGTAGTTAGACTTCACTGAAACAGTTCAGCCAAGGTCAAGCACAAGCAGATTAGTATCCCTTCAGAGCACAAAGTGAGCAGAGAAGAGTAGCCCCTCAAAATATATTGGTATATCAAATCTTGTGGTAGATTTCTCTCCAATGGAATAGTTTAAAATTATCTTTAGTTTTCCTTTTTACACCCAATAGCAATCTATTTACATTTTTCTACTTTTCTGATCAAAATCTGTAATAAAATTTTAAAGGCATAGCCTAAAACTACCAGAGTGTCTAATCCTTATTGTAATGAATGGAGATCTAGAGCTTAGTTCAGTTGTCCTTCCACATATTTCTGGTGCTATCTGAGATGTCCTTGGATGTCCCACCTGGTCTCAATCTGCTCCTCCAGAAAGATAAAGGGTTGCCTGTGGTCAGAACTAATCCTGAGCAAATGTCCAGGAAGTCTGGTGTTTCTGAAAACTCACTGGGCACCTATATTTAGATAACTGAATCCTGCCATTACTAAACAGATTGTATTAACAGCTACTCAGCTGACCAGAAGTGTGTTCACCTTCTGGTGTACTGAATAGATCTTGAGATTCTCTTCCATTTACTAGGTCACTATTGAGTACAAAGAGCTGGGGCTCTTCAGCTTGGAGAAGAGGAGACTAAGGGGTGACCTCATTAATGTTTACAAACATGTGAAAGGTGAGTGCCAAGAGAATGGAGTCAGGCTCTTCTCAGTGAGGGTGATGGAACACTGGAACAGGCTGCCCAGGGGGGTTGTGGTGTCTCCCTCTCTGGAGATATTCAAAACCTGCCTGGATGTGTTCCTGTGTAATCTGGTGTAGGTGATCCTGCTCTGGCAGTGGGGGTTGGACTAGATGATCTTTAGAGGTCCCTTCCAACCCCTAACATTCTGTGATTCTGTGAATGACAAATTAAATATACAATATTCCATACTTGCTCTGAAAAATTACAGAAGTTTCAGTTAGAAAAAAGTAGTTTATTGCACTTAGTTCATTTCAATGGTGCTGACATAAAGTACAGTACTTTTAAAAATCCCAAAACTGTACTTTAACAAGTATTCTCTCAGGGATCTCTATAAAAATAGAAATTAAATAATGCTAGTTAGTGCAATGTCCCATCATGCATCTATTAATTTCATCTAACACTTTTCCTTGTTATTTCCTACTCAGAAGCAGTAGGTGCTAAAAAACAACCAGAGGCTGAAGAAAAGGTGAGGAAATATAAACAACTGTGGTAAGGCCAATGCACACAACTACCAATTTTCTACATTCCCCATTATCCATTTGCAGAGTCAGCTTGACTGACTCTAATCACCTCTCAGTAGTGGGCCAGTAATTATAGCCACGGGGACCAGCTTCTCCTTCCCTTTTATGTAGAGCCATGAAAGCAGAAAGAAATGGCATGACAACAACTGGGGAAAAAAACAGCACCTCTTTGCAAGACTTACTTTCCCCTAGCTAGAAGCCTGATGCTAAATAAACAGTTATTCTCTGCTTCACTTTCCAAACTCTTTCCCAACCATAAGGCTTTATGTGCTACAGAGTATGTTCTTCTCTGGGTTTGGGGGCACTTGACATCTGAAGAACACAGCCTAAAAGGTACTTTATGAGGATTGTTTTTAACTGCTCTTGCAGAAAAATCTGGAAAACCTACTTCCTGACTTAGCAGTCTATTTTTATAGAGGGACTATCAAGCAGTTAAAAACTTTTCATATAATTTCCACTGTTTTCTGCAGACAACATCCAATAAAACATTGTAGCTCCACACCAGGCAGAACAAAAGAAGTTTCTTCTGCACTGGTCTGCAGCACACCATGACATTGTCCTTTGTAAAAAGTCACCAGAGAAGCTTGCCTTCTCTAATTATTTTATTTGATAATACAAATAATTTCAAAATTAAATTACTTTATTTTGAGCCAGCTACAAAAATATGTAAATGAGTAGCAATGCTATGATTTTTGCATCTTTAACACAGTTGAAAGACCATCTGACATTAGAACACACTTCAAGAAGTAGTAGTTAATATTGTTAACAGGAAAGTTAACCATGACCAACAACATCTATTCTTTTTCTTTACCTCTCATTAAACAAACCAAGATAAAAATCATACATATAATCTATGAAAATTGTCATACTGGATCAAATATCTTCATACGGGATCAAATATCCAGGCCATGATCCTGTCAGAAGCAGAGGGTTGGAGAAGAATGCAAGGTAAGAGCAGAGCTTTTGTTTATAGTTTGGACTCCACAGCACCATGTGATTGAAAGTTTATGCCACCTTAAAAAAACATGTACACACAAACAAAACCAAAAGGAAGAAAAAAACAGGCAAGCATAAACATATTGAGACTATGGACAACAAGATCTAATGTTGTGAGTACTTAATACCCAAAAAATGTGATGAGTGGTGAAAAAACAAGAGCAAACAGGCTAAATGATGTTCCTGTAGTGCTATATTCCAGAAACTGTGGCAGCATACAATTTTCTTGTAGTATCTGCTTAAGGAAAATGGGTTTGGCCCTTAAGGAAAATGGGTTTGGTTGACCTCTCAGAACACAGGATAATTTAGGATTAGAATTTATAGAAATAATTTTAATTCAACTTTGTAAACAAATGTCAAGTTTTTTTCAGAAACCAGGGACATGTAAGTCTACTATCTTCCTCCACTGCAATATGAAATTGCTTGAAAATTAGGTTGTTTGGATGTTCGTAGTGAGTTAGGGTAATACTTGCACTCTTCAATGGGCTTCTGAGAGCAGAGAAGACTTTATGAAGGACATCAATATCTTATAATTCCTTGGGTATCTTCAGAGCCTGGTCAATGGATTTGTGTAGGAGTAATATGTAACTGAATGACAGACTTATGCTTAGATGAATAAATTATGCATTTGTGTCAAAACAGGAGAATATAAGGTTGTGGACACTAGGCAACATGAATCCAAGGAATCCACTACTACTCTACTACATAAATGCTAACATGACAAGAAATGGGCAGATCAGAGAACAGTCACTTCCCACAGCACTTAACTCACTCAACTAGAATAATCCTTATTGTACATTAACTCACTGTGGGCTATATTTAGGGGTGTGGTTTTTTTAAAAAACATTAAAAAGGAATGAGGTGGCTATGCCAACCCTGAGACATTAGCAAGATCTAATAATGTCCTAATTTGTTTGTATCTGTGTTAATAAATGTCACCCTTTTCTACTTAAGAATTATGAAAAATGAGGCCTCAATATAGTGTATGGGTTCAGTTAGAAACAGTGAATTATGTCTCACAGACACAATTCTCATCCAACAGGTCTGTATTTTACTTACATATTTTGACAGATGTTTGTCATTTTCAAGCAATATGCCTTGGATAGATATCCAAATAATTTTATTCTTCATGGTTCATTGCTGAGAGCCTAAAACAACAATCTCCAACTTTCAGTTAAGTACTGTGGAACAGGGTGGTATGTTTGTCCATCATACCTTGATGGAGAAAATACAAGTTAGTTGTGTCATGGTCAAGACAATGTCTACAGTTCCCTAGTGAGCATACAGACAGACAGAGGTGCTTTCTGACAAAAATTTGCAGTCCTGAACATCCCTACTCAGCTTCTAACTCTTAAAGCACATACAGCCCAAAGACCCTGCTGATATTTCTGTTGTTCAAGAACCCAGAATTTTGTTTCCTAGAGTACTCATCAGTTCTTTATGCTTTGCTGCATCCAGCTGGGATGATATCTTTCTCCCACTGTCAAGTAAGGATACTTGAAAACAGGATTGCACTCCAAAGGCCACTCTTGCATAGAAAGCCAGACCATTCCTATGTGGACAGTGCATCCCAGCTCTGCCACCATTCTCCACTCCTCAGCTCAGGATGCCCCTGCTCAGGGCACCCCTGCTGCAGCCCAGCTGGATAACCTCAGATCACACCACTGGGAAACAGTTGCGGCAGAAGGAGCTGCCAGCTTTTCATCTCCCACTTTCTCAGGAACCACATGTGACCAGATCCTCAGCTTTGGATCTTGCCTGAACACATTGCAGCTCACTCTTGTGCCTGCTGACTGCCACGTACTGGATCCTGTTGGACCTCACACCTGCCCCATCACTGTGGTCTTGTGGGGATGTTCCAGGACTCTGGACTGGTCATAATCACTATCCCTTCTCCCATCCCTACTGCCTCACTGAGTGCTGCTGAATGGACCCTGGTCAGAGAAGGCACAGCCCTGTCAACCTTGAGGCCATCCTCAGCTCATGACTCCCCTCCTATGGGGCAGCAATCCATTGCATCATCCTGTTATGTATGGAGGTGTATAGTCAGAGCACTTTTTGATACTAGTGTTCATTTGTTCTGTGGTTGGAGTACATCATTCCACCTTTGTGAAAATGGAGAGAAATGAAATCTTGTTGAGATTAGATTAAATGTCAAAAAAGGATTAAAGTGACTAGGGAGAATAAAATTTCATTTATTCCCTTCTATGAAGATCACTTGCTCTTTTGGTGTCAAACAGTTAATGGTCAAGGAGACAGACTTTCCTTGGGCTTCTCCAGAGGTGGCATTCTTGGCTGCTGTGCTGCTGAGTGCTTTACCAGCCTAAGAATAGTTTATTGTGTGACAGTTGGAAGGATAGGAAAGTCTGTGCTTCTCAAGTCAGAAGAAGACCTTATATCTGGTCTGTCATACTCCAATAAATTTTAGAAATAATATAGTAAGAGAAGAGGGGAAAGGATCTATGAGCCCTGAAGAAGACCAGAGTTGAAGTAATCGCCTTTGCACAAATAATTCTTCCTAGCCAGAGGAGATGTTGGTTTTGGGGAAATCTCCCTGTTGCATCCAAGATGATTTGAAACATACTGTGAGAACCAACTCTTCCTATATGTACTTTGCCTGTACACGGAGACTATAGCTTGTAACATGATTTTGGCTTCCCCTTTGGGATCTATATATTGCAACAATTAGTGCTGCAGAAAGTGTCTAAGCCCCAATTTGGGTTTCATATCCTTATTTCTGTGTTAATAAAGCAGTGTCTGGATGAAGACATTACCTCAGATCATACCATACATGATCCTTATCTGCTCTTACTCAAATGGATGTGAATCCTAAGAAGAATGCTTGGAGTTATTTGTACTTCAGCAAGGAATAAAGTGAGACTATTGCTATTTTAGGCTACTTCAAACAGAAGAGATTCAGACATGTTGATTCTTTACGAAGATGTTTATTAAAGCCTTTGATAGCAAAGCAAAGCAAAACCAAACAACACCCCAAACTATTTATTGTATAGATGAAAGAGCATGGACATTTTCCTAGGCTTTTAAAATTAAATTTTAACAGAAATAAATTTATTGGTTGTCTTTTGTGATTGAGAGCATAATCTTCAAAGAAGAAAACTAGACACTAGCTCTTGTGATCAAGAAACTCTTGATTTCAGTTTTAGCTTGGGTTTAAGCAGCAGTAAATGGCCCTCAAAGAGACGAGACCTCTATTTCATTAAAGTCTAAAGGCATAACTAACTGCTCTTTAAAGATCCTTAACATTCAATTAATTCATTATTATAACCTGTGGGACACACTGCTATGTCTCCAAGGGCATCACCAGCCTTGACTGTCCTTGCCCAGGAACCCCAGGCCTCTCTGTACCCTGCCCAGGGCCCAGGATAGGGGCAGTCAGCCCCCGCCCCAATGATGCTTCAGCAGAGCCAGTCTCCAGCTCTCCATAACACTTCTCTGCCCAGCCATGGGCTCCCCCAGGATGGGCCCACCTGTGGGCTCATGTCCTGGACAATCCTTGGCCCATGCCCAGGGAGGCTGCCAGAGTGCCCCACCAGCTACCCTGCTCCTTGCTGATGGTGGGAGAGGCTCCGGCTGCCAGGTCCTGCCCTGACCCACCCAGGGGAGCCCCCATTGCCTCCATAGAGCCCCTGGCCCCACGGGGTCCTGGGATGTGTTTAACTTATATAATGCCAAACATTTGCAGCAGCATCCCCTCCACCAAATATTTTTAAATAAAAATTTTACTAGAAATACTTGCTAGGTTATAATAGCACTGTTCACATCTGAGACCAGCAGACCCCTCTGTTACCTATACAGAAATTACCCTCTGTATATAAAGACAGTTTAGCAACTTCTTGGTTGTCTGAAATTTACTCATGTTAGATTGCTGATCTCTTTTAAGAACTACAGATGAATGGAATATACCTCACTTTAGAATACAAAATTAAATGAACAAAAATAATGCTTGTGATAAGTCATTACACTCCTTTCCTTGCAATTCTCAGTCTGTGATGACCCCTGTACAAGGAAATTAGGCAAATTTATAATACTGCAGAGAATTCCAATGCAAATCACAAGCAAGCAAATGACCAGAGATTCCCTAGTCTGGCTCTACACTACTGCAATATCATTCCCATGAATGTGTTTTATTCATATTGTCTCCAGATTCAGAAAATATCTTATATAACAATTTACTGTATTTTAAACAAAAAGACTTTTGCCCCTCTGGGGAATAACTGAATATCGGTGGCCTTCAATATAAGTTTTCAACTATTAAATGAAATTCTATTTTTCCCACACTACCATTAAAAGTAAAAAATACTATTTTGCATGGGAAATGACATCTTATATGAATAATAGAAGTCCTTGGCTTTTATTTCTGCAGGTCTAATCAAAACTCTGAAGAGAACTAAACTGAGGAATTCAGCACAAACAAGATCTTAGGCTGGATTTTATAATCAATCTCATCCATCAGAATTTCAACACACTCATTTTCTGATGTGTTTTCTGAAAACTTCTAACTTGACATTCAGAAACTGCAACATTCTATGGTGCTGTAAGATGCAAAATCTTTAAGTTTATATAAGTGTCAGTGAGGTAATGCTTATTCTGGATAAGTCTTTTCTCTTGCAGTGTATTAGAAGAAAAAAAATTTAGTTTGAATGGAGTTTGCAAACATGCTTACTAGAAAAGTGGGGGGGGTTATGTATAAGCTGAGTGAATTTAATATGGAATCACTGAAATACAAAATAACACCCCAAAACCACAATGCATTTTATAGTAACTTTTTTACAGGAGAACCATATGTTAAATATTTACATGAGAGTCTGCAACAGTTCCTGGGATGAAAGTGTTTATTAGGTTGAACTAGCTTGATTCAGCTTTCCTTGCATTTTGAGTAGTCATTTACACCTGCACAATGATGTATTCCTCTTCATATTATGTGCTTTTTTTATGAGATTCTGGCAGCACAAAGGGGTCATAAAGTTAGTCTCTGCATGGTGTGGAATCAACTTAAAGGTCTTTTATCACTCCTTTTCATAAGCCTGTAAATACATTTAATAAAAATCTCTAATTACAGAAAAGAGTGGTTGATTACAATCTTGAAATTATGTGAGGCAAGTAAAAACTAGACCTGCTAAATGAAATCACACATCTAGCACAGACCTCCTGCTTGAATTTTCCTGCAAGATGCTAAGATCCTGTTTGGTTTGAGGAAGATAAGGTTGTAGGTGAAGCTGCAGCTTGTCTTTACTCCTATAAAGCATCTGAGGCAGGTTGTTTCCATATGGGAGCACTTTACATATTACCTCCATGTTAAGTCAGTGAAGTTCTACCCTTTTAAAGTCTCTCACTCAGTTTTTATTGAAACTCACATCAATATTTTTCTATTTCTCTCTCTCTTGCCATCTTTTGAACTTCTCATGTAATTAGACTCTAGTCCAACCCACGTGCAGTCAGCAGGGACATCCCCAACTAGATTAGGTTGCTCAGAGCCCCATCAGGCATGACCTTGAATGTTTCCAGGAATGGGGCCTCCACCAACTTCCTGGTCAACCTGTTCCAGTGTCCCATCACCCTCACAGTAAGGAACTTCTTCCTCATGTGTAGTTGGAATCTACACTTAAAACCGTTGCCCCATGTTCTAGTGCTACATGCCCTTGTAAACAGTCCCTCCCTAGATATCATGTAGCCCCCCTTCAGATACTGGAAGGCCACTATAAGGTGGTAGTTTTAAATGGTGTCTTAGAGTAATTTGGAAGCACAAAGGTATAAAACAGAATAACTCATAATACTAAATTGAAAAGTTTTTATGTTATTAAAATAACCCAAGAAAAAGATTTATTTTACTTCTGATATTTACATAGAAGAGATCATTAACAACACCTAGTGCCTTCAACTAAGGGTTAGACACTTTTGGGTTGGGATGCTCATTGTTTCAGAAGGAAGTGTTCACTAAGAAATATTGTGCCAAGCAGGGAGCATTTGAAACAGATGATGAACTAGAAGGTGTAACAAACTGTGATAATTTTGTCTGGGATAGAGATAACTTTCTTCATAGCAGCTCATATGGTGCTATGTTTCAGATTTGTGATCAAAACAATGTTGACAATGTAGGAATTATTTAGTTATTGCTGAGCAATACTTACATAGTGTTAGGACCTTTTCTACTTCTCACACCAACCCACCAGCAAGTAGGCTGGGAGTGCACAAGAAATTGGGAGGGGATACATGTGGGGCAGCTACCCCAGCTGACCAAAGTAACATTCCACACCATATGACATCATGCTCAGCAATAAAAGCTGAGGAAAGGAGGAAATGGACATTTGCAGTGATGGCACTTGTATTCCAAAGTAGTCACTAGATATGGTGGAGTTCTGCTTTCCTGGAGATGGATGAACACCTGCCTGCCAATGGGGAATAGTTGATGAATGTGCAGCTTTTGCTCTTAAACTGTTTTTATCTCATCTCATGAGGTTTTTTTATACCCTTCTGATTCTACCCTCCATTTCACTGTGGGGAAATGAGTGAGTGAATGGATGGTGCTGAGCTGTCCTCTTGCTTAAAATAAAATAAAATAAAATAAAATAAAATAAAATAAAATAAAATAAAATAAAATAAAATAATGTCTTATAAATCACTGGGAGAAATTCTTGGTAACACCTGATCTGGATCACATTAACTGACAGTAAAATAGATTTTCTTTTCCCAATAACTTTTACTGAAATAGAAAGACATGGAATAAATAATGATGGCTTTAAAGACAAACAGATATAACACCCACTAGAAATATAAATAGTAAGTCCTCTGCAGGAAATTTTATTTCATTTGTGCTTATTTTATATCAACAGATGGTTGATATATGCCAGAAGGTGATGTTAAAGATGTCTGTATAGAATTACACAAAATAAATGAGGGCTGAAATATATACATAAGAATTTTATGACATAAAAATATCTTCAGTTATATGGGGTTGGTCTCATTTGGATCTCTTACTGCAGTTGCTGTAACCTGTATCATCTCTTGGAAGTCTCAGTGTCTTTCCCCAAAACCCAAGAAGCCTTGACAGAAACCATCTATCCAGTAGGGTCATAAGAACTAGCCACATTAAATTGCTTCAGCTTTCCATAGAAGATAGATGTGGAAGATACAAGATAATAATTTTAAATGGCAAAAAGTGGGTTTTTTTTTCCTATTTCCAGCCCTCTTTATGTAGGAAATCATTTAGAATAGAATAGAATAGAATAGAATAGAATAGAATAGAATAGAATAGAATAGAATAGGATATAATAGAATAGGAATAGAATAGAATAGAATAGAATAGAATAGAATAGAATAGAATAGAATAGAATTAACCAGATCAATGAGTCCAACCTATCATCCAACACTATCTAATTGACTAAACCATGGCACCAAGTGCCCCATCCAGTCTCTTCCTGAACTCCTCCAGTGATGGTGACTCCACCACCTCCCCAGGCAGCCCATTCCAATGGCCAATCACTCTTTCTATAATGAACTTCTTCCTAACATCCAGCCTAATCCTCCCCTGGTGCAGCTTGAGACTGTGTCCTCTTGTTCTGGTGCTGGTTGCCTGGGAGAAGAGACCAACGCCCACCTGGCCACAACCTCCCTTCAGGTAGTTGTACACAGCAAAAAGTTCTCCCCTGAGCCTCCTCTTCTCCAGGTTCATGTTTAGTACATGGAAATGGTTGAAAGTATCTAGAATTAATTCTTCACTGTCTCAAGGCCATTTTCATGCAGAAAAATATTATTTGCAAAATTCTATTTTCTTGACTGATTTTTGTACATCATGACTGAAATGAACTCAGGATAGTTCTGTAACATTACTTCTCTTTTAAATTGTGCATGTATCTCTTCTGGTGTAAGAACTGAGCCAAATAAATTTTGGTGAAGTGAGGAAAAAAAATCACTTTACTAATTATTGGAAGGCAGCCGCAATTCTTGAGACAGATATAAATGCAGAGTGAACCAGTATTGGCAGGAAACGTATGTTGTGAAATAATTCATGAGGTATACATGACGAAATGATTGCAAGAAGTAATGAGTGGCAAGGAAAAGAAATCTCAAGATTCTCTTCATCCAGACTACACTGTTAATTGATTTGACAATGTAGTATAACAATTTACAGAAAAGTTGAGGAACTAACTAAAAAAAGGAAGGTTCTGAATGCACATGGCAGTGGGTTGTAGACAATATATTTTCATTATTGGGTAGGTTAGACCATTGATTTTATAATTGTTAGAAATCAAAGAATGTTTTGGGTTGGAAGGAACTTCCATAGGTCATCTACTCCATCTTTTATGCAATAATCTGTATCTCTCCAATTTGGAAAGTAGGATTTGGGCGGGGGGAGGTCAAAGGCTTTGCCCAAGTACAGACAGATGGCATCTTTAGGTCATCCTTTGTCTACTGGTGTGGTCTTGGAAAGTTTAGATATTGTGCTCTGTGCTACTCACTTGGCATAAATACAAATTATTTTGGGATGGTGACAGGGACACCTGAAATGATTCTCCCGTTTCAGAAGTAGACAAAAGATCCCAGTCATTTAGTCTGTCTCAGGGTGGAGTTGGGATGAAGCACTATGATTAAATGGTATGTACTGGAGTGTGCTACTACACACCAGAAACTCCTTGTAGTTGCCCATGGCTCATAGATTAGACCATTCTTGCAGGTTTCATTCCTACAAAATCTAAGGTATTTGTTATGATCTCTTAATTGCACTAGGTCTCATGGTAAGATGGAATCAAGGCAGGGCTGAACCTGCCTCGATACATAGACTAAGACCTGGAAAAAATTAAATCTAGCTCAGAAATGTGGAGGGTTTTTCGAGGATGAAGGTCATACTTAATAACTACTCACAATTATTTTCTCAATAACAATTTCTTCATAAATGCTATCTGATGGAATGCAGTTATTTCTGGAAAAGTAAATATAAATATTCATCCTTTGGTTTGAGGAATGGCAATTTTGCAACCTTACTATGGACTAATGGCTTGTACTCCAATATAGGTTTTCGTGGACTCATTTTCATAGAAAAAGGCTGTGTTTTATTGGTCTGTCTTCTGAAGACAGTGGAATATGTTTCACTTGAGACGTTAATGGGGAAAAGTATGAATTTTTCCCAAGTTCCTAACTCCTGACATAACAAAGATAATAAAACTATAGTTAAGAGTGTTACACCTATGCTCAATTTACAAGCAATACAGTCCTTGATTAGTTACAACACAAATTGTGCTTCTGCCTTCTGCACTCCAGGTATATTAAATTAATGCCATTAAATCAATACAATCCTTGTTTATTCAAGCATAAAATGTAATATGACAGAAAGGCCATGGGACCGGATGGGATCCATCCTAGGTTGCTGAGAGAGCTGGCAGATGAGCTGGCCAAGCCACTCTCCATCATTTTTCAACAGTCCTGGCACACTGGAGAGGTCCCAGAAGACTGGAAGCTGGCCAACGTGGTGCCCATCCACAAGAAGGGCCGGTTGGAAGAGCCAGGGAATTATAGGCCTGTCAGCCTGACCTCAGTGCCAGGCAAGATTATGGAACAGCTCATCTTGAGTGCAATCACACAACACTTACAGGATGGCCAAGCGATCAGGCCTAGCCAGCATGGGTTTAGGAAGAGCAGGTCCTGCCTGACCAACCTGATCTCCTTCTATGATCAGGTGACCCGCCTGGTGGATGTGGGGAGGCCTGTGGATGTGGTCTACCTGGACCTCAGCAAGACCTTTAACACTGTCCCCCACAGCAAACTCCTGGCCAAGCTGGCAGCCCATGGCTTGGACAGGAGCACACTGCGTTGGGTTAGGAAGTGGCTGGAGGGCTGAGCCCAGAGAGTGGTGGTGAATGGTGCCACATCCAGCTGGCAGCCTGTCACTAGTGGTGTGCCCCAAGGATCAGTGCTGGGCCCCATGCTCTTCAACATCTTTCTTGACGATCTGGATGAGGACATGGAGTCCATCATCAGTAAATTTGTGGACGACACCAAGCTGGGGACACGAGTTGATCTGCTGGAGGGTAGAGAGGCTTTGCAGAGGGACCTCGACAGGCTGGACAGATGGGCAGAATCTAATGGCATGAGATTTAACACGTCCACGTGCTGGGTTCTGCACATTGGCCACAACAACCCCATGCAGCGCTACAGGCTGGGGTCAGAGTGGCTGGAGAACGGCCAGGCAGAGAGGGACGTGGGGGTGCTGGTTGATGGGAGGCTAAACATGAGCCTGCAGTGTGCCCAGGCAGCCAAGAGGGCCAATGGCATCCTGGCCTGCATCAGGAAGCGTGTAGCCAGCAGGAGCAGGGAGGTCATTCTGCCCCTGTACACCACACTGGTTAGGCCACAGCTTGAGTCCTGTGTCCAGTTCTGGGTCCCTCAGTTTAGGAAGGATGTTGACTTGCTGGAATGTGTCCAGAGAAGGGCAATGAGGTTGGTGAGGGGTTTGGAAGACAAGCCCTATGAGGAGAGACTGAGGGAGCTAGGGTTGCTTAGCCTGGAGAGGAGGAGACTGAGGGGTGACCTTATTGTTCTCTACAACTACCTGAAGGGAGATTGTAGACAGGCAGAGGTTGGTCTCTTCTCCCAGGCAGCCAGTACCAGAACAAGAGGACACAGTCTCAGGCTGCACCAGGGGAGGTTTAGGCTGGAGGTTAGGAAGAAGTTCTATACAGAGAGAGTGATTGCCCATTGGAGTGGGCTGCCTGGGGAGGTGGTGGAGTCACCTTCATTGGAGGTGTTCAGGAAGAGGCTTGATGGGGTGCTTGGTGCCATGGTTTAGTTGTTTAGGTGGGTTGTATTGTATTGTGTTGTATTGTTTTTAGGTGGGTTGGATTGGTTGATGGGTTGGACGCGATGATCTTGAAGGTCTCTTCCAACCTGGTGGTGTATTGTGTGTATTGTGTAAATTATTCCCAAAGCATAGATATTAATCCTTTTCATCTTTACATATTTTTACAGCACTTTTTTTCCAGTTTTGGAGACAGGAATAGTATTTTAAAGGAAAAAACTACTCTGAACACAGACCTTTGAGAATTGACTATACTTGAGTATTTTTGGGGTTTCTTTTATTTTGCTTTTTTGGGGGGGAGAGAGGTTTGGGGGGTTTGTTTTGTTCTGGTTTGGGGGTTTTGTTTGTCTGTTTGTTCATTTTGTTTGTGATTTTATTTGTTTTTGTGTTTTCCTTTCCCAGTTGTTGTTTGAATAACTACCAGAGTGTGACCAGTTTAGGCTGTGCCTTTATAGAAAGAGACAGTGGCTGAACACTCTGGCTGAATGTTTTTGATATTTAAACAAAAACAAGATAGTCTAAACTAATTTCATTGGTGGATTGGTAGAATGCAGCTTTGAGTTTGGGTTCTGCCAGTCTAGTCTGGGATCAGGCTGGGTGCAGTCTGTACCTTTCCCTCTGTTCGTGTGGGCTGGTCAGCTTCTCTCTCTCTGAAGCAGGAGCGGCCTTGAATTAACAGAGCTTACCAGATAAGAAAATTTATTCTTGCATTTGCTTTGAGCTAACAGAATTTTTCTCCTTAATTACCTTTCTCTCTCTCTCTAACCCTTTTTGGGAAAAAGGGGAGGTAGGGAGGGAGAGAGGGGGGTTCAGGGAACCCCCCTGGCCGGCTGGAGGGAGAAAGCTTTTCTGCATTACGTTCATTGCTGTGTATTTCTGTATATATTGTAAATATTGTATATTTGTGTACATATTCATTGCATTCCATTTATGCCTGTAAATACAGCTTTCATCTGCTTTTCTGACTGAGCTAGCTGTGGTTTCTTTCTTTGTGTGTGGGGGGGAACTTTCTCACCCCACCACACAGAGAATCATATGCTCTGTCCTAGTCAGGTGGTGTTGAAAAGTAATCAAGAAACTGTCAGCTTCACTTCTGATGGGCTAGATGTTTCGCAAAGACTGCTGTGGTTAATTCATATTATCCTTAACAAAGAATTAAAATTGAGACAATTTCTATACACCACAGGACTTAATGATCATGCCTGCATAAACATTTTAAAAAGGAACTTTCAGTGTCTTTGCCATAATAACAATATGTGTCCTTCCCAAATTACATTAAATTTTATTCATGCCAATTGTATTCACAGCATACCTCGCACCTAGCTGTTAGTACTAATATTTCCACTTTGCTGGGATTCTCACAAAACCTAGGAAGATCTCTGCAACTCATGGAATCAGAAAAGTTTAATTGTTCTCACAAACTATTTTCTCATAAAAATGCAAGGGAAAACTAGGCTTCCTTATGTCAATGATAGGGACAATGGAGACAAAACGAGTGAATTACTTGTGTGCCAGGAACATGGTGGTTCTCAACTTCATGACTGCACCTTGTTTCTGAACTGCCTAATGCTTTGCTAGTGAAGTTAAATTTAAGGATTTCTGTTATAGCTGAACAGAACATCTTCTGTGACTTCTTAAATAAGACTTTAGCATAAAAATACACCAAGAAAATATACTTGGACTCCTTAATCCTTCTATTAGCTAGTTGTTGCTGGAATGGACTCCACACAGCTGCTCCTGAATTTTCTCCTCATAGTTACCAGTGGAAAGAAAAGGGAAACCCCTCAAGATTATTGTTGAAACAGTAACTTCTGCAAGCAGGAGCTACTAATTTGAACTAGATGGTAAACTCTTCTCTTTTGTAGTGTAAAATTTAAGAAGTTGACATTTCCCACAAGTTCTACATTTTAATGAGCCTAAGAATCTCTCTTTTTTTTTTCCTTGAAAATCCTTTGAAGTGCTTCTTAGAACAGCAAATAGCTTAGTGATAGACAAGCAGCTGAGATGCAGGAAATCCTCTTGAATTCAAGAGTCTTACCCTGTCGCACACATTGTTTTGAGACAATAGAGTCATTAAGGTCTCTCACAACCTTAAAGATCATCTAGTTCCAACCTCCATGGGAAGGGACACCTTCCACTAGACCAGGTTACTCAAGGCCTGGTCCAACCTGGCCATGAATGCCTCCAGGGAGAGAGCACCCATGACCACCCTGCCAACCTGGTCCAGATTCCCTCAAGCAGAGGTCTATCTCCTGTAGTATTTGGAGATTCATTACAATTTTTTGTTCCTTTTACTATTTTCTTATAATTATTTTTTAGTCTATTCTATTGTATTTTCATATTTCAGCTCCCCAAGTTTATTACCCTTTCTATTTTCTACAGTTTGTCAAAACTTCAACTTCTGAAAGAATGCTGTTTTAAGTGCCTTTTTCCCCTGCTGTTTAGCCCTGCCAGCTTTCTTTTGCTCTTTCTCAGGACTGTATTGGTACATTTTGACTTCCTTGTTTCACAACAATATCTTTAATTTTGTCACTATGCCTTGCGAAGATTACATTTTGTTGCTGTAATTTTAGCCTCTTTTTAACAAGAGATTATTATTTATTTTTTTTTACTATCAATCATCTTTCAACTGCTAAGCATGCATACATTGATTTATTTTTTTTTCCTTTTTGGAGCCTCTGAGATTATTGAATCAATGTAATGGTTGCTATTACATCAATCTAATGTCAACGTGTTCAGCTGTAGAAGCAATCTCTTTTTGTTCTTGTTGAAAAAAATCCTGAGTGCTATTGGAAGCCAGTCAAATGTTTGCATCTTCTTAAAAGGGATAGAGGCCTGTTAGAGTATGAAACAGTCATTGATGATGGCCAGGAGTTCATTCTTTATATTGCAACCACATGTTGTATTTTCTCTGTTCAAAGAGGTTTCCACAGCCTTTTCTGGTTTCAGTACTTTTAATCTCTCTGTAATGGATGTTGTTTCCATTGCATATGTGTAGCTGATAAATATAAACTTAAAATGTAGTTTTCTAAGTTAGTCCTGGACCTTCAATCAATAGAGATTCATGCTAACTACCGAGGTGATTAGCTTTTTTGTTTGGATTGATTCTAGGTACTCTGTAACAGATAGCTAATCTTAAATCATCATGGCCCACTCTTTCTGTTATTTTTTATCTTGGTACAACAGCACTGTTTACCAATCACAAATTTTCCGAACCACGTGCTGTATTGCATCTGCTATTTTTCTTCTCATTCTCACTTTAAAGTGTACTGAAGATCCACTTGGTTTTAAATGCCAATAGTGTGGTCCAGACACAGTCTGTTCTTTCTGTCCAGACAGAAATTTAATCCAGAAATGTTCTTAGTTCCTAAAGAGTTGATTTTATGTGACTGAAATGGATTGATAGATCCATTTCATAAGCAATAGTAAGGAAAAAGGAATTATGCACAGATATACCCACATGCTGATAATACAAGCACTACTTTGATACAAAAAAACCAAATCAAACCTAACCAAACCAAACCAAACCAAACAAAAAACCAACATTAAGAACTTCAATTTCAGGCTCTGACAGTTCAGATAGTCAAGTCTGACTTCTCTGAGAAAGCAAGCCTAGCTATTTTAAAACTTTTTCCAGGCTGACTTGCCAAATGCTATACTCTCAAGCAAAGGAAGATGGAACAAGGCAAAAAATATTATAAAACAGTCCATTTTTGTTTGATTTCCAGTTTTCCCACAGATTCCCACAATAATTTTTGGAGGTTTAGTATTATGCTGTGGCATAATATTCTGCATGAAATTCTAAACAGCAAACAAAACTATTATCTAACTAATCACAGAGATAGGTGTAAGCATCCAACTGTCTGATACATGTAGCATTTGTATGCACCAAGTTCTACAGTTACCAAATGTCTTAATGTACTTTTTTTTTAAACAATTGTGACAGTTTAGGCTGTGCCTTTAAGCTAGGAGCTACAGTTGGTGCAAAAAGGAAAACAAGAGAGTGATAATTCTAAATTAATTTCATTGGTAGATGAGTGGGATGTAGTTTTATGATCTTACATTCTGTTCTCACTCAGTCCATCTCTTTCTCCTGAAATGCATGCATACTGCCCTTGGACAGAGACCATTAATCATCAAACGAGATAAGCAAAACTAACCTCTTAACAAAACATTGAGCTCACTGAAATTCCCTTAGCATTTTCTTCCTTTTCCCTTTTCTTCTAATTAACTGAGGAAAAAGGGACAGGAGAGAGGTTGGAGGGAGGCGAGGTGGAATCCTCCTCCCAAGGAAGATTTCTGTGTTGTTTCCTTTTTGTAAATTCTTGTATATTGTAAATACTGTATATTTTGTATACAGCTTCATCTGCTTCTCCAACTGGGCTCAGCTGAGTTTTTGTTGATGTGGGTGGGTTAAACCATCACACTACAACAAAACTAATTGGCTCCCAACATGCAGCTTGAAGTAATTCCTTTCCAGACACAGGGCAAAATTTACTTGATTTATTACTGCTCAGATCAGGGAAGTGAATGTGAAGGTGTTGTGGATTCTTAGACATTTGATCTTTTCTGTTTTAAGTGTTTTTGTTTATAAATATATGGTTGGATTCCTTTGTGACAAGTTAGGGAGATATCTGATGTGTAAATTGTACTTGTGGTTTAAGTATAAAATTCAGCTTCTCTGTGATTGATTTTTGGGGTTCTTTTGACTTAAGAGATACAGGAATGTGACTGCCACTACACTGCCTATCAAAATCCATGAGTTCAAAATCCCAGTAGGTGAGAGAGTAATTCTAAGTGATGGCTGGGATCCAAAAGTGATTTATTTGGTGTGTGTAATCCTGCTGCTGGTAAAAATTAATGTGCTCTTGTTAGCAGCTCTGCTACGTGAAAGGAGGGTATCTAAGACCAGTTTCATTTTTAAACAAAGACCTAGACATAAGAAAAGTAATTCTAACTCTAATCCAGAGATTTCTAGTGATGAAGAGATAGGTGAAACAGTTAGACCTAAACAGGCTATCAGTAAAGCAGCTTTGAACAGGGCTATTGGTAATTCTGGCAATCAGCCAGAAGCAGAAGCAGCAGCAGCACCTAAGATGGTGGCTGCAATGTCCTCGGTGGCTATTAGAGAGGCAAAATCAGTTCCTTCTTCATTGGCAGGACCGGAAGTGTCCTCTGCAGCAGATGCTTTGTTTCAAAACCTGTTGGCTTCTGTTAAGCCTGCTGTGAATTCAAACACAGCCCAAATTAAGCAAGTAGCAGTTTTAGATAAGAGAGGTAGGCACAAAGAGGATCCAGGAGTTGATGGGGGGGGAGCAGCAAGATTCCTCTGCTGGTGAGGGAACTTCTATAAAAAAAGACCCTGCTGAGGAGGAAGATAAGGTTTGTCTTAAAGATATAGCTGATTTATTGAGACCATCAATGGATACTGGACATGCAGGACAGAATACAGGTTCTGGTAACACAGAACCTAATGGAGGTGCTTCTGAGCTTAAAGAGATCCTTAAGAGAGTAGCAGCAGAAGCAGGGGGACAGTAACTACAGGAAGATGAGACAGATGATAAACAAGATCTAGGTGATATTCAGACCATGAACGCACCAAGGCAAGAGATAAGGCATGTGAGGAAGAATTACATCAAAGCAGAGAATGAGTCAATTCTAACTTGGCTTGGCAGGTGTTTTGATACAGGTGCACCAGCCCTAATAGTGGGAGAAAAGTCAGCATCTCAGCTAGGGACTCTCTCAATGGATAGTGGAATAGATAGATGTCTAGGCAGGTGTCTTGGTAAGTTTTCTCTGTGGACATGCCTTTTACTGGCAGCTCTCATGAGATACCCATCCCAAGATGACCTTCCATGGAATCGTAAACCTGGAATACCACGGATGAGGAAATTAAACATCTGAGAGAGTTTGCTATGAGAGAAGTGCTCTATGGTGATCATGGCACTCTGAATCCTGATGAAATTCCTGTAGGAAATGGTCTTGCTAAAAAGCTCATCAAACTTGCTCCTCCTAATTATGCTACTATTTTGGCAAGCAGAACTGTGGCAAGAAATTATGGTGAAGCTCCTCCTACAGTTGGCCATTTCATTGATCAAATGAGACAATTGGAGGATAGTCTCACACATGATTCTTTGGTTTCAGCCATTGAAACTCTGTCTGGAAAAATTGAGAATTGCATGAAAGAGCTGAAAGATTCCATATCCCAATTGACACAAGGAAATAATTCCAGTTTTTCCTCCAGATGGATACAAGTTTCATCTGTGAGGAATAGATGTCCTCCAAGGAGGCCATTCCAAAACAGATCAAACCAAAACAGACCACAGAGGCAATCACGTGGGAGTATTTGGATAACTCTGCCTGATCAGTTTGGTGAGAACATGAACAGATGGGATGGTCAACCAAGTTCTAATCTTTCCAGGAGACTGAGGGAACTGCAGAGTGGCAGAACCCAAGGTAGCAATACCAGAAGGGTAGCTCTTACTTCCACAGTTTTCCAGAACAACTCTAATAGCTCCAACAGTGAAAAATGAAACTAAATCCGAAAGAATAGCTAAGAGCAAATACTAAGGGTAGAAATGAAAAAAAAAAATAAAATCATACCTTTAATGTAAGTAAAGTCAGGTAGAGGGTTGAAATCACATTTTGGTGAAACCTAACCATGAACATAAGCACTGTGGTTAGAGGAAATATGCTACAAAAAGGCATACTAGGAAAGTCACATACATGTTGACAAACAGAACTATTTATTTATTTATTTATTTGCTTGACATTTTCCCTGGAGAAAGTATGTGCACCAGTTCAACAAAGAACAGATAATTTTGTGCAATCCCATTCTGGAACTCCACAGACAAGATCAGAGAAATTGAATTTCACTTATTTGCTCTGGAATTTCAACAATATGAACAAAAATGGAACAAAGCAAATCAACCAACCATAAAAACAACAACAAAATTGACAAAAAATCCCTTCTGTTATAAAACTCCTTAATTAGAGTTCATTGTCACTGTGTGGGAAAATAATGGTAAATAATACAGAAGTAATACAAAGTGTAATTTTTGTGCACTTTTTCTGTCCATGTGCCCATTGAAAACAACCTAGGTGTCTCATTACTTCCCCAAAGGTAAATTGCAACTTGCACAGACAAAATGAAAACAGCACTTGATGATTTTAGTAGTGTTTCGGCTAGTGCATAGCTGAGAGCTAATCTCAGCAAAATCACGAGGTGACTGCTGCAGTAGAAGGTCATGAAATTTCTCAGAGTGCAAACAGTGCTCACAACAGGTAGCTGAATGACATCTTACGTGACTAGACTGTGCACTTGAGAAACTACAAGATAAATAACAGAGATAAGTAACAGAGATAAATAACAGAGCTTTATACAGTGCTCCCATGCCTCCCATTTCTCAGTATACACTCAAGTATTAATTACACACTGCCTAAAAATTAGGCAGCTAATATAAGCTCTCAGCACACATTCCTTAACAGAGAAAGGCTGACAATTTCAGAATACAATTTATGTATCCTAAAATAACTACAATATCTAGCGTTGTTGGTAAGTCCCATTATTCACTATAGAATTAATTTATGCAGCAAAATGAGACTAACTAAAGAATGATCTTAGGTCCAAGGAAGTCCATCACCTCTTTACAGCTGTGTTACCTCTCAGTTTAGGCACAGGAGCTACCCAGATTTACCCAAGCTCACACTACCTGAGGATGGTCTGTCAAAAACAGACTGGGAAACTATCTTTGCAAAGAGTTGATGAGATGTTTAGGGATGGCTGTAATGCAATTAAATACACTTTGAGTTCATGGTTGGTAACAGCATAAACCACAGTTGCTCCTCCTTTTAGGACCCATAAACAAAGCCTTGAATTCACACAAGGAAAAGTGGATTAAAATGCCAGTTTAGAGTCAGAGTGAATCTAACCTAAGCAACATTCGGTCTGGGATACATCAGCATTCGATGACTACACAGCAGGTGTTCAATTATGTGTGTACCTAAAATGACATGATGAGATTAGTTTCTCTCTAGGCTGCAGGATAATACTGACTACATCTCTAATAACCATAATGGTAGCCTACGTGTGTAGAATCTTTTCATTTTAGAGCATTAGCTATTTTATAATCATGGGAACTACTTATAACCTATTTTTGCAACTTTCAGACGATAATAAAACCAAGAGTTGATAGATTTCCAATATAAATGTAAAACTCTCTTTGTTTGTATGCTTAAGTAATTTAATTAGACCCACAGGCAAAAAGCTCAAACATCCTATCTATTATCTCGATTTCTCTCAGGTCTGGCACAGCAGAGTAGTCATAAAATTCTGCTAGTAACCTTTAAAGACTTTCAGAATAATACAAGTGTGCAACATATCAGTGACTGCCAACCTTTGTATGCTCATAAGGGTACATATAAGCATAATGAGGCTGATCCTTGAGATATGTCTATAGCTGCAGAAATCAGGGCAGTGTTTCAGTTATGCTGTTATGATATGTGTGCTGCCCCAGTTTTGTCTTCTCCTAACACCAAACTTTATTATCACAGAAGCACATCCATATTAGCATAAATTTTATTCCAACATTTTAGTATTACATGAATTAAGATGAGTGAAGTTGGCTCCAAACTTTTCTAACTTTCATCTCCCTAAAGCAGATGTGCACTATCTGATGATTTGGAAAACAATTAATGTCTTTATTATGTTCCAATGTCTGTGATTTTCTTCTTCCAAAGTGCATGTTTAGATGTGTTCAGGAAAGCAGGTGACTATTGACCAACTGACAGAAAATTCAGCCTTTATTAGAAAATTAGTTCCTTTTTTATTAAAACTACTACAGAAAATGTTAATTTCTGTAGACAAAGTGAAAGAAAAAGGAAGGGGAAGGGAAGGGAAGGGAAGGGAAGGGAAGGGAAGGGAAGGGAAGGGAAGGGAAGGGAAGGGAAGGGAAGGGAAGGGAAGGGAAGGGAAGGGAAGGGAAGGGAAGGGAAGGGAAGGGAAGGGAAGGGAAGGGAAAAGGTTAATGTGAAAAAAAGGCATTTAAATTTAGGGCAAAAATTTCCCTTCACAGTAATAAATTTCATCTCAGCTACATTATTTTTTCTCCTCTCAAGCCCAATATTTCCAGTGTAAAATATATACAGACATAGTCGAAGGCTGTAGATGAGGCCTACCAAGATGCTCTGAGAAGATTTTGCATAGAATCTCCTGCTTTGTTCTCCTATTAAATGTCAGGCAAACTTTCACACTGTTATTTTGAAATAGATGCTGTTTCAAATGCAATCACTATTGAAATGAAGTTGCCTTGTTGGCATAGCTTCTACTGTCTTGAAAAGAAAATATGCCATCTTTTCTTGGCAGAATTAGTGATTACTAAGTGATAATCTAAGTGATATCTAAGCAGAGGTCTAAACTTACATTTAGGCAGGGCTTGTTTTTCCTGGTTTCATTTTTAAGCATTGTTAATTGTAGCTATAATGATTATAAGCACAGAAAAAAAAGTAACAATAGTAGTAGTAATAGTAGTAATAATAATAATGATAATACTAATAATAACAGATACAGCAACAACAACAATTTTATGTTAGAAAAATCAGAGTATCACTAAAATTTGTATTAGAGAAAGATAAAAGTAATGGAGAATATGTAGGCCAGAACACAAAAGAACAACATATTTCAGTGCTTAACTAACCAGCTCCAGAGAAGTGCACCAAAACTCAAAGATACTAATTCAGATGTTTATGAATGCTCAGACTTATAGGCAAAAAAAGGTAATTAGAACACTGTTAGTTTTGGGCCATTTTATAGATTCACAGGTAGTCAAAATAGATCATTAAATTCTTGAAATATCTTCCTTTGTGGATTTCATATATTGCTTGCTTTCTCTTTTGGGGACAGCAATGTATTCTTGACTGCAGCTGATGTTTCAGAAAGGCAGCAAACTGTGACCACAGGTTCTGGACAATCTGCCAAGTCACTTAGAATAATCTCAATGATATCCTAAAAAAGGATATGGTAGGATAAACTATGTTTCTGAAGTGGCCCTTCCTCCATCTGGGACTCATTCTGCATGCACCAGGGACCTCCCAGGGTATTTCAATCCTGTTTTTATTCCAGTTGGAGATAACCATCTGTTGTATTCTCATCTTATTTTGAATGAGAACTCTTCTAAGGGAATTTTCATTGAGAAAGTAAGATTTCAATATGGAAAAAACAAGCATTCAAAAATCTTGGAATCCATGGTGACATGTAAGGAATCTAGCCCACCTCTTCCAGCAGAACTTTTGCCAGCTGTACATACTGAGATTACTATACATGTCAGCTCTACCCAACAGCTGATGTTATCTGCAGAAATCCATTTTCTTTCATTTAAAAAAAAAAAAGGCAGCCCAAATGATGAGCCTACCACAAGAAGAGGAACCTGGACAGACTTGGGAAGTGGGCACATGTGAACCTCATGGTGTTACACAAGGCCAAGAGCAAAGTCTTTCACCAGGGTTGGGACAATAACAGACTTGGAGATGAAGGCATTGAGAGCGACCCTGCTGAGCCAATGTGGTGCCCATCCACAAGAAGGGCCAGTTGGAAGAGCCAGGGAATTATAGGCCTGTCAGCCTGACCTCAGTGCCAGACAAGATTATGGAACAGCTCATCTTGAGTGCAATCACACAACACTTACAGGATGGCCAGGTGCTCAGGCCCAGCCAGCACGGATTTAGGAAAGTCAGGTCCTGCCTGACCAACCTGATCTCCTTCTATGATCGGGTGACCCGACTGGTGGATGTGGGGAGGCCTGTGGATGTGGTCTACCTGGACCTCAGCAAGGCTTTTTGACTGTCCCCCACAGCAAACTCCTGGCCAAGCTGGCAGCCCATGGCTTGGACGGGAGCACACTGCATTGGGTTAGGAAGTGGCTGGAGGGCTGAGCCCAGAGAGTGGTGGTGAATGGTGCCACATCCAGCTGGCAGCCTGTCACTAGTGGTGTGCCCCAGGGATCAGTGCTGGGCCCCATGCTCTTCAACATCTTTCTTGATGATCTGGATGAGGGCATGGAGTCCATCATCAGTAAATTTGTGGACGACACCAAGCTTGGGGCAGGAGTTGATCTGCTGGAGGGTAGAGAGGCTTTGCAGAGGGACCTCGACAGGCTGGACAGATGGGCAGAATCTAATGGCATGAGATTTAACACGTCCAAGTGCTGGGTTCTGCACATTGGCCACAACAACCTCATGCAGTGCTACAGGCTGGGGTCAGAGTGGCTGGAGAACGGCCAGGCAGAGAGGGACGTGGGGGTGCTGGTTGATGGGAGGCTAAACATGAGCCTGCAGTATGCCCAGGCAGCCAAGAGGGCCAATGGCATCCTGGCCTGCATCAGGAACAGTGTGGCCAGCAGGAGCAGGGAGGTCATTCTGCCCCTGTACACTGCACTGGTTAGGCCGCACCTTGAGTCCTGTGTTCTGGGTCCCTCAGTTTAGGAAGGATGTTGACTTGCTGGAACATGTCCAGAGAAGGGCAACAAAGTTGGTGAGGGGTTTGGAAGACAAGCCCTATGAGGAGAGGCTGAGGGAGCTGGGGTTGCTTAGCCTGGAGAGGAGGAGACTCAGGGGTGACCTTATTGCTCTCTACAACTACCTGAAGGGAGGCTGTAGACAGGCAGAGGTTGGTCTCTTCTCCCAGGCAGCCAGCACCAGAACAAGAGGACACAGTCTCAAGCTGCACCAGGGGAGGTTTAGACTGGATGTTAGGAAGAAGTTCTATACAGAGAGAGTGATTGCCCATTGGAATGGTCTGCCCAGGGAGGTGGTGGAGTCACCATCATTGGAGGTGTTCAGGAGGAGACTTGATAGGGTGCTTGGTGCCATGACCTAGTTGTTTAGGTGTGTTGGATTGGTTGATGGGTTGGACGCGATGATCTTGAAGGTCTCTTCCAACCTGATTTATTGAATTGTATTGTATCATAAAGCTGGACATGAATTGGCAATGTGCATTCACAGCCCACAAGGCTGTCCATGTCCTGTGCTTTATCAAAAGAAGCACAAACAGAAGGTTGAGGAAGGTGATTCTTCTGCTCTACTGCACTCTCCTGAGATCCCAAATGGAGTACTGCATCCAGCTCTGGAGTCCTCATCACAGGAAAATCATGGACCTGCTGAAGCAGGTTCAGAGGAAGAACGCAAAAATGATCAGAAGGATGGAACACTTCTGTAAGGACAGGCTGAGAGAGCTGGAGTTCAACCTGGAAAAGAAGAGTCTCCAGGGAGCTCTTATACCAGCCTTCTACTGCCCAAAGGAGCTTCTAGGAAAAATGAAGACAATCTTTTTAGTAGAGCCTGTAAAAGAGAGTTTTAAACTGAAAGAGGGTAGATTTAGACTAGAGATAAAAGAAGTAATTTTTTGTATTGAAGGTTGAGAAACACTGGAACAGGTTGCCCAGAGAAGTGGTAGATGTCTATTCCTAGAAAGCATTCAAGATCATGTTGCACAGGACTCTGAGCAAGATAATCCAGTATAGAAGGCGAATCTGTCCATGGCAGAGGAGCTGACCTAGATGAGCTTTGAAAGTCCATTAGAACCTAAACTATTCTATGATTTTAAGTCTAGAAAACCAATTAACTGATGAATCAACTGAAATACACTAATTCATGCAAAGCCTGAATGTTAAATATTTATATTTCAGGTATTGCATATTAAAATAAAAAAGGCAATATTTCAGATATTTTAATCAAAATGCTATGAAATATACTTTTTGACTTAACAGAAATATTACTGTTTATCAACCCTATCAAGCGAGCTTACTTTTGACTAATGAATGATCTCAACAACATTACAGAACATAGAAAGAATTATCAGAAGATATTTAGTGAATCATAGAATTGTTAGGATTGGAAAAGACCTCAAGGATCATCTAGTTCCAACCCCCCTGACATGGGCAGAGACACCTCACACTAGATCAGGTTGCTCACAGCCACATCCAGCCTGGTCTTAAATACCTCCAAGGATGAGGTTTCTACCACCTCTCTGGGCAACCTGTTCCAGTGTCTCACCACTTTCCAGGTGAAGACTTCTTCCTAACATCCAATCTAAATCTCCCCATTTCTAGTTTTGTTCCATTCCCCCTAGTCCTATCACTATCTGACATACTAAGAAGTCCCTCACCAGCTTTCTAGTAGACCCCCTTCAGATACTAGAAGGCCACAATAAGGTCTCCTTGGAGCCTTCTCCAGACTGAATAGCCCCAACTCTCTCAGCCTGTCCTCATAGGAGAGGTGATCCAGCCCTCTAATCATCCTCATGGCCCTTCTCTGGACATGTTCTTGTAATAGGGGCTCCAGAACTGGACACAGTAGTCCAGGTGGGGCCTCACCAGAGTGGAGTAGAGGGGGACAATCACCTCCCTTGAGCTGCTGGCTATGCTTCTCTGGATGCAGCCCAGGATGTGATTGGCTTTCTGGGCTGCAAGTGTGCACTGGTGGCTCATGTTGAGCTTCTCATCCACCAGCTCCCCCAGCTGCTTTTCTTTAGGGCTGCTCTCAAGCCAGTCACTGCCCAGCCTATATCAGTGCCTGGGATTGCCCCAACCCAGATGCAGGACCTCGAATTTGGTCTTGTTGAAACTCAATAGGTTGTCATGGGCCCACCTCTCCAGCCTGTCAAGGCCCCTCTGGATGGATCCCTTCCCTTGAGTGTGTCTGCTGCACCACACAGCTTGGTGTCGTCAGCAAACTTGCTGAGGGCGCAAATAATGGATAATTAATCTGAAAATGCAGCAAACTGTTCACATTTCATCAACAGCAAGAACTAAATCCATCTAACATTTTTCAATCTGTCCATTACTCTCTAATTATCATCAGATGTGTGTGAAGAACTGAGTAAAAATATCTACATATGGCATGCAAATGAGAATGTTTAAGCTGCTAACTACAGTGTTACCTGCCATAAAATCAAACTATTTGCAGCAGTCACAAATGTAGTGCTTAACTGCTAGAACCACTTATTAACAGCATTCATGTGATAACTTTAAAAAGGATAAATGATTCAAATATTCATTAAGAAAAAAGAAAATACTTTAACAACAAAATAATAGGTCAGATCAAACAGATCAAGTTTGAGGCATGGTGCTTCACAATGAAAATGTACAGCACACTGAAAATATACCTGAATACAACAAAGAAATCATAAAAATTCTATGAGCTTTTAAATGGTGTATGAATCTGAAAATGATAAATTAATCACTGCTCAATTATGTGCCATGCTTCTGCTAAACCTGTGCTGCTACTCTCTTCACACACACCTGAAGGATTATGTTGATAAATATTCTGCACATGAAGCTAAATCACATTTCAATACCTCTTTTTTCCTGAAAGTTCTATTGAAATTATATATTTTTCTGCTAATAGGACTACTATTTTCCTGTATCACAAAGTGATGGCAGTGGGAGAGATTAAGATATCAAAAGTACATGTGACATTTCAGAAAGATGTAGATGTCTCTTTTTTTGAGGAGATGATTGTGATGCTATTCCACAATTTCAGGTTTTGGGTTTGCTGAAAATAGCTGCCAAATGACAAAGATGCAGTAAGCACTCAATAAACTTAGTACAGCATGCCTTATGCAAAGGAAGATAAGCTGATGAGACTTTTTTCTACCCACCTTCAGGGACTGGGATTACACTGAGCTACATTTTTGGTTAGTTTTCATTAAAAACTCTTGGTGCTGTTGTGATGAAGGGATCCTACAACATGTCTAGTAAAATAACCTGGTTGTTGCTGATGATGATTGAAGCATGAAAGACATGGACCTACTCAAGCATGCCCAGACACGGGCCACAAAGATGATCAAGGAGCTGGAGTACCTCCTCTATGAAGACAGGCTGAGAGAGTTGGGATTGTTCAGTATGGAAAAGAGATGATGCTCAGAAGACTTTATAGTGTCCTTCCACTACTGAAAGTGAGATACAGGAATAATGGGGAGGCACCCTTTATGAGGGAGTGTAATGATAGGATGAGGGGTAACTGTTTCAAACAGAAAGAAGGGAGATTTTAATTAGCTACTAGGAAGAAATTATTTCCTGTGAGGGTGGTGAGACACTGCAACAGTTTTCTCAGGTAAGTTGTGGATAACTCCTCCCTGGTGTTCAAAGCTAGGTTGGGTGAGACTTTGAGCAGTCTGGTTTAGTGGAAGACGTCCCTGATCATGACAGCAAGTTGCATCTAGATGACCTTTAACGTCCCTTCCAACTCAAATCATTCTGTTTCTAGGATGATTTGGAGTGCCACAATGTCCATCACCAGTCTAACCTCTCAAGATGGATAGCTGTATGTTTGGCCGCTCTCTAACCTGCTTCTGAAATACACTATGTATCAAGTTGGAGGTTCAGCTAGCTTACACCCAGACATCAATAATCAATAACACCTGAGGATTTAATACAACCCCTACCACATTCAGGATCTGCAGAATGCTAAAAACAAAACAAAACAACCACCAAAAAAAATAATATTCACCCACCACAAACCTAACCTGGAAAGATCCACAGGAAGCTGCATTTTCCACTGAATAAAATCCTTGATATTTTACTGATATTTTTCTACTGCAGACTGAAACCATTGAAGAAGCGTATACACACCTGAAAAACAACAACAACAACAAAAGATTTTCAGACATCCAGCTATGCGTTGCATTAGGACATTTTACAGTTACTTATCTTCTAGTTGCAATTTTAAAATTATCTGATTATTACACTTTTCTCAAAATAAGGATCATATTGTCTGAGGATTTAGAAAATGCTGTGCTGATGGATTGACCACCCTGCTGGGGCTGTCCCTGTTGCATTGCATTTTTTGTACTAAGGCTTTCATCCAATTTTTGGTTTTATTAGTATGTGAATTACTAACAAAGGCAAAACAAAGAAAAGAAGATACACTGCATCTGAGTGTGTTCTGTGGAGAAGATGGAAATATATACTTCAGAAGTGTGATATGGAAAATTCATTTTGTCTCACTTTAGCTAAATGTAAACTGATGAAGCTGGTGGAAAAAAGTTTTGAGAACATTCACCTGCTGAAGCATAAGGTGTTTACAACTGACCGACAATTACTATCATGTGCTTGTGACAAGAGGATAATGAAGTTATGAAGTCCCACAATCTACTCTACTATGTTTCTTTGTGTTTGCAAGATTATTCTTCATGTAAAAGTTTCCCTTCATGTTGGTCCAACATGTTGCATTTAGTAACCTTACTGACACTGCTGCTTTAGAGTGTCTTGGATGGCATTTAATATATCAAAGAAGAGCATATGGAAGACAGTGTCAGAGATAAAGTCGTTTCACTGGGTAAATTAACTCTGCTGTTGATTGCTGCTCTCTCAGCATGTCTTGAGATGCTACTGTCAATAAGATCAAGGGTCATCGGGGAAAATGTGTCTAATGTCTTCTGAAAGAAAAGAAAATAGAAAGATCTGAGGCAGCATTTCTTTACCACCAAACACATATCCATACAAAGACAGAAAGAAACATTGCAGAATCCATAAAAGGATCTCTTATGTCCTACAATACAAACATCAGTGCAATAATTGATGCTGACATAGTTTCTTTGCTAAAATTGCTATTCAAGATTCTCATGCTTGTCTTGCAATACTTGAAATAATTAGGCACTATAGATTGTATAACTTATTTGATTAATAGATTTCAGTTACTTTTTTTCTTTTCTTAATTTAATATATCCACTTTATGTTTAATCATCACTATTTCACATTCTTCTGGAATGGAGGAAGTTTGACTCTTGTTAAATCTTGCATTAAATGATTGATTGGAATAGGAATGCTGTAACCTAAAATAGAACTTTGGACACTAGTTAAAGTTTCTCTTGTGATCAAAGTACAAATGGCTGTAATCATTTTAGCACCCACATTCAAATTGAAAATAGGTTGCCAGGGTGTAATAATAGGGGGATTTTTATGAAGGTGGAAAATCAAGGCTGGAATGAATGAAGTAAAAACAGGGAATGGAAGTGAATACCCAAGCTTCTTGCAGGCTTGCTTAGCACACTCATTTTCTACTACAGTGGTTGCCTTTAAAAAGGATGTCAGCTTTATATAATAAATCAAGCATAACAGATGGAAGCATCCATTCTCAGTAGACAGTTCCAATCTGTACCACATCAGAAATTCCTGCAGTAACAGAAGCTCAAGAGCATTCAGCATTCAACAGCTCCTCTCCACTAGTCCTCAGCTGGAGCAGAGTTCTTCAGATTGCCCTAATCACATCTCAAGTACTCTTCGTGAAATCTAAATACATAACTAAGTTTCAGGTACAATTTCAGGACCAAGTGATTACAACTTTAGTCATGAGACTGTAACTACTGGGACTTACCAATGTTTTTCATTTGGATTAGCCCTTCTCTGCTGACAAGAAAAGCAGATTCTTCTCATTAGCTGAAAATTTGAGAAGATGCCGACTAAACTGAAAAAGCACATCTGGATCTTACAGCATCTGCAAGAATGTTACATTGTATTATACTAAAGGTGGGTAAGATGTTGTCTTGGTCTGGAGGTAGAAGAAGACTCAGTTCTTTTTGAACATTCCCATGTTGTGAAATTAGAGGCACAAACAAGGACAAAATATCAAAAGTGAGCTATTTACTAACAGAAGGAGGGAGAGAAAGAGGAAAAACAGAGAGAGTGAGCAAGCAAGGCAGGCATTATATTACCACCCTCCCCTGCCAGCCCCAAGATGATTTGGGTCTGTGGAAGTGTGCTGCTGCATCCTTGTTGGTTTGTGCTGTCCACCCTGGAGGAGGGGAGGGAGACATCCCAAAGTCCAAGTCCAAGTCACAGTATCACAGTATCACCAAGGTTGGAAGAGACCTCAAAGATCATTGAGTCCAACCTGTCACCACAGACCCCATGACTAGACCATGGCACCAAGTGCCACGTCCAATCCCCTTTTTGAACACCTCCAGGGATGGTGACTCCACCACCTCCCTGCCCAGCCCATTCCAATGACAAATGACTCTCTCCATGAAGAACTTTCTCCTCACTTTGAGCCTAAACTTCCCCTGGTGCAGCTTGAGACTGTGTCCCCTTGTTCTGGTGCTGGTTGCTAGAGAGAAGAGACCAACCTCTTCCTGGCTACAACCACCCTTCAGGTAGTTGTAGAGAGCAATGAGGTCACCCCTGAGCCTCCTCTTCTCCAGGCTAAACAATCCCATCTCCCTCAGCCTCTCCTCATAGGGCTTGTGCTCAAGGCCTCTCACCAGCCTTGTTGCCCTTCTCTGGACACGTTCAAGTGTCTCGATGTCCTTCTCTGAGCAGTCCCCAACATGTTGTGTCTTCAGTAAAGATGTCTTTTCTCTTCTCCATGAGTTACAGCAGGCAGAACTTAGGGCACATAGGGAGAGTTCCTGGTCTGCTGCTTCCAGGTTGCATGATGAGGTCATTTTCTCTCTGTGTCTCTTTTTCTCTCCTTGTATTTTCTTCTCCTGACCAGGCATCACTCATGTCTTTTATACAATTTTTTTCCCACAGGGTTTTTTTATGTATGCGTCCAGGTATTGTCTCCAGGGAATCTTCCTATCTATTCCTTCTGTGCTTACAGGGGTCTGCTGGTGGAAGGTGGGGGGGGGGAGGGAGGAGGGGGACTACACGTCCTCCTTCACCTTTTACTTGCCCATACACACAATACACATTAAGGGCTTATCATGCCAGGTGGTGAATCCATTGTATAGAGTTGGTACCTGTGGATTCTGCCCATTACACATTTCTGTTGCTAGAGGGTCTTTTCACCATCCCCTCCCTGAGCAGCTGTTGTCTGGGCAAGGAGAAAAGGTGATTTTATCTTTGTTGATTCACATCAAGAAAGACAAGATTTAGTCTTTTACAGATATATGTGTTTTTTCATTATGATCATCATTTATTCATTAATGGGAAAATAATTTTACAATATTAGTTACTTTAATTAGGAGTCAGATCATCCTCCAAGTTCTGCCTAGTGTGAAAAGTTTTGTTTAAGAGAAGGTAAAAAGCTGGTTTAGTATTACTTTTAGGTAGCTCTGTGCTATACGCAAAAGCATGACAGGACTGCCACAAAAGTTTGTGTTAAAGATTACATAAATGCTTGTGTCAGAAGTATTTTATGTCTTATTTGAATAATACTTCTGCTTCAACTGAAAAGACCAGGCATAACTAAACTTAAAATTGAAGGCAAAGAAACAGCAGAAGTTACCAAACAGCAGATAAAGAAAAACAAACAAACAAAAAACAACCAAAAAACCAACAACTAACCACAACCTAAACCCAAGAAACCAGTGCTGTAGCTGGTTAATCAAGAATTTTTAGCACATGACCAAACAGTAAACTCTGATAAAATAACTATATCATAATTCTGTCACTTGCTGGATATAAACCTGATATAATCCTGATATAGTCCTGATGAGGACTCAACTCCCTCAGTGTAAATAAATGACTTAATTTTCACTGTAAATCAGTGTCTTTTTGTTATGTTGTTATTCCTTTAGAGTTCAGAAACATCAAATTATCTATCTGAGCATTTTCCATCATGAATCCCAGAGCTGTGGAATGATTTATACCAGAACTTCATGTATCAGCAGTGTGGTACTTTTTCTCCAGAATTTTGTCATATCCTGTTTTGCATATCTTGAGTTTAAATGTATTTTCCACAGGAGCAGAATATGTTTGCTTTGATGTCTATCTGAAAAAAATCACAATCCAAATGAAGAAAAACAGACTCAAACTTCTTTCTCCATAGAGTTTGATAAATTATTCTAATACACAGACATTATATAGGAGTGGTAGGGATGTTTTCTCTATATTTGGAAAAAAATACATCTGAGCTTTATAGTATGCGCCTATTTCTGCTTAAAAGCATGATTTGAAAATACCTATTTGTATATGATAGCTAGATGGAGAGTTTCCTCTTACTGCTTTGGAAGTAACTGTTCATAACATGTCTGCCCCTCACGAAAAGAAACAGTTTTTCTCTGATTATTACTTTTCTAGTATCTTCCCCTACCTGTAGGATGGACTAGCTCTCCAATTTTGAATTTAATTTCTTAACTCAGTGTTTCAGAATCATATAGGTTTGGTTGGTTGGTTTTGGTTTGTGTTCTGCAAAATTAGACATCTGTATGAAGGACCGAGGGGAACATAGAGGGGAGTGAACACCAAGGTCACTTCCTGATAGGTAGTTATCAGCATATGGGCTCAGGAGTTGGGACTGCTGGGGATCAATTGAGTACAGCACTTCACTGTGTAAGTATAGATTAGGTTTCTGTTGACTGTTGCCTTCTCCTCCTAGAATAAGGTAAAGTGGGAAAATGTTGGACAGTGAGTAATACCATAGCTCTGGATCTAAGCTAGGTCCATGAGAACCAAGATCTTCTCTTGCACTATAGTAATGTAGTTTTACATGGGCTGGCAGATGCTTAGCAAAGCTCAGCAGATTTGTTTCAATGCTACACTGCCTTGAATATACTGCTTTTGAGATTTCAGTGGCAATGTAGTCACATGTAAAAGCCATTATGCCTGATATGATCAGTCTTGATAGAGTTTGGCTAATCATCATGTACATAAGGCATAGATTATTTGAAAGTAAAATATATTGCCCACAGACAGTGGAAAGCTGATGATGTCAGATACCATGAACTTTCATTCACTTCGTATGAGTGTATAAATTCCAATTAGATTTAAAAATATTTCCATGAATCAGGACATGAGTGGTTTTGGTTTTTTCCCGCCTTTTATTCTGGCCACTTTGTTGTCCAGGAATTACAGTGTCCCAGGATGCAGAACTGGAAAGACTAATGCATTTCAGGTACAAATTTCAAATATCAAGATTCAGTTCTGAGCTCTCCCATAATGTGAAGATGTATAAAGATCTCAAATCCTTTCTTTGTTCTCAATCTATAAAAAATTAAGGCCCGAAAGTTGCAAACCATTATTTTTAATTTTAGCTGCATATGGATATGCAGCTTTTGGAGATGTTTGGAAAAGGAGAAAAATGGGATTTGACACATTTGTGAAGTGGTGATATTTTCCCCCTCATCCGTGTCAACTCTCCAAAGCCAAACTGTTAGTGGCTCAATAACCAGTTGAAAATGTTTCTTCTGTATGTTCTCATAACAATATGCACATTTTGTGTAAGTTCTCAGTGTCTTACTTTAAGTCTAAGATCCTCCTCTTAGTTCAGCTCCCAGAATTAAATAAACTCTTTCCTTTCTGGCTTGGAACTGAAGTTTTCTCTCTCCTAAGTGTAGCTGCCTTATAGCATCTTCACCTGGATTATCTAGTGTACTTCCTGCAAAAGTAATTTTTTCTTCCTTTCAATGGAAAGCTGCACATCTATTTTCCAGAACCTAATGGAAGATGAGATAATGAGGGAAAGTGAGGGGAAATTTGAAGGAAGAATTGTTTGATTTTTTTTTTTTTTCATTTCTCTATGTTTTCAGCAAAGTATGGCAACATTTATTTTTTAATGGTTCACAGGCAGTATTATTTGACCATATAAGGTTCTGAAGAATTGAAACATGAGTCAACTCACAGTAACCAAGTCAACACTGAAACACAATGCCTGTGAATTGCCAAACAGTGTGGTTGCTTTGACGCAGATCTGTGTCCTAACATAGCATGTACCCAGGCCACAATTCAGATGGCTATGCAGATTTCTAAGTGAAGCCTTTCAAGAAATAGTTTAAAAATAGTATCTAAGAAATTACACACCTAGATTAGCCAATAACTTGATCCAAAGCCTGAAGAAGTGAATGGCATAATTATTACACTGAATGACAGTTACCCATGGAAATGTACCTAAATACAATTAGGGAAAATATTAATGTATATGAATGTGTATTTTACTTTTCTTGTTTTATACCCCAGAAAACAATTACCTTGAAATTAAAGACTTTAATCTCTGATTTTTGGGTAAAGTACTCAATATTTTGTTCATTGAACCATAATTCTGTGACACTTGTTACTCCTCCAATATATTGTTAATCTTAATTTCAACAATGCAGGCATCATGTTTATTGACCACAGTGTTTTTTGACCCTGAATCCTACCATTCTATGAACTCTCAGAATTTTCTGTGTGTTTTTGCTCTTTAACTGCAGGATAAAATATTTTGACACAGGATCTAATCCAACATGCTTGCTGTAAATGGAAAAATATTTTTTGGAAGTGTTTTCCTCTTTTTTGACATTTCTTTTAAAATTGCAAAGATGAAAGAATAAAAATAGAATACAAGTACAAATCACTGTTATAATTTGCTATTATCTTTGATTATATGCAATAACTTTATCTTATAATTATTAAAGTACAAATTCCATTTTCTCAGGTGGAGTAATGATTCATTTTGACATAGCAATGTAGCTGCAAGTAATTTGCAATTCTGAAAAAAGTCACTAAATAATTTAATCTTTCATAACAGTAAATATAGTATTACTTGACTTGTGTAAAAAAAAAGTCTTCAGTTTCTATATAGTTTTCACTGATCTAAAAAAAAAGCCAAGTGTGTAAGATTAGCCTGTGGATCTGTCCAAGGCCTTTTTTACAGAGTTGCTGATGCTTCTGAGATAGTTGTGAGCTGTGATGCAAGAAAAATTTTGAGAGAAACCTAGTTCACTTCTTTGTAAGTGTGATGTGCATAACCCACTTCCAAAGTATTTCGCAGAAAATTATCTGGTAGCCCTTTAACTAATACTAGCAGTCACTTTCAAAATGCAGATAAGTTGATTGAAGTTTTCAGATGCCCACCTTGTTGGGTTAAGACTGACAAAGAGATAAAATAAATTCCTGTACACAGACACAGGCTGGTGGTGAGACACAATGAACAGGACAGATTTGCTAGTTTTATGATAGGCTTTAAACTACCATCTATGTTTGAAGAAAAGCATCATATAGATAAAACAGCATCTGGAATGGAGACATGAGTGGAAATGACCTCCAAATCATCTTCAAAGAAACTGCAGATGAAGAAATCATCTCTCATTTCTACAAAGGCAAGAAAGTAAAATACCTTACATGACCTCTTTCTTCCTCATGTTAAAGCTTTTTCACTGATATTGTAGACTGGAACATTATGGGAATGAATATTATTTCACAAACATTTGTCCATGAAGTAATGACCACTCCTCAGCAGATTGCAAGATGCTGCTATAGCCAGCCTGTGTCTGAATGGCCTGAGAAGTTTTAATCACAAAGGTTATTAATGGTCCAGAAGGATCAATCCTGACAGCTCCCAAGTGTCCTAACTATATACCAGGCTGGACTGAGCTATCCTGATGGATCACTGCTTTCTTTGATCATAAAGATTACAAACACTAAATATTGAGAATGAATACTAGTGAATAAAATCAGTCTTAATTCATATGCATGATTACTGTTATTGCCACCAATTTACACAGTGATAGTTTGATGAAGTACTTGAATTTGATTCAAGTATGACTGATCATATTTAAGGATAAAGACTAGATATTTGCAGAAATAAATTACAGCAAACAGATTTCTACTTATTATGCATGAAAATCCTGTAAATTTGGGTTGTTTTATTCCTATTTCCAAGGAAATTAATTTGGTTTTGTACATTTTTTAGCTTTTTTTTCCTGATCATGTTTTCACCTATTCAACTGAAACAAAGGTGTTCATTTTGAAGTTAGTTATATTTTCTGACAAGAGTTGTTGTGACTAAGTGTAATAACCCTTTTTAATGCCACAACTCTTCAACAAATACTTGCATGTGCCTCCAAATCCTGTAGGTCTGACATAGTATTTAGTTATTTAACTTTATTAGTTCTAGTACACATTTAGTCACCAGGTTACAAACTCTTTCCTCAGGTATCCTCTGAGGAAGTCTGCCTTTGCAGTCTATGTATTACCCTAGAAAAGAACCACAGCAGTTACAGAATAGCTTAATTATTAAGCATATCAAAGCCTTTTCTATCACAGTACCATAATCACAAAGCTGCTTAAGTGATTGAAGTTGCCCAAATGGATGCATATTTTCTATTTCAGGCTTATTTCACAAGCCTTATGCCCAAATGAAAAAAGCATTTACTTTTCCACTGCACTTAAGTGAAAGCTATAATAATCAAGATGAGTAAATTGTACGATAGTCATTATGATTTAATATATGGTTACCACTTGAATTCATTGGTAGGCAATGAATATCCAGTGAAATTGGGTGTTAATACTCCCATAGAAGAGAAAAGTAAACATTGGTGTTGATGGCCAGGGCAGTGGTCCTAAAGTGAAATGATAGCAAAGTGATAAAATGGCAGCATAGTGTCAGGCTAAGGTCAGTAAACAGTACTTCTTTGTACAGTTTATATTTAGCTTGTGATTGTTTTCCAAATCATTAAACTAATATGCATATATATAGTAACAGTAAAAACAAAGAATCCTTCATGTATTCTCATTGGATAGGTGTGTGCAGAGGCAAATATGACCCACCATGCAACATTGAAATAGACCTTGGCAATGTGACCTATGGTACTGCACAAAACCTAATTGTGCCACTGATGATGTATTCTTATGCTCCCATACACTTATGAAGGGGTATTATATGAGTGAGCTGTGAGACTCTTGAGCAAACTGCATTTTCTCATCATCAAAGGGTGTTTTAGGGCATAGTTAATTTGCATTCTATTTTCAGTCCTCTTTCACAGCTCCTACTAAATTTGGTAGAGTTTAACTTTCTAACAACTTTTACATAATCCTGCCCAGCAGAGTCTACAATATTTTTAAAAATACACATAAAGTTAAACTTCTTTTCCAAATAAATAAAATGTAAATGCTTCAAGAAGAGGGAATAAGCCTGTTGTGACATTTACTCTTTGACTCATGTCCTCCTGGTTTGCAGTTACCTCTCTCTCTGTCTTGTAAGCCCATCTTTTGCAACTTCCTCTGTATACCATAGCAGCATACTTATGAATTTTCCTTATTTCTGTTACTCCTGAATTTAAATGTTGACAAACGGATGCATTTCTTATTTTCTGCACTGATTCCCAAATTCTGTCATTTTTTGACAGGTGCCAAAAAGAATAATTTTTACTCATCTTCTCTTTTTTTACATAGAATTTTATTGGACTCTGTAATGTCTGGTTCCCAGTCGCCTATGTCCCAGGCTGCAGAGATATTTAACGTACCTTTTTTTTTATTTTATCCTTTTTAATTGAGATGCATATTTCATATTGCAGAGGAAGCCTAGGCATCTAGCTTAGAAGATATAATTCACTTTTTCAGCTATTGAAGAAAGCTGAGATAAAAGCCAGTCACAGTTTTCCATGTCATTTTTTCTTTGTTGTATTATGCAGTGTCACATTTCACTTACCACTTTACTCTCTACTGTGCCCAGTGCACGGACACAGGAAGCTACATATTTCATCCCACAATGCCCTGCTTCCTTATAAAACCATCAGCGGGGGTCCTGCACTTCCTCTTTCCTCCCTCATCGCTACCTGGTAATGGGGTGAGCCATCTCGTGGCCTCTTAGACCTGGCTAGGCCCAAGGCTGGTGGCCGGGGAAAGAGCCCTGAGGGTATTTGGTGTACCCTCGGGTGGGGATGGGATACTTTTGGGTATGCTTTAGGATCTCTCTTTTGTCACCATGTTTGTGGTTTCTCTCTGTAAAAAAATTTTCACTTCTTTTCCATTTAAACTTTCCACCACTTTTGCAATCTGTTTGTCTGAGTCTCATTTTTGCCCCTAGTGGCAGAATAGGCCTTTTCAATCTACCACACTCTTGCTTTGGCTTACATTTTTTTCTTAAGTTGTTACATTTGTCACTGTTCTTACAGCATTTTCCAAATTCTAGACATTATTTGAAACTGCATCTTCCCATATATTATACACTTTGGTTTTGTGACTTCTTGCTGCTTGATCTGAGCATTTCTACTTCATAGAATATTTTTTTCCATTGCCTGTCCCAGTGGTCAATCTGCCTGGTGTATTCATATCTTATATTCCTTTTTATACTTTGAGCCTCTCTTAAGTGATTTCTGCAGATTAATTCGGACTGACATAAGCTTTGAATGTGCTTATGTCTGCTTCTTCCAGAAGTCTTATCTGTAGTTGTGGATCTTTAATTCCAATTACTATGTGATCTGAGAAAATTAAATCTGGCAAAGTGCCACAGTTGATGTGGTTCTCATTAATTTAGGGTCAGACAGGAATTCCTCAGAGATATCTCCCTATTTTTGCAATTTCAAGTGAAGTTTTACCTTCCAGAGATATAATTACTTTTTTGTCATGGATATGCGATACACCAAAAACTTCCTCACTTTTACATTTCAAAGTTTAGTCTGTCATTTTATTATTAAGAAATATAAATAAATTCATCCAGCAAAATAGAAAGCTATACAATAGATTTTTTTTTTCCCTGGTTCTAGTCCTCTCTAAGATTTCTTTGGGAAACTAGATGATGGAGAAGAAAGGCTTGTAAAATCTACTGATTTTTCAAAGACAGAGTAGGATGAGGTAGTAGCCAGAAGACAGGATTAGGAATTGGTTTTGACAGACTGCAGAAATAGTCTGAAAAAAAAGTGGGGCACAATAAGGACAAATACAAGGTCTTTACACTATGAAGAAATAACAGCAAAAACACAGCCATAAAACAAGACGTTAATGGTTCTTTGTGAAAGAATCATGGCATGCATGTGGAGCTAACATGAGTCAACCATCTCATGCTATTGTAGGAGAGGCACAAAGCATACTGAGACATGTAAACAAAAATAAGAGATGTGAAGCAATTAATCAATTCAGCATTGCTGCAGCTTTAGCTAGAATAACATGTCTGGTTTTAGACACAGCACCTGAGGAAAACAAAAGAGACTGATATGAGAATTGAAAACAAACAAACTGATTTAGAGCAAAAAGATTGAAAATGGGCTTGTTTTGACAGAAAACTGGGGTAGGACATCATTATAGTCCCCAAGAAAGTAAAAACTGTGTCACATTATAATGAGGCAAGGAAAAATAATCTGGGTTGTGGGTTCATGGACAAAAGCAAGATGACAGGAATTTCAGATACAAAAAAGATCCAGGTTAACTGCTAGGAAGAATTTCCATGAAATATGGAGAGTTTAATAGGATAAAATATTTGAGGAGGTTATGTTGTTTCATTTATTCTATGTATTTATAAGTAGACTAGACAAGCATATGTGCAGATTCTTCTGAGGCATAAGAGGGAAAAATTAGAATTGCCATACAACCTCTACAAATCTTGTCCAGCCTTATTTTTCTACAAGGCTGGGATAATAATCAAGATCAAACAGTCACTTTTGGTGGTTTTCTTTCACGTCAATGAATATAACTGTTCACATGAATGTTTTAGTTCTTGCCAGGATTTTCTTCAAAGGCTCTGCAGCAATGCTGGAGAGCTTTGGTTCTCTATGCCACCTCTTGCCTCAGTCACTCTTTGCCTAGTTGATACACTAGAAGGATGGGATGTCATCCAGGGGTAACTGGGCAAGTTGGAGAGATGGGCCCAGGTGAACCTCATGAGGTTTCACAAGAGCACACGCAGGATTCTGCACTTGGGCTGGAACAATCTTCGCTATCAGTACAGACTATGGGATGAAGTGATAGAAAGCAGCCCTATGGAAAAGGACTTGGGAATGCTGAGGGATGAGAAGCTGAACATGAGCAGACAGTGTGAGCTTGCAGCCCAGAAGGCCAATCTCATCCTGGGCTGCATCAAAAGATGCATTACCAGCAGATCCAGAGAGGTGATTCTTCTATGTTGCTCTGGTGAGACCTCACCTGGAGTACTGTGTCCAGCTCTGGAGCCCTCAGGAATGACATGGACCTGATGGAGAGGGTCAGAGGAGGAGTCAAGAGAATGATCAATGGGTTGGAGCACCTCTGCTATGAAGACAGGCTGCGGGAGCTGGGATTGTTCAGCCTGGAGAAGAGAAGGCTCTGGGAAGACCTAGTAATGACCTTCCAGTACCTCAAAGGGACCTACAAGAAGGATGTAGAGAGACTGTTTACAAAGGCCTGTAGTGATAGGATGAGGTGCAATGGCTTCAAACTAGAGAAGAATAGATTTAGATTGGATGGTAGGAACATAGGAACAAGTTCTTTACAGTGAGGGTAATGAAACACCAGAACAGGTTTCCTGGGGAGGTGGTTGGGGCCCCATCCCTAGAGACATTTGAAGTGAGGCTCCTCAGGATTCTGGTCAACCTGATCTAGTTGAGGATGTTCCTAGTTATTGCAGAGGGGATTAGGCAAGATGACATTTGGAGGTCCCTTCCAACCCAGACCATTCTATGATTCTAGTCAGATTAAATTGCCCACCATTTTCCTAAGTTAGTCTTAAGGGCTTACCCATTCTCACCAGCCTAGCACTGGCTTTTACGTGACTCTGAACTGACAATCCAGAATTAAACCTTGAGGATTCATAAGAAAGAAGACTCACAGTAGCAGCTCCACAAAACCAAAGTATACAAGGAAAGTCCTACACTTCTTGAGTGATGCTCTGGGGCAGTATAGGACTGAAATCATACCCTTCTCCAGAGTGTGAATGTGTGACTCCAGGACTGGGAGAGATTGTTCTGTCTAAGATTTAGAAACTTTGAGTGTAGACACCTATAAAATATTATTAGAAATAGCCAGTTATCCCTTTTCTAAGATACTGATGTTAAAACAATAGGAAATAATGCCTTCTACCCTTCACAACAGTGCTGTGGTGAAAGCACTTTAGGATGCAGTGGTCTAGGATTCAACCCCTTCTTAAACTAAAAAAGTGAAAAATTCACATTTTGCTTATTCTAGAAAAGATTTAACCATTGAGATCTAAGTTAGAGGGTCAGAAAATGGAAAAAATATTTTGGTTTATTCTAATGTACTTTCAGTGTCAAAATGTGTGAATGGTCCTGGGAACAGACAGAATATTGGCAGGAGCTGGAAACAGAAAAGAGGCAAATAGAAATAGAGCTGGAGTTCCAAAGACCTTCCCTTCTTCACCATGTGCTTGAAGTGCCAGGCACTGCACAGAAGGTCAGGGACAGCTCTGCCAGCCTCCCTGGTCCCATTATGGAGAGAGAGAAAGTGGGCATCTGGACAACTACAGTAGCAGAAACAGAGCTACCAGAGTATTTCTAGACCACAGAAGACAACAATTTATGATATCAAGTGATTTCTGTTCTAGATGGCTGCAGATCATACTTTTCTTGCATTGCAATCTCAGTCTTTAGTGCCTAAAATTTCATTAGCTGAGACCTAAATCAAAGTATTCATAAGCAATTGAATTCCTCAAGGAAGGGCACAATCACATTACATGTTGATTTACAATTTTCATTTGTTCTCATAAAATTGATGGATTTGTACAACTGTGATGAAAAAACAATTTTGCTTAGTTATGCAACTAATCTTTCATTTGAACTTCCTTATTTTGTCCTTCCATATATAAAACTGGAATAAGAATCCCTTTTCTAAATAAAAACTGAAGGTATGAGGATTTGCATTGCTACCGTTACGAGAAACCAAATACTAAATCACTAGAACACCTCCAAAGTGTAGCCTGAAAAGTGTCATGCAGTGATCCTTTGCTTTTGGTATCACCTTATTCACTCAATGCTCTTTTTGCATGCTGATTTGCAGTAGCCCAGAACTTTTGACAGACGCAGTCAGTAAGGTTATATCAACAATGAAAAGCAGCAACAAATTTTAAATGTGAAACAAGGCTTCTGACACCTATTGAAGTGTTCCTTTTGTTATGATAGATAAGTTTATATCTGTTCTGCATGGGTGTTTTCCCATATGTGCTACAAATCCTCTACATGGGAAAAGAAATGAAAAAATCTAAATATGCAGTGCTCTATGAAATCCCAGGCAGATTTACTCCCAGCTTTCAACCCTATTAGTAGACATTTCAACAGCTGCAGAGCACACACCCCCACTACCACCCCCACCCCCCCCTCCACCTTCTACCTTGTTATCCCACACCCACAGTTAGATGTTTCCCAGTTGTGGTGGGTTAAAGCCCATTAAGGAAAGCCCTTATACTAGAAGTAGCCCAAGTCCTGGCCAACAAAAAGACCAAATTTTCATGCCAAATCAATTTGTTCATTGTCTGTGCAAAGAAACTTGACAATGGCAGAATTGTTTTATGAAGCACATACCACATGTAAGGTTCATAAACATGGAGGTGTCAAAAACCAATCAACAAGTCTAGGATTACTGCAGCAGTTGCCAATCATACATATGTACCACATTTTCTATAAATGAATCAAAAAGAGAATCTCAGGGTTTAATTAATTTCCTCTTGCACTGCCTGCTTTTTCCTGCTTCAATATTGTTTAAGGCAGAACATGGTCTCAGTTGAGTGCTTTTCGTTCGTGGATGTGTAGTCTTTCAGTCATAGGTACATCCTGTGAGTAATGCCAGTGACTGGTGATGTTAAATACATTAACGTTACCATAAGTGTCATGGTTTGGGAGAGCAGGGCAGAAATAACGACTCAGACAAATGGATTGCAAAAGTAATGGAAAGTTTAAATAGAAAAACAAAAAGGAACAACAATGAAAGTTTTACAGAGAACCCCCCCAGGGCTCTTTCTCCCCCCCAACCCAGCCTTGGGCCTGGGCAGGCCCAAGGGAGGCAGCTCACACCATTTTACCTAGGCACCGGCAGGGGACAAAAGAGGAAGTGAAGACCCCGCGTGGATGTTTTATATGGGAGCAGGGCATTATGGGAAATGGAATACCTGGTTTCCTGTGACCACCCCCCTGGGCTGGGCCCACCCCTTGGGACCTCCCAGGTGTGGTCTGTGCAGTGGCATCCGGGCCAGCACCCAGCCTAAACCACCACAATAAGTCAGGGAGAATAAACACTGAGCAGGTACAACACACAGTGCATGAAATTTCTTAGTGTAAAGTCATCTCTAGACCAAAAGTAATGGTGGGAGCACCTCTTTATTAATTTTCTAACCAGTTCAGCTCAATCACACACCAAACTAACTTAATGGAGGAGGAAAGTTTTATATCACTCTGTTGTATTAAAGCTAATCTAGTATAAATGCATGTAATGCCCAGATGAATGTACATAGCATGACGTAATTAAGCTGTTTCACCAGCTAAAGTGCATGAGAATCACAGCTTTCTCCCCAGGTGAAAAGAGACCTTGTCAACTGAACAGCTTGTCATGAACATGGTGTTGAGCAGCAGAATCTCATCAGTTCAGCACTCTTCAGAGCAGCAACCTTCACTTTTATTTAGAGATATCAAGAACTGAGTCATAGAATCAATAAGGTTTGAAAAGACCTCAAAGGTCATTAAGTCCAACCTGTCACCCAACACCTCATGACTACTAAACCATGGCTTCAAGTGCCATGTCTTTCCTGGAAGAGGCATTAACAAAACAGTTAAATCTGTTTTGAGCCACTGCCCCTTTCTCCTCCCTCTCTGTTACAGGGTCCGGATGAGGTCAAGGAGCCTAATAGGCAGGTACCATTAAGGCTGCCTGGAGGGGAGTGGAAGCTGAACCCAATCCCCAAGCCTCATGTTTCAGAGTGGTGACTGCATGTGTCAGACACCATGAAAGAAGGCATATGCAGTTTACTCACCACATAAACATTTTTAATTGATTGGCAGGATTTGAATGGCTAATGTGCCATTGGGCTGCTCAATTTTTGAAAAGGGAATTTATAGGGGAAGACCTCGTGTACTTTGCTCATTGCTCATGGCTTGTTACACTTATAGCTTGCATGCTTGTTACTTTCTCACCTCTCTCCCCCATTCATTAATGGGATTCAAGGCGGCAACAAGCACCCTACTTGCTCCTGTTTTCAGAGCAATTAGTTTCTTTTGTTTTAGTGGCTAAAGTGCTAAAGTTGGGCCTTCGTTACAGCAGCCTGCCTGTCCTGAATGGACATAAAAAGCCTTAAAGTGGCTTTTTACCAGACAATGAAGCAGAAGCTAGTAGATCTGCTTCTTTAGGCTTGCCTGGACATGTTTCAGAGCCAGAATGAGCCAGGTGGGTGTGCTTTTGGCCACGTTTGGAAAGAAGGCTTTCTATAGGTTGCAATACCAGGGTTTTACCCCTTGACTTGTGTTGCTACTGGCCATTATTGTCTCGGGAAATCTGTAAGTATCAGCCCAAAGGGCCAGAGTATCGTCTTGCCATTGTCCACGCTCTGGAAAGAACCACAAGCTTCGCTTGGAAGTTGAACTGTGTTTCAGTTTACCCAGACAAGAAAGCAAAGACCCCTCGCTATTTTCAGCGTTGTAAAGCCCAGAGGACAGATAAGTGTCTTGCCGGGTCGAGAGGCGAAACCCCAGAGGAGCTGAGTCCCCGGGACAGTTTCGTTTGATTGGAGCAAGGAGCGAGCACTGCTGCAAAAAGATTACAGCCAAGAAACCTGCTCTCTACAAAGCTTTTAGCTACAAACTCTTTGGGAGCAAATCCTACCACAGCAATAAGCTGCAGACATCAACAGAAAGTGAAACTGGTCCTGCAGTTTAAACGTGGTCAGCGCCATTTTGGCCTGCCTAGATCTTAACGTGTGCCACGAGGTATCAGGATTAATGAGTAATTACAATACCTGATTTTTATAAGCATCTATTGAAGGTCTGTTGCCCTGGGGAATTCTGAGGTTCCCCCTCCCCCCCGTTGTGGGCAACCGCTGCCTTCATTGCCGAGGTTCCTTTTCTTTACAGTTTAAAGTGCTGTTTGTTGTTCCTGGATTTTTGTACATATTGTTTAAATTGTTACTTGTTCCTGCTGGTGAGGTATCTGTTCCACGACCGAAACCCCTCGAACCTGTAAATAGGTTTTATTTAATACTTTTTGTGGTATTTTTTGTGATTAATAAAATAATTAATATTATATTAATCGCTCCACTTATTGAACATTAATATATCATTTTATAGACCAAAACACTGCCCTCTCATTTCCTCTAAATCTGTGGATACTGCCCTTTGGACTATAACTACGAACTCAAATACCTCTTCGTTCGGCAAAGGTTTTGGTAGTTAGCAGCTTGGCAGCTCGCGAGTAAAAATACGTTACTTTACCTGGTTATTTTTGAGGTTTTCATCTTGTTACCTCTTCGTTAGCTCCGTTGTGAACTCGATGGTGGTTCGTCTATGCCACCCAAGGCAGCAGCGCTGTTTAGTTTTGCTCACATACGGAGATTCCAGTTTGTTCCCCTGTATTCCAAGTTCTGATTGTTCTAGACTGTTACTCTACTCTTTACTAGCCTTCTACCATGTGTAATCAACCTGTCATCGACTGGGCAAATGAACCTGAATAAAATTGGCTCAGGAAAACTATTTTTTTTATACTTAATAAAGAATATTCATATTTTATCATATTTCTGGCCAATAAATTGATATAACTACAACAATGTCCAACCCCTTTTTGAACACCTCCAGGGACTGTGACTCCACCACCTCCCTGGGAAGCCCATTCCAATGGCCAACAACTCTTTCTGTGAAGAGCTTTCTCCTCACCTCGAGCCTAAACTTCCCCTGGTGCAGTTGGAGATTGTGTCCTCTTGTTCTGGTGCTGGTTGCCTGGGACAAGAGACCAACCCCCACCTGTCTACAACCTCCCTTCAGGTAGTTGTAGAGGGCAATAAGGTCTCCCATGAGCTTCCTCTTCACATCTGAACAGATGTGCTAATTCTTTCCTCTTTCCTCTGTGGTTTTATTTATTCTATGCTACCTAAAAACATATAATATTTTAATGCTTATTTTAAATGAGCTTACATATCACTGTGAGGCAGCCGGTATAAGCCATGATGACCTTAACCTCTGCTAGTCAGATATATTTGCAAGTGGCTTTTTCTAGAGAAAGAAAAAAATAGTATAGAATATAGAAGGAGGAAAAAACATGCACATAGGCATAATGGAAAAAAAAAGGCAAACAAACCAAACCCCTTCATGCTTTTTGCATTAGGATATTTAATCTTTTCTTTGACATCCAGCTGGCAGCCAGTCACTAGTGGTGTTCCCCAGGGTTCAGTGCTGGGCCCCATACTCTTTAATATCTTTATCGATGATCTGGATGAGGGTATTGAGTCCATCATCAGTAAGTTTGCAGATGACACCAATCTGGGGGCAGATGTTGCTCTGTTAGAGGGAAGGAGAGCGCTGTAGAGGGACCTTGACAGGCTGGACAGATGGGTGCAGTCCAACAGCTTGAGATTTAACACATCTAAGTGCAGGGTTCTACACATTGGCCACAACAACCCCATGCAGTGCTACAGGCTGGGGTCAGAGTGGCTGGAGATCTGCCAAACAGAAAGGGACCCTGGGGGTACTGGTTGATAGTAGGCTGAAGGTGAGCCAGCAGTGTGCCCAGGTAACCAAGAAGGCCAATGGCATCCTGGCCATCAGGAATATTGTGGCCAGCAGAAGCAGGGAGGTCATTCTGCCCCTGGACTCAGCATTGGTTAGGCCACACCTTGAGTCCTGTCCAGTTCTGGGCCCCTCAGTTAAGTTGTTGAGTTGCTGGAACATGTCCAGGGAAGAGCAACAAAGCTGGTGAGGGCTTTGGAGCACAAGCCCTGTGAGGAGAGGCTGAGGGAGCTGGGGTTGTTTAGTCTGGAGAAGAGGATGCTCAGGGGAGACATTATTGCTGTCTACAACTACCTGAAGGGAGGTTGTAGACAGGTTGGACTCTTCTCCCAGGCAACCAGCACCAGAACAAGAGGACACAGTCTCAAGCTGCACCAGGGGAGGTTTAGGCTGGGTGTTAGGAAGAAGTTCTTCATAGAAAGAGTGATTGGCTTGGTGCCATGGTTTAGTTGATTAGATGGTGTTGGATAATAGGTTGGACTCTATGATCTCAAAGATCTTTTCCAACATGGTCAATTCTCTCCCTCTCCCTCCCCTCCCCCTCCCTCCCCCTCCCCTCCCCCTCCCCCTCCCCCCCTCCCCCTCTCCCTCTCTCTCTCCCCTCCTCTCCTCTCCTCTCTCTCCTCTCCTCTCCTCTCCTCTCCTCTCCTCTCCTCTCCTCTCCTCTCCTCTCCTCTCCTCTCCTCTCCTCTCCTCTCCCCTCCCCTCCCCTCTCCGAACCTCTTCCTCTTCTCAATGTCTTTTTCAGGAACCTGCAGCCATTTGAAAAAGACCCATAATTTATTTGATCTCTAATCAGTAGCAGCCAAAGCAGTTTGGGCCTCCTGAATCAAGTAACACTACAGTACCTCTTTCTCCTGGGAGAAGTCATGTTACCAGCTGCTTGGACAGTGTAGTATCTAATGGGTCCCAGCTGCTGTCAGCAGGCTAACACAGGTGTACTCCATTCAAAGTGCAAGAGGTACAGGTAACAGCATGGAGCTCTGATAGGAATTGAACAAACTTGGCTCCAAGGCAGTCTATAATGATACTGAACTGATAAATTAATTTTGATCTGCACAGGGCTGAATGGGAAAAGGGAGAAAAATGCTGAACTTTTTACCTTACAAAATGGGAGGAAAGAGCTGATCTACATCTCAGATTTATCTACTCTACAAAATGTAAAGCAAAACAGTTACCTTCCAGGACCTCAACCTCATCTAAGACCCTGGGACATGATGTTCATTTATCATAATTCGTCATATGCAACTCTGTGTCTAACTGTTTCAGTTAAATGTCTTGTTAGCATTTGCCTGTAGCACATGTGATAGTGCTATGTTTGCTACCCAGCTTTCTCTTGCTTTGAAGCCAAAAAAAGTACACCCACATGAGTGTAGAAACAGCACCAGCTTGTCAGCAGTCCTCTGAGCTCATTAACAGCAAAATTCAGAAGTCTCCAAAGGGCAGAAGGGTGCAGGTCTCTGCAGAAGACCTTTGTGCCCTAAAGCCTCTCCATAGCAGCCAGGGGTCAGGGCCAGTCCCGGGGCAGGTGACCCCAGCTAACAGTTGTTAGGGTTGGGACTGAGGCCAGCGAGATGCTGGCAGAACAAGGCTCCTAATGTTTCATGACTCCCTGCCTTCAACAGGGAAAAAGCATCTCTGCATACCGCTGACAATCTGTGAGTGGGAAGAAATAATGGCAACAAGCCCCTCACACTGTAGAAACCCTCAGACTCCTGTCCAAAGTACAATGGAAAGCCCCAAATGGAGGCAGATTTTGTAAATCAGTTTCTGAGTCCAGTGAAACTGAGAGGCTCCCATATCTGTAAATATAGAAATAACAAATTAAATTGTTTACCCTCCTCCTGTTTTGAGATCTCAGAATAGCACAGCATCCTTTCCAAATAATATAGTAACTCTCCTCCTTGCAACCTAAATATCCAGAGGTGGAACTCATTTACTACTTCTGTGAATGATGAAAGAGGAATGGTTTTCTAGGACTGTGAAAAAGTGAGTTCCAGCTTGATGCATGTGGGCCATGGGCTCATCTTGCCCATCAGAAACCACAAAGAGAGGAGGGGAAGGCTCAGTATATGGTGAAACATTGTGCTGAAGCCTTAGTTACTGAGGGCACATGCACAGTGATGCACTGATCCTTACACCAAGTCTGTGCAAGTTGTTGGAATAAAAAAAAAAAAAAGAGCAAAACTAGTAGAAACATGTAATGGTGGTTCAGAGCAAGTGAATGAGGTAACAAACAGATGGATAAGTTAAAGCGTCAGTCTAGGAAAGTAAGTGTAACACAGAAGTAAATAAGCTGAGCAGTTTCTCGAAAGCATGAGGTAGAAAAAGAAGCTCCTGACTTTAACAGAAGTTAAATATTCATGTGAAGGATTCACTGAATGATGATACCTAGAGAAAAGGCGTTCTCAAAAATCAATCTGCAGGTAGCCAAGTCAAAAACTTAAAAAAAAGTATAATTGGGAAAGTTATAAATATGGTACTGAGGAAACTTTCAGTTATTTGCCTAATTGGGGAGTTGAAGGGACCCCTATTTTAACACCATATGAAATTCACATGGTTTTTCCTCTGAGCAATGAAAACCAACCAAACACCAGCTTCACTTCAGATTCAGGTCTGATTTTTTCAAAGCTCTTCAGAAATTGTTTAAACCTACAGATTCATTAGTTCTGAACACAAATATTATGATTAAAATATGGAAACACCTCAAGATGTTTAAAACCTACATATATGCTGTGAAGCCAGGTATAAAATCTTTTGACTTTCTGACTCACTCGGAGAAGAAATCTTGTTGCTTAAATTTCACCAAATTCTATAACAATCTTATGTGCCAGAAAATTATATCTTTGTATAAGTATGCAGTTCCCTGAAGCAAAAAATGACAAATTTTTCAAGGTTAAACTATGAAGAGACAAATAATTTTTCATTCCTATTTTTCATTCCTATTTTAAATGAAGTCTGACACATATTAATAATTGGGGAAAAAAAAAGGAAGAAAAAAAAAATTGCATAGGTTTTTGTGATCAAAGCTATATATACTGAAAAGCAAAAAGCAAACAAAACTGGTTTTAGAAGTGGCCACTGTGTCATGAAGCCACTGACATTCCTTTCCCAGCGGGCCTATAAATTAACAGCATTTTTTTCAGAGCAAAGGAATGAGAACACAGCTCCACATGTGTGAATGGAATAACTGACACTGAGCACTTTTCCCACCTTTTCCCTCACATATATGCCCTTTCCAATATGCAATCAATGTTTGGATCATAAGGGAGTATAATCATTAAATCCCAGTGAACACTCTCAAAAGCTCCATGCCTAATATCCCAAAGATCCTTTTGAAACGCAAGACCACATTTGTGATAGATGGCGCTATCCCCCTGAAGAGCAGGGTTTACTGCGTAATAAATCATAAATGCTTTTGCTACTCTCATCTCTCACTTATGATTTATGTCTTGGCCAGTATCTTATGCCAGAATTCACCAGTCTGTGATTGTCCTGTGGTTTTACACTTGGCAACAGTTTAAACCTTCTTATGCTATCATCTTACACTGAGGTTCTGACTTTACAGAAAACAGGCAGGAAGAACATTTTATCTCCCTCCCTCTCACAGAGGTGGTCCATTTTCATTATATTTTGTCACTGAATTTTACTTGCTAGAGAACTAGTCATGAACATGAGGATGCTGAGCTGCATTACAGGATCATCAGTAACTTAAAAAAGCCTTAGTGCTAGGAGATTCAATGAGAGTCACAATTTTTCAATATCTTCATGCTTTAAATTGTTCTCAAATGATGACAAAGACAATAAGTAGATATTAAAAAAAAAAAAAGTAATTAAGTCTTTTTTACCATCTCAGACTGTCAGTAATCTGAAACTGATATGCACTGCAAGTTTGCATCATAGCACAACTGTATGTATGAGCCTCCTAAAAAAACTCTCGTGTCCAGGCTGCTCCAGAAAGGCAGTAGCAGCTGAAGATCATTTGGTTCTGCAAAGCAGCAGATGTTCTTTAGCTGGTTGAACACAGAAGTTAAGGAATAAACATGAAAGAAAGGAATCTTTCAGCAAAAGAACTATCTTGCATATAAAGGGGAATAAATGTAAAGGTTCAATATTTAACCTTGTAGTTTAACCTCAAGTGCAATACTTAACTGCAGTCTCATTATGACTCCAGTAAAAGCCACATGATCTTAACTGAGAAATATTAATTGCTATAAATTGATATTTTTAATCCTTACACTGTGGCTAAGAACTTGACCTAAATGTAAGAATTTTGAGAATGAAAACCACAATATTTTGCACAGAATATCCCAAACAGAAACAGGAGAAAGAAAACAAATATTTTGTTGGAATCTGAATTCTAGTAGCTTATATTAGAAATTTGATAGTATAGCTTTAAATTTCTCACCTGCAACCCATGAACAAATGTGAAGGTAACAATGAACCTTACTGGCTAAGCTATGGGAATCTATAGAGTTTTGCTGCGTCAAATGTAATCATGTCATCAATACACAAATGGACCAAACCTCTACCCAAGTATCCAGCTAGCTGTATATATGTTTAAAATATATATCTATCTTGTAAATATAAATGGTCTACTGTTTAAACCAAACCTTTCCCCTTAGAATTTTAAAGTTCTTCTGTTTCTTACTCTAACAACGAACTCAGTTTTACAGGATGATCTGTATTGTCAACTAGTGGGATTAATGTGTGGATAAATAGAACGGGTGTTGGTGGAAAACTACAAATATGCATGTGGCAGTTTTAGGCTATGCTTTTAAAATTAGCTGCAGATTTTGAGCAGGAAAGTAGAAAAGTACAAATAATTCACTATTGGGTGTAAAAGGGAAAACAAAAGATTATTCTAAACTGATTCACTGGGCAGTTGTTCCATAACATTGTTCACATTTCACTTCCATTCCCATTCCTTTTCTTTTCTTCTCGGGTCTGGCTGGTCTGCTTGGGAGACAATAACCACTTCTGGCTGACCTTGAGAAGAGATAAGAACACTAACATTGCTTCTTTAAACTAACATTCCTTCCTCTTGGCTTCTCTTCTGTTATGGGGGGTGGGGAGGGTGGGGAGGAGGAGGCTTTGGCCACTCTCTGGGGAATCCAGATGGGGTACAGGGGGCTTTCCATGCTCTTTTCTAATTGTAAATATCTGTATAATATTGTAAGTACTGTATATTTTTTACATATTCATTTCATTCCATTGTAGAGTGTGGTTTTTGCTTGTAAATACAGCTTCCATTTGTTTCCAACAGAGTTAGTCATGCTTAGTTAATGTGAATGGGAAACTTAAACCCACCACTATGCAGCATCTGACAAAGAAAGAGCATAACTGTTATAAATGGTTTTGTTTGGGTTTTTTGTTTGGGGTTTTTTTGTAATTTTTTTTCCTGTGTTGTTTGATTTTGTTGGTTTGTGTGTGGGTTTTTTTTTTACTGTGTTTCCTGCAGAAATATACATATTATAAATAGTTATCTGAGTGACTAAACAAAGCAGTTTCCTTGGAAGTTGTAAAGACCTCAACTGAAGAGACAGCTTCCATTAAAGCAACTGCAATATATCATAACTTCAGTTACAGCTTTGGCATAATGATTCCTTATTGAAATTGCACAATCTTCTCTCAAAAGGCACCTATTTGAAAAAAAAAAAAAAACAAACAACAAAGCAGATGGTTTTGCTATTTTCATAATTTTAAAACAAGTTGTTGAACATAGTTCCTTTTATCCAAGAGTAAATCATAGAAAAATAACTATTCATGAAGTAAGGTTGTCATTTAGTGCTTCCCAACCTTATTCTATTGTCATAAAAATATGCATGACTATGTCACTGGGAATGAATGAAATAAAAAGGAAAACCTAATTACAAGAAAACCCTTTCTTTGCAAATTTTGCACATAAATGTAATGAGGAGAATGTAGGGATTTTACTGAGGTGTATAGTGGCCCCTAGTGGCTCTTGTCTTCAGACAAAAATTTCAGACAAAAATACATCAGCTGCCATATTTTACAAAATAATTCTTGGAATGGTTTATTTCAAACATATTGTGTTAGGCTAAATGGCATGTTCCTTAGATCTCTGTATTTGTAACTGCAGGTAAGTGGCAGCCATTGTTAATCTTCTGGAAGTAAAGCTGTCCCAAGTATATCTATGTGTATCTCTGTAAGATACATACAAATCAGAGACAAGCTGAATCCAGCTCTTTAATTTAAACATCCTTATAAAAAGCTTCAAAACATCTGCACTACAAATAGCCACATTATATTTCTTCATCTTAGCATATTGAAATATAGAAAATAGTTGAATTAAAAAAAAAGATGGTAATGGGCCTCCAAGTGCAAAATATAAATTCTCAAGATTTTTGCATGAGTCTCTTCTAATCCTAGAAGTGCATAAAGTTTGTGGGAGCATTAAGTCCTTTAATATTATTTATCTTAAGGATATTTACAGTTTTGATTTGGGGCAAGCTAACAGTTACTTAAGTCCTGTAGTTCTGAGAAATAGAAGAGTGTCACACAATGAGATACGCATGGCTTTGCCTTGCTTACTTATGGTCTTTATGCAACATGCAGTCGGAATTACCTCTTTACTTGTAATTTCCTCCCTTTACTTCTTATTGCAATTGGAGAGTCTTACCAAAGGTAAATGTGATGGGTTACACCCATCCTGAAAGCTGGGGGGGTGAAGAGAGGGAGGGGTTGTGAGAGCCCTGCTCTCCCCAGAGGGGGGTTTTCCCCTGGGAAACTGAGTTAGTCTGTTCAACTCCCCCTCCCTGTCCAGCAAGCATGTAAAAAGGAAGACATTGCAGCCATTTGCTCTCTTTTACTTCTGCCTTGCTAGGACAAAAGGACTAAAAGAGTTGCTGCAGGCTTCCTAGTTCTCTGTTATGTGGTCAGGCCTGGCCTTTCTCCCTGCTGTATCTTCAAAGAACTGTTGGTTTTGTATATTATCCCTATCTATCCTTGTTCCTTACCCTTGTGAACCCTTCCTGTTATTGTTATATATATATAATGATAGATATATACACACACACACATATAGTTTAAAAAAAAATTACCTCTCTACTTCCAAACCAACTCCACATTGTTTCTTGGTAGATTTACCTCCTCCTTTTTTTTTTTCCCCTTATCCCCCTTTCTTTCCTTCTTTTTTTAGGGGTCAAGGGGGAAAAGCAGGGGAGTGATTCTGTCTTGCCCCCCAATCTGAGCTCTTAAATCCCAGTTAAGGCTCAAACCACCACAGTAAATTTCTTTGTAATTGTGGAAAGTCAAAGACACAGGTAGGAGACCATGGGACATCTTCTGCGTGAAAGGATTTGGATTAATCATGGCTCCTATGAGAGATCAAAAATCCAGACTATCTTCTGTTGTTGTACAGGAGCATTCCCCATTCTTTCTGATGAATTTTCTAGTTACAAAAACTTGACCTTTGATGCCAGAATTGTTTCAGAAATGCAGCCAAAGCAATGCCAACATTCTCAGCCCCTGCAGTCCACTGTGAAATTAGGACGTTGCAAACCATCACATCTCTCCATATTGTCTATTAATTTCTCCATAAAACAACTTCCCACAGAAGCTCACTGTGAAACCCCTAAACCCTGAACACTATGTGGTGATCATCAGCTACTAAACCAGTGAAATTCTCCAGTTAGTCTGAAATATATGCTTTTTCTGGATATAATCCTCTCTCAAGTTATACATACACTCTGTCACATCGTACCACATTCAGAGGAAAGTCAGTAAATTATGCAACAATTTCAAAAAACCGGTGGCATCACCAAAGTCTTGATGTAGTTATCTATCATTATTTGAAGAAACATTTCCAGGGACAGTATCCAACCTTTATTAAGAAACACAAAAAGGTAGGGTTTGGATATATCTTGCATGAAAATTAACACTAATCATTACATTACAAATTCATATCTTCCAAATAAAAGACTTAAACTGATGCAGCAAAAACTCATATTTGGAAACTGACTGATAAAAAACAATTGTCCTGCATACTGAGAGGCATATAACTCAAAACTGGTCTCTTACAGTATTTAGGAAATGTGGAAAGCGTGTCTGGCATCTACTGCTTGGAAAAATAGCTTGCTCTAAAGTGTCTGGGTGTGCCTGCGCATACATTAATCCTGTACCTCCAAAAGTCCATGTGTACAATAAAACAGACTTACAAATCCTGACACACTGAAGACTTCTATGCAAATCAATTTTCCACCATTATTGAATGCTTTAAAATAAAACGTTTAGGAAAGTAACACTTTTTTTTTCTGACCAATTTACCCAATTCTGTGGGCAGGTCTGTGACCAGGCTTTGTAACTTCTATAACCTGCCCTCTGAAATTGCTGCTTGCCCTACATCAAACAATACAATTGAAATATCTTAGAAATGGGTCATGGGGGTGTGTGTGGGGGGGTGTGGGTGTGGATAAAGAAAAAATAAAGAAATAACATTTAAAAAAAAACATATATGTTGAGGTTGTGATGGTTTATATGTATTTTTGTGGAGATAGTTTGGCTTGGTTTGCTTTTTTCCTTGAAAATACTATTAAGTCTTCCATAAAACTATGAGCAAATGAAAACACAAACCCAGTTTCTTCTCTGCTTTCCATCTGATGGAACTTGACATAAAACAAACAAGAAGGTGTCAGACACCACTTAATCACCTTGGAAGCACAGGGAAATTCCTGCTGAGTGGAGTAATGACTCTTCCACATGTGCATTAATGGAGAATAAAAAATGGACATCAGTCCAACATGCTTATTTGAAATATCTCTAGAGGGATTTTTCATTATTATCATTAACACCTATGCTGTATTAGGGTACAGTTTATACCTATCACTCTGCATCAGGCATTTTTAAAAGAACTGGTGCCAGGTACACTTCTGAGACAATGTAATTTCTATTATTTTTAACTGAAGGGCATTGCCTCAGATAGCTGTGGACCATGGCCCACCTAGCTATCACCAAATCACAGCCGTCACTAAATAATCTGTAATACAAATGATCATGGAATCATAGAATGGCTTGAACTGTAAGGGACCTTAGAGATAATCTAGTTCCAACTCTCCCGCCATGGGCAGGGACATTTTCCAGTAGACAAGGTTGTTCAAAGCCTCATCCAGCCTGATTTTAAATTCTTCCAGGGATGAGGAGTTGTAATAAAATGTGTATTTTTTATATATTTTAGTATTTAATATCTTGGGCGGTGGTATCTTCAAACACCGCTATAACTTATTTACAAAGTATATTTACAGGTTCTGTTATTCAGTTATAAGTGACACATTTCACATATGAAGACAGTTTAAGAATTTAAGCACAAATTTGAGAATTTCCAATACAGTGATTTAAACTGGAAATAAAGGTGCTGCAATCTGCTGTTTCCCACAAGTGGGATTCTGTGGCAGATTAGATGGGAACTCATGGCTTGCTCCTCTGACAGGTACCTTTCCAGATGCTGTGATTATAATTCAAGCATCTCTTGGCTTGGAGAGAGCTAGGGGGCCCTCTCCTCTTGTGACCAGTTCATGGTCTGGAGCTTTCCCTTGGCACAGAGAGGGCTAGGGGTGCCTCTCTCTCTTATGTGCAGCATCACCAGGCTGTAGCATTTCCCATGGTCTTCTGGGATTCATTTCTCTTGGAGCTTTTCCCTTTTCTGTCTTGGTCCAGGTACAAGGCAGTTTGTTGCCTGTTAGGACAAGCTCTTCAGCTGCAACTTTGGCAGCATTTGGCTCTTGTTGCTGTCTGGGTGAGAACAAGGCAAGTTGCCTACCTTCTCGGCTGGTTTAAATACTGTCCCAATACCATTAATGTCCTTTGGTAACAGAGAAACCTGATGACTGATCCTATAGGATGGGGCATATCCAAACATGGCCAGGGGCACACACAGTTCACAAGCATGTTAAAAAGTTAATTACATGTGCTACACATTTGCCTGGACCATCTGGACCCCAGGAAGTGTCCAGGCTTGTATGTGCACAGGTGCTTAACCTGTCTAGGTTAGGGCATGTTTTGGGGCTCATCCCTTTAGGACAGGCATCCATAATTTCTCTGGGCAACTAGTTCCAGTGTCACACCATGGTCATGGTAAAGAACTTCTTCCTAATGTCTAATTTAAATCTACCCTTCTCTAGTTTAAAACCATTGCCCCTTGTTCTATCACCAAATGCCCTTATAAAAAGTCCCTCTCTGGCTTTCCTGTAGGTCCCCTTCAGGTACTGGGAGGTTTCTACAAGGTCTCACTAGAGTATTTTCTTCTCTAGGCTGAACAGACCCAAATTCCTCAGCCTGTCCTCACAGGAGAGTTGATCACCTTTGTGGCCTTCCTCTGGACCCTCTGCAGCAGATCCATGTCTTTCCTGTGTTGGTGACTCCAGAGGTGGACACAGTATTCCATGTGGGGTCTCTCAAGAGCACAATAAAGGGACAGAATCACCTCCTTTGATCTGTTGGCCACACATCTTTTGACAGAGTTGGCTTTTTTTGGGCTGCCAGCACACAATGCCAGCTCATGTCAACCAACATGCCCGAGTCCTTCTTTGCAGGGTTGTTCTCTAGCCTCTCATCGTCCAGCCTGTATATATTTTTGGGATTGCCTCTACCCAGGTGCAGGATCTTGCACTTTGCCTTGCTGGACTTCATGAAGTTGGCATGGATGCAGCCCTCCAGCCTGTCAAGGTTGATGATGCTGGGGAAAAAATTGTAATTAATATTGGTAAACACATGTTGGAATGCAAGGAAATTCCCATGAAGCTAATTCTTACCTATGCTGGCTATAACTCCTTCACAATTCCTGGTGGTAAAATAGACTACTGTTGTACATAGTCACCTTCTATGGTTCTAAAAAACGTTCTGGCCAAGATCACAGTAGCTGCTGTCACAGACAATCAGTATCTGCAGCAAAAAAAATCTTGTGCATTATCAAACTTCTCAGCTGAAGAACTGCTCCATAAAGTCAACCCTAAAAATTTTAGAGAAAATGCTTTTGCAGAGTTGCCACTGTGGGCTGACAATGATTGTGCTGATGAAAATTTCAATTCAGCACCCTTAGAATGAAGCTGAAATTTCAGAGTTTAATTTAATGAGAAACTCTAATTTGGCATTATTTAATTTAAGTTCAGTGGAGTCCAAATTGTGAAAGAGAAAGCACTTAGATCATGTTTTTAGACAGGTATGTACATATATGTGTGTATGTAGAAATATATATAAAGTTGAGTTAATTCAACATCTACCTTTGCACACAGTTGGGATTTCAAATATGCTGATAATTTTAATACATCTCTTTTACTGTGTTGTTTGCTCAAAACATATCTGTTTTTATTCTTAGTTCATCATTATGCAGCCCAAGCAAATGTATGCTTCATTTACATATGACATCTTGAGTATTGAGTGCTTTGAGTATTGAGAAGAACAGACAAATTGTATATCTCTTCTTCTAATGACCTTCAGAGGGCATAGGCCACTTTCTGTCTTTCCTTTAACTCTTAGCAGTGTAGTTTCTTGAAAACCAAAAATGAAAAAAAAAAAATCTCTCCTGAGATATTAGTCTGAAAGCTGCAAAAGATCCTATGAGCCTAGCCTTCTGCATTGATACGTCACAACTGGTACTACATAGCACCTCCTTAGAGCAGTTCTAACTTCTTTCTATTGCTCCATGGGAGGATAAAGAAGGAAAAAAATGAAAATCAACTTTCTTATTCCCAAAAAAATACCATAAAGTATATCTGAAATATTTTCTTTGAGAAAGAAACATCTACTCTTTACAAAGGTAATCTCATTTTTTATTGCATAGTCTGTAAGGTGCAATGTTCCAAATGTGCCAGATAACAATGTGCCTATAACAACAGAAGCTAGTTCTGAACACATGGCACCATATTTCTAAGCTTCCTTCTAGGCTAAATCTCAAACAAATTCTTCCTAGATCTAATCTAGCCTAAATCATAAGTTTGCACAGTGTGCAATATCAATTTTTCCCGACAGATACCTTTATCTGTAAAGAACTGGAAATCATAAGGTGACCTTGCAGGGCTTTTTGTTAAATTTAATCCAGGTCCATGAAGATCACCCCTTTGTGAGCTCACAGAGTACCCTAAAAATGTGCTTTCTCCTTCTTGTAGAAGCCAGTCTCCTATAGATTTAGCATGCTGTTGCATAGCCTGATGTATCCTGAAATAATAATAAAAGCAGTGCTGGAAAGAGCTTCAGGTGGTATTGAGATCCATCTGTCTCCTTAGGGTGCTACTTGTAATATCTGTTCTTAAAAATTACAGACTACTTAGGCTTTCTCATCTAATTAGATGCTCCAGAAGATCACTATATTATTCATGTGGCCTGCAGAGGCATGGTAGTGATTTGAAATAATCATTGGCAAATACAAAAAGTAGCAGTGAAACAGATGCAGGTATGGCCAAGTGCTCGCCTATAATATGCACAAGGCTTGGAAATCACACTCCTGTTCTAAGACCCTTTCCTGTGTCTTTCCATAGAGACACAGTCAAAAGAGCCAGCTGGAACATCTTGACATTTTACACAGAAGATCATCTTACAAAATACTGATCTGTCAGACCTCTGCCAGCAAGGCAGACTTCTACTAGGTTCCCTTGTTCCAAGCCATCATCATATTAACAGACTTCAGAGAAAACTGAAGTTTGGAAGAAATATATGCATTTTTCTTTCCTTTCTTCCAGAAAGGCTAAAAAAAACCCAACACATAACCAACCAACCAACCAAAACCCCTAACAACAAACAATAAATGAACAACAACAAAAAAAAAAACAAACGGAAAAAAACAAATCCCACAAACCTACTCTAACTAACCCCCAGAGTTTGAGGCAAAGCTAGCTTGAACCATTAAATCCATAAATAAAGCAACACTTAGGGAAAAAAAGTTTTATCAAGGCAAGTAACATATTTGTCCCTTTGAAACAACTTTGCCCTTACAGCTACAGCAGGGAGAAGAGACAAGGAATGATCACAAATAAATAAAAAGGACAAACAAGAAAGAAATTTTAATTGACAACTTCAACTACCGCAATTTTCCTCAGTCCAGGCACTGAATCCAGTTTGGAAAAGAAATCAGAAAGCCAACAGGTAGTTAAAGAGAAAATTCATGTGGCTCATTAGAATTTCACTTTAACTGCTTCACACCCACACTAGATAACCAGCTGAGTTGTGAAAGTAACCCTGCTGTTTATGGACAGACATCTGTGTCAATCAACCATGCAAAGGGCGTTTACTGAACAATTTCAACAGACTGGGACTTGGTTCTGAGACTAAAGGAGAAAAGCATTGGAAAACAGTGTGACTGCTGTACTGCTGCCTCTCATATTTTCTTTCTTTTTAATTATTTTTTTAAAATTTAAATTTCTTACTTTTGCAAGATACTGAAAAGTTTATGAGTTTCCATATTCTTCTGTTTATGCTTATGGAATTTCCATTCAGAAATTTAGTAAAGGGCAGCATTTTCCTGAAAAATCAATTTTCTGAAAGAAATAAAGAAGTTGTCTTTATAGTGCTTTTATATATATATATAAAATCACTAATAATTCTATACTATTACCTCTTTTTGTTCACAAGTCAAGTTCATGACACCACCTCACTATAGAAATGAATCTGAGTTGAAAACAGAAGTACAGTCCCCAAACTTCTGGAAGTGCAATTTTTGCTGGATTTTATTTTTTGCTGGTTTATCCTTTTATTTTGTTTGCTTGATTGGTTTGGTTTGTTTGGTTTTGGTGTTTCGTTGTTGTTGGGTTTTGTTTGTTTTTTAACAGCTTTCCCTCACTTAGCAGCTTTCCCTCACTTCCCAGACAGATCCCTGGAAGTATAGACTCACACAAATGACTGTTGAAATAGGCCAGCCTCACCAAGAGAAATTATTTGTGCAAGTTCTCCATGTTTTTGTAAGAGGGTTTGGCATGGGCACATGGTTTTCACGTATTGGTTGTGTATATGGGTAGGTGTTCCCACAGCATTAGGCTCAACTCACTTGGCAAAACTTGTAGTCACTGGCAATGGGTGTTGCCATTTCTCAATATTTAATAAATCATTTCATGTGAACATGCTAAAAACTGTAAAAAGAAAGAGAGCTTTTTCCTTGTAAGAACCAACGGTGATACATTTTCCAGACAGATACTACATCAGTCAGCCTAAGTCTTCCATAAAAAATCATACAGTCCAGTTTAAGATCAAACCAACTGCATTCAGGTTTTTCTGAGAAGCTTCAGGGTGCTTTAAAACACCTTTGCATGAGATAACACATCATCTACTTTCACTACACTCACTGCATTGCTCAAGAAACAATCTAGAGTAATTGTGGATTTTCAGGATACAGGAAAAAGGACAAAAGATGGTTCACATGTCAGATTGAAGATTATTCCATATTGAAAGAGATGAAAACATTCCTTTGCATTAAAACATTTATTTGTTGAAATCCTAAACCAAACAGAATTGGCAAGTTGTATGGAAACCAAGAAGGTTTAGGCATATGCCTCTGTCAAATATTTGCTTCTGCATCCTTAATGAAATTGTTGCCTACAGAGGTCTTTTTAATAAATTGCCTCACATAAGTTTTAATTGTGCATTCATCCAGAACAGGTGAAAACTTAGAGATTGCTAAAATGTTCAAAAAGGGCTCTAGGAATGAACTAGGCTTTTTGTTTTTATATCCTCAGTTTTCAGGAAAGGAAGACTATTGAAATCCTGTTATATATATAGCTGTGTCCCTGGGATGAATGCCAAGCAGTGGCTCTGTCTTTCATCTTCTCCTTTAACTTCTAGGGCTTTGGAATTATGTCTGTGAAGTATTAGTAAGAAACCTAGTGATACTGGTTGCATGCTTTCATCTAGCCCTCTATTTATTTTCCTTCTAAAGTGCTACATGTGAATTATACCTGTTTTCTCACACTGCTATGGTGGTCTGGACTCATAGGGAAAAAATTGTAAGATCTTATCTTATTTTATTTTGGCCTACTTCCCTACTCTTTGCAAAAAAAAAAAAAAAGTTAAGCAAAACCTCCAACACCCATATCTTTTATCCTTTCTTCCATACACTTTCTGAGATACTGATCCTTTGAAAAACAAAGAGAATAGAGAAACATCAGTTTGAAAACAAAACCTTTTTCAGGGTATCAAGCCAGTACATAAACATCCAAGAACCAGTCTGTAAAACATTATATTATGTCCACTGAATCATAGAATCACCCAGGTTGGAGAAGACCTCAGAGATCAAGTCCAACCTAGTACTTAATACCTAACACCTCCTGACAACCAGACCATGGCTCCAAGTGCCACATCCAATCCTTTTTTGAACACCTTCAGGGATGGTGATGCCACCACCTCCCTGGACAGCCCATTCCAATGGCCAATGACTCTTTCTGGGAAGAACTTTCTCCTCACCTCAAGCCTAAACCTCCCCTGGGACAGCGTGAGACTGTGTCCTCTTTTTCTGGTGCTGGTTGCCTGGGAGAAGAGACCAACCCCCACCTGGCTACAACCTCCTTTCAGGTAGTTGCAGAGAGCAATAAGGTCTGCCCTGAGCCTCCTCTTCATGCTAAACACCCCCAGCTCCATCAGCCTCTCCTCACAGGGATGTGCTCCAGACCCCTCCACCAGCCTAGTAGCCTGTGAGAAGTTCTCCCTGAGGTCTGATTCACAGACTGCACTGGATTGAGAGGGAGCCTCCAAGAGCATCTTGTGCAACCCTCTCAATAAAAATAATTTTAAACCAAATCATGTTTAATGGCAAAACTGACATAAAGGCTGTCCAGTTAGATATTTTTTACCCTGAAATGCAAAACTTTGGGTTTCCCCAAAGGATAAAAATATCAGTAGAGTTTTATTTAGAAGAACAAACAATTGTTTAAGCAGGACATTGATAGCTGCATCAATTGTGGTGTGAAGAAGCTCTGATTTGGAGCTGGCCAGAGCTGGGAAATCTACATGGCAGTGCTTTGGAAGACTTGTTCTTTCTTTCATATAGGTATATGAAGGGTCTCTACATGGATAAAACCCATGTAATCCCATCTTAAGTAATGCAGACTGAAATATAATTGTCCCAATAATCATGATCTTCCAAGTATCTTGGTAAGACTTGAGACAACTCTCAAATCAAATCAGCCTTGACCAGTGCTCTTGATTGAAAGTGGATTTCAGGAAAGGTTATTTTTTAGTGAATTTAACTGGGAGTATTTCACTGTCTTGAGTGAAGTTTGACACATTTGCATGAGCAGAGAACTTGGTCACACAGAATCACAGAATGTTAGGGGTTGAAAGACACCTCTAGAGACCTTCTAGTCCACCCCACTGCCCCCATCTTCCCACTCCAAAGCAGGATCACCTAAGGTAGGCCACACAGGAACACATCCATGTGGGTTTTGAAAGTTTCCAGAGAAGGAGACTCCACAACCAATCTGGGCAACCTGTTTTACAGCCCCAGTTCTCTTTCTGTTATAGGAGGAATGTTCAAGTCCCCCAGTCATCCTTGTAGCTCTCCAGGACTCTCTCCAGTAGATCCCTGTCTCTTTTGAACTGAGGAGTCCAAAACTGGACACAGTATTCCAGGTGTGGTCTCACCAGGGTAGAATAGAGGAGCAGGAGAACCTCCCTAGACCTGCTGGACACAATTTTCTTGATGCATCCTGGGATGCCATTGGCCTAGGCCACGAGGGCATATTGCTGTCCCATGGGACAGCTGTCCACTAGGACTCCAAGTTCTTTCTCCATGGAGCTGCCTTCCAGCAGGACATACCCTAGTCTGTATTGGTGCCTGCTGTTATTTCTCCCCATATACAGGACTCTGCAATTGTCCTTATTGTACTTCATGTGCGTCACCTTTGGCCGAACACATCAAACACAGATCAATATTGATGGGGTTTTTTGTTGTTGTTTTTTGGGTTTTGTATTTTGCTTTTGTTGTTGGTTTTGGTTGGTTGTTTTTTGTGTTTGTTTGCTTATTTGTTTTAATACAGCAGCCTTCTCCACCCCTTATTTATGCAGTTGTAATTGGATTCACAGGGAATACTTTTTGTTTAAAATTAAGAAAGCTAAGAAAATTGGAAAATGAAGACTCTTTTCAGAAAGATGATCATGAATAAAAGAGAATTACTGCAGCATGACAGTAGAGATCCTGAGTGGAAGCTGTTACAGCAGCTACCCAGGGGAGCCTTTCAGAAAATATGTAATGCCTAATTCTTAGAGGTGTTTGTATGAAAATCACTGGATTTGGAACATTATAAAGGTTCTCACTTAATTTGTTAGTCTTTTGAAGGCCTTATGCCTCCTTTTTCCAATTTCCCAAGTCTCAAGGAAGATGTTGAACCAGGACATTGCAGTCTATTAAAATACTGTTGCCTGGTAGACTTCATATGAAACAGGCAAGTATATGTTGTTAGCAACAATATCCTAACAACAGACACTGTTACATGTTCACTCCCTTAGCTTTCCCCTTTACATAGCTATTTTCATCTGCCAAGCATCTATTCAAGAGGGAAAATTAATCAGAATGTGCTTTATAATGCATCCACTGAGATCACAATTCAGTACTATTCTTGGTAGTTATTTCAGCAACATAAAGCAGACATCATGCAGACTTGCCCTTCTCCATTATGCTTGGGGGGCTAGCGTGTTATTAAAGCAATGGAAAGTAATAAAGCCATACCTATTTTAACATTTATATAAAATATTGGTATCTGTTGGGTAGAGGTTTTCATTTTTAATGCATTACATAACAATTCCTGACTGTAGTGGTGGAGGTCATAATTTAGGTCTTCTACATTTATTTCTATTTTTCACATGAAAAGAGATTTTCTTTTTGGTTTCTGAGGACAGACTGAGGGAGTTGGGGCTGTTCAGTCTGGAGAAGAGAAGGCTCCGAGGTGACCTCATTGTGGCCTTCCAGTATCTGAAGGGGGCCTACAAGAAGGCTGGGGAGGGACTTTTCAGACTATCAGGGAGTGATAGGACTAGGGGGAATGGGATGAAGCTGGAGGTGGGGAGATTCAGGCTGGACATGAGGAGGAAGTTCTTCACCGTGAGGGTGGTGAGGCCCTGGAATGGGTTGTCGAGGGAGGTGGTTGAGGCCCCGTCCCTGGAGGTGTTTAAGACCAGGCTGGATGAGGCTCTGGCCAGCCTGATCTAGTGTAGAGTGTCCCTGCCCAAGGCAGGGGGGTTGGAACTAGATGATCCTTGTGGTCCCTTCCAACTCTAACTGAAACTATGAAACTATGAAAAAAAATAATCAAACCTCTTGAGATATCTACATCTTCTGGGCTCAACAAAAAGCCAAAATGTTTGTTTAATAACAAATGCAGTTTTGATTTAACAACTATCACATTGGTATGTACAGTTCCCAGGTATAGTGAGGTAGCTTAGCTCCATTCTGGAAAAAAAAATAAAAAAGATACAATTATTCACCATTTCCTAGGATTTTGATTTCTGTAGGAAATTAAACTCCAAGAGATCCCCAGGTTCAGGGATCAAACCTGTGATGCCTTATTAATTTTCATTAAAGTGTATCCTGGGGTTGGGAAACTTTAGCTCATCAAGTCCAACCTGTCATCCAAGACCTCATGACTACTAAACCATGGCATATTTTGGATTTTTTCCTCTTCTGATTTTTCCATCTTTTGTTTTCCTTTTTATGTTTGATCTCTTGATTTATTTAGAGTTGCTACTTGGTACATGTCAAGGACAGACCTCATTAAAAAAAACAAACAAAAAAAAACACCAAAAAAACCCAACAAACAACAAACAGGGGAAGTAAAAGGCAAGAAAAGGAAAGGGAAGGCAGAACAAGGGAAGGCAAAACCAGGCAAGAAAAGGCAAAGCAAGGATAGGTAAAGTAAAAGGTTTTGGGAAATGCTCTATGCTCCTGCAATTTTCACTGGAAATTTACATGCACAAGATTTTGACAGCTGTCAATGCATTTTAAACATAATTCAACAGCAATTCAGAAGGGAAATGGGAAAAAAAATCATTACTAGTAATTTTTGTTAATACTGTCAGCAGTCAAGGCACAATAGAGCAGATTATTTGCTCATCACTAATTTACTAAAAGATTCTTTACTCCCTTTTTTCTTTTCTTGTTTCTTTTGTTTTGTTTTTCTTTTCCTTAACCCTTTACTCCTCACAATCCTAAACAGATGTGTTTTTTCCTAGGAATTCTTATTTTCTTTTCCTGTATTCTCAACAATTCCTTTCATTTTTCTTTTTTGTTGCCTAAAGAGGCACTAGTGGGAGAAATATTCAATAAACTCAGTGAAATATCTATAGCTGTGGACTACCTGAAACAGCATAAAACAAACTGTCAAAACCAGTAATGAACAGAAGAAATATACACTAGACCAAGGGGGAACTTGGTACAGCCTCTGTAGAAAAACAGTGTACAGCACTGTAGTTAATAGCTGTTTTGGAGTGAATGATGGGTTTTGAGATGCAGATGGGTTTGTGTACTCTAAAATTCAAATTGTCAGGAAATCTATGCAAATTTTTCTCCATTTGGGATATGTTTTTAAAAGAGAGGAACATCTATGAGACAGTATTGCACCTTTGCAGTAATACTTGGTGGTTGTGTGTAGAGAAATCCAGTGCGGTACTATGAGTGACAGGTAATCTATGCAGTAATATCATATGTTTGACTAAACTAGAAACTAATCTCTCAGTTGGGGCAGAGCCCAGCTTTTCTGAATGCTGTCTCTCTGTACTTGAAGCCAAGGCCACCAAGGGCTGCTTCATCCTCTCACACTGGTTATGGACGGAACAAGTTAAATAATCCCTGGCATCTGGACCACAGATACAGAGAATCTAGTGAAGGCGATGATTAAAATCCTCATAATGTAAAGTATATGTCCCTCCCAACTCTTTCCCGATATCCTGTTATGCTACAGGATCCGATTCAGCCATCATCAGACAAATGTCAGAAAATTTCAAAACAAATTACTGGTTTGTAACCCATGAGTGGGTCTGTCAATAATAGATAATGACAATCAAGAACTTAAAGCTGATGGCTGTGGAGAACTGGTCTCCTCTGTGTATTCTGTTTGTTTTCTCCATTAGTTTTTCCATATTTACATGCTCCTTTTATGTGCCTTGCTCATATGTGCATTATGAGCATACGCTATGAGCTCTCTGGGTGGTTACTATTATAGCAAATATAGCAGAGTAGGGTCTAACCAAGATTTGTAGCTGTACTGCAAGGAAAATAAGCATGATTAATAAAATTATTTAATTTTACTGATTTTTTTTCCAACTTAAGAACCAAGTAAATTATTGAATAGGCTATTGTGCTTACCAAATGTAATATACTACACAGTTATTTATCTTCTCTGATGCAAGGATTCTAGAAATACTAAAATAATGGACAGGTATTTGGGATTTATTCAAGTTAATTAGCATGTTCCGTCCAATGAGATAAAAGGAATTTTTAAATACTGCAATATATGTCTGGTTCTTTACATAATACGAAATATCATGTAACTGCATCCAAGGAATTTATAAGGTAAATGGGAGTTTCAGAAACTTGTTCTGAGCTAAATTTATTATGTTAGGAGAAAAAGAGCTGAGTGCACTGGTGGAAATAGGACAGTACATCTGGAATATGTCCTCATGCTTAATAAAATTTGAAATAACACTTCTGTACTTCTGTGTGAAAAATGCATCAAAAATGCTTTGTGAGCATACATAGCTTCAGAGTAGCTTACAGAATATAGATTCTAAGTGCAGGGGGAAAAAAAAGGCAAGATGAGAAAAGAAATTCACAATACCTAACAATATGACTCAGATCACGTAAATAACCCTTCTGCTCAGAAATAACTCCTTTTTTGATAAGCTTGATTTGCCTGTATTGACTATACCAATCACTCCTTGTCACTGTATAATCATCACGGTGGTCATTTCTATTTTTAAGAAAGCTGACATGGGAGAGTCTGGTAACAGTAAGTTTTAATTTGCATTTCATATTATTTTCAGTGTCCTTGAGAACATAATTTTGGAAAAAAGTTTGGTGGAGAGCAGGTCAAAAGCACTCTAGGACATGCCTGAGCAACTCTTGTGCAATGGAGCCTCCTTGGGGGCAACAGTAATATAAATAATCATAAAATTCCAATGGTTCTGCCTGCCAGACTTCCTTCTTCAGGATATTACTGCAATGCATCTGAATGTGCTTTGACCTGGCCAATGTTTTTTGCTTCCCTATTCTAGGAACTATTTGTTCCTTCCTACACATTTGTGACTTTCCATTAAAAATTACATTAAATGATTGAACAGATTTAACCTTATTTTTGGTCAGCAAAAGTCAATAAATTGCTGAAGGTTTCTTTTTAATTCTTGGTTTCACAGAAGCTTCAAATCTGCCAAGAGAAAATACTGTATGAAATTTTCCTTCTGAAATCTTGGGAAATCCACACCATTAGTCATTTACCTTAGTGTTAAAAATACATCCAGATATGGTTGCCATGAAATTAATAACCAGAACCTAACTTTAATTAAAGCCTTACTGCAGCAACAGAGAAAGAGTGGGACTTTCCACCCAGCCAAGTGGAATCTGCACATTCTGGTTTACAATTAAATTTTTACAGCACCCTTTTCAGAGGAGACTCTCCTTTCTTTTCTGTCTGTATTTGATTATTGTTGGGCTGGTGCCACTATCATGGTCTGTGCACCGCAAGACCAAATCTGAGTTTACGCAACACAAAAGAGCTGGTTCAGCTCCTCAGTCACTCCAGACTTCCATCTGACAGCACTCTGGAAACACAGACCTTGCACAAACTGCCAATAAAAGCCAACCTTCCCAACTGCATTCCTTTAAAAGCCACTATTGTTCTCATTCATGACTGAACAGCTCAGTCTTCATTTCAAGTGAGCAAAAGAAGCCAAGGCTTCACTGAACAATTTCCAGACATTTCCTCCACTCTCAGAGCATTTTTGATCCTGTCATAAGGCTTTTGTGTGTAGCACCCCTGAAATAGATATGGTTGTCATTATTCTCTCTGATAGGACAAAATCTCTCCAGATAATGCCAGCTCAATATTTCTTTTCCTAATCTGTTAAAATAAAGTTTCTGAATGTATTAACATGCAGAATGTCAGAGTAGTAAGCAAGGCATAATTTTACTGGCCAAAAAGCAGGTGATGGATTAAATCCGGTGATACTTCAGCTTCTTCAGTAATAAGCCATTTTCATTGTTATCACAGATTGTTCTTCTTAGCCACGTTCTGGTCTTCAAAACAATGCAAATGGTTGTAATTTATTTCTATTTTACTCAATGTTATGCTAGAAAAACAATGAGCTACAGGAAGATTAAATGAACAGAAATTTCTTTAACACAATGGCATCTAGATTGCCCCTTTTCACCTGTTGATTAAATTTCTTTATTTATATCTTTACTGTAATTAATATCTAAACATATACTACCAACTTTGCAGTGTGCCAGAAAACAGAGAGAAGGCATAACAAGACTAACAAGACAATGGTCTAAAATACAACACAAATGGAAGATACATTGGTGAGTTATAAGGGGAAAATTAGGTAGATGAAATATAATTATTTCTAAAAATCCAATCCTGTGTATAGAAAAGCATTTATGGGAAAATGCTAAGTAGAAGACCATCTTCAATCCTGCCCTCTACTGCTTAATAACTTATTTTCATATATATATATGTAAACTCCTTAAAAACCAAAAGGCTCTGCTAAAGGTGAGTCCAGTGTGGTAGTTTTAAGCTATGCCTTTAAAATTTAGCAGCAGATTTTGAGCAGAAAAGTAGAAGAATATAAATAAATCACTCTTGGGTGTAAAAAGGAAAACAGAAGATTATTCTAAACAAATTCGTTGGGTAAATGTCTAGGATAAGAGAAGCTGTATCATAACAATTCTTCACATTTCCATTCCCATTCCTTGTCTCTTTTCTTCTGGTCTTGGCTGTTTTGCTTTGCTCAGGAGAGAATAAAGTGCTTCTGGCTGACCTTGGGATATGTCTAACCCACTTCTTTCTCTCAACTCCCTTCTGTCTCTTGGGACAGGCTGTTTGGAGGGGCAGTGGAACATGCTTCTCTGGTCTTCTGACCAGGGGGGGGTTCATGTTGTTTGCTAGTTGTAAATAACTGTATAATATTGTAAATACTGTATATTTTTTACATATTCTTTGAATTCCACTGTAGAGTTAATTTTTGTTTGTAATACAGCTTCATTTGCTTCTGAGTCAGTCTGGCTAAAAGTCAATGCTGGGGGGAAACCTCAACCCACTACATCCAGGTGCAGTTTAACATTAAGCACAGAACATGAAGGATAGAAAGCAAATGAGCTTCTGTTGAGTGCATTCCTAGAGAGAATTAATTCTTTGGTGTGGTAGCATTGAAATTCTTCTTTCAGCTGGAGGAGTTCAGACCCAAAGTTACCATGAAGCTGAGGTGGAAGCATGCATCAGGACCCCCAGTGACACTATGTTTAAAAATAAGTTTAAGTCTACTTTAAGCAAAATTGTGGAGAGCATGGTGAAAGTGTGACTTTTTAGCACACAGATTAGGACATTCACCTAGGAAGTAGGAGGCACATTCAGTTAAGCAGATCTGTAGGCCTTGTGAACTACTGCCACTACCTAGTAGCAAATACCAACATTAAGGATTAGTCCCATATCATTGGAATATGATGTTGTCCCAAATGACCAATGTTTGTCTCAATACATAGAGTACCTATCCCAGCTATCTTCAGGACCATTTATTTATTTAGATATTTTATTTGGCCCTTTATACTTGAACATGTCCAGAGAAGGGGAACGAGGCTGGTGAGAGGGCTCGAATACAAGCCTTACAAAGGAGAGGCTGAGGGAGCTGGGATTGTTTAGCCTGGAGAAGAGGAGGCTCAGGGGAGACCTTATTGTTCTCTACAACTACCTGAAGGGAGGCTGTAGCCAGGAGGGCGTTGGTCTCTTCTCTCTAGCAACCAGCACCAGAACAAGGGGACACAGTCTCAAACTGCAGCAGGGCAAGTTTAGGCTTGAGGTGAGGAGAAAGTTCTTCACAGAGAGTCATTCGTCATTGGAATGGGCTGCCCAGGGAGGTGGTGGTGGAGTCACCATCCCTGGAGGTGTTCAAGAGGGGATTGGACATGGCACTTGGTGCCATGGTTTAGTAGTCATGAGGTCTTGGATGACAGGTTGGACTTGATGATCTCTGAGGTCTTTTCCAACCTTATTGATTCTATGATTCAATGATTCTATGATTCTAAATTAAGCACCAAGAAACTCTGAGATCCAGTGGTCTAGTTATGTACATTGGAAGGCCTAAAGAAGGATAACCTTGCAAACCAGCTTTCTTCCATAAGACCAGACAAACTGGCTTCCATTCCCATTTGATTGAAAATTAAAGAAATTTATACATACTGTAAATGCTATTAACTAGTGAGCAGGTAAGGACTTTCCTCAATGGTAAATGCACTGGGGATGAGGTTACGTTGGTTCAAATCTTTACAAACAAGGAAGAAACTGAACTGGATCCTTCACAAATTGGAAAACATATCTACAAAACCAATAACCATGGACAATATTAGCAAAACCATACTAATTACTGTGTCCTTTTGGGACAGTGATGGACTAAATGTACTTATATTGGTTTGGCAGGGGAAGTTACATGCCTCTAAGATAAGGTGGCAGCTGACAGAGTTTTGTGCATCTCACAAGCATATGCTGCTGATGTAAATTTCTTCATGGTAAGGAGATGCAAGTTGGCTGGGAAAGTCTGTGCATAATGGGATTAATAAAATCTGCTATCCAGTAGAATAATAGAGTAAAGCATTATCTATCTCCATCTAAATTTAACATGAGGGATTCTAATTGGTTTTATTCAGTAGATTAATAGTTAACTTATCCAAACATCCTCTTTCTTCTGTTTCCTTCCCTATTGTTGGCTTCTCCTCCATAGCTAGGAAGAAACACTTCCTGGTGCATGGAGTCACACTGTGCTTGGCCAGTACCCTTCATCCCAGTTTGAGTGGAATACATATATCTCAGAGGTTCCAAAAGCCCAAAATACATGTGCTGTGGTAAAGAAAGATTAGGTACAAGGAAGGAAGAGAGAGGAAGTCTGTCACGAAATATTGAGCTAAGAAATTATCCCCTCTGTTCCTCTCCTTGCTGTCAGGAAGTCAGGAAAGTTTCTACTTCAGTGCAAGGCTTTCAGTCACTGTACAGGTGGAAAGGGGTATCCAATAAACTCAGAGCTCCATTTCCCTTCCCTGCTACCTATACCCAGCAGTCCTCTAAATGCTAGGAGAGAATGAAGTCTCTCTTTGTCTTTCTGGCTGCTTCCCTTCCTCCCTGCATAGCTGTTCCCTGGATGCTCTCTTGTAGCACCCCTCAGCAGCTCTGATTGATGCACCCAGGTCACTGGCACATGTGAAGGATCAGCCTCTCAGAAAAACATAGTGACATGGGGTTAGCTGGAAACTCTGGAAGGCCTTAATGTGTTCAGCATGTGCAAGTTGATAAGTTTTGACTATGGGAAAGCATATAAATTGTCTGCATATAACTGAAGGTAGTAAGAAGAGAAATTATTAAATATGGTGTGAGGGAGTTTATTAAGAGTAATACAATGGAATTGAGAACATTTTAGGGGGTCAATTAACGATAGGACTAGGGGGAATAGAAAAAAGATAGAAATGGGTAGATTCAGATTGGATGTTAGGAAGAAATTCTTCACCACGAGGGTGGTGAGACACTGGAACAGGTTGCCCAGGGAGGTGGTAGGAGCCTCTTCCCTGAAGGTTTTTAAGGCCAGGCTGGATGTGGCTCTGAGCAACCTGATGTATTGTGAGGTGTCCCTGCCCACAGCAGGGAGGTTGGAACTAGACGATTCTTGAGGTCCCTTCCTACCCTAACAATTCTATGAACTTCTATGAATATATGGAAAAACTGCCTGACAATGAGATGAACTCTAAGTAAAAAGGCTGCCATAAGAAGTGATAGAACCCATGTTTAAAATTAGACTTTACACTAGAAAACATGTTCTGGAGAACATGCCTGATGTGACAGAGAGATGTGTGGACTGGTTGAATAACTAGCATTCTGCATCTAGCATTCCTGGGTCTGGAAACAGGTCCAGTCACAACAAACCCAAATTCCATGTGAGGCTTTATGGCATCCCTGCTATGATCAGAAGAAAAATGCCATCTTTCTAATATATCTTGTGAGATACTGGAAATTGTAGCTGAGCTGAAGTCACAAAAGATGGGAAAAACAAGGGAGATGAGGCTGTCTTTGCAGTAATAAAGAGCAGCTTTGGGGCCTGTAAAAGTTATTTTGGGACTTGCCATCACCTGTGGCTTTGTTCAAAGTTTTTATTATATATCTAGTATTTTCTGGATGGAGAGGGAGGGAAAAGGAAACTAAGATATGTGAGATTATAAAAGAAAGTTCTTACAATCATGTCTTGGGTGTAGGAAGTGCAAGCAATATGTTTTTCCTTTCTTGGTTTCAATGTAAGGGAAAGAGAGCTGCTGGGTAAGCGGGGCTTGGTTATTTTTACAGTTACACGACTAAACAGGGCATGTAGATACTGATGACTGGAAATACCCACCCACCACCTACACATTCCTTGTGAAACCAAAGCAATAGCAGGAGGCACCAGCACTGCTTTTACAAAGTCATCTGGGAATATCAGTGGTTTGCACATTCACAGAGCAGCCAGGAGGTTCTGCAGCTCCAGCTAGACAGCAATATTTGAGTTGTCAGCTGATATGACAGTGTATATATGGGTCTAAGAAGGCCTGAATGAGCAGTCAGACGTTGCTTCAGGACACAAAGATGCACAGACTTTTCCATTCCCTTTTTTGCAATCTCTTCACTTAATCCCACACAGCAGTTTCAGTGAAACCTGATAGGTTACTGGTGGGTTCCTTTCTACAATCCTGTTTGCTTCCTCTGCAGACAGTCTCAGATGGAACAGCTAAATAAGGTTTAAGTGTCTGGCATGCAAATATCAGAAAAAAAGCAGAGGTTGGTGTGGGTATATTAACCAGCATATTGATTTTAATGACTGAGTAGTGCTTTTCAGGAGGTAAATATTGAAATGGTTAAAGCTGTTGTTACAGTTTGGTATTTGTGGAGGGTATCCTGGTTTTAGGAATAGAAATCTATATTTAAAAAAAAAATTCTCTTGATTGACTTTATGATATTTTGCAGTTTTACACCCTTGTATATGGACACTGGTGGTGTCTTTGGTCTCTTGCAGAAGAGTATTTCACTCTGTAAACACACACTGAAATGAGGCAAATCAAACTGTTTCTGTTCCCAACCAGCTGCTATATCTCAGAGTCCCTACATAGCAATTACACAGCTGAATATAATGTCTGTGGGATTTGGTGCTTTTTCATTACAAACTCCTGACTAGAAAACTCAATTTATCACAGTATCACCAAGGTTGGAAGAGACCTCAAAGATCATCAAGTCCAACCTGTCACCACAGACCTCATGACTAGACCATGGCACCAAGTGCCACATCCAATCCCCTCTTGAACACCTCTAGGGATGGTGACTCCACCAGCTCCCTGGCCAGCCCATTCCAATGGCGAATGACTCTCTCTGTGAAGAACTTTCTCCTCACCTCGAGCCTAAACTTCCCTGGTGCGGTTTGAGACTGTGTCCCCTTGTTCTGGTGCTGGTTGCCTGGGAGAGGAGACCAACTCCCTCCTGGCTACAACCACCCTTCAGGTAGTTGTAGAGAGCAATGAGGTCACCCCTGAGCCTCCTTTTCTCCAGGCTAAACAATCCCAGCTCTCTCAGCCTTTCCTCGGAAGGCTTGTGCTCAAGGCCTCTCACCAGCCTTGTTGCCCTTCTCTGGACATGTTCAAGTGTCTCAATGTCCTTCTTAAACTGAGGGGCCCAGAACTGGACACAGTACCCAAGGTGTGGCCTAACCAGTGCTGAGTACAGGGGTACAGTGACTTCCCTGCTCCTGCTGGCCACACTATTCTTGATACAGGCCAGGATGCCATTGGCCTTCTTGGCCACTTGGCCTTCTTGGGCACACTGCTGGCTCATGTTTAGGTGGCTGTCAATCAGCACCCCCAGGTCCCTTTCTTATATTTATCCCTCCAGGCCCCTTTCTTATATTTATCATCATTAATGTTACAGTCTTTGGCAGCATTACACAAAGAAATCAAGTAAGGTCAGTTTCATTATTTCATTCAAATGATACACATTTCCTCTGTTCCAGTGGGAATCTTGCTTGGGAGCACACCGCGACCAGCAGCCTCAGGAACACTAGCTGTTCTTCAACGTACGGGATCAGCAGGGCACCCCCAGGCTCTCGGCTGGATTCGGCGCGGCCGTTTCTCCACGTGCTTGCTGCTCGGGAGCGCTCGAGCTCTCCACGTCACTGGCGGTGCTTTTCAAAGCCAGTGGCACCCGCCATCTTGCCGCCTTCTCTCACTCAGCACGCGCCGCTGCACTTTTTCTAAATCTTGTCCCGCAGGTCAGGCGGGCAGGGCAGGCATGGTGGTAACGCGCCGCAATAGCTCCTTCAAAAAATCAGTCTCGACTCAGACTGAGGGGGAATACAAGCAGGTAGGCATGTGCCAGAAGCAAGAGGTGGGTGCCCAGGCATATGGCTGCAGTGAGTGCTGGAGCCTGGCACTTGAGATGCAGGGTAGTGGGGACAACTCCTGCACCAGGTGTGAGCAGATCGACTATCTGCTTAACCTGGTGGCCAGATTGAAGGATGAGGTGACTAGACTTAGAGATGTCAGGGATTGTAGAAGGGAGACCAACTTGAGTAACCAGGCTCTGCAGGCTCCCCCTGCAGAGGCTGGTTATCCAAAAAACAGAGGGGAATGGATGAAGGTTCCTCTCAAAAGACACAAATTCAAACCTCCTCGCCTCCCCTCACCTTCCCCACTGCCCTTGGAAAACAAGTATGGGGCACTGGAGGTCGAGGGGGAGGTGATTCTAATGCCGGAGGACACACCAGCTGGGGTTTTCCCTGAGGCAAAGCAGCCCAGGGTGAAGCAGCCCAATGTGAAGCAGCCCAACGTGAAGCATCCTTCCCCTGGCATCAAGACTTGCTCCCTTAAAAAAAAAAGAGGAGGGTAATTGTTATTGGTGATTCCCTCCTGAGGGGAACAGAAGGCCCCATATGTCGGCCAGACCCTATTCACAGGGAACTTTGTTGTCTCCCAGGAGCTCAAGTTAGTGATGTTACCAGAAGGCTGCCTAGTCTGGTGCAGCCCTCTGACTACTATCCCTTAATAGTTATGCAGTTAGGGAATGATGATGTTGCAACCAGAACTCCCAGGGGTATCAAGAACGACTTCAAGGCCCAGGGGGATCTGGTGGAGGGGTCAGGTGCACAAATAATTTTTATGTCTATACCCTTAGTTGCAGGAGGGAATACAAGAAGGAACAGGACAGCAGCTGTAGTCAACGAGTGGCTTAGAGGCTGGTGCAGTCAGAAGAATTTTGGGTTTTTCAATCTTGAAAAACTTTCTACTGCAGCAGGTCAGCTGGTAACAGATGGAGTACATCTGCCCAGAGGAGGGGGAACATCACAGTACACAAGAATGGCCTGTCCCCCAAAGGTAAAAAGATTCTGGGAAGGGAATTAGCAGGCCTCATTGACAGGGCTTTAAACTAGCTTCGAAGGGGGAAGGGGCTGAAACCAGTCCCCCCAGACAGGAGTCTGAGGGTGGTAAGCTGGAGTCAGGGGTGAAACCAGCAGCCCAGCTGAAGTGCATGTATACTAATGCACTAAGTATGGGCAACAAACATGAGGAGCTGGAAGCCTTGTTGCAGCAGGAAAGATATGATGTAGTTGCCATCACGGAAACGTGGTGGGACAACTCGCATGACTGGAGCGCTGCAATTGATGGCTACAGGCTCTTCAGGAGAGACAGGCAAGGAAGAAGGGGTGGAGGGGTGGCCCTGTACATCAGAGAGGCACTTGATGCCGTTGAGCTGGAGATCAGGGACGATCGGGTTGAGTGCTTGTGGGGGAGAATTAGAGGGAAGATCGGCAGGGCAGACATCCTGGTTGGAGTATGTTATACACCACCCACCAGGAAGAAGATGTTGATGAAGCATTCTATAGGCAGCTTAAGGCTGTCTCAAGATCGCCTGACCTTGTTCTCATGGGTGACTTCAACATGCCTGATATCTGCTGGGATCACAACATAGCAGAAAGGAGGCAATCTAAGAGGTTCTTAGAGTGCATGGAGGACAGCTTCTTATCTCAGGTGCTGCGTGAACCTATCAGGGGTAAGGCTATGCTTGACCTCCTCTTCACCAACAGGGAAGGGCTGGTGGGTGATGTGGTGGTTGGAGGGTGTTTAGGCACCAGCGACCACGAGATAATTGAATTTTCTGTATTCAGCCAAGTTAAGAGGGGCAGCAAGAAGACCTCCACTCTGGACTTCCGGAGGGCAGACTTCAGGTTACTCAAGGAACTAACTCAGAAAGTTCCTTGGGAAACAGCCCTTAAAAACAAAGGGGTCCAGGAGAGCTGGACCTGCTTCAAGGAAGAGCTCTTGAAGGCGCAGGAACAGGCTGTGCCAACGTGCCGGAAGATGAGCTGCCGGGGCAGACAGCCAGCCTTGTGGTGGGGTGAGAAAGTTCCCCCCACACACACAAAGAAAGAAACCACAGCTAGCTCAGTCGGAAAAGCAGATGAAAGCTATATTTACAGGCAGAAATGGAATGCAATGAATATGTACACAAATATACAATATTTACAATATATACAGAAATACACAGCAATGAACGTAATGCAGAAAAGCCTTTTCCCTCCAGCCAGCCAGGGGGGTTCCCTGAACCCCCCTCTCTCCCTCCCTACCTCCCCTTTTTCCCAAAAAGAGTTAGAGAGAGAGAGAAAGGCAATTGAGGAAGAAAAATTCTGTTAGCTCAAAAGCACATGCAAGAATTAGTTTTCTTATCTGGTTAGCTTTGTTAACTCAAGGTCACTCCTGCTTCAGAAAGAGAGAAGCCGTCCAGCCCACAGAACAGAGAAGCACAGACTGCACCCAGCCTGAACCCAGACCAGACTGAAATAACAGAACCCAAACTTAAAATTGCATTCTACAATCTACCAATGAAATTAGTTTAGACTATCTTGTTTTTGTTCAAATATCAAAAACATTCATCCAGAGTGTTCAGCAACTGTCTCTTTCTTAAAGGCATAGCCTAAACCGGTCACAAGCCTGGATGGTCAATGAACTTCTAAAGGAACTAAGGGGAAAAAAGAGGGTGTATCGTCTTTGGAAGGAAGGGGAGGCAACCCATGAAATGTTTAGGGAAGTTGCTAGGTCTTGTAGGAAAAAAATTAGGGAGGCAAAAGCACATTTGGAGCTCAGACTGGCCTCTGCTGTGAAGGACAACAAAAAGTCCTTCTATAAATATATTAATAGCAAGAGGAAGGGCAAGGACAACCTCCACTCCTTGGTGGGCACAGAGGGGTATGTTGTAACAAAGGATGAAGAAAAGGCAGAGGTGCTTAACACCTTCTTTGCCTCAATTTTTACTAGCAGGACAGAATGTCTTCCAGACAGCTGGCCTGCAGAGCTGGCAGAAGGAGCCAGGGAGCTGCATAGTTCTCCCATCCCAGGATGGGATTGTTAGGGATCTTCTCAGCCACTTGAACCCCCACAAGTCCATGGGACTGGATGGGATCCATCCTAGGGTGCTGAGAGAGCTGGCAGATGAGCTGGCCAAGCTGCTCTCCATCATTTTTCAGCAGTCCTGGCACACTGGAGAGGTCCCAGAAGACTGGAAGCTGGACAATGTGGTACCCATCCACAAGAAGGGCTGGTTGGACAAGCCAGGGAATTATAGGCCTGTCAGCCTGACCTCAGTGCCAGGCAAGATTATGGAGCGGGTCATCTTGAGTGCAATCACACAGCACTTACAGGATAGCCAGGGGCTCAGGTCTAGCCAGCACGGATTTAGGAAAGGCAGGTCCTGCCTGACCAACCTGATCTCCTTCTATGATCAGGTGACCTGTCTGGTGGATGTGGGGAGGCCTGTGGATGTGGTCTACCTGGACCTCAGCAAGGCCTTTGACACCGTCCCCCACAGCAAACTCCTGGCCAAGCTGGCAGCCCATGGCCTGGACAGGAGCACACTGCGTTGGGTTAGGAAGTGGCTAGAGCGCCGAGCCCCGAGAGTAGTGGTGAAAGGTGCCACATCTAGCTGGCGGCCTGTCACTAGTGGTGTGCCCCAAGGATCAGTGCTGGGCCCCATGCTCTTCAACATCTTGATGCCCTCATCCAGATCATCAATAGAGTCCATCATCAGTAAATTTGCGGACGACACCAAGCTGGGGACACGAGTTGATCTGCTGGAGGGTAGAGAGGTTTTGCAGAGGGACCTCGACAGGCTGGACAGATGGGCAGAATCCAACGGCATGAGATTTAACACATCCAAGTGCCGGGTTCTGCACATTGGCCACAGAAACCCCATGCAGTGCTACAGGCTGGGGTCAGAGTGGCTGGAGAGCAGCCAGGCAGAGAGGGACCTGGGGGTGCTGGTTGATGGGAGGCTGAACATGAGCCTGCAGTGTGCCCAGGCAGCCAAGAGGGCCAATGGCATCCTGGCCTGCATCAGAAACAGTGTGGCCAGCAGGAGCAGGGAGGTCATTCTGCCCCTGTATACAGCACTGGTTAGGCCACACCTGGAGTACTGTGTCCAGTTCTGGGCCCCTCAGTTTAGGAAGGATGCTGACTTGCTGGAACGTGTCCAGAGAAGGGCAACAAGGTTGGTGAGGGGTTTGGAAGACAAGCCCTATGAGGAGAGGCTGAGGGAGCTGGGGTTGCTTAGCCTGGAGAGGAGGAGACTCAGGGGTGACCTTATTGCTCTCTACAACTACCTGAAGGGAGATTGTAGACAGGCAGAGGTTGGTCTCTTCTCCCAGGCAGGCAACACCAGAACAAGAGGACACAGTCTCAGGCTGCACCAGGGGAGGTTTAGACTGGATGTTAGGAGGAAGTTCTATACAGAGAGAGTGATTTCCCATTGGAATGGTCTGCCTGGGGAGGTGGTGGAGTCACCATCATTGGAGGTATTCAGGAGGAGACTTGATGGGGTACTGGGTGCCATGATCTAGTTGTTTAGGTGGATTGGATTGGTTGATAGGTTGGATACGATGATCTTGAAGGTCTCTTCCAACCTGGATTTATTGTATTATTGTATTGTATCATGTGGTTTGTATAAAATATTGCAAGTAAAATGTCTTGGAGATTTGATGGAATACTTACTAATCAATATATTCCAAACCAAAAGGCAGGTAGATGCTACAAATACATTCAGAAAAAGATCTAAATAATTCTGAAGCTGGTTAAACTGACTGTTGTTTAAAAGAACACAATAATATTTGCATTAAACTCAAACATTGTCCTTGATAGTACTTCTACTGAAATGTATACATAGCCAAAAGAAAAATTAGGAAATATAGAAGAACAAAGACAAACTTGTAGTAAGTGAGACAAAAGACCAGTGTGTGTTCACCTAAATCTTTTGTATTATGTTTTCAGACAGCCTGTAATTGCAGTGAATTTGTCTTCATTTCTGTGCAATCTGAAATACTTCTATGTTACAGATCTGGCCTTTGATGCAAGTGACAAGATGTGAAATGGGTTTCTCTTAACCACCACAGAACACATTCTTAGGCAGCTGTCAAGATTTAGCTCAGCTGCCCTGAAGTCTTTCATAACTCAGCTCCATCATACCTCTTGCTTTCCACTTAAACACAGATGCATGTGAACAGAAGCTATATGGTGCCTTTTTTTCCCTCCTGCTATGCTCCTATGTCGTGCAGTATGGTCAAAGGATCATTAGAAAAAAACAGGCTTTGGAGGTCAGGAATCTTAGACAGCATGCTGAATCTAAGCATTTAATTGAATGACCCTCTTCAAGTCATTACCTTCTGTACATCAATTTTCCCTCATGACTGTCATTTGGGATATCCAGGACACTGAGGTTTCTGGGTGGGTGGCACTGTTATTAATTATTTGCATGACTCACATCCTAAAGCCCTAGTCACAGAATCAACCCACGTGCATTGAACACAGTACAAAACTGAAAAACTCGCATATACAGATTGTAAAATCATGTGTTGTGGACAAAGTAACAATAACCCATAATGCAAACAACATTAACTACCTTTTGAGACTCTTGCAGTAGAAATCCCACAGGAAGAGGAACTTTTAAAAATAAGACAAATAGATGAAACATCTACTAAAAATGACTTTGTCACAACAAGGTCCCTGCTTACCAGCAGATTGTTTTAAGAAGCTGTTATCTGGAATATTTGAGGCAAAGCAGCTGTTTCCAGCCATCCCCCTCTGGAGCAAGCTTTGCATAGAAGGCATATGGCATGGATACGCTGAGACAGCTAGTGTGTATATGATGTCACCCTGAAGCAATCAAACATGTGAGTTTTATTTCACAAGGCTTTTTTCATTAACAAAGCCAAATGTCTTATTCTGTTATCCTAGTCCTTACCACAAAAGGATTTTAGCTGTCTAATTCATCAGGGCTCATATTTTTGCTAGCAATGCCCACAACTACTTCTCTTTACAATACGATAAGACATTAGTCATGATTTTCTACTAATTGGTCCAAGGGTTTTAACACTTAATACTTTATATGTAGAAAGCAAAAGAACTGTCAGCATGACATTAAATTCTCTCATAGACCATTGAAATATTTAACAGCAGTTCTTGCAATCACATAATTACAGTAAATTGCACGGAACATATCCAAACTCAGTCATATTTCCTGAATAACTGCATTCTGCATCCCTGAAGACACAGCTGTTAACATCACTGTTAAGATGTATTTAAGGAACTTTGAAAGAATAACAACTACATACCCAGAGCAGTATTAGGCAGAATATCCCACTGACATCATTAGTGCTTTGATAGGTATCAGAGTCTTCACTGCAAAATGCTATATTTTCCGTTCAGAACACAGTATCTAGGATTTAACCAAAATAATTTACTAGATGTCATCTCTCTGCTCTACTTTCTCAGTAACCAAATGTACACAAATATAAATAACAAGTTTTTCTGGTTAGAGATACTCAGGGAAATGTTAATGTCACAGACCATGAGTTTCGGAAAAGTTAATGTTGTCTCAGGATATTTAGAGATATGATACAGGTACAGATACATGCAGAATTAAATATCAAAGCAAGCTGCAAGAGTATCTGTCATTTTCATGCACATGGAAAGGAAGCCAGGGTACCAGTTGTCCGAGTCCTGCAAGAGTCCATCCTGAGAGACTTGCCACCTGGCATGACAGATGTCCTAAATTAAGATTTTTCTTTCTGCTATTTAAGATAACTCTCAGTTCAAATCCTTACATGTATAGGATTACAAAGACAATTTTGAACTGAACAAATCAAGGGTTTTTTCACTCCAATGTTCTGTTTCACAATGCAAAAATTCCATCCAGAGATGGCCAGGATTGTCATAGATACTAAACCCGACCTACAAATATTGTTATTCAGAGTGATTCTGCAACAACATTGATTTGCCCTCTCTGCATCCTCTGAGCTCTGTTTCCTGTTTTTTGATTTACCAGAAACTCCTTCCTTCTCCAAGTCCTCCATGCAGGACAGACTATGCACAACTAATTCACCAAGCAAGTGAAGCAGAAGACCTATGTCTCAAGGGATCTCAGTGCTGAGCAAGAGCAGCCACCCACCCTCCTGATTCACACCATCAAAGCTCCATTCTCCATAAATCTGATTTCCATAGACTTTTTTTTTTCTGATCAAAGTATCACTCAGTGATAATATGGAGCAGAAAGGGAGGTTTCTTGGCTGCTGGATGGAGACATGCCAGCACTCAAAGTTAACAGATGCTTTTGCTTTATCAGCAAATGATCTCAGCTTCTAGTCCCTAAATTTTTCATGCTAGGAGGAAATCAGACCAAACCAGTGAAACAGTCTGAGAAGTGGGAGAAGAGTCCCAGACAGCTCTGGTACATCCATTTCCTCTTACTGCTATGAGCATTTAGAACAAGCTAAAGCTGTTTTCCTCTCTGTCTGTGGTGGTTTGGGCTGGGTGCCCTCTGCTACGTGGTGTCCTTCCTGTGTCCAGAAGTCCAGCCCAGTGGATGGACACAGGAAACCAGATATCTCCTACCACAATCCCCTGCAGTGCTATAAAATCCAGCGCAGGGTCTGGCACTTCCTCTTTCTTCCCTCGCCGGCACCTGGTAACTGGGGGAGACATCTCCCAGCCTTGGGCCTGGCTAGGCCCAAGGCCAGGGGGATGGGCGGTCTCAGGCCTGGCCAGCCGAGACTAGCCTAGCATTGGGGGGGAGGGGAGGGGAGGGGGAAAGAACGAGCCCTGGGGGTCTTGGGCCCACCCTCAGGTGGGGATGGGATGCTTCTGGGTCTGTTTTGGGGTTTCTTTTGTCACTGCTTCTGGTTCTCTGTGAACATTCATTCTTTTCTATTTAAACTTTGCATCACTATTGCAATCCATTTGTCAGAGTCATTATTTCTGCACATGGTGGGCAAGGGGGCTGCCTTGACCTACTACACTGTCTTACTGCACAGCATGTTTAGAGCAGCTTTAAAGATTGTTGTGTGTTCTCCCAGTCAGACATAGCAGCTAGGCCTGGGGCCAGGAGTCCGGCTCATTGTCCAGAAATGTGATTCTGATTTACACTTTGTGATAGGCAAGGGAGCTGCACTAAGTTTCCTTGGGGAATAAAGGAAACCCTTTGTAACACAATGCAAGGTAAACCTCAGAACTGGAGAAGGAGTGATAGGAGCTTTGTCTAGTCTCACTTATGTAACTTTCAGCACTGCTACAACTTGCAGCTGTATCACAGCTATAGTGCATGTAAATGCTAATAGACCACCACTGTGTTCACAACCATGAAAGAATGCAGGAACCTCAGGACACGTGACCTGCAGCAAATGATTCACACTGACCTCATAGCTGTTTGGCTCTATTTTGGGAAAGGATTAAAAATACATGGAAAGAAAGGGGCTCCATGCTGATATCCTACTTATGCAGGCCCTTTCTCCCTGGGAGCTATAAGTCTTGAAGAGGAGAGAAGCAAGTTCCCCTTCCGTGAGCTCTGGCTCTTTGCAGACACAGTGGCTAAGAAATAATTATTTGCGCTGTTTGCATTTTGATTATTATCTTGATTGTTAAATGATAATAGAAGTATTCTGTTTTCCATTATCCATTCTGTATTCTTTCAATATTCTCAGAAAAGACAGGAAAAAATAATTTCTATAAGCAAAGAGGAGAACCTGAAGTATTTCCAACGTCTTCTGTCCTACAGGCTCAGGACTACAAAGAGTAAGTTCCCAGGTGTACAATTACAAACTAAAGCTACTACAAAAGTAGTTAAGATGCTGAGAAAGCAGAGATATGTGCTTCCCAGTTAGACTGGGTTACACTGCACAGAAATAAACTTTGATGCAGGAATAAAGCCCAAGACTCCCTACCAGGCTGCAGTACCCTGAGCTTTCACTTTTTCTCATCATTCATACTAGATCCTGGCTCCTGTAGTATCACCTACCTCCTTGTATAACCTTGACTTGAATAGATTACCTTTAGCAATTCTTCAAACAGAGGCATAGTTCTAATCTGAATGAATTTACAGTTGACACTCTGGATTAGAGCGTCTTAGAAAACATCAGAAAAAAATAAATAAATATAAACCAAAATTACCTTTACTTTTGAAAATGCTACCATTAGCTGCTTCTCAGACTGTTTTGTGAGAGATGTCTACCATGATCACTGATCCCAGTGATGCTTTCCCTTTCACAATCACTAGCATTTGCAGATATAAATATCACAAAATACATATTTCAGTTATAAACTGAAGTTTGGCAGACTCACAAGGATACAACATGAACATCTCATGACTGAAGCCTCAAAACCCTTGAGCATCCTTATACTTCAAGTTTACACTTAATGTCTCAGAAATCCTTGATGCCCCATACAAGTGGAGACAGTCCCTCCAGACATTCATGCAGTCTCCTTTCCTCGAAGGATATTTTGAAGCTTTTTGGTCATTTACTTAAATTTTTGGAGTAGAATCTCCATCCCCTGATTCATTTGTATTGCTGCTTTTAGAATCAGGATCGTTGGGAAGAATCAGAGCACTTGGTGAGTGACAGCTGACATTTCTGTTACTACACTGTGCTTTGTTGTCTTTCTGTTGCTATGCATTACACTTCTAAGATTGTCATTAGTATTGGAAGATACTAAATACATTATGTATTCAAAATACAGCAAGCTGAAAGTGGAATCACTTTTGTACACAAATATAAAAACATTAAAATGCTTTTAGTAATGATGTAGCTTATTTTAAAAGGAAAAAAAAGACTTACCTTTTTTATGACATAGAATGGATTGTAAATTCATGCTTTTCACATGAGAAGAGGACATTCTGTAATCTTTCACTAAAAAGACAGTTCATATGGGAGTAATTCTTACCAACTGAAGAGGAGTCTGAATTCTCATCAACTGAAACAGGAAATGAGAGATGAAGAGTGTTTTGTTTTCTTGTTTTCCTGCATGTCTTTTCAAGATCAATTATTTAACCCCAAATTTGGAACTATTTGCAACTAGGCCTGGTTAAAACAATTGAATGATTTACTGTTTTTTAAAAATAAATAAGGCAATTGAAGTATACTATAAAAGTACTTTTGTGGTTATTTTATTCCTTTTTTATTTTTAATTTTTCAACTTCTTTATAAGGAGAAAAATTCTTCCTCTAGCCTCTTGTCACCAAAAGTCCAAGATCAACTCAGATTCTGCTAACTGGAATGTTTTTCATTAAATGGCATTACAAAAAAAGAGAAGTAAAGAATACAAAAGATGGTGTTATTACTGTATGGACATAAACTGATTGCAAAGCAAGGAACACATCACAAGAAGGCATTAATTGGAAATGGCATAGATTTCCTCTGTTTTCTATTAAATGCACTCCAGGTCAGTTCCCTTGGCAGTTTTCAGTGGAGGAAGATATAATCTTTGTATTAGTCAAAGTTACATTTTTTTGGACACAAGGCAGGCTTCATAAGAAAATTGGTAATTATATATTTCAGGTGCTTGGGTGGGTGCAGATAGGTGTATGTCTCTAGAACTATTATACAACTCTCTTGTCACCCACCTCAATAAACAGATGTGAAGCTGCTCTGGTCTTTGTCTCAAATGTCCTTCCTGTCCAAGGTGATGTCTTCTTTTACATAGTCTCACCGTTCTTCATTCCTGTCTGCCTGCGATGAAAGAGTTGGCTGGCAAGGCAAATGTGATTATGCTTGGGCTCATGATTCCTGAAAGGGCTTTTTTTGTGGTAATGCATTCTCTTTCCACATTCCATCTAGCTGTACAGGAGCTCCTCAGCATTTATGAATCACTCAGACAACCACATCTGGTGGAAATTCAAGAAAACTGTTACAAGAGTTCGTTATTCACCAACTTCTTGCATCACCATAGAAAGGACTGGGTGGAAATAAGTTCCTGATGAAACTTTTTAATCTGACACTTCAGATGTCTATTTTGAGCAGCATCCAACTGATTTAGTTTATATAGATTTATTGGCCAGAAATATGATAAAATATGAATATGATTTATTAAATATAAAAAAATAGTTTCCCTGAGCCAATTTTTTTCAGGCTTGTTTGCCTGGTCAATAATAGGTTGATTATGCATGATACAAGACTAATAAACAGTAGCACAACAGAATAGAACAACCAGAACTCGGAATACAGAGGAACAAACTGGAACCTCCCTATGTGAGCAAAACCGAACAGCAATGCTGCCTCGGGTGGTGTGGACAGACCACCTCGAGTTCACAACAGAGATAACCAACAGGTAACAAGCTATAAACCATGAGAATAACCAGGTAAATTCACGCAAGTTACTCATGAACCACTGAGCTGCTAACTACCAAAACCTGTGCTGAATGAAGAGATGCATTGAGTTTGCAATTATAGTTCAAAGGGCAGTATCCAAAATTAGAGGAAATGAAAGCATGCTGCTGTAGTGGACTATGCTGCTAAAACAAAAGAAGCTAATTGCCCTGAAGATAGAAGTAAGTAAGGTGCTTGTTGCTGCCTTGAATCCCATTAATGAATGGAGAGAGAGAGATAAGAGAATAGGGAGCATGCAAACAATGAGTGTAATGAGCAATGAGTATACGAGGTTTTCTCCTATCAATTCCCTTTTCAAAAACGGAACAGCCCAATGGCACATCAGCCATTCAAATCCTGCCAATCAATTCAAAATGTTTATATGGCGAGCAAACTGCACATGCCTTCTCTCATGGTGTCTGACACGTGCAGTCGCCTCTCTGAGACATGAGGCTTGGGGATCAGGTTCGGCTTCCACCCCCCTCCAGGCAGCCTTAACCGCGCCTGCCTATTAGGCTCCTCAATCTCAATCTGGACCCTGCAACAGGGAGGAGAGAGGGGCAGTGGCTTAAAACAGATTTAGCTGTCTTGTTAATGCCTCTTCCAGGACACCAACACTTTGGATCCAGGCGACATCCAGTCTTCTGTCCCTCAGTTTGCGAAGAACTGGGTCCTGCACTGATTTAAACCCCTCTCCACAGCCTAGAGAAAAGCCACTGTAGCTTTATAGACTTAAGAGAAATGAGATTGAAGGGCATGGCCATCTAAAACACCTTTGATGTAAAAATGTTTATGAACTGCTGGAAACTTGGTTTTCCTCTTTAGTCAGTGAGGTAACACTTTCTACCATGACCAGGTTGACATGCAAAATCAGTATTCTTCCAACTGAAAATCCAAAGCTGTACATAGAGACAGCAAGTCAGCACCACCTTCAAACAGAAGAACTTGCTTCTCATGAGCAACCACCATGCAGCAGCTAATAGCCAAATACAGTCCAGTTCACAACTCCAGACCTCTATTTTGTCCAGAGGTGTTAAACACTGCTTCAACAGAATTTGAGATAACAAGGAACTGAACAACTTTATTATCCTGTTATTTCAAGTCTGCTGAAGTTAAAAGTTGTGAGAACAATGTATTTTAATTTGGTAGCTGTTTGGAAAACATTAAAGAGAAAACAAAACATGAAACTGGAAAAAGAAATGTCTTTTGTGTGTGTCAGTGAAATACAGGGGGGGGAACAAAACAAAATAAAAGAGCATTGTATATTTTATTTTCTTAGCTTTTGAGGACAGTTCTAAAAACGTTATTTGTGATGAATGAGAAATACTGTTTCATTGTTTTGGTCCTAGATGGCCCTGTGAAAGCAGAGGGGTTGGACCAGATGACTGTCAGAGGTGCCTCCCAACCTCAATTACCCTGTGATTCTGTGAAATGGTCAAGTGAAAGTAAAAATTTTTCCTAAGTATTTCCTTTCCCACCTCCAAGTTAATTTACCTAATTTGATCTTTCAAGTCCCGAGTCCCTCTGGTGTAACATAAGGCATTAAGTATGAAATTCAGATATTTTCGAAACCAAGAAAATGAAACTTCCTCTCCCATTCCCAAGACATTGATTTTCTTTAGTTTCAAGTACTTTCTCCAAACCTAGAGGCTGCATCCACCTTAAATCAACTACCTCATGAGTGGTCAAGTTTTGTTTAGTTGTTCTTGGTTTTATTCTTGTATTAGGAAGAGGATACAGTATCAAAGGAAATAGGCTTTGAAGACTTACTTCACATAGCCCAACTGAAAACCCAACTGAAAAAAGGATTCATAGATTCATAGAATACCAGGTTGGAAGGGACCTCAAGCATCATCTAGTCCAACCTTTCAGGGTAAGAATATAGTTTAAATGAGATGGCCCAGCACCCTGTCAAGCTGGGCACTGAAACTGTCTAGTGTAGAGGAATCCACCAACTCCCTTGGGAGTTGATTCCAATATCTAATAGTTCAAATGCTAATTATCTTTTTCCTGGCATCCAGTCTGACTCTTCCCAGTAGCAACTTGTGGGCATTACCCCTTGTCTTTACCATGTCACTCTTTGTATAAAGGCAGTCTCCCTCCTCATGATAGCCACCCTTTATGTACTTGAACATGGCTATGAGGTTTCCCCCAAGACTTCTCTTCCCAAGGCTGAACAAAACCAGTTCTCTCAGCCTTCTCTCATATGACAGGTCTTCCAGTCCTCTGACCATTCTCCTGACCCTTCTCTGGACCCTTTCTAGCCTGTTTGAATCCTTCTTGTAGAGCAGGGGCCAAAATTGTACAGTACTCCAGGTGTGGCCTCACCTGGTATCTTTATCCATGCTTGTGATACCCTTAATAATGCAACTCCACATCCTGTTGGCATTCTTTGCTACTGCAGCATCCTGTTCACTCATGTTGAGCCTTTTGTCCACCAAGACCCCAGGTCCCTCTCTACAGTGCCGCTCTCAAGCCAGGTGGCTCCCAATTTGAGCTGCATTCCTGGATTATGTGTTCCCACGTGCAAGACCCTACACTTGGCCTCATGAAACTTCACACAGTTCCTTCTTGCCTGCTCAACCAGCCTGTCAAGATCTTCCTGGAGCGTGGCTCTCCCTTCTGGGATGTCAACTTCCCCACTTATGTTTGTGTCATCAGCAAACTTCATCAGGGTGCTCTTAATTCCAATCTTCATTAATGAAGATATTAAACAGCATTGGGCCCAATATTGACTCCTGGAGGACGCCAAAAGTGACAGCTTCCCAGGCTGAGAAAGAGCTATTTATTACCACCCTCTGGTTATAGCCTGTCAGCCAGTTCCTCACCCACCACACAGATCACTTGTCTAGGTCACAGCATGTCAGTTTCCAAAGGGGTCTGTGGGAGACATGTGGAAAGCCTTGTAGAGAACCAGACAGACAGTGCCCACCACTCACCCCGAATCAACTAAGCGTGTCACCTTGTCATAGAAGGCAATCAGGTTTGTCAAGCATGACTTACCCCAGTGAATCCATGTTGGCTTTTCCTTATCACCTTCCTCAGTTTACTTGCAATAGTCTCCAGGAGGACTGACTCTGTAACTTTCCCAGGGATTGACATTAGGCTAACAGGTCTATTATTACCTGAATCCTCCTTGGAATCTGTATTGTAGATAGGGGTGACATTAGCCTTCTTCCAGTCTTCAGGCACATCTCCTGACCTCCATGATTTCTTATGTATTATGGAGAGCGGCCTTGCAACAACATCAGCCAGTTCCTTTAACATCCCCAGGTGGATGGCACCTGGGCCCATTCATCTGTACAGTTCAAGCTCCTGTAAGAGGTGACATACCAACTCTTCCTTCACTGCCTAAATGCACTTTGGTGAAACTGAGAAATAAATGCAATGTGGTTATATTTCTTTTTCCCCACTTTGACACAAATAAGCATTTGTTATGCATTATTAGAGCAGTTTGTAGATGATTGTTTTCACTTTATCCCTTATTCAGAGACCTTCTTTTTCCAGTCAGTTACATACAACCCTACTTACTGATTTCCCCTATTCAAGAAGTGTAAAACAATTGACATGGTATTTGGAACAACTGACATTAATAACATACATAATTTAAGGAGCAATCTCTCCTAAGACCTTGTTTTAAGAAGTTTTAACTTGATAATGTTACTGGTAATCCTTTTAAAGGCTCTAGCATGATAGGGCTTTTTTCTCATTGTTTGGTTTGTCTGCTTCTTATTCATAGTCTTTTATGTGACTCACGAAAATGCAGTGTTCCAATATGAAATTTATTGTTGCTATCTCCCACAACACCTTGAGAAGAAACAGGATGAGATTTTTTTTTTTATATAAAGAGACGTGAACACCACTGAATGTCACCCTTAGGGTAAGAGGGCAATAAGGTGGAATGTGAAGCAAACACTTCCAAAACAATACAGGAAAATATAGCTACAGATAAAATAAGTGAGTAAATGCAACCACTTTTGGCAATATAGAAACTATACTGTAACTGAAACCTGATAATCAAGGTGGCTTGTATTTTCCTTTTCAATAAATCATATGCTACAGCCCTGTGCAGATAAAAAAACAACCCAACTGACCCACATTTTTGGCATAGTCTCAAAAAGACGTTGACTATCTCTAAACTTCTTGCGGCTCTTCTGTTCTTTAGCTGCTTGATCTAAGATCAACTAAAGAGACTTAGAGAGGAAAAAATGCCAAGAGTTATTTCAAATAGGATGAAATCTCCACTCTGTGTATACAATAAAATCTTTAGGACATTACAAGGTAAGTATTTCCTCACTTTTAATTACTACTATTGTAGTAAAAAAGCCCAGAACAGATTGGTAACAAAGCTCAGAGAGTATATTTTGGTACTATTCATGATTTTAGCACTAGCACAATAAAAAAAGTCTACTCCCCTATATGATCACGCACTTTAATACTTGGAAATCTGAAAAAATCTTTTTGCAATTGGTCTATCACCACAATCCCAATGGAAGACTAGTCAGTCTCAACTCTGTGCCAGATAATCATTGAATCATAGAATCAATAAGGTTGGAAAAGACCTCAGAGATCATCAAGTCCAACCTGTCATCCAAGACCTCATGACTACTAAACCATGGCACCAAGTGCCATGTCCAATCCCCTCTTGAACACCTCCAGGGATGGTGACTCCACCACCACCTCCCTGGGCAGCCCATTCCAATGATGAATGACTCTCTGTGAAGAACTTTCTCCTCACCTCAAGCCTAAACTTGCCCTGCTGCAGTTTGAGACTGTGTCCCCTTGTTCTGGTGCTGGTTGCTAGAGAGAAGAGACCAACGCCCTCCTGGCTACAGCCTCCCTTCAGGTAGTTGTAGAGAACAATAAGGTCTCCCCTGAGCCTCCTCCTCTCCAGGCTAAGCAACCCCAGCTCCCTCAGCCTCTCCTTTGTAAGGCTTGTATTCGAGGCCTCTCACCAGCCTCGTTGCCCTTCTCTGGACACGTTCAAGAGTCTCAATGTCCTTCTTAAATTGAGGGGCCCAGAACTGGACACAGTACGCAAGGTGTGGCCTAACCAGTGCTGAGTCCAGGGGCAGAATGACCTCCCTGCTCCTGCTGGCCACACTACTCCTGATGCAGGCCAGGATGCCATTGGCCTTCTTCGTTACCTGGGCACACTGCAGGTTCATGTTCAGCCTACTATCAACCAGTACCCTCAGGGTCCCTTTCTGTTTGGCAGCTCTCCAGCCACTCTGACCCCAGCCTGTAGCACTGCATGGGGTTGTTGTGACCAAAGTGCAGCAGCCAGCACTTGGACTTGTTGAATGCCATCATGTTGGACTCTGTCCATCTGTCCAGACAGTCAATGTCCCTCTGGAGATCCCTTCTACCCTCTAACAGATCAACACCTGCTCCCAACTGGGTGTCATCTGCAAATTTACTGACAATGGACTCAATGCCCTCATCCAGATCATCAATAAAGATATTAAGGAGGATGGGGCCCAGAACTGATCCTTGGGGGACACCACTAGTGACTGGCAGCTTGCTGCATGTGGCACCATTCACCACCACCCTCTGGGCACAGCCCTCCAGCCAGTTCCTAACCCAGCACAGAGTGCTGCTGTCCAAGTCACGGGCTGACAGCTTGGCCAGCAGTTTGCTGCGGGGAACTGTGTCAAAGGCCTCACTGAAGTGCAGATAGACTACATCCACAGCCTCTTCCACATCCACCAGGTGGGTCACCTGATCTTAGAAGGAGACCAGGTTGGTGAGGCAGGACTTTCCCTTCCTAAATCCATGTTGGCTGGACCTAATCCTTTCCCATCCTTCAGGTGCATAGTGATTGCTCCCAAGATGATCTGCTCTGTCATTTTTCCTGGCACTGAGGTCAGGCTGACAGGCCTGTAGTTTGCAGGTTCATCCAACCATCACTTCTTGTGGATGAGCATCACATTAGCCAGTTTCCAGTCATCTGAGACCTCTCTGGTGAGCCAGGACTGGTGGAAAATGATGGAGAAGAGCTTGTTGAGCTCATCTGAAGATCATGGAGCAGATCCTCCTGATAACTGTGCTAAGACACATGGAAAATAACAAGGTAATCAGTGACAGCCAAGATGGCTTCAGAAAGGGCAAATCATGCCTGATGAATCTGGTGGCTTTCTATGACAGTTACAGCTCTGTTAGATATGGGAAGAGCAACTGACATAATCCACCTGGAGTCGTGCAAGGTATTTGGCATTGTCCCACATGACATCCTTGTCTCTAAGATGAAGAAACATGGATTTGATAGATGGTTGGCTACACGGTCAAACTCAAATTGTGGTGATCAGCAGTCTTGATATCCAAGTGGAGACCAGTGACAAGTTGAGTTCCTCAGGGATCTGTACTGCATCCAGAGCTGTTTAACATCTTTGACAGTGGTATAGACAGTGTCATCAAGTACACCCTCAGCAAGTTTGCTGATGACATTAAGCTATGTGGTACAGTGGAAGCGATGCCATGTAGAAGGATCTTGACAGGCTTGAGAAGTGGGCCAGTTGACAACTGCATAAGTTTCAACAAGTCAGTCCTGAATCTGGGTCAGCCCAATCCCGGGCTGGGTGCACAGTGGGCTGAGAGTAGCTCTGAGGAGACTTGGGTGTATTGATTGATGAGAAGCTCACCATGAGCTGGCAGTGTGCTCATTCAGCCCAGAAGGCAAATCATATCCTAGGCTGCATTAAGACAACTGTGGCCAGCAGGTCAAGAGAGGTGATTCTTCCCTTTTACTCTGCCCTTGTGAGATTCCATCTTGAATACCGCATCCAGTTCTGGTGTCCCCATCATAAGAAGGACACAGAGATGTTAGAATAAGTCCAGAGAAGGGCTATGAAGATGATCCAAGGGCTGAAACACCTCTGCTATTAGGATAGGCTGATAGAGCTGGTCTTGTTCATCCTAGAGAAGACTCCAGGGGGACCTTACAGTTACATTCCAATATGTGAAAGGATACAATGCAATAATACAGTACAATACACCAGGTTGGAAGAGACCTTCAAGATCATCGCTTCCAACCCATCAACCAATCCAACCCACCTAAACAACTAAACCATGGCACCAAGAACCCCATCAAGTCTCCTCCTGAACACCTCCAATGAAGGTGACTCCACCACCTCCACGGGTAGCCGATTCCAATGGGCAATCACTCTCTCTGTAGAGAACTTCTTCCTAACATCCAGCCTAAACCTGCCCTGGCGCAGCCTGAGACTGTGTCCTCCTACAAGAAGGCTGGAGAGAGACTTTTCATACAGGAGTCTAGTGATAGGACAAGAGGAAACAGCTTTAAGCTGAGGTTTAAGCAGGATCTTAGGAAGAAGTTGTTCAGTACAAGAGTAGGGAGACCTTAGAATAGGTTGCCTGTGGAGGTTGTGGATGCCTCCTCCCTGGTGGTGATTAAGGTCAGGTTCGATGAGGCTTTGAGCAGCCAAGTCTAGTTGAGATGCATCCCTGCCCATGGTGGGGAGGTTGGAGTAGATGATCATCTTGAGTGCAATCACACAGCACTTGCAGGATGGCCAGGGGCTCAGGTCTAGCCAGCACAGATTTAGGAAGGGCAGGTCCTGCCTGACCAACCTGATCTCCTTCTATGATCAGGTGACCCATCTGGTGGATGTGGGGAGGCCTGTGGATGTGGTCTACCTGGACCTCAGCAAGGCCTTTGACACCGTCCCCCACAGCAAACTCCTGGCCAAGCTGGCAGCCCATGGCCTGGACAGGAGCACACTGCGTTGGGTTAGGAACTGGCTGGAGCGCCGAGCCCAGAGAGTGGTGGTGAATGGTGCCACATCCAGCTGGCGGCCTGTCACTAGTGGTGTGCCCCAAGGATCAGTGCTGGGCCCCATGCTCTTCAACATCTTTATTGATGATCTGGATGAGGGAATTGAGTCCATCATCAGTAAATTTGCAGACGACACCAAGCTTGGGGCAGGAGTTGATCTGCTGGAGGGTACAGAGGCTTTGCAGAGGGACCTCGACAGGCTGGACAGATGGGCAGAATCCAACGGCATGAGATTTAACACATCCAAGTGCCGGGTTCTGCACATTGGCCACAGAAACCCCATGCAGTGCTACAGGCTGGGGTCAGAGTGGCTGGAGAGCTGCCAAACAGAAAGGGACCTGGGGGTGCTGTTGATGGGAGGCTGAACATGAGCCTGCAGTGTGCCCAGGCAGCCAAGAGGGCCAATGGCATCCTGGCCTGCATCAGGAAGAGTGTGGCCAGCAAGAGCAGGGAGGTCATTCTGCCCCTGTATACAGCACTGGTTAGGCCACACCTGGAGTCCTGTGTCCAGTTCTGGGCCCCTCAGTTTAGGAAGGATGTTGACTTGCTGGAACATGTCCAGAGAAGGGCAACAAGGTTGGTGAGGGGTTTGGAAGACAAGCCCTATGAGGAGAGGCTGAGGGAGCTGGGGTTGCTTAGCCTGGAGAGGAGGAGACTCAGGGGTGACCTTATTGCTCTCTACAACTACCTGAAGGGAGATTGTAGACAGGCAGAGGTTGGTCTCTTCTCCCAGGCAGGCAACACCAGAACAAGAGGACACAGTCTCAGGCTGCACCAGGGGAGGTTTAGACTGGATGTTAGGAGGAAGTTCTATACAGAGAGAGTGATTGCCCATTGGAATGGTCTGCCCGGGGAGGTGGTGGAGTCACCATCATTGGAGGTATTCAGGAGGAGACTTGATGGGGTACTGGATGCCATGATCTAGTTGTTTAGGTGGATTGGATTGGTTGATAGGTTGGATACGATGATCTTGAAGGTCTCTTCCAACCTGGATTTATTGTATTGTATCTCTAAGGTCCCTTCCGACCTAGGCCATTCCATGATTCTACGAAGATTGTTTCCCAGGCTGATAGGTTAACCTTAATGTAGGCTACTTCAGCCCGTGAATCCATCTGCTATTAAACTTATTACCTACAAAAAGATACATACTCTGCAGAAAACCAAGAACCTGAAGACTTGTTTGTATTGACAACCTCAGCCTTCCTTTGACATCCATGTCTACTGTTTAATACACACACAGGAAAGAAAACAGTGAAAAAGCTGCAATACCTTCTTTACTTAAAAAAAAAAAGTGACTGGCACATGTCAAACTTCAAGCTACTTAATGTGTCCTGTAAATACTTGGTAATTCGAAATGCAAGAATATAAAAATATGGTTACCATTATTAACTCAGCTGTTTCTTTTCTACCAGGTAAACACTGTTTTGGAGGGTAACAAGCCAGATGTTATACTTCTAGCAAAGACTTATGCTTTAAGGGAGTGAAGACATTTAAAAAGCACTTAGAGTATCAATGAATGACAACCACCAAAAATTTGCTGACTCCCAACATATCTCATTCATTTTTTAATGAAAGCATCCTATGTAAAATTTGTCTAATACAAACCAGAGGACAAGCTGTGGAGTTTTCACAATCACCTGGATGGCAGTTTTGAGAAATGTCCTGTAGGTATTTCAGTGTCATTCTTAGACATTAGCTAGTGCTGTAGCTACATTTCAATCTAGTACATAATTTTTGATATGTGGGTGGGAGAGAGGAATAGGTGTCAACTACATCCTTGAATTCCTCATTCAGGAGCTTCCTATATGCAGAATTTAAAATCAAGCCCACCATCCTGATATCTGTTTATTCAGACAATATTAATCTATTTCCAATCTTAAAATATTTTGTATCAAAAGCTTTAGTATTTTTGAGTATCTTGTTCTTCACTGCCAAATTAGTGTATTAAAAGTATTACAATGTTAAACAAATTAACATGTTCATTTTAAACCTGTCTTATTTTGCATGTACATAATCAAATGTATAAATAAAACTTCAAATAGTTAATTATTCATAGAATCTAGAGTCTCCAAACAGACTTCAGAGACATTTTCACAACTCAAAAATTTCTCAAAACTAGATGTCAACAATAAAACCTAACTCAAAAAAATGTTTAAAAATTCTCCTTTTCCTCAACGGCTAGACAGTGAAATTGAAAGCAGATTCTGTTGCCAACATATCATGAAGTGATCCACCATCACACTTTCCTTCTTGCATCACCATGGTTTTGCTCGGGACTACATGAATCACAGCAGCTTTATATAAATACTTTTAAAATAGGTTTAAAATGTGCTGTAGAGTTTTGTGTTACTTTACAGCATATTGCAATAGTCTTGCTTCCTGTGGCAAATACCAGCAGAGAGAATAGAGGAACTTCAGTTAAAGTCAGTTATTGGACATTCCCTTTCAGATCAACCAAGTAGTTGTACTTTTGATCCAAACTTCATTTCCTGGGAGGGAAATATTTCTCATTGATCAGTTAATGGGTTCACGTAGCACTGTTACAGGGATGATGGAAGACTAGGGGTGGAAGCAAGTGTCATGGCACAGGACTGCAGTGCTGCTTTAAGAGAGACATTTCAGAAAAATCCTAAATCTGAATATGGTAAAATCATGAATCTGGAATAAACTTTACTGTTCTTCAATAATGCATCTATGTATGTACTCCCAGCTCAGTTTTATTAACACAAAGATAAAATAATTTACCTACCTCTATTTACTTACCTGTGTTCATTTTTTGCAAAACGTTTCAGGAATGGATACAAGCTTGATAAAAACCTACAAACAGAATGTTGAGTAATTTAGTCAGCACACCTCAAAGGAAACTGCCTATCAGTGGAAATGAAAGGCATACTGCTTGTGAAGGTTTTACTCTATTAACACAGTCCAGCAGTCTTGCTTCATTTACAAGGACCTTGATTAGAAGGGGTTCCTTAAACCACAAGTTCTTCATTGAGAAATTAACATATTCAATATTAGGCAGAGAAGCAGTTTACTGCTTAGCAGCCAGCACAAAGCTGGAACAAGCACTATTTTCTCTACAACCTTTAGTGATAGAGTTTGGATTAAAGTTCAATTAAAAATTATTTGGTTTCTCAAAATATTGTTTCCTCTTTGTTTTTCCTTTTTATCACCACAGACCAGAATATGAACAATATGCTGGAGAAAAGGAATGAGTCAAAAATAAATCAAGTTGGTTAGTTGTTTTAACTGAAACAGACTACACTTTTAGAGGTATCTATGATATACTCCAATAAACGAGTGCAGTAGAAACAGCATCTGCATAAGAACCTTAGTTTCACAAACTAGAAGTAAGGTAGGCTTGCATTTTTGATGCTTCAGCTTACATATCAGTTTTTAGATTTCCCTCAGAGACTTCAGTGGCCTGTACCCTAAGTTACACACTGCAGTAAGAAATGCTTGTTTTCAGCTGCCCCCAAAACTCATTTTTATTGGCACACACACACCACATCAGACAGAACTGTACCATGCCTCTAACTGGTTTAACAGCCCTACTTATTGCTGACATTTTCTGATGTCGCTTTTTGGAATATTCCTGCACAAGACTAGAAAAGCATTTGGATACATTGACAGAAATTCTTACAATTTAGGGCTTTAAACTAGATTTGAAGGGGGAAGGGGTTAATAGTCTCCTGCTGGCCTGTGAGAAGCAGAGGGGCAGCTCACCAGAGGCAGTGGGATGGAGAGCTGCTAAGGCCTCTCAACTTGCGGCCCTGAGGCAAGACACAGATGACACACCAGGACACCCTGTGAAAACCAAGGGGAATTGGCACAAGAGGACGACAGGGCCAGCCCAGCTGAAGTGCTTCTATGCAAATGCACGCAGCATGGGCAACAAACAGGATGAATTAATGGCCACCGTGCTGCTGGGAGGCCATGACATAGTGGGCATTACTGAAACTTGGTGGGATGATTCCCATGACTGGAATGTAGGGATAGACGGGTACAAGCTTTTTAGGAAGGATAGGCAGGGAAGGAGAGGAGGAGGTGTTGCCCTCTATGTCAAGAACCAGCTGGAATCAGCAGAACTCCACCTGGGGAGGGATGATGAGATGGTTGAGAGTATATGGGTTAGAATTAAAGGCAAGACAGGGGAAGGAGATATTACTGTGGGGGTCTCCTAAAGGCCACCTGACCAACAGAACCAAGCAGATGAGGCCCTCCACAGGCAAATAGAAGCGGCTTGCAGGTCACAAGCCCTGGTCCTCATAGGTGATTTCAACCACCCTGACATCTGCTGGAGGGACAACACAGCAAGGCACCAGCAATCCAGGATGTTCCTGGACTGCATAGAAGACAACTTCCTCCTCCAAATGGTAGAGGAACCAACAAGAAAAGGTGCTCTGCTGGACCTTGTTCTCACCAACAGGGAAGGGCTGGTAACCAATGTGAGGCTCAGAGACAGCCTTGGCTGCAGTGACCATGAAGCAGTTGAATTTAAGATCCTCAGGGCAATCAGGAGGACCTATTCTAAGCTTACGACCCTAGACTTTAGGCGTGCAGACTTCGATCGCTTCAGGAATCTGCTAGCCACAGTGGCATGGGACAAAGCCCTGGAGGGAAGAGGGACCCAGGACAGCTGGTCAGTATTCAAGGACCACCTCCTCTGTGTCCAGGAGCTATGTATACCAACAAAGAGAAAAGCAGGGAAGAACGCTCGGAGGCCTGCCTGGATGAACACGGAGCTCCTGGACACACTATTACTTAAAAAGAAACTCTACAGGAAGTGGAGGGAAGGACAGATAGAACAGGGGGGATATAAGGAAGCTGCCCGAGCAGCAAGAGGCCTGGTTAGAAAAGCCAAAGCAGAGTTTTAATTGAATCTAGCCAGGGAGGTTAAAGGGAGCACTAAGAATTTCTACAGGTATATTAATGGTAAGAAGATGAGTAGGGAAGGTGTGGGCCCCCTCAGAAAGGAAACTGGTGAATTGGTCAGAAGTGATGTGGAAAAGGCTGAGGTACTCAATAACTTCTTTACCTCAGTCTTCACTGCAAGGGCCTCCAGCCACACTCCTGGAGTCATGACAGACGATGCCAGGGATGGGGAGGAAGAACTGCCCTTCATAAGTGAAGCTCAGGTTCGTGATCACCTGAAGAACCTGAAAGTGTTCAAGTCCATGGGACCCGACGGGATACACCCACGGGTGCTGAGAGAACTGGCAGATGAGGTTGCTAAGCCCCTCTCTATTATATTCCAAAAGTCATGGCAGACTGGGGAAGTCCCCACAGATTGGAAAAGGGCAAACATTGCTCCCATTTTCAAAAAGGGTAAGAAGGAGGAACCAGGGAACTACAGACCGGTCAGTCTCACCTCTGTGCCCAGAAAGATCATGGAGCAGATCCTCCTGGAGGCACTACTGACTCAGAAGAGTAGTGAAGAGGTGATTGGGAGCAGTCAGCATGGCTTTGCCAAGGGCAAATCCTGCCTGACAAACCTGGTGGCCTTCTATGAACAAGTGACAGCATTAACAGATGAAGGGCGAGCAACTGATGTCGTTTACCTAGACCTGAGCAAAGCCTTTGACACTGTCCCACACCACATCCTGGTCTCCAAGCTGGTGACACACAGCTTTGATGGGTGGACCACCAGATGGATAAAGAACTGGCTTGATGACCGCACCCAAAGAGTGGCTGTCAACGGGTCCATGTCCCAGTGGAGGCCAGTGACAAGCGGAGTCCCTCAGGGATCAGTCCTGGGACCAGTCTTGTTCAACATCTTTGTGGGTGACATGGACAGTGGCATTGAGTGCACCCTCAGCAAGTTTGCTGATGACACCAAGCTGTGTGGTGCAGCAGACACGCTGGAGGGAAGGGATGCCATCCAGAGGGACCTTGACAGGCTGGAGAGGTGGGCACAAGCCAACCTCATGAGCTTCAACAAGACCAAGTGCAGGGTCCTGCATCTGGGTCGAGGCAATCCCAGACACAAATACAGGCTGGTCAGTGACTGGCTGGGGAGCAGCCCAGAGGAGAGAGACTCAGGGGTGCTGGTGGACGAGAAGCTCAACATGAGCTCTCAATGTGTACTGGCAGCCCGGAAAGCCAATCAGATCCTGGGCTGCATCAAGAGAACTGTGGCCAGCAGGTCAAGGGAGGGGATTCTCCCCCTCTACTCAGCTCTGGTGAGACCCCACCTGGAGTACTGCGTCCAGTTCTGGAGCCCCTATTACAAGAGGGATCTGGAGGTGCTGGAGCCTGTCCAGAGAAGGGCCACGAGGATGATCAGAGGGCTGGAGCACCTCTCCTATGAGGACAGACTGAAGGAGTTGGGGCTGTTCAGTCTGGAGAAGAGAAGGCTCCGAGGTGACCTCATTGTGGCCTTCCAGTATCTGAAGGGGGCCTATAAGAAGGCTGGGGAGGGACTTTTCAGGCTATCAGGGAGTGATAGGACTAGGGGGAATGGGATGAAGCTGGATGTGGGGAGATTCAGTCTGGACATAAGGAGGAGGTTCTTCACTGTGAGGGTGGTGAAGGCCTGGAATGGGTTGTCCAGGGAGGTGGTTGAGGCCTCATCCCTGGAGGTGTTTAAGACCAGGCTGGATGAGGCTCTGTCCAGCCTGATCTAGGGTAGAGTGTCCCTGCCATGGCAGGGGGGTTGGAACTAGATGATCCTTGTGGTCCCTTCCAACCCTAACTGAAACTATGAAACTATGAATTAATCTTGGAAAACTTTTAAAATATTCCTACTTTCAAGGATAATCATGAATCTTGACATACATACACTCATGCATGGCATTTTTTTTGAAATGTAGATGTAAAACAGGACTGGAAGAGAGAAAGGAGAGACAGACTCTTCTACTGATGACAGCAGTACTTTCCCTGTGAGAAACTCCCTAAATTCTGAAACTGCAATTGCAGCAGCATAAATTTGCACAAGGATGAGTTCAAATTATAAACCAGATTACAAAGTACTGGGTAAGATCCAGAGCTGCAACAGTGCCAGTTGCTTTCAACCACTTCTTATTATACTGTTACTGGCTAACAGGAGGTCGTAGAGGGGTAGGTTCTTGTCAAATGCTGTTTTAACAGTTTTGCAATAAAAAGGTCTAATGAACCATAGAAGTGAGAGAGATTTGGGACTAGCAAGTAATGCTATGGGAGTATGGCCCAAAGGTCTGTAACAAACCCTACCTGTCTTGGTGGAAAGGTATATTTAAAATGGCCTTCGTTTGATAAGATCTAAAGTTACATGTAGAGTCAAAAAAAAAAAAATAATACAGTAGTCAGGTTGGAACACATGAACAAAAACTCTACAACACAGGAAAAGGCTGAGGTAAGATGATGATGTCAAACCAATGCTTTACAAACACCTGGGACACTTGGTAACATTGAAAAATTTGGTATGTTTTAAGAAGGCAGCTCTTTTGATTCATGTCAAAGACATGACTAAAAGCTTGCCAGGGCTCATTACAGTGTTCTTTCAGTTTCTTCTGGCAGTTTTTTGAAGTACATGACATTGCATTGATGTTTTTCTCTTGTAAATAGCTAAAAAACTAGAATTAAGCCAGGCAGAACAAAAGCACAAAAATCTGTGTTAGAAAACCCGCAAACCTTAACTAGGTTCAAACTGTATCCAGTAGGTTCTATGCCTATGTAATTATCTCTACAAGTTTAAGCTATCTAATGGGTCAGAAATAAAATACAATTGGCCCAGGAGAAGTAATTTAACACTAACAGCTACACAAATTTTGTTAAAAATTGAATTTTTCAAGTTTTTGATGCTTACAGAAACAGATTGAAATGAGTGTTCTGGACATGTTCATTAAGTTGTGAAACTGTCAAAACAATTAGGGTCACATAATCAAAGATTAATGAGAAGTCTGAACTAACACTTTTCATTATTTGTTCACTACCTGAACTGAATTTGGAAATGCAATTTCTGGCACTTCTTCCACAACAACTGAAGTATGTTCCACCATTTATGTTCTAGTCTGGAAAGATTTAACTCCTGAAAAGAAGGAATAGTTATTTTTTCTGCTCCTCTTCCCTTCCTAACTTTCTTGGATGAAGAACCTCCTCTCAACATACATAGAAGCGAACTAGATTTCAACATTTGAAAAGATATAAAGGTTTATTAAATGAATCCAAATTTGACAGATATTACATAAATTAAATGGCAATAAAATTTTACAAGGGTTTATGTACAGATCACAGTGATTTTCATTGTGCAATGAGGGCTGACTTTGTAACTTTGAACAGTACTTGTACATGTGAACTAGAACAAGCAACCAGCACATATAAAGTTAATCCAGGTTAATCTCTCAAGTCTAGCAGTTCAAGCTGATTATGTAGTACAGAAATACCTGCTACCACTATCACTACTTACTACACAACAGAGTATTTATAAAGCAGTCAAGATTTGCCACAGAAAAGTGCAAAACATGGGAAGTCTGTATCCAGTACAGTACACAAAGCAATCATGCTACGGTCATTGAAAGCTGAAAAAATTCTATAGCACAGGAAGCACTGCATCATAACTCTTCTGAATGGCAAGCAGATGGCCTGAGGAGCAGTCCTATCTTAATCAGTTTCAAAGCTGAAAAATCCCTGTTCATCCATTTAAACATAGCTTAACGTAGTACCTATATTTGATCCATCAATGACTTTCTACAGTGGAAGATCACATTAGTTAAAGCTCAGTAGCACATATATTCATTGATCAAGTTAATTTACAGGAAAATCTACAGCATGTTCTCCGTGGAAATCATGAAGCATTTTTATCATTGGTTACAAGGTCATTTATACAATGCATGTTTATCACTTAAAACCTCAAACTGGTCAATTAAAAAAATATATATATATATATATGTATAAAACTAAAAAAAATAAAGGTTGTTTTTTAATGTTTTAACATTCTTGTTTACCAAAGGCAGAATACCAAAGGTCTATGGGCTCTTGCAAGAAAATAGTTCCTATGCAACAACAGCCTATATGCAAAAACATGTTAACAGAAGCAACCATAAGAAAATGAGAGACTTGAACAGAAAACAAATATATTCTAGTCTGAATTAAAAAACAACCAACCAACCACCAAAACCATCAAAACCCCCACCAAACAAGCGAAAAAAACACCATTAAAAAAACCACCAAACACAACAATGAAATACCACACAGAAATCCAGAGTTCTTGGTGCAGTGCAGACAGAACTACATTAGCGGGCCACGGGAGTCCCAGCAAAGACTTTAAAAAAACTAGACTTGTTGGAGTAAAAAATTAAAATGGACATGTAATAACAGCTCATTAAGTTCAAGACTGTAGAGAAAATAACTGATCAATTAAGCAAATGCTTAAAAATTGTTTTGGGTTTTATTTAGTCACAGATTTTAATTAAAATATTGAAAGCATTTTTGCACTAGAAAGCATGTTGATGAGGTCAGTAGTCAGGCATATGTACACATGGCTCTGGAAACAATACAAAATTAATGGATTAACATAATAAGATAATATTAATTGTTTCTCTAGTCTCTATCATGAGTGTCAGTGCATCCACTGCCAGCAATGGATAAGATCAATAAAAAGAAAATTTACTCTTTCCTGTTGTTCAAGCATTCAAAAACTCCTAATCACCAATGTGGCAGATTAGTCAAATACAACTTCATTTCCTCAGCTTTGAAGACTTAAACACAATGCAGTTTCTAAATTTGAAAAAGTTATTTTGCACACTTACTTGTTGCAGTGTGTACATTTTTAAATAAGGAATTGGTTTGTAGTACACAGATTCCATAAAATACTGTGAACTTACGTCTTGAAACAAACCAACACTGAACCGTGATCCCCTTAGACAAAATGAGCTGTGTTTTATGTGCTTCAATTTTTCCAGTTGATGTGGAGTAACTACATCCACAGATAAAAATACAGTGGACCAGATATAATTTTTCAAGAAAATAAGCTGTTTTTTTACTAGGTTAATGTGATAATTTTCTATGGATTCTTCCTGTATTTTTCAAAGAGTTATGCAATCTCTTACATTTAGACTTGTGTTACAAAGAACTAGATCTAATACCCTAGAAACTGCAAGTTCTCAACAGTACTTACGCACTGTTTAGAGCTAAACAGCAATTTTTACATGAGACTCCATCTAAGGATGTCACAAAATTAGAAACATGGTAATTTTGTTAGTCATTACTAGAATGTCTACTTCATAAGCATTCAGATTTAGCTCAGAAAAATGAATCTTTGGCCTAAATTTGTTATGGCGTTTCAGATCAAGTATGTGTAGAGCAGCTGATGGAAAGTTTCATGCAGAGCCATCATTCATAATAGTAGAACTTCAGTAAGCTAATGTGCTTTTGAAACTAAAATATTTTTGGTTTAAATATAAATTCACAAAACGTAATCTAATACTACAGCATCTGGAAAAACGTAATTACTTACATAAATTGAAGCACTTAAAAAAAATAATCAATTAATCTGTATTAACACAAGTATCACAATATGTAACATGAAAAGAAAAAAAAAATCCTGACATATCCACAATCTAACTTCATGTTTCTGTGTATTCAAATATGTAGATAGATACATATGCACATACAGGTATTTGGTGCTACTTAAAATGCGGTATTGCAAATACTTCCTAAGTAAAGTGTATTCAAGCTGCTAGAAAGGTACAGGATGAAAAAGGAGACTCCTTACTTTTAAGACTTGAACTCTACATACGTAATTCCTGGAAGCACAGACTTCAGGTCAATTCCAAAAGCAGGAGCTGAAAAATTGGGTTCTAATATGTATGTGGTCTTCCCTCACATTCTGAAGTGCCAAGCATTCAACAACAATTATTTCAATAATGAAAACAGTCTGCTATGGCTCATGCTTCACATGTGGAGAAGACAGCAACTTTGAAAGAGAACAACTCCTTTAAGAGCCAAGTAGAACCCTTGGTACCAGCACACACCAAATTGCATGCTTACAGAGAGTCTTCATGTAAGTAATCTCAATTCAGACAGAATACAGTCATTCAATATCCTGTTTCTTAAAGAGAAATAAATCACTGTGACAGAAGTTCATAAATTAGCTATTAAGGTGTATCTTAACAATAAAACATGCCCTTGTCTTTCTGCTTTCAAGTACTACAGTTGCAAGTGTGAAGCATTGGAACTTTTAGGTAGAAATCTTTTTTAAAACTTAAGTATTTTAATTTTTTACAAAGAACTATAAAATGTATATAAGATGATGAAAAACTCATTTATCCTTTTACGAATTTTATTCCTAGAGACCTTTGTGAAAAACATTATTGAAAAATAAAAACCATAGACTCTGCAAAGTACAAAAATTTACATCTCTGCACAGTTCCTGTGCTTTAGTTGTACTGTTTTCATTATATACAGATATACTAATTTGTGTTTTTAATTACACAAGTTTAGTATAAACTTATAAAATTAAGTCTATGAGTTAACTACACAAACAGATCTGGGAAGAGCAGGAAACTAAATGAGAAGTTAAAAAAAATAAATTCCAAAACATACCATTTTAGGGAGCCTACCTCAGAGCAGACTACCATTATTACAATTCATTTGGCTAATGTCAAATATAAAAAAATTACTCTTGCCTGCCTCCAACTCTTTAGATATTTATTATATAGTAACATGCATATCTGAATGCAGTATTTTTCTTATCCACAAAGAAGGTCTTCATTTATATATCAACTCCATTTTTCTTCAGACTTCTCAGCAATTCAATATTTTTCCAGTTTCTAAGGCAAAAAATAATTAACAAGTCATGTGGAGCATGCAAAATTAATAACAATTATCAACCTATCACAGTTATAAAGCAGAAGCCATGGTACAGAACTAATCTGACAATCTTATTCCTCTAACTGAAGCCTTTGTTCTTAATATAAAAATCTTGTGAACCAGCAATCACATTTCTTTATTCATGAAATCATATTTTCTTTCCACAAACTATTTAAAAAATCCTACAGACAGGACTTAAATATCTGTACAGTAACTAACTCATTGTAGAAAACAGTCTGTAAAATAAACTTTAGCAATCTGTAACTCCATCTTAAAATATTTTAACAGTTTACCTAATACTATATATTACTGCAATTCATGTTGGTTTTAGTATCACTGTTATGAATCAGAAAATGCAATTTTGCATACATCTCTCCCAACCACAAAATGCTTTTAAGAGGACTTCTGACATCTGAATATACCTTGTCCAGTATGGATGTTGCATTCAGAAGTTCTTGAAAATTTCTAGATCTTTAGGGGGTACCGGAGGCATCTTGTTCCAGTCATCTTCAGGATAAGCTTCAAAATTGGAAGTATCCCCATCATTGGACACTTTTGGTACTATGGGAGGCTAGTCAGAAAAAAGCACAACTAAAATGTCACTGCAGTTTCCTCAACAAGTTCCTCTTGATCATACTAAAAGAGAAATTGTATTAAAAGATTGATTAAACAAAAGGGGTACATATTATAAAATGTTTACCTTTTTTACCAATAAATGGCACCAGGGAGAGGAGCTTACAGCAACACTGACATGTTCCAATGCTTTGTCTACACTGCAGTTCCATATTGTGGTTAAAAGGCATTTAGGTAGTATTTTAACACTCAAGTTCTAGCTGCCTTGTAGGCTGAAGGTAACTACTGCAAAACATTTACTACAACTAAGCTTCTCAGAACATTCCTGTCCTGGATGGACATAAAAAGCCTTAAAATGGCTTTTTACCAGACAATGAGGCAGAAGCTAGTAGATCTGCTTCTTTAGGCTTGCCTGGACATGTTTCAGAGCCAGAATGAGCCAGGTGGGTGTGCTTTTGGCCACGTTTGGAAAGAAGGCTTTCTATAGGTTGCAATACCAGGGTTTTACCTCTCGACTTGTGTTGCTACTGGCCATTATTGTCTCGGGAAATCTCTAAGTATCAGCCCAAAGGGCCAGAGCATTGTCTTGCCATTGTCCGCGCTCTGGAAGGAACCACAAGCTTCGCTTGGAAGCTGAACTGTGTTTCAGTTTACCCAGACAAGAAAGCAAAGACCCCTCGCTATTTTCAGCGTTGTAAAGCCCAGAGGACAGATACGTGTCTCGCCGGGTCGAGGCGAAACCCCAGAGGAGCTGAGTCCCCGGGACAGTTTCGTTTGATTGGAGCAAGGAGTGAGCGCTGCTGCAAAAGGATTACAGCTGAGAAACCTCCTCTCTACAAAGCTTTTAGCTACGAACCCTTTGGGAGCAAATCCTGCCTCAGCAATAAGCTGCAGACACCAACAGAAAGTGAAACTCTCCTCCTGCAGCTTCCACGTGGTCAGCGCCATTTTGGTTTGTCTAGAACTTAACGTGTGCCACGAGGTATCAGGATCAGTGAGTAATTACAATACCTGATTTTTATAAGCATCTATTGAAAGTCTGTTGCCCTGGGGAATTTTGAGGTTCCTCCTCCCCCCCCTCCCCCGTTGTGGGCAACCTCCGGCTTCATTGCCGAGGTTCCTTTTCTTTACAGTTTAAAGTGCTGTTTGTTGTTTCTGGATTTTTGTACATATTGTTTAAATTGTTACTTGTTCCTGCTGGTGAGGTATCTGTTCCACGACCGAAACCCTTCGAACCTGTAAATAGGTTTTATTTAATATTTTGTGGTATTTTTTGTGATTAATAAAATTATTAATATTTTATTTACCGCTCCGCTTATTGAACATTAATATATCCTTTTATAGACCAAAACATATTCCGTTACAGAATAATTTGCCATTCTCCTTCCTTAACCCTCCCCTCTTGTGTGACCTACAAGGAAAAAGGAGTGTAAATGTATTAGGTTCCTTTCAGCTAAGACTTGACTGGAACTGCTTTCTAATTGAGGCTGAAATTTTTAACTTACATGCACCTCACAGTACCTCCTATGTTTTCGTAGCCTAGCAGTACATACAAGCAGATAAAGAAATTGCTGCACTGCAAAAACTCACTTCACAAGGATATCTGTAAAAGAATCGTAATTCATATGCAGCTTTTTAAGGAAACTTGGAGGTGCCAACAGAGGTATCTGTTCTATTTCTGTTCTCAGAGAATCCTTTGGATTTCTAATATTCCCCACCAGCTTCACTGTACCTGCAGCTTTTGTCTTATACTTAGCATCAAGATTACTTTGTCCTTCAGGCTGTAACAGCTCATTTCAGGAGCATTCATTGCAGCAGTTAACCTAGGGCAAGACATTTTTCTTCTCTGTCTTTATCTCCTTTCCAGTAACAGAGAGCTTAAACTATCATCATGACTACAACAAAACACTTTAGGATAAGAAAATCTTATGACCAAACTGGCTAATACGAAGTTATATCACAGGTAAGTATGGCAAAATATTATTCTGCATCTCTTCAAAAAGACAGAAGTCTGGCTTCTGCTAACTCTGGGATCTTATATTTTGGGCTTCTTGGTTTGAAACAATGCCATCAGTGGGTTTCAGTGGGAAAGAAGGTTCTCTGAGGAATGGTACCTCTAAGCTTCAGCCAAAAAGCAAAGTCCTACTTCTGCATGTGTTGGTTACAGTGTACTGCCCAGCTGCTTAGGAAAATGTGCAAAGTATGCAGTGCTCCAGAGGGACTCTCTGCTCCACTCTGGGCAATGCCTGATACCCCCATCTCCCTGTAAGCATTTTGGCAGGAAAACTAGTCTTCTGAAGTGACACACAAAACCTGAAAAAATTAAAAGAAGGAAAATCCTCTATTTTAGATTTCCTTTTGTGGAGACGTGACTATTACATACATAATACTGATATTATAGTATTGGTATTAGGACCTTATCAAGACCATGAATCAATACTTCCTTTGCATAATAGGCTAATTTACATTTTTTTAAGGGGAAAATATTGCAGCATATCATTATTTCATATTTTTAATCTAACAGTATGAAATAGTGACACTGTGAAATCTAAAGAATATAGGTGCCTCTAGAAATACATTTCTGATCCAAGTCACATCCTTGCTGTAAATTGTAAATTATTAGCCTCTCACCTCCCAAAATCTTCATATAACCATCAGAAAGATTGAGAAACAAGTTTTAGATGCATAATAATCTGAACACCACACAACACAGAAAAGATGTTTGCATCACAGACTTGGGATTTGTACATCTAACATTGAGTTTTAAATATTATTTGTTTGGCAGTACAGTATGTAGTCAAACTTCAGAGCTGAAATATTTGTCATCATCCTGTTCAGGTTCTTTGCAGATTTGTTTGACCAGAATGTAAAGTAAATAATCTAAAAATGTGACTTCATTACAATAAATCAACACAAAACATCAACTGGGTGTAGTAATCATTAAACAAACAAACAAACCCAACCAACCAAAACAAACAAAACACACACACACACCAAAACAATGTAAAGTTTTTTCTTGAAAGTTAGCTACAGCTTTATTTTAGCTGTATTTTATACTACAAGAATACATCAAGAACATTTTAATCTTGTATCTATTTTGCAAGAACTCAAGATATCTAGACAGAAATTAATTGTAAGAAATTACTACAAAGAAAATTAAAAACAAGCATTTAATGAGTACTTGATTGACTGTATATGGCAACCTATGTTACTGAAAATCGCTGCTGTAAGAAGCACTAGTTAGAACTTTGAGGAAGGAAGGAGTTTTAGTCCCAAAAGTCTTTAAAAAGCATCCGCTATCATATAATACAATTCAGTGTTGTTAGAAAGTAAATTAGGATTGCATTCATAAATCCTTCTCTCTAACCTTCCCTATTCCTCCTACTCCCATATGCTTTACATTTTATTAAAGTATTTACCTGAATTGAATTTGGCAGAAATATTTAAAGCCCAGACTAAACCAATTCAACAGACTTCAGGACAAAACAAAATTAAAAAAAAACCCCAAACAACAAAAACTCAAATCCCTCATCCACCTAAACAAAAAACACTTAATGATATGTAATATTTACAACACCCTAAACCTGAACATCAAATGTTATATTAACTAACCAAATTCAACAAAACATTTCTTTTTATATGTCATATATAAACAAAACTCCAAGTAGAATTAATGTAATTTTTCAGTGTAAAAGAGCAAAGAGGCATGTAATTACTGATGTGCATATACACACGCACTCACACATGAACACAGATAAAACAGGCACAAAACTTCAACAGAGCAGCTTAAATGAATAGTGCTTTCTTGTTGAGATATCCTGTATAGTATTGAGCAGTGTATACCTTTAGTCTCCTTTGAGGTACAGCATCCCATTCTATAGACCTGAACCATCGATGTCTCTTCACGTCATCTGCTCCATTCTTCAATGAATAGAAAAAAAGGTATGTAATATTCTATGTATGCCAAACTATGTATTTCATCATAGAAACTCTGGTATTGAGGCCAACTAATGGCCTAGAATTTTCTTTTCTCAGGTGATAATCACTGTAAGATTCTACAGGATAAATTCATAGTGTTATTTCCCCAGCAGTTCCCGAGTTCCAGAAATTTAGCAGCAGCATTCTTCTGACATATGGAAGATTAAAGTAGGTTTGAAATTACCCATAGAACCATTTGTTGCAGTTCTAGTCACTTCTGTTTTCTCCAGTAAGTTAGAGCATTACTCTATTCAGACATACTACCTAATTCTTACAAGAACTTTAAAAAATAAACCAAACCAAACCAAAAACAACCCACAAAAAACCCAAAACAATAAAAACCAAACCCAAACAGAGGATTGATGGTGTCTTAAATAAAAATCATGTCTGAGAGGCCCACAGTCCTAGTAAATATGAGAGATGTTTAATGCTGACAACAGGGTGTTCTCAGTAATGTTACAGAAGTTTATACAAAAAAATATTTGTTTACGTTTTAGATGTATTGTTTAAAAACCCATTTGTCTTGTACTATTTCTCTCTGGGCTGACTGTTTTAATTATATACATAAAGAAACTGGAGAAAAAACAGTTGGCTCTCTGTCTCAGGTGTGATTATAGTGCAGTTTTAATGCAAAGCACTCAGTTCCATGAAACAATTTGTCTTCTTCACATTTCTATGGAGTGGGACCACCCACACTGACATTTAAAGAGGTAACAACAAAAAACACTGTAAAGAACTCTGAAAGATAAGAAAAACATTTAAACATAAAAATACAACAAATCATTTATTTCTAGCTTTTCTTACCAGCCTGGGTTTGTGCCATAAAAGGTGCTGGAAAGGAACTTTGGACAGGGGGTTCTAGTATCTATTATTATATCAGTATGTTCAAGAAACCTGTATGACTGTGTATCTTTTATGTTATTCACTTATGTGCACCATAAATTGTGCTTTGTGAAAAAAACCCCAAACCTCTAACCTCCCTTGCTCAAGGAAATGGAAACTTCAGCTGTCTTTAAAGAACTAAAAGATTACACAAGGCAAGGTTTTGATATTCGCAACACTGCAACAGCAACAAGTCAATGAATACAGGATTAATTTACTCTGGTAAAAGCGCAAATTAACCTACACTGAATTGTGCGGTGCTTTGATTAGCTTTTACAGTATCTGAATTAGTTCATGTGCAGTTAACTCCTCATTGTCATACTAACAGAGCTACTGCACAGGTCCAGAATCAAATGAACTTGTAATACAGCTGTTGTCATCTAGGCATTACAAACAGTACCACATCAGAACATCACACAGAATTTGCAAGATTGCTTTGTGTCCCTCCCTTGACTTACCAGACGTGTTTCTGAGGTAGGCTGGATTGCTACCCAAGACATGAGCATTTTCTTGACTAATAAGTTACTGCCTCCAGAAGTCTGTTCAGAATAGGATGAATAATAATTCTTGGTGGAAAATGATTTGTGTTTAATCAGCCTCAACACCAAACTATCAGGACAATGACCAAACATGAAATGACTTGATCAAACCTTGTAGTCTTTATAATAATTTTTAAGCTTCAAATTTGATTAGAACTCCTTCTAGGATTAAACAACTCCAAAGAAAATAATAAAATCAGTTGGCACCCTGTCATACAGCATTTGGCAAGTTTCTGGTCTAATGTAAGCCTTCAAACTAATCAGTAAACAGGTAGAGTTCCTTTTTTTTGTTGTTTTGTTTTGTTATTTTTGGTGAGGAGGAGTGAGGTGTGGGAACATTAATCCAGCCAAATAGGAATACGATTTCCTGAAATACACAGTTAAACTTCACATTTAGTAATGTATGGGAAAATACATCTCAATTTCATGCTTATAGAAAGTCATAGTAAAGCTTCACCTTTCCTACAGAATTGTGCTATGTTTCATGTTAGAGCTGAAATTTTATACTGACCTTCATATTTCCTAATCTCCTTGTCCTATCAACCACAAGCAGCTTCTTAATGAGGTCTCTGCAGTAAAGGAAACAAGGTCTCTATTGAAAGAAATTTATATTTGACTATCATACATATATAACAGAATATAAACATATATATTTTTTTGCTTAGCTAATACTGCATATGCTTTGCCCATTCATTTCCTTCATATTTCAGAACACTTGAAGAGTAAATAATAAAAAAGGGAATACTCTGTTCTGAAAAGGAACTTACAGATCTTGCAAGCTCCTTCAAGACTCTTTTTAAGAAAGAAGGGGGGAAACTTTCTCTCTCTTCCCTCCACCCCCCCAAGTAGTATTGTGTTTTCTGTTGTATTTTTGAGATTTGAAATCCCTAGCAAAATACAAAATTTGGCAGAACATTAATATATATTAAAAATAGAGATAAAGCCACATCCTCAACTTTATACATGGAAGAGCTAGTCATCTGCTTAACACTAGTAACCTCTATAAGCTTTAACTTCATTGAAAATGAAAAGCCTCCCCTGAGACCGTAGTTCACCGGACAGTTCCACAAAAAGCTAAACCAACAAGTACTTTAAATATTAAGCACAAAATAATGCTAACATAAATCAAAGTGAGTATAACAGTTCACCGAGTTAGCTCAATTACTTATAAGCTAAGACAAAAAAAATCTAGCTTCACATTTCTATAAGCAGTTACTTTTTATCTCACAGATTATTTTGCAATTGTTGGAGCAATAACGTTCTGGTCTCATTGCATAAATACCAGTGATGCAAAGAACAAAATTTTATCTGTCCTTTCTATAGTCTCAAATAGACCTGAGAGATGCAATGCTGAATAAAACGCTGGGGATCTACAGAGTATGGCTAATTGCAATTTTTAACTTCACAGGAGGTTTGGAGGAAAAAAAGAAAAAATAAAAACTACAGCAAAAAAACACACACAACCCGCCCCCAACACCACCACCACACACAAACCAAAAGCACACAAGGGTTTATTTAGAGAAAAGAACCAAGCACATCAGTGACATCTGCCTCGCTCCAAAACCAGTATTCTGTCACCAGCCCTTGAAATCAGAAAACATGCACAAAGAATATGTGGACTGAGAGTGAATGTTCTATCTGGCAGGAATATAACTCTAAAATTCATCTGGAAACATATTCTGTTCTCCTTTTGTCTGGAGACTGAAATCAAGGTAGAAAACAATTTTTAAAAACTCTCATGATCATTCCAGCCAATCAATATTTGAATTAGACTGAACCATATGAGAGACTCCTTGTACAGCTACTTTCACTGAGAAATGGGTGCTGGGTGCTGAGAGAGCTGGCAGATGACCTGGCTAAGCCGCTCTCCATCATTTTCCTCCAGTCCTGGCTCACCCGTGAGGTCCCAGATGACTGGAAACTGGCCAATGTGGTCCCCATCCACAAGAAGGGTCGGATGGAGGAACCGGGAAACTACAGGCCTGTCAGCCTGACCTCAGTGCCAAGGAAAATGATGGAGCAGATTATCTTGGGGGCAATCACTGCACACCTGAAGGATGGCCAAGGGCTCAGGCCCAGCCAACATGGATTTAGAAAGGGCAGGTCCTGCCTCTCCAACCTGATCCCCTTCTATGATTAGGTGACCCACCCGGTGGAAGTGGGGAGGCCTGTGGATGTGGTCTACCTGGACTTCAGCAAGGCCTTTGACACTGTCCCCCACAGCAAACTCCTGGCTAAGCTGTCAGCTCGTGGCTTGGACAGCAACACTCTGTGCTGGGATAGGAACTGGCTGGAGGGCCAGGCCCAGAGAGTGGTGGTTAATGGTGCCACCTCCAGCTGGAGGCCAGTCACCAGTGGCATCCCACAGGGATCAGTGCTGGGCCCCATCCTCTTTAATATCTTCATTGATGATCTGGATGAGGAGATTGAGACAGTCATCAGCAAATTTGCAGATGACACCAAGTTGGGAGCAGGTGTTAGTCAAAGGGCAGAAGGGCTCTTGCAGAGGGACCTTGACAGGCTGGACAGATGAGCAGAGTCCAGTGGGATGGCATTCAACAAGTCCAAGTGCCAGGTGCTGCACTTTGGCCACAACAACCCTACAGAGCTACAGGCTTGGGCCAGAGTGGCTGGAGAGCTGCCAAACAGAGAGGGACCTGGGGGTGCTGATCGACAGCCGCCTAAACATGAGCCAGCAGTGTGCCCAGGGGGCCAAGAAGGCCAACGGCATCCTGGCCTGCATTAGGAATGGTGTGGCCAGCAGGAGCAGGGAAGTCATTTTACTCCTGTACTCTGCTTTGGTTAGGCCACACCTTGAGTACTGTGTCCAGTTCTGGGCCCCTCAGTTTAGGAAGGATGTTGACTTGCTGGAACATGTCCAGAGAAGGGCAACAAGGCTGGTGAGAGGCCTTGAGCACAAGCCCTATGAGGAGAGGCTGAGGGAGATGGGATTGTTTAGCCTGGAGAAGAGGAGGCTCAGGGGTGACCTCATTGCTCTCTACAACTACCTGAAGGGTGGTTGTAGCCAGGAAGAGGTTGGTCTCTTCTCTCTAGCAACCAGCACCAGAACAAGGGGACACAGTCTCAAGCTGAGCCAGGGGAAGTTTAGGCTCAAGGTGAGGAGGAAGTTCTTCACAGAGAGAGTCGTTCATCATTGGAATGGGCTGGCCAGGGAGGTGGTGGAGTCACCATCCCTGGAGGTGTTCAAGAGGTGATTGGATGTGGTACTTGGTGCCATGTTCTAGTCATGAGGTCTGTGGTGACAGGTTGGACTCAATGATCTTTTGAGGTCTCTTCCAACCTTGGTGATACTGTGATACTGTGAAATCTCCTTCTCGTTCTCTGCATTAAGTCTACATGAGCAACAATAACCAGACATTAGACAGACGTTGTACTGAAAAGAAATCCATCAAACCAGAACTAAAATAACAGCCAATATGACCAAAAAATCATTCATGGTGTCTCCTATTTCTATAGCCAGAAAACATTCAGTGGATCAAATCTTGGCTTGCTTAACAATTCATCTTATGTAAGAACAGTTAAGGAATGAGCTTGCACAGTGAAAACACAGCAAAAAGATGAATACATATTCTGTCTTTAACAGAACAAATATCCATTAAATTGAACACTATGCAGATCAATGCTTCCTTATGACATATAAAGAATAATTAGAAATTATAGTGTTAAGGTCAACCCAACATGTTGCTGTATGTATTTCAGGAATGAAATTCTATATCAAGGTCTTTGCAGAGTGCTATAAACTGCTGTGACATTGATGTTTCATTTCCAAAACTGTCTATACAAAGAAAAGTGTACATAAGGAAAAGAAGAGAATATAAAGAAATAATTTATAAACTCATTAGTGGCCAAAAAATAGATGGAGCATAATAAATACATATCAGAAATTAAGTAACAGAGCTCTTCTGAAAAACTTATTTTGGAATTTCTAGTTGGTTAGTTTATGATCATCATCACGGTAGAAGCTGTTTTTCAGAAGAGATCTGACATAATGGTCAAAAGTGTCAAAAGACCTCATGCATGCAGGACAAAGGACTTGGAGAAAACATCTAATCAAATTGCAAGGTGGCCAAGAAAGGAGACACACTAGAGAGAAACGTAAAGAGATGCTAACTCAGGACAGAAGGAACAGCACTGATGTAAAACAGCAGTTTATACGGCACAGTAAGACACAGTGAACATCATGCAGCAGGAAGGAAAGCAAAAAAGGGCACAAATCCAAAAGGCAAAATGTGTGGGAGCATGATAAAAGGTAGGTGGTTAGAGAAACGTCAGACACTAAGTTTATGTAGTACTTCTAGGCAGAAAAGTTGTCTGGGAGTTCAGAAATATAGTTTTGCTGCCTAAGAGTTGAGAGTTAATGCTACTGTACAGTACTAATACTTCAGACACAGCCTACATAGCACTACTACTTTAGATACAGCTTATATGTGACAGGACCCAAAATAGTCTTCATCCTTGCTGAGATACCAACTGTGAGGAAAAAGAGAGAAAGCACACAGGATGCAAGAAAGACAAGAAGTAGATTGTTTGCTTACAACTAAATCTTCATGCTTGGTTTAAGGTAATGGTGCAGAAATATTCAAGACTATCCAATTCTGCATATTGTGGTTTAAAAAAACCGGAGGAAAGATTGCCAGAACAAGAGAGATACAATGTGCCAGCAACTCACTACAGAAAGCAGGTGAAGCCAGGCAAATGAATAAGATCACCGAAACCAAGGTGCAAAACGATAAAAGCCAAAACTAGAGTTCCATGAGAGAACCTTCATAGCAGGAACATAATGGAAATGAGATGTCAAACACATGCGGACAAGAAAAGCTGAGAGAAGAAACATATCAACAGCTATGCATACTACAATTAATTCACCATCCGTAACATTGAGACTGAAGGGTAAAACCTGCACATACATGCTTACTGCTGCATCTAGGAAACTATGTTATACCAAGTGCTGTCTGGATAGTACAATTCCTAGTGTTGGTCAGTGAACATCAAGTGAAAACTGAAGCATCTCTACTTTTCAACGTTTTCACCGTGTTAGATTGCTAGTGGCAACCACCTAAATAGAGCTGTTCATCTTCTGGTCACACTCTTATACTTTAGTGCACACTGTACTATGAGAGATACTCAGTTTACTTCCCAAGAGATACTGGGTTAGGAAAATCAAACAATGAGATCACACCAAATGAGGAACAGTATCAAGACAGTAAGAGAAAAGTGTTAAGAAGAGAGAAATATGAACTTTAAAAAATCCTCCCCAAATGAATATTTTTGCAAAAGACTTCACAGAAGCTCAGAGGAAGATGGACAGATTTCCTCAGATTTGCTATATGACACTTCATCTATTTACCTAGTAGTGAACGTAAGTGCATGCCTTCTCTAAGATCACTTATTCAAAACACCTTGAATTATTAACCTGGAAATTTAAGAATAACTTCCTGTTCTCACTCAATCATCTTAGTTTTTGAAGTGAACCTTCCATGTTTAAAATTGCACTTTCTCTGTTCTAATGTTCACTAACAATTATTTCAATTATGAATTTTTTTAATAGGGGGGGAAAAGTATTTTATTTGCAGCATAGCTGTAGTAATTGCAAAATACTATGAATCAAACCTATACATGCATATATAAGACTGCAAATTGAACTGAGGCCCTGCTCCCAGAAGTGGTAATCAGTCTTACACTGAAACTTCTGAAGAATCATTTGAGCTCTTCTAATTTTCCCCAAATTATCTCTACATATTCCCCCCCCTTTCACTCTTCCAGGCCTGGTACCAATGAGCTTTGTACAAGTTGAGAAAGCTTTTAATATTCTAAAACACGCAGAAAAGTAAGAGAGGCAGATACTATCTTAAAACTGAATCTCCAGCTTGAAGTCTACTGAACACAATTTTACTTGGACTGCCAGAGTAGACGTCATCTAAAACATTTTTCAACATGGCATTTTAGAAAATCAGAATCTGGTATTCTATGAAGACTTTTTAGAAACAGTGCTTAGGAGGTGTTTAGAATAGAAGATGACAGTGTTGGGAGTCATAGACTTACTTTACATATAAATCCAAATGTCTTGGGAAATCTATTTTGCCAGCAAGAATCTTCTGATATATACCAAAAGGATTGTCATCAAAAAATGGAGGAAACCTGTTCAAGAAATTTTTAGATGTTAAATTCTTTTTCCTAAAAATTTTATAAGCAGTATTATGTTACAGTAATTCCTCTTGGAAATAGTTGGTTATATATTTTCTTTTATTAGGGCATCATAAATCAACTACTAACTTGAAGACTAAGTTAAGGCTGCTATGGCATAACATTTTTGTACACAACATGTTGAATATAGAATTAAAATTGAAGTACTACAAGATAATTTTGTTACATTAATACAGTAAAAATATAAATTATGAAACAAAAATGGAGTCTAAGTAAAAGCTGCCTTGCCTTTAACTATGAAACCAAGGAGTATACTCTCCAAAACAGAATTGCTGGCTTTGATCTTGTCCTTGTGTAGTGGTTTGGAATTTACCACCACATTAACTAAAAAGCACGGCTCGCTCAGTCGGGAAAGCAAATGGAAGTTATATTTACAAGCAATAACTACACTCTACAATAAAATGCAATGAATATGTACAAAATATACAGTATTTACAATATTATACAGGTATTTACAATCAGAAAACAGCATGGAAATCCCCCTAAACCCCTTCTGGTATTCCAAAAGGAGTGGGGAAACTGCTCTGCTCTCCCCTAACCCCCTCCTCTTTCTCAGTTTAATTAGAAGAAAAGAGAAAGATGTTAGGAGAACCATTAGCTCAAAGCATCATTAGTATCCCTATCTCAAGGTCTCTGTGATAAGATTTCTCTCCAGCTAAGCAGAGCAGAAGCAGCAGCCAGAGAAGAAAGAAAGGAATGAAGTGGGATGTGGGAGATTGCTGGGGGTAGCCTTCACACATCTGGCCAATGAAATTAGTTTAGAATAATCTTTTGTTTTCCTTTTTACACCCAACTGTGAATTGTTTATATTTCTCCACTCTTCTGCTCGAAAATCTGCAGCTAACTTTTAAAGGCATAGCCTGAAACTGCCACACCTTGTAACTGTGAGCCAACCCTTAATCACTAGCTTCCATCTGAAGTATAAAAGTGAATAGACTGTCCAGTTCATTTATTATACTTCTTGAATTCAAGTGTATGTTCTGCTAAAGAAGGTTTGAAGGTGATAATGTTCAAATCCTGAAATTCTGAAGTGCAGATGTCTTTGTGTTAGACAGATGAAGTACTTATTTCATAACCTTCCCAAGATGATCAGTAAGTCAAGACACAAAATCCTACACAGCATCTTCTAGACAGTTCTTTACAAACTTATGAGTTAACAGAGAGACTCCTTGTCTTATAGCTATGGCAAGAAATGAGTCTTCTGTTGAGCTAGTGTAATATACACCACAATTACTGCAAAAGACAGACTATGGATGCATCACTACAGTTGGTATAAGCAGGTTAGCTCAAGTGTCAACCAGGTTTTCCGAGTGACAATCACCTTTTTAGAAGTTACTGTAGGAAATCCTTCTAGGGAAACAGAATAAGTAATGACTCATTCACTAATCTCAGTCCCAACTTGATTTTGGTAACATGACTAAAGCATCCCTACTACTATGCTTGTCTCAACCCCCCTAAAGAATAGAGAAGAAAAAAAAGTTTTGAATATCAACCATAATGCTCATTGTTACTCTTTCTAGCATTTTACAGTTACTGAGAGCACGTAACTGCATACATACACACACAAATACAATGCTCAAAATCACTAGTAGCACAAAGCTGAGAATATAATTTCTTGATTTCACATTATGTAATTTTATGCTAATCAAACTAACTTATTATTCAACAAATAATACACATTATGTATGTGTTTTCAGAAGTACTAATTCCTTCATTATTTGTCTGACCCATATAGTAAAAAAAAAAAAAGAAAAAGTAATTCTTTAAAACACAAAAAACATCTTTATTGGTTGTGTCCAGAAAGCCAGATTACTGTCACTATGAAAAACAGAATAGTCTCAACTGGAAAAAAAAAAAAAAGAAACACTGGAAAAAGTAAGAATCTCAGGGAAAAAAAAAAGTCTTTTTATAAATCCCTTCTTTGACACTAAAGAACAAGGAAAAAAGTGATATTTAACATGCATAAAATATTCCCACACCCAAGAGATTATCATATAAGCTTTCTTTTTCAGACAGGCAACATTATATCTTTCACATTCTCCAAAGCAATTTGGCAAACAGTGCACTTAGTTTTTGATTTTGTATTTATTATTTTATATTGACATCTATAAATACATAAAGCAAACAGAATGAGACTTTGCAATGATGTACAAAGGTGGCAGCTTCAGTAAGCACATTGATATGAAATGCAGGTTTTTTTCTCCTCAATCTCCAAACATTCTGTCCTCTAAAAAAGGTGTGAAATCAAGAAGCAGCATGTGAAAATTTTTACATACATAAATATGTTTAAACTGCTCTCTGATGTCCCACTTTGAAAATCTGAAACTACTACATCTAGAGCTCTTCAGAAATTTAACTGATGTTTGAATACATAATAATTTAATAGCAATACTGCTTAAAGTGCATTTTAACTGCATGTAAAATAAGAGCAGCTTTGAAAGATCACAAAGCTTTCTTGTGGACAAATCAAGCAATGTGACTTTAATAATACTTGTCATTCTTCAACACATCACAGATTTCAGATAAAACACCACAAGTACTGTGATGGAAGCTACCTCGAGTTTTAGATTGTCTTCACACTAACACAAACAGATGCCTTTATTCCACTGACTGGGACATCAGCTGCAAGTAATTCCTTTTACTAATTGATGCATAACAGTGGGACTGACATTGGTCTCAAAGGTAACAGTTTCCACACGGGAGAAGTTAACAAAATCTCAAGGGAAAACACAGAAGTCTGAGAACATGAAGCCACAGACAAGAACCATTCTACCTAAAGTGACAGACCAGCACATCATCTATGACCACCAAAGCTAAAACGAGAAACAAAAGCTCTCATTAAATGAGAAAATTAATTTAGCTACACATCTGATGACAGCAAAATTATGATCAAACATATTTAATGCTAAACAAGTGTATTTTCCTTCATGGGAGGTTGTAAGGGAACGTATTTACATCTTTCTACTCATTATATTGACAGTTTGTTTACCTCAGGTTAACTCTATTAATATTACTGTCAATCTTCACTGTTCTGTAAAGATGTCTTCTCACCCCTGATTCTCTCTGCTATTTTTCCATCCTATATTTTACTATCTTAACCCTAAAATGGACCTTGCCTTAAGCCTAGTATGTAAAGAACTGGAATTCCATGGGTCTCTAGAGAACAAGTTGGGGAAATAAGACACTGCAGAACAGGAAAGTGTGGTTTTGTTTGATTTTAGAGATATCATTTCCCTACCCACACATCTACCAATTCTTTTCAATTGCTTTTGAGGTTCAGAGTAATTCAGCAATTAACCACCAAATGTCTCAAATAGTTCATTTGAAGGCAATTAAGTTCATCTTGAAGTCAGGTTGTGCTCACCTTCAAATAATTCTCCTATTTCTTAAATCTTTGAAATTCAAGGGATAAAGTTATTTAGAACTGCATTTGTGCTAAAAGCCTTTATAGTAAGCATCCAGCTATATCTTGAATCATTGAGGATGTTTGCTACTGTCAACAGTAGCAAAAAGCTGATAAAATGCTAAAAGTTTATGTCCCATGTAATAATCTGCCCTTCTAAAGAGTGCAACCCCTGCTACAGTCAAGCCCCCAAATGTCAGAATCTTAGAAGTCCTAAGCAAGTAGCATTAATCTACACCACTCCCACCTAACCTGCCACCCTCCTCCCCCTTGCCAAAGAACCCAAACAAGGAACAGATAACAAAACAAACAACACCCCCCCCCCAAAAAAACCCAATAAAACATAACAGCAACAAAAAAACCCACAACAAATCCAAAGGAAAAAAAAAAATCCAAATAAACTTGGAATACCTATCCCAGCTTCGGATAGGGATTCCACCTGATCACTGAAGGGTAAAATGAAGCATCTAAGCATTACAAGGAGCAGATCTACAGACACTAGCTAAAAATTATTTCAAAATCACTTGCAACAGACAGCTGCCATGTGAGATGACAGCTGCCTCTTAGAAATATGTCAATTAACTCTACTAGTAAAGTCTCTATAGTGAAAGTGTTTATATAAAGATTTGGATTTGGGGAGCGTAGATCCCAACATTTCAGTCAGATAGCATCAAGACAGAATATCCTGCACAGACGGGATTACAGACGCTCTCTTTTAAATGAAGAATACATAGTCATACTTCAGCACCCTGCAGTCTTGAGGTCTCACTAACCTGAAAGATGAAGTCTTGCTCAACTATCACCTGTAGTCAGCATGTTAACTTTGGAAACCATGATTCTATTACTGCTCTAATAGAGAGAATCAGTTAAGGCACAGAAAGGGAAAAACATCCAGCTCCGCTTACACTGAGATCACAGACCCAACAGAAAGTGGCCCATCCAAAACCCATGGCAGGATGTCAAATTACTCAGGCTGCAGCAGCAACAATGTGGCACTTGTGGAGAACCAAACGTTTTTCTCTAGTGTTCATGCTATCACTAATATGAGTGGTCACAGGGATGCTGTGAATCTCTTGCTCTTTCATTCCTTGGAAAAGGATTACCATAACCATATAGGGCTGCTTATCCTTACAAGGAGTGGTAGAGGAAAGCCTGAGATAAAGTTTGATGATATTGGGTGGACTTCTTCACAACCATGATGATGTGTGCATTTGTACTACTGCACCCAACCATGGTGAAACAGATTGCCACCTTTTTTTTTTTTCTTTTTTTTTGCGCAAATGCCTTCAAAGACTGCAACCAAGACAGAAACAGGGAAAACTACACAGATGCCTTATTGAGTACACAAGCAGGATTTCACGTTCTCCCTAAACCAGTTAATTTACTGGAAATAGTATTTATTTTTTTAAGTCAGAGCAAATTAAGACAATTACTTTTATCTACCTAACAATTAACAGAAACAGGTAATTACATTAATGCCAGAATGCCTCTCTCAGAATTTGTATCTTGTGGAAACACTGCTTATCAAGCAAACTCCCAAACATCAAAAGCAGCATTTAAGCAAACTGATTTCCAAATAGACCTTTCGAGCTTTTCCCTGTTCTTTTTACTTTGGTTTTAAGAAAACTTATGCTTAGTAGTAATACAAGCTGTACTAAGTCATCTCCCTATATGCCACTATACAGACTAAAACTCCCACTGCAAATAACATTTCACTATGCTAGGAATTAAGACTTTTCAAAGAAAACCTGTAGCCTTCCTTACCCTTTAAATATAAAAGATTTTATGTATAAAAATCTAAATTTCCACAAAACTTCATTTTCCAAAACAGAAAAGGAAAACACTAGCTGTTAAAGTCTTAAGTAAAAAAAAAAAAAAATTAAAACCAAGCAACAAAAACCCACAAAACTACCCAAAAGAAAAATAATCCACATAACAGTGATATATGTTCTTTTGTACAGCTTCCCAATTCCTTTCTTCAAAGGCAGGAAAAAAGCATCCAAATTTGCTATTCTGAATATCGACAACAGAGGTAGTACAGAATCCTGTATTACTGTATTGCATAATACTGCTATGATATTGTAGCTATTATCACTTACCCTGACAGCATCTCAAATACAAGAATTCCTAGGGCCCACCAATCCACAGCTCTTCCATGGCCTTTACTTTGTATAACTTCTGGTGCAAGGTACTCAGGGGTCCCACACAGCGTCCACGTCCTGGGAAGAAAAGAAGAAAACAACAACTCACAAAACAAACAACAAACCTACTGACTGAAGTGAAACAGAAATGATCCCAATAAAACCAAACTAAAACACCCCCCCCCCAAAAAAAAACCCCAACAAATAAAACTCACACACAAACAGGACATATCCAATATATACCTATATATTTATTGTACATAAGAACAAGAGGAAAAAGATAGACTACAAAATTACTTGTAACAGAGATATATGGCCACTACGAGACTTCTTGGTTGCAGGAAATATCTGTGCACTAAGTTTCCTGACTGCTGGTACACCATCCACCAGGCTATGTTTTCACCCTGTAAAAGCTGCAGACCCAGAGAATTCATGGACTACTCAAAAGCCCAGCAAATGGCAAGTTTATTGATCTTTGAGAGCAAAAGAAAAAAATTTTTTTTAGAAATAACAAAGGGAAAGGGACATATAAAAAAAGTAGCGTTTAAATCAATAACTGGCTGCATATACATATAATATTCCTTCTACAACTTAACTACATGTTTCAAATAGTATTGAAATGTAACCTGTCATCAATTCCACAATATCCATAAAAAGAAAAACATTTTGTCTTTTAATTATTGGAATAATTTAAATGGTGTAGTTAAGCAAGTGTGAGATACAAAAATAATTTTTTATATATTTAAATGTAATTTTTAGTCATAGCTTTTTAAACAGAAACTCGTAGTGTTTTATTGCCAACTAACTGAAATGTGCATTATGAGTTCTATAAATTCATTAAACAAACTGAAGCTAAACAGCCAGCTTACAAAAATTAAGTTACAATTTGAAACAAGGAATACATCGAAACCATTTCTTCAGAAATATTAACTCTTCTTTGCTGTATTACCCATGTAGATTATGCCTTACTTCCCTATGTGCTAAAGAACAAAAAAGGTGCTTCCTGTCAGAAAAATTGCAATTATGTGATAGCAAGGCAGATGAAACTTTGAAGTAGTGGTAACAAATTCAAGAGAAAATGAAATAACAGGAATGAATAAGAAAGAAGAAAAAAAAAAAGGCATATTGCATTTTAAGAGAAGTCCTAGTAAAACATGACAAAAGAATGTAGACACAAAATGGATGGTTACTGCACACGATTTCTAATTGTTTATTTGTTTGTGCAGGAAGAAATCTTCTCCAAACTGCCAACATGGTCTTGAAGATGAATAGCAATCATCTTCAGAAGTAATATGTAACTTGTTGCAATTTCTAGTTTTCTCTGCCACTGTTGTTCTAAACATAAAGCTTTCTTTTTTGTACATTACACAGTCCCAAAGTGGTTTAAAAACCAACCAACCAAACAAAAACCCCACAAAACAAAAAGCAACAGAACAAAATTTTTCCAAGTTAGCAGAATTATTTTAAACAGAATTTTAGAGCCTTATTCTTTTGTGTATTTGTTTTGGGGTTTTGTGTTCCCCCCCCTCTGTTTTTCTTTTTGTAATCCTTAGATTTATATAAATACTTAAGATCAAGGAAGAAGAGCTGTACAGTTAGTCAAGACTTCAAATGAAGATTTATGATGCACAGATTGATTTTAATATGGCAAAAGCCACATTATTCCAACTGTCAGAATGCATGTGTCTATATTATGCACTCATGCTCCATGGTTCTTGAAACTGTATTCATTAAAGAACACATCTTTACTTTTCATCATAAAATATTGGCATAATTTTTATTGCTAGAAAATATAAACTCCTGTTTTCCAAATCTCTCTCACACACAAAAAAATTCTCTACAGCACTGCTTTACACACTAGCGCCATCTAGCAGTTCCCTAGATCATAACTAGATAAACAAGAAAACCAACAAGATTCTGTCCTTTAAAATAAAATTGCCCCCCCTTTCCCAAATGAAAAAGCTGTATTAAAATCCATTGTGTGCATTTTTTTAAATACTGGTTTACTTCTGCAAATGAAGAAATTGCCGGTTTTACCGTACTTTGGAAGAAGGGCTTTACAAATAAAGCAGACAGGGCAGATGCATTCTTTTTAATGTACTATTTCAAAAGTTTGCAGGACAAAAACGCACATCAGTCATTTTCCTCCACCAAAACTGCTACTACAGCCAGTGGAGGTATTAGCAGGTGAAGTCTTTGGTGTCTTTCGTCCCTTACCAAGGCAATTTACATACAAATTAATCTAACATTTGACCAGGACATCCAGGACCCACACAATTAGATGGTGAGAATGTAACTCAAACGACCCGCAATTGCTGTACAGGTTAATAACTACTTTTTATTCAAGCAAAAGGAAGATTACAAATCAAGGAAAAGCCAGTGCTACTTGAAGTACCATACATGTGCTAAGAAATGAAATTTATTACCATTTAAGTAAAGATAAATTTCTTGATTGAATAACTACAAAACCTACTTGGAAGCTCAAAATTACTTGTCAAGTTGAGTATTTCTGCCATAAGATCACAACTTGTATTTCCTCTTTGGTCACAAAATTATTTAGTATTTCAGAAAATGGATTAAGTAGATGGTATAAAAAATCAAATTGTCCTAAGTATTTTTTTTAATCTTATTTCATGACTTTTGTATATTCATCCAAAAATTGAGATAATCCTTTTGAAGATGTACTATTAAGCAGAAAAGTAAGAATAGACCATTTCCTTCAAACTGCTACAAAAACGTCCACTGTGTGATTTCAAGTCACTCTGTGATTTCAAGATAGATGCTGAAATAACAGTTAAGCAATAGCTGACAAGGTTGAACATGTCATTTTAAAATATGAAAATAAAGAATCTATTCTGGTTAACAAAGATAATCTATAAAACAGTATCTGTGGGACTTATCACTATTATGTGAAGACATTACATCTTGATGGTTGATGTATTTTAGCATCCTATGCCTTTCAGCATCTACCTATGTAGTTCCTACAACCTCCTTGCATACAAGTCTGAGACTAACAACTATGCTCTTTTTTGGAATTCTCTTCTGGATTTTTCTCCATATTTATATTCAATGGAGATTGCACAGAAACTTTATTTCCAGTCCACAAAAGTTTGTTCTGCAAGACATTCTTCTTTCTACAGTAACAACCACCACATTCTGCAAACAAAACTTGCAGTGTCCTTTTGTTTTCTTCCCCTCTTTAGTCCAACAGTCATAAGGCACATCCACTTTGAGTGACAATGCAACAGTATCCCTAACATCTATAAGGTTAAACACTTTGAAAGCTTCTAAGAAAACTCTCGTAGTTTGGTGTTTTTTTAATGCAAACTGAGCAAACTAAATTTAACAGTAAATAACATTACTCAGAAAACCCTCAACAAAACAAATGAAATAATCACACAAAAAATCAACCAACAAAAAACCCGCAAAAACCCAAAACAAACCCAGTTTCCATAGAAGTCCTAAATTCAGCTAAAATTTTCGTAACATTGAGTGAAACCTGTGTTTCTACAGCTTAAAATTCTAAATAACCCCTTTCCTATCTTTGTCTTGACATTGTCCTTTTTTTTTGAAGTAATGGTACATCTACAGTATGAATGTACTCATAAGAAACTAAAAAGGTTAAGTCTATAGTTAAGCAACACCAAGGTAGAAAACAGAAGAAACAGACATCTGTTAAGGCAGAGAGACACTTTTAGAGAAAAATTTACAACTTTTAAAAGTACATTATGACTGAAAAGGGAGAAACAAGGATAAACAGATGGACTTATCAACAAGGAACAGAAGCAGACAAGAAAATCTCTTTTGTTTTGTAAAACAAAATTTAAAGAGTCCAGAACTTCAGAAAATCCACTAATAAGAAAGTAAAGACATGGGCTGCTCCACACAGTGGGAACACAAGCTGCAAGTCAGCCACTGTGTAAATGGCAGCATAATTGCAGACAGATGCAGTGAACTCTTCACTATTGTATATAGGGTAATAGGAATAAAGGAAAAATAGTGTACAGAAAAACCTCAACTAAGCAACTACACAATCATTCGTAGGAAGTATTACGTATCAATAAAGTGCAATTGTATTGAAGGTCTTCTGAAGACCATTTTACACATTACGTCTTTCCTACATTTGTTGGTCCTAAGCATCAGGCTTCCCTGCAGCTGCTGAAAAGACAATGTACCTGTGGTTTTCATTTTTGCAATTCATATACACTGTATGTATGTATGCACACACAGAATGGTCCCATACATGTTTGCCATGCACAAAGACGACAAAGCATCTATACATTTGATCAAAACATCTGCAAAAAAAAAAAAAGCAACTAGAGTGCATTAGTTGATAAATTGCTGACGATTGTGTATTTTTACACCTACAGAAAACAGCCTTGTGAAAGTGACTATAGTAGTGAGGAGAATACTATGTGGTTAAAAACCACAAAAGATCAAAACAGACTTACTAAGTACCTGTGCTCCACCTGCTAAACTCCTTGAGCCTTCAAACTTTCATGTTCTATATTTATATTACCTGTTGTACATTTGCAGGTAAACCAGCTAGGAATACAAAACTACTGTAGTGTTCTGTGATCCAATTCATAACAAATGGATGAACTTCACTGTCCCCCATTCCCCCTCCAAAGTATAGGGTGCAAAAAAATTAAAAGCAGTAGTGCTAATTTATTTTGATGTCTTAAAACATATTTGAATAAAACTACTCTTACAGATGTATCTCTGATACTGAAAAATATACTCTGATGTGAACTATCATCTCAGTTAACAAAGGGTATTTCAGTTGTGCATTAAACCAATACAAATTCGAATGAAGAATAACCACTAAGTGGCAGTATCTACATGTAAAAAGGAAGTCATAAGAATTTGTATAGAAGTCTTTGTTTTATAAAGATATCTCCCTACTTTCTTACATGGAATTAGCCTTACATCTTGCCAACATTTGTAGACCTATCTGTCCAGTAGAAACAGAATTCAATCAAATATTTTGCTATTAAAACACTACAGTTTAAAATCAGACTTTCAGACTTTAAGGATGAATAGAATCAATGTATTTATTAGTTGCTAACCATTCTTCTGTGGTGTGGTAATTGAGTACTGAGAGTTTGTAACTCATAGGAAAGCAACCTTTATGACCTCCATAATACATGGATTTGTCTCCATAGCTCCTCCTGATCCACCTTAATTTTAAATCAGATTCAATAGAATTTGCCACGTACATTGAACTGTTGCAAAAGCCACATCTAACAGGCAAACATACAAGTGAAGAGAAGGAGCACCTATGTAATGCTTAAATTGCACTAGGGTAATCACATAGAGTCTCCTCAAGGGGTGGCCCGAGAGTGTAATACGAAACCTTGTCACACCGCTTTCAAACATCAAAGGCTAGTTCATAGTTTCATAGTTTCAGTTAGGGTTGGAAGGGACCACAAGGATCATCTAGTTCCAACCCCCCTGCCATGGGCAGGGACACTCTACCCTAGATCAGGCTGGACAGAGCCTCGTCCAGCCTGGTCTTAAACACCGCAAGGGACGGGGCCTCAACCACCTCCCTGGACAACCCATTCCAGGGCTTCACCACTCTCACGGTGAAGAACTTCCTCCTCACATCTAGCCTGAATCTCCCCACCTCCAGCTTCATCCCATTCCCCCTAGTCCTATCACTCCCTGATAGTCTGAAAAGTCCCTCCCCAGCCTTCTTGTAGGCCCCCTTCAGATACTGGAAGGCCACAATGAGGTCACCTCGGAGCCTTCTCTTCTCCAGACTGAACAGCCCCAACTCCTTCAGTCTGTCCTCATAGGAGAGGTGCTCCAGCCCTCTGATCATCCTCGTGGCCCTTCTCTGGACACGCTCCAGCACCTCCAGATCCCTCTTGTAATAGTGGCTCCAGAACTGGACGCAGTACTCCAGGTGGGGTCTCACCAGAGCTGAGTAGAGGGGGAGAATCACCTCCCTTGACCTGCTGGCCACACTTCTCCTGATGCAGCCCAGGATCTGATTGGCTTTCCGGGCTGCAAGTGCACATTGAGAGCTCATGTTGAGCTTCTCGTCCACCAGCACCCCCAAGTCTCTCTCCTCAGGGCTGCTCCCCAACCAGTCACTGCCCAACCTGTATTTGTGCCTGGGATTGCCTCGACCCAGATGCAGGACCCTGCACTTGGTCTTGTTGAAGCTCATGAGGTTGGCCTGTGCCCACCTCTCCAGCCTGTCAAGGTCCCTCTGGATGGCATCCCTTCCCTCCAGCGTGTCTGCTGCACCACACAGCTTGGTGTCATCAGCAAACTTGCTGAGGGTGCACTCAATGCCACTGTCCATGTCACCCACAAAGATGTTGAACAAGACTGGTCCCAGGACTGATCCCTGAGGGACTCCGCTTGTCACTGGCCTCCACTGGGACATGGACCCATTGACAGCCACTCTTTGGGTGCGGCCATCAAGCCAGTTCCTTATCCATCTGGTGGTCCATCCATCAAACCCGTGTGTTACCAGCTTGGAGACCAGGATGTGGTGTGGGACAGTGTCAAAGGCTTTGCTCAGGTCCAGGTAAACGACATCAGTTGCTCGCCCCTCATCTATTAATGCTGTCACCTGTTCATAGAAGGCCACCAGGTTTGTCAGGCAGGATTTGCCCTTGGCAAAGCCATGCTGACTGCTCCCAATCACCTCTTCACTACTCTTCTGAGTCAGTAGTTCCTTCCTCTCCTTTTTTTGAATCCAAATGAGAGCCCTTGTTTTCTTTTAAGAACACATATTATGATCTTAGAAAAGTAACTCAAACACAGAGAACAGAAACAGAAACTCTGGAGAAAAAACCCTCTGGATTGTCAAAAACTTTACCTACATTAGAAAACAGACCTAAGGCTGACAGTATGGTAGAAGTTACAGTTGAATAAAACGCTTCTGCTGAATCTGGCCATACTGTTTCAGTCTAGGTTTTTCAGTTTTATTTTAGCAACAAGCTAGTGAAAACAGTAGCCAGTCTTAAAAAGTTATTGTCATATTGCAAAAATCTGCTACAAGCAGAAGGAAACATGATTTACAAAACACTTAGTAATTCAACATGTATAAATAATTAGTATTCCATTTAGCACACTGATATACAAAATCACAGTATTTTGCTTATATGACTTCAAACTCCCTTTTTACAAGAGGAATGCTGAAAACTTAAATATACAAAACTAATCATATTAAAATATTTTTCTATGGTAGTTTATTTGTAATATTGCTCCTAGTAATACCTACAGTGTAATACTGGTTTCCATACAGCCATTTTAAAATCCTTTCCTTCACATTAAGGCATGTGACATATATGAAACAAGTGCAGTATTAAGTGAAATGCTGAGCTTGGCAATAAAACTTTTTTCTTCAACTGTTTAACATGCAAAATATAATTAACATAATAAATGACTTACCTATCCACCAGTTTTTTAGCAAATCCAAAATCAGTAAGCTTGATATGTCCTTCTTTGTCTAGTAATATATTTTCAGGTTTTAAGTCTCTGTAAACTATTTCTTTGGAGTGCAGGTATTCTATTGCACAAATAATTTCTGCAGAGTAAAACAGTCCTGTGCTGTTGTTGAAACGCCCCATATTGCGCAGGTAACTAAAAAGTTCTCCTCCTGGCACATATTCCATTAACATATATAGAAAACGCTCATCATGGTTGGTCCAAAATCTGTAATAAAAATATTTTATTATATAAACAAATAATCTCTGATTTAAAAATTATCTCTGATGTATATGTAAAACTCTGTTTGTTGCCCCAAATATATAAATAATTAAATTTATGGTTCTTCTTCCGCAAATATTAAAACCCCAAGAATCTAGCAGGATTATGTAACAGTCACTTAAGTAGCTGACTTCAGATGAAAAGTAAAACAGACAGCTCAAGATGTGCACAGCACAGGCCAATAAAGAAAATCTGATTGTCTCCATTGCACTGTACAAAACAGGTCTCTTAACAACAACTGACTTAGCATACTGTCACAGTTTGCCAAGACTAGAAAATTCTTACACACCTTAATCAAATATTGTCAGATTCATGGGAGACAAGCAGGATCTGCTTTTATAAAGACTTTTATGATAGTATGGTCAAAACCAGCAGACCAGAGACTTCAACTTCCCCCTCTCTCCCTTCCTCCCCAGTAATGCACAACCACAACCAAATCAACAAATCACAGTTCTTGCTTTCAACAAAAGCAACAGAAAAGCAAAAATGACAGCTTGACAAGATTTATTTCTGTATCTCAAAATTAACCTAATAAGTAGTTTCCATTCCTCAAACTGTTACCTTTAATTTAAGAACTATTACTCCGGTACAATCATATGAGTGCAGTAAAGAGCAGATAGGGAAGAAAGGAAAATAATTCGGTATGGCTTTTGAATGCTTCATACAGAATACAGGAATCTTCTTTTCCACATTTCCCAAAATTAAGCTGTTTTTTTCCTGTTCCTCTCCCCACCTCCCCTTTTATTTCTATTTTTTTTCCCTCCTTATTGCCATATTAGGCAAATCAAATGCCACATATTCAAACGTAACTGAACAGTTAAGAATAAAAGTATTTAGTATTGTCTTGAATAAAATTCTATAATTTTAAAATAAACAGCTATGTCTACTACTATGATAACAGATAAAAAACACTATATCCCTGTCTAATTGATACAATAGAAGTTACTTGAGCTTCTAAATATCTCAAGAATGGAAAGATCAAATATCTTTCTTTTTTCCTTCCTTAACTGGTTCCTAATCAAGAAATATAATCTTAAGAAAGATAGGCAGAGCAAAGTGAGCTCCCAGACCCATAAATGAGTTTTACTCAATAAGGTTTCTTCCTTGATACCAAGAAAACGAGACAGGCTACCTAACATCAGCAACGGCTCCTCTATCATTTCTAAGTGACGACAAAAGAGCAGCCCAGGATTGCCTTCTGCTTTTGTGGCACTGTGTTTTTACGAAACTCATAAACATCATTAAGTGGCTATTGAGGATGCTCACAGTATCTTTATTGACTAAGTGATGTATTTTAAGTACTCAAGCAAAGTTGCACCTACAGTAACCAAAGAGGTACAAGAATGGTGAAAACAAATCAAACTAAACCATGTATGAAGAAATACGTACAGGGAACAGAAAGGGCAAAATCTGACAAACGCAGAAAGAAAAAAAATGGAAGACCTAGACTATTAAAATACAGTATTTTTTTTCTCTGTAATTAATTTCTTCAAGAACTGAATCTTAAAGGTTTGTCTGTACACAAAAAAACAGAAACACTTGGCATATATGAAAAACAGCAAGGTAAACAACTTTAATATTTGCAAGAGAGATTGATTCGAATTATATTTTAACACATGGAAAATATCATGGAAGCTGTGATTAGTACAATACATGGTATGATACACCAAGGACATCAGTAAAGATCCTCTAGGAGTCTCCAGTGACCAGTTGTTAACAAGAGCACCAAACATTTTTGAAAAACAGCTGAAAAATACATTGACAAATAACTTCAGTATCTACAAAAAACCCTAAGTCCTTCCAACATGCATTTCTCAAAAGTAACAGGAAAAAACAGTCAACCAGCTAACAAATTAACCTAAAACCCAAAACAACTACATGAATGTATTTACACATTACTTTAAAATTTTCCATCATGAAGTACTAAAAAATATACAGCATTATGCTGCATTGACACAGATGAAGATACTATTCATGATTAATATATTGATGTCATTTAATATTATAAAAACTAGACATATAGATAATAGTTGAAAGGTATTCTTCTGCCTTGCCTTTGTCAATCACTTACAGTCAAAGAATTCAAAGGGAAAAAAAATCCACAATATAGGCAGCTGAATAAAAAGCTGTTAGCCACAAAAAAGCTGCAGAAAGTTGTTTGTCATACAGTCGGTTATAATCATCCATGAATGCTTGTTTATCTAAAGCATAAAAATATTAACATGACTCAAACTCCTTCATTTTAGCTAGGTTGCTTTGAGTCTCCTTTTCCAGGGGACGAAGACATCACATGTGCAATTACATGGACATAAATGATACAGCATCTCATTGATCAGAAAAGGCACAGAGCTAGAAGACATGGATAACGTTTGCCTTGCACACAAGTGAGCTTCCAATTGAATTATGTCCTTCCTTTGACATTTTTTAATCTAATTTTTTTTAAATCAGGCATGAATGAAATCCAAGAATATTTATCAGTTAGGCATTTTAGTCAGTTTTGTATGGACACAAACCATTACATCACCATCTCAAACTTGTGTGAGAAGTTGATGCCTTCTCACACTTTCTGCACTGTTTCAGATACACTGGGTTGGTTGGTTTGCCATTTTTTACACCTTTTAAAAAAAAAAAAAATCTAACCAGATATACACAATCTCTCCGTCTTGCTTTCCTGCATGTATCTCAAACTTCACATACTCTTTAACTCATTATTAATATTACTCCACACATAACATTGCTGAACAGTAGCTGGAAACTAGTACCATCATGGTGCTGCACAAAACAACAGGGAAAAAACCTCCTCCTGCAAAGCTCCTTCCATCTCTTGCATAACTACAATGATTTTGCTTTTCCCTGCAACACTTTCATAGCTCTGGGAGGAGGTTGCCCTCTGTGCATCTGGAGATTAATTAGGACTAATTTTGTCTTTATTCTATGCAAAACTAATTAAGGCAAGTAAATTCAAAAAACCTTGGTCAGTGGTCCTGTGTCCATGCATGAGAAAATATAAAAGGAAATTAACTGTGCAATTATTCAGAGTTCTAGTTATCCAATTAATCGATATGGACTCACATACACAAAAGGCATTGTGGTGCTCTGAACAGAAAAGTATGATGTCTTCTCTCCTTAATAAAGGGAAAATTAGGGTCATTATAATCACCACAATTCCACTAAAAGTTATTTTTCATTAACTGTCCTTAAATCATGTTTTTCAATAGGTTCCATCACTTAAGCTCAAACACAGAAATAACAAAGCCCAAGTAGTGCTGCAGTCATTTAAGCTCTTTTAAAAATAAAGTTTACAAAAGTAAACTTCACAGAAGTGTTCTAAAAGCAGATGCTTAAATCTAATTCTATTTTTATCTAGATATATACAAGATATACATGTAGAAATACTTATTTTTTTCGACATTATAACAAAAAGATAATTTTGATGAACCAATCCTAACATCTATTCTGTAGTTATTTTCCCCTCACTTAAAATTTCTTTTCTGAATTATGAAAATCAGTAAAGTTTTAAACAAGTTATTGCTTAAATGTTTAAATTATGTCTTGATTTTAAATTCTGCATTCTTCTCTAATAAACATTTTTAATATGGACTCTGTTTTAGTCTAGATTACATAATACAAAATGTTGGTTAAGTATATAAAAATTTGCAATGAGACTCTGGAACATTTTAACTGTACTCTATGTATGAGTTAGATGAATTTAAAAATGCAACAACTTACAATCTGATCAAAAAGGGGTGATTGACTTCTTTCAAGACTGACTTTTCATTGTGCACATGTTGCTCTTGCTTCAGTCGAATGACATCGGGAATGCTCATTACTTTCAGTGCAAAGTAACGTTTTGCCATTTTTTCCTTCACCAGATGAACACGGCCAAATGTACCTGTGCCTGAAAAGTTGAAGAAGAAATGTCAACTTATGGTGAAAACAAAAAATAGAAAAGAACTTATCTAAATGAAACACCACAGGAACTCAGTTCCTGGTTTCTTTTTACTTCATCACAATACATTACATATTTTGACCTGTTTTCATATTTTTTTTCTTGAGATTTCTAAATGTCTAGAGATAATGATGTATTAAAAATAATGTTATCGTGGTACTGCCACTCTTTGGATAGATACTGGAAGCATTTCTTGCAAGTACGTGGATATGCATTAAAAAAAACCCCAAAACAAAAAAAACAAACAAGTATGTAACATAAGACCAACATGTAATCAATATAAATGAAACAAAACTGATATCCAGTGAAGAAGAAAGGATAGGATATAGTCTTAAATTTCAGAGATCAGTTTTGATTTAGGTGGGTGGAAAGGGGCAGATTAAAAAAAAAAAAAAAAGAGCAAGAAGGTAATGTCTAATTGTAATGGATTTAATTTCTCAACAGAAACATGGCTTTTTACATTTTCTATACACCTGTAATTGAAACAGAGGAGTAAAGAAATTAATTTAGGGTTTAAAAAAACAAGAAGGGTTCTAAAAACAAGAAGGAAATCTTATAGTGCTGCATCAGTAAGTCACATGGTAACTGTATATCTCAGACATCACTTTGATGTAGTTAATGCATTCCTTTTTCAATTCCATTTTTATTCCTAAAAATATTAAAAGGAAAATAAAAACACTATCTTTTAAATAATGTATTATGCATTACTCTCTTCATACAGTAGTCATTAAGTTTCCTTTTAAGTGCACCACACTCAAGACAATTATACATAATTGAACTATTTCCTTTATTTTGAAACAGAAGTTAGAACTAGCACTTTTAGCCACACTTTAGACACTCGAACTACTGCAAAGCGTTATAGATTTGAAGATGAATACACATTCCAGCTCGTTAGGTGGCTGCTTTTTGGGTTTTTTTGGGTGTTTGTTTTTTTTTTTTTTTTTTTTTTTTTTTCACACTAAACCATACCATGTAGGTTCCATTACAACAATGCAGCAGATATTTTTGATCCTATTGTCTGACAGAAACATGCCACTATGAAAGATGCTTGACATTCAAACCAATTGACTCACTTGTAAAAGGTGATACACTTGCTGAGGAATGCCTTGCAAAAAAGTCAAAATTTTATACTTGAGCTCACAACCCTTCTTTGCACATACACTGGGAAGGCAGCCAGTAGACCTGTTTCAGTGTTAACTGGTATGTCAATTTATTTCAGATCGAGTGCAGTTTGATGAGTATGTATGTGAAAAGAAATAGATTTGGGGGATGTGAGGAGGAGAGATCAAAAATAAGCTTCCAAATCTGTATTATTTGGGGAGGGGAAAAGAAACGAGGGAGTTTTTGCCTCTAGTAGGTTCAAGAAACTTGAGATAAAAAAAAAAAAAAAAAAAGGCACAAGACCAAACCCACAACCAAAAAAAAAGTGTTTTGTATGTGAATTCTCACTTGATTTTTTTTTTTTTTTTTTAATTTTTTAACAGTTATTCTTTCCAGACACTTCAAATACTGTTTAAGTGCATGGTCTTTACCAAAAACCCAAACCAAAATATTCCCACTAAAAACTACAAAGTAATGACTTCAGCAACCCAGTTTTATGGAATTTGTAGCTCCATTACAAATACAGCTTTCAACCTAAAACGTCTCACTACACAAACCCACACCATGGATTATTTGTCCAAGCACAAAAAGATTCCATCAAAGCAGTCTTATGTTCCCACCTGTCCTGAGTTACACTTCTTTAACAATGAAACTATAAAGAGGTCTCAGATAAAGCTTACTATTACAGTGAAGTAAGCCATCAGGTTACCTTGGGGGGAAAAAATTACCATGAAATTAAGTTCCTTTAGCAATACAAGTCTTGTTACAGGACCGTACCTGTAAACAAAATTATTCGCATGAAGATAGACTTCTACCATGAAGCCAACAAACATACGAGGGGAAAAAAAAAAGGCCCCAAATCTTCCAAACACAGTTATCTGTTCAAGTTAATTTACTATATAGATGTAACCAATTGGTATTTGAATGCATAGACAAAAGTTATTTCAGAATTAGGAGCTGAAATTTACATTCTGAGCAAAAGCACTGTCCATAGTAACTACAGTTGTATCAGATAGCAGAACTGAAAATAAGTTTTAGGACTTCCAAATGTGAAGTCAAGAAAATGAAGTTTCAACCCCGTAAGTACATAATGGTTTTATATGCATTTTGATACTTGTATGAACAAAGTGCCTTCATAGACAAATTCAACAGGAAAGTCAGGAACAATCAGGTATGCATTCCCTTCTAAGTCTCTAATGCTCTCTAAACTTGCTGTTTAGACTGCTTTAATTTTTCCTTATGGTATTGATCTAACTTTACAAATGGGGCTGCTCAGAAATAACAACAGTAGTAACAGCAACAAGAGTTCCACTCATTTTCAAAGAAGGACCTGTCAGGGACTCATTTAGCACTAGTTCTAACTTTGGAGACACAATCTCTTAAAAAATGCCTCTGCCAGGAACAGCAAAGCTTGGCAGGCCATTCCAGAACACTGGCAAGCACCTAACCTAGAGAGCATCTGGGAAAAACAGAAGACCACACAGACAGGCTAGAATATACAACCTCCCTAACCAGTTCTATTGTTCAACTCACTGCAAGAAGGTTTTTTCAAATTTCTTTAGCCCAGCTTCAAGCAACTATGGAAATGAAGATGACAATACAAACCAAGAAGTCATCTAACATTTGTTTTCAGATTTTTCATAATATGAATTTTTCTCCCACTCAAGTCTTCTCAGAAAATCCATGAGGGCTACATCAGTTGGTAGTGACAGTACCCAGACACACAACCATCACTCTTCAGCATTTCTGACATACAACATAATCTCGTAAAGCTCTAAAGAAAAATAATTATCATTTTCTGGAACTTAGACCACTCTTAAGCTATTCAGTTGAACTCCTCTCACTGCAATGAAAGCAAGAAACAAACATGGCAAGTACTAGATATGTTTTTTCAGCCAAGGAAAAGGGTAATCACGTGGGGCCATTAACAAGGGAGAACAGGGGAACTTGTTGAAACTTAAGAATGATTGCATAAAGTATGCAAATGGGTTTAATTTATGCCTTTGCACAGCCTCATACATGATTAATTGTTGAGGTTTTGGGTATTTTTTTATGCTTAGCCAGTGTACAGTCTTGGATAAACTTTGCACAGAAAGATGACTATGATTCACATATCACTTCAAATTTTTGGCCTTGATTTTTGCAAAGATTTAAAAAAATTCTTCCATGCAAATTGCACGGAGAGGAGAATAATGGGATGGAACATAATGGTCAAAAGATGGGAGGATGCAACAAGATTCTGTTACTGTTGCTTAGCACAATCATGAAAATCTAGCTGTTAAACAAAAAATGTTCTTATTCTGTGAACAGTTGGAAATCCTGCCCTTCACAATCATGGGGAAAAAAAATAGAAAAAAATTAAACAGCAAAATGGCAGCATGTATGATGGAGGCCCAAGCCACATAAATTTGAGAGAAGTTTTTTTGAAGAATAAAAAAGCAGATTTATTAGTAGTCTTCCAACAAAGCACCACTGCATTCTGCCCTTCAGGAAGAAGACACTAAGCTCATGGAAAAGTTTCTGTTAATCTTTGTGAAAGAGTTGTTCATTTGTATGCCCTAATCACGTCAGAGCTCAGCTGTGTGAACCAGCTAAATTTGACCTTCTGAGACAGGTAAGCATTCCTCAGAATTATGTTAAAATAGAAATATTCTGTACTTGCCCATCTTCCACATAATAATGAAAGGGAAGTGTGCAAATTTCTGAACAATATTCTACTGACATTTAATGTTTACTTCAAACCAAGAGAACTTCAGGGACTGTGTACCAATCTGGATGAGTCTTGGGGTATACACTCCCACTGAAGAAAATGCAGAATCTACATATATGCATCCCAAACTGTCTTCATTATAGTATGCCAGAGTTTAGAGCAAAAACATGCTTACATCAGGAAGTGAAGGAGGGTTTGCACTTTATCTGTACAGTCTCCTCCTCCCTGCTAAGGCATAGAGCAAATGGAAGTTTCTGTCTGCCAGCAGTAACAGCAAGAGTGCCTGTGCTATTTGCAACTTGCAATACAATGAAGATTTTTCTGAACTAAATGGGCAAACAAAATAAAAAACACAAAATGCTAACCACTAATCCAGTATAATCTGTTTACAACACAAACAATTTTTTTTTATCCTTTTGCACATGGGTTGCAGAATTTGAAGGAACGCTAGCAATCTTGTCAGTTTGGTAACCTTCTCATGTAAAACACACACAAAGGGAGAAAGCCAAAAACTGTGGAGGACAAGTTTGACCTGTGCCTCAAATGCAGAATAGGATATTCTCAGTCTCACAAAACAATCTGGACTCCCTAACACCATGCCAAAATACCACAGCCAGTTTCCAAAATTTTACTTTCTTTGAAGCTTGGTAGAAAAGAGTAAAGAATGTGGGAGTATTTCTGATGCAATTTTAGATACTTTTGATGCTAATGAATTCTGAAGCTTTTGATCAGTTAAAACAAATGAGTGAGTAGTCATGTAGAGACTATTTTCCTATTGATGTAGGTGACTAATTTAATGCTCAGTTTGCTGCTTTATTTTTTTTCCATTAATTAGGCCCAGCTGTTCCATCATTCCATCCTTTTAATCCCCAGCTCACTCTTAAAACCAAGTTTGCCTTGCTCAGATAGATACCATCTGTTTTAATGAAGAATAAACTAGGTCATGTGAGATCCATGACCCTGAGGGCTGCTGAGTCCCAAAGGGTTGGATCTGACTTCCACAGATGCCTACAAAAAGCATTGGATGCACTTGCTTTTATTTACAGTTAGAAGAAATGTATCCTACTGTGACACAGATGACTCTTTTTTTGGTAGCCACAAGCACAACAGACTTAGTTTATCTCTGATATTCAACAGAATTAAGAGAACTGTATCAGACTACGGACACACTATTAAATGGCAGATTTGCCTGCCACTGAATCTCCATCTCATCTTGGGAACTTGATGAGCCTAAGAACATGTCTTAAAAGGGAGAGTGGGAGTTTGTCAATAATTCTTCACAAAGAAAGGGAAAAAGTGACACAGAAAAGGAAACCAGCAGGCTCAAATGATTGGTAATCAGAAGACTATCAACTGAGAGGAAGATAAGGGGAAACCATACAACATAAGCAACTGTGGGATTCTACAACAGAAGATGTGGCACGTAAACAAAGGAACACACAATGAGGATGATGATTCTGGACACTGTAGAGTTATAAAGGATTCAAAACTGAAAAACATACCAGAGAAATAAAGAAATTTAGAGAAGTTTTTAAATGTTTCCTATTGTTCTGTCTAGAACTACGTATCTTATACTACCAAATGCAAGAAGTAAAAGACAGAAAATATTTTTTTTTCCAAAGCTTTTGTATATCCTTCAATGGAAGGATAACAGTCTGATCAAAAGAGTACAAAAGCACAGAAAATAGAAGTGCTTTATGTAGTGTTCACTATATGCAGCTCCACCAGAACAGCATGCTTCTGTAACTTTGTTTATTCATCCCCTGTGCTATGTTCCAGTTTACACCAAGATCACCTTGGATAGAGAAAGCTACTACACAGCAAGAAATGTACATTCCAGCCAAGATCATCACATTTTGGGCTACCTTATCCAGAAATCTCATACTTCTCTGTTTTGGATTCTAGGCTCATCCCTTGTCAACCCATTCTTCAACTGAAAGTCCAGTATTATTAATTCTTTATCCCAGCTCAGATGAAGTTGAAAACAAAGTAGGAATGCATGGTTGAAGTGCATCCTAGCTTTTGATTCAGCAATCCTGCTAAAGATCTGACATTTTCAGATTCTTTCTTGCTTGGTAGGCAAGAAGCCTATAAAAAAACACCACTAAAAACAATCTGTAATTTGGTATAGTCTCTTCAAGTTCACACAAGACTAGATACACCAGCAAATACCAAGCAATTTTATCAACAATCCTTAAGAATTGCAGAATTACTATCCCTAAGAATTAAGAATGCAGGAATCACCAGGCTCACTAACACCTATCAGGCAAGCTTCCCGTATTTCACATAGTTCAAAGACAGATTCCAAATTTCTAAAGAGTGGCACTGAACAGAACAGTCATGATGGGAGTTCCTTTCTAATTTCAGATTATTTTTTCTGACTTGCAACTTCAGTGTATATAAAAATATTGTAAACATCAGAGTGTCTGATAAAATAAGGAGAATCCCTGAAAGTTTATCCTCTCTCTTTATTCCTTATTTTGAAATACAAGAGGCAAATAAGTGGGACCAGAAATTCACCAGCCTGCTGATGATAAGATAACCTTGAATCCTTTCAATTTCTAACCAGCTCTTGTAACACTTAAATGCATGTCCATATCCCTTCACAAAACTTTAACATTCAAGAGCTTCAACAACTCTGATAAAAGTGGTATTTCCCCATTTGATTCTTCAATGGAATTTCTGTAACTCTTCCTGTGCTTTCCGCTACATGCAATTCACATTTTGATATAAGGAATATGAACAGATGACTGGATTCAGCTTTTCTTCTGCATTTAGAATATGATAGTGCAAAATCATTATTACTCCTACTTTTACCTATTTAAATATTTCACATGAAGTGTCAATACACCTCAACTGCAAAATTGGTTGTTTTTCTTTATAAAAACAGCTCAAATAGAAAGATATACTCCTTTTTCACCTAGAAACTGTTATAGTACTTCTGCTAAACTAAACTTTTAAATTGGATATTGTAAATGACACCAAATCCCTGCTAGCAAAGCAACCAACCAAACAACCACACAGAAAAAAACAACCAACACCAAAAAACCACCACCAAGAGAAAACCCCACAACATAAAAACAATACTTGGTCTACTATGTTTTAAAAGATAAGCACAATTAAGTTAAGTATTGGATACTGGTCTGGCTAGTTGCATGTCAAGATAAAACACTAGAAAGTATTAAATTATTTCATCTGATAATTTAAAGTAATTAAAACTTTGCCCAAATTCTTTAATCGTTGGAAAGGAATCAGAAAGTATATTGCTAGGATAGGGCATCTTTGGATATTTTAAAGTTTTAAGATCTATTCACAGAATTGTTTCTTGAAGGTAGGGAGAGATTAAAAGGAGCATGTTAACTGAGAATTTCTTGGAACATAAACATTAAAAAGTGTTTTTCTATTGTTTTGTTTTTCCCCCTCTCCAAAAAACCTTTCAAACAACAAAAGTTAGAAATACAAACTTCAACATCCAGTTACCTTCTCTCCATTAACCAGTGCTCAAAATTCCCATCAAGTTTAAAATTATTCAGGATTCTATATTAATTTGTGCTCAAAGTTAATCTTTCAAAGGAAAAAACAGCAATTATTTAAACCCACTATGAAACACTTTCCTTAAATGAAACCTGAAACAAACGGATGAACATTTAGGCTAGAAATTGTTATTTTTAATTACTCTGACTTGCCACAAGCAAAATAAATAAATATATTGAAATGCATCCAGACTCAAGCAAAGAGAAGGAAAACTAGATCAGTCTAATGTTATTCTACAGATCAACAAATCCCAAATTTTAGGCTACCAGATCCCTTTTCTTTGTTTAGGGAAAAAAAAAAAAAGAAATAATTGCTATGAAAGAAATTTGGGATTAATACTGGATTAAAAAAAAAAAAATCCACACAAAAAACCACAAAACAACAACACACAGACACACAAAAAACCACCCAACAAACTATCAAGTGAATATCCCAGAAGCAGTCTAAGCCAAAATGGATTGACCTCTACTTTTACATGACTTGCAGTTCATCTCTGGTACTACCTGAATGATCAATTCTGGTGTAGCAGTTTGGGCTTGGTGCCCTCTGCTGTGTTTACTTCCTGTGTCCAGAAGTCCAGCCCAGAGGGGGTGGACACAGGATTTCGTACCATAATTCTCTGCACCACTGTAAGATCCAGAGCGGGGTCTAGCACTTCCTCTTTCTTCCTCGCCGTCACCCGGTAATTGGGGGAGATGCCTCTCGGCCATGGGCCTGGCTAGGTGCAAGGCCACGGGAGGGGAGGGGATAGGCAGTCTCTGATCTGGCCAGCTGAGACTACCCTAGCGGGGGTGGGGGGGGGGTGAAGAAGGAGCCCTGGGGGTCTAGGATGTACCCCCAGGTGGGGATGGGATGCTTCTGGGTCTGCTTTGGGATTTCTTTTTTGTCACTGCTTCTGGCTCTCTGTACATATTCACTGCTTTCCATTTAAATTTTCCATCACTTTTGCAATCCGTTTGTCTGAGTTGTTATTTTTCGCCCGTGGCGGGGAGGGGGTCTGCCTTAACCCATCACATCTGGAAAATCATTAACAACACATTTTTCATTTACTCTGTTCTGATCATGTAGTATAATCCCAATCCCCTGAGCTATATATCCCAATCCCTTTTTTCTCCCCTCCTGGTGAAGACTGAAAGATGGTAAAACCCATGTAAGGACATACTCTAACACTAACCAAATAAACTTGTAAAGTTTATTTCCCACAATCAAATCTTTACCTAAATACAAGAAGCACTTACTATACTTTACTCGAATTTGGCATGGAGAGATATAGTTTCGTTTTCAAACACACACAAAAAACAACCAACAAACAAAACAAACAAACAAATAAAAAACCCACCAATCTGCTGTGTCAAAGAGTCAAGGTCAGATTTCAAATCTTTTCAAGTAACTTCAATTAACGAAAACAGTCATTAGGGTCTTAAATATTTAAAACGGCACAGCTGTAGTTGATACACCACAGTTCAGGTTATTAATGGATTGTTCCAGTAGATTCTGCTCTGTCAATTGCTGCAGCTGAGAACATTAGGTTCCACATACTGTGAAACTACTGTATAGACAACACATACAATTACACCCAAAGAAAAAAAATGAAAGCTTTAAATATAGTTGACCAGCCAAACAATGGCAGACATGTCTGGGCCCAAAATTCATGTGCTCATCTAAGGAAAATAAATATAACATTTTGATGACTAAGACAGAAACACACATGCAGTAATCCATGAAGGATTTCCATAGTCGATTTATTCCACAGAAATTTAAGTCACATGGAGCTTGATAAAGATTGTGAGATACACGCAGTAGCATATATCAAAACTTTAACAGCAGCCTCCTCGGAACTGTGACAATTAATAGATATTAGATACCTACTCAGTACCCCTGATTAGTTATTTTCCTTTTCAACCCAGAAATGTGCCTCTACACACTACCAGGATTTTTATATCATCAACATATTTTTGTTTTCCATGGAACTCAGCTCTTGCAGGCTGCTGCTGCTGCTGGTTCTGTTTTCTCTGAAAGAACTGCTTCATGCAAGTCAGTCCCATATTAATGCAAAGAAAATATCAGGCTTAATATCCTTGACTGTGTCCTTTCAAAATACAAGGGAAAAAAATCTTGTTGAAGTACAAAGGTTTATTATTACTGAACAAATGTAATAAAAGCCACATTGTTTATACTTGACCAATCTCCTCCTTCACCAGTGCTGGAGAGATGCCTTCTAGAGACTAGTACCTCTTATAATACATTCCTTTCAATTACATTTCACTTCATTCCCCATCTCAAGTAGTGCTAAAGAAGAAACAAATCAAGGAGGAGATTTCACATAGTACAGAAAACCTGTATTTTTAAATACTTTGGAACAGAATATAGATTCACTAATTAACATGACATGTCTATGATGCTTTTAATAGTGTAAGATTGAAGAGTAAATTATGTTGAAGAGCTCCTGGATGACAACAGATTAAATATTTACACGCACTCAGCATGCTTTCGTTCTCTCTCATGTGTTTCAGGAAAGCACTAAACACAAAAATAACTGAAAGCTGTTCGAGATTACCTATTCCCTACTATTATGCATGTTAACACACAAACTGGCACAGAAGGACTTAGTCTAGAAAAGCATTTGCGTATTTATGAGCACATTGCAGCAACATTGAGATGTAGCTAGAAAGGCCAGGCTGAAGTCCTTCACCTTATACCTTCAAACCTTAAGACTATTTTTGAAAAATTACAAACTGAAAGGCATTCTTCCAAGAAGATTACCACAGAGGACCATGTGTCCCTCTACCTTCGCTTTATGGTTGGACATTAAAGGATACAATGGGTTTATGTTCTTAAAGGTGGCAGTTGTTCTTGGCCTGTTGCAATTTATGGTAAGAACTTATAAAAGTTTTTTTCACAATAAGGAAAAAAGAAAAAAAGTACTGAAGTTGCAGGCTAACACTGTACAAGCTGTAACTGACCAGCTCATTTGTATCCCAAACATAGACAGAATTTCTTCATGTTTTTTGGCAGACAACCAACAACCTCCCCAGACACCTTGTGTTGGAACTTTCTCACTTATTAAAGATCTTACCTTTGGACCCGACAGGTGAAATACTTTCCAAGTCAACAGAGGGAAGAAAAAGGCACTTCCGTACTCAACAGAGCAGTATTACACCCCCAATTTACAAACACAGAAATACCCATTTTCGTTAGCTAATTATAAAGTGATTCTATACATGCAGGTTTGATGGCCATTTACACTGCGTAAGTCTACATTCATATGTAAGAAACCAACCTCCAAGCTACATGGTCTAAAAAACTCGGGTGGGATTTCATGACATGGAAATAGACACAGAACATGCTTATTTCAAAAAAATTGCTAGCTAATCACTAAGTTCTTCATACATGTTGCCAAAACTATGCCAAATGATAACTATATAGTTTTATAATCTTCAGCTCTCTGACTCAAAACCTACTGGCACAATGTTATGAATGTACTACCAAAAGTCAGCTCATTCATCTATCAATTTACAAACCAGATATAGTTAATAGACATCAAACACAAGAAGAGATATTTTTCATAATTACAGCTCAAAACACATCCCATTTGTATTTTCTCATGTAATCTATAATTTAATGTATGTTATTCAAGTTTATACAGCATAAGAGAGTCTTGGAGGGTACTTAAATTTATTGTTATGTCTATCTCATGCTAGAGTTGATATGCAGACAAACAGAAAAATATTTCTAATACATCTAAGCCCTTTTCTGAAAATGTTATTTATTTTGATCTTAATTTGAATGGGTTATGCTGAGCACTAGATATTTTATTGTAATACTGTCTACATTTATATGGGGCTAAACTATAGTAACTGCTCTTTCATCTGATGATCCCTTCCCATCAAAGAAGGGGAACCAGGAAAAGGAGAAAAAACCCACAGATTGAAAAAAATATTCAGATTTAATGAAACAGCCGAACTAGCACCAATGTCAATACCAGACACAAAGTTATACTCAGCCCAGCAATAGTACACCAGTCACAAGTCACAATACCCAAGAAGGCAGGCCTCAAGAGCAGAAAAGGAATAAGAAAACCCAAAGCAGAAGGGTGTAAGAGGAAGCTCCTCTCTGTCCAATGAGGTTCCTCCTTTATACTGAGTGTGACACTCATGATATGGGATACATCTGTGGCCAACTCAAATCAGCTGTCCTGGCTGACTCAGAACTGCTAATGGCCTTCATCCCATGCCTGGCCTGAGATTCTGTCCCAGTAAAACCAGGACAAATATGCACAAAAAGCTTAGTGTTGTAACTAAAGAAAATTTGAATCTTTCTCAAAAGATTCAAATAATGTTTTTGCATTTATAAGCTATGAACAATGTGCTGGGCTACTGAGACTTTATATTTTATCTTCCGTAAATGCAGTTAAATGAAACAAAAATCAACCACCATACCAGTAAGAATTTTCTCCTAACAAACGATTTGACTCTGGACTCTTCAAATGAATTTATTATTTGTTAAGGGTTAATATGCTGAGAACTCATGAGTGGAACAAAGTATTTCTCAAAGGGAATGCTTTGTTTGGACCCCTAAGGCAGTATCAACTAATATTCTTGAGAGCCTAGGAAGTAAGGATGCATTATGAATCTAGAGTTTACTTCCCATGTTACCTTTTCAAATTCTCTCATACTATTATCATACAAAAAATAGCTTAACTGTCCAAGGTAAGGTGATGAAATCACTGCTTTTGGCACTAGAACTGACATAATATTCTCCACATAATGAGCTATCATGTAAAAAAAAGAGGAAGTAACTCTAGAATATCCAAATAAAGTTATACCTGATATGGAACTGGAACAAATACACTAACACAAATGTTAAAATTTAAAATCCCTTTCTCCAAATTCCATTCTTAAATTTTAATTACATGTTTCAGAAGAAAATCACTACACTGCCCAGAAATTAAATTACTGGTAGAAATAAAGACTGAAAATACTCTTTGTAATAATACTTCATGTTACTGAAGACATGCCACTGTTATTTTAAGAGTTATATTTAGTGTAAGCACTCAAATGCTCTAGCAGAAAATTTGTGGTCTTCAAATTTTTCATGCAATTCAGGATTGTATTGCTACACTTTTTCTTTTCTCCCTATAATGCAGAAAAGTGAATCTACTTTCAATTAAATTTCTGTTTCCTAACTTCAATTCAGACTACTACATGACTGAAACACAGAATATTTTTTTCTACATTTATTATGCAGTTTCTTAATAGGAAAGAAAAAACACACTTCAACAAGTTTATGCAGTTCAAAGACAACTTGCTCTTGTCAGTTTTATAGTCTCCCATCTCCAAACCAATATAAAATAGTATTTGGAGTGTGAAAAGGCTTACATCTGAAGAAAATCAAAACCTGTATTACAGAACACTACTAAGTCCCATGACTGCCAGTCATATATGCTTCTTTAAATTATATATAAGCTTTTAAAATGCAGAGCTCAAGTGCCACTTCTGATGGCATCCTCATGCTATAGGACTTGAACAATATCACTGACAAAAATCCATACAAATACAGAAGCAAAACAGTTGGTACACATAAGAGCATGTACCCTACACAAATCTTTCCATATGACCTGAAAACTAGCCATAAAATCTGAAAGGACTTCAAATACTGTCAAAGTGATTTTTTAAATGTATTGAGAAGAAAAGACCATGTAACTCTTTACATGTAGTGAGTTTGGGCTGATAAAAATCTCATCCTTACTAATGATCCAGTATTCAAGTTCAAATTGCAGAGCCTTAGCCTAACAACTCATTGGATTTGTCTGCTAACCTGATGGTGACTAGGTTCAAAGTACAGTGGCAAATCCCTTGTACACAAGAAAAGTCATTTGAGATGTGCTAAACTGCATTTCAGGACAACCGTTTGGACTATACACTAACTCAATACACAGGAACAGCTTCCCAGCATAATTGGCCTGGCTAATCTAAAGAACACCTAAAATGGAAAACAAAGCTTTAACAAGAAAACAAACTCCCCAAATCCTCCTGTATGACAGTCAAAAACATCAGGATATCAGATCCTTGAGATCTAAACCCTTTCAGGTCGTGATTAGTGTTACCTGGATACACACTTTCTCACTCACCTCTACTTCAGACACAAGAATCTAATGTTTACATATACTTTGTTTAGAATACTGCATGGAAAAAAATTATCTGTCAGTAAAGATTTATTCCACAGGCTGTAAGTTATTGCCTGGATCTTAACTCATAGTGCTCTGTAAGATCATGAAGTGCATTGTGTACATTACATAGTAGTAATACTAGTGAAGACTCTAAGATAGACCTTATTAATAGAAACAGAATTTCCAATCCATCATATCACAGTTAGTTATGAGGTAGTCAGCTACAAAGAGCCTTTTTTATATCCCCAGTGTTCTCCCTTTCCAGTCACTGAAAACAGTCATTAGTGCTTAAACACTGAAAATAAAGCAAAGTTCTCTTTTCTCTGCATAAGAATCAGTATTTTAAATTTTCAGTTATTTCCTTCTGCTGTCCTACATGTCTTCAACATGTATCAGATTTCTTGGCAACATATACCCGTATATGTAAATATATGCACACTTAGACACCCATTTACCCAAACACAGGTTAATTTAGTTTTTACTTCCATAGTTGCTTCACACTATTACTCTGTCCCATTCTCTCTTTCCATAAAAAAAATCTCAGAATTCGGAGATTGCAACTTGGACTTGTAACAAGTCCAAGTGCCGGGTGCTGCACTTTGGCCACAACAACCCCATGTAGAGCTACAGGCTGGGATCGGAGTGGCTGGAGAGCTGCCAAACAGAGAGGGACCTGGGGGTGCTGATCGACAGCTGCCTAAACATGAGCCAGCAGTGTGCACCCTGGCCTGCATTAGGAATAGTGTGGCCAGCAGGAGCAGGGAGGTCATTGTGCCCCTGTACTCTGCATTGGTTAGGCCACACCTTGAGTCCTGTGTCCAGTTCTGGGGCCCTCAGTTTAGGAAGGACATCAAGACACTTGAACGTGTCCAGAGAAGGGCAACAAGGCTGGTGAGAGGCCTTGAGCACAAGCCCTATGAGGAGAGGCTGAGGGAGCTGGGATTGCTTAGCCTGGAGAAGAGGAGGCTCAGGGGCGACCTCATTGCTCTCTACAACTACCTGAAGGGTGGTTGTAGCCAGGAAGGGGTTGGCCTCTTCTCTCTAGCAACCAGCACCAGAACAAGGGGACACGGTCTCAAGCTGAGCCAGGGGAAGTTTAGGCTCGAGGTGAGGAGGAAGTTCTTCACAGAGAGAGTCATTCGCCATTGGAATGGGCTGCCCAGAGAGGTGGCAGAGTCACCATCCCTGGAGGTGTTCAAGAGGGGATTGGATGTGGTACTTGGTGCCATGGTCTAGTCATGTGGTCTGTGGTGACAGGTTGGACTCGATGATCTTCGAGGTCTCTTCCAACCTTAGTGATACTGTGAAAAATAAAAACACATTCTGTAGTAAGGAGAGCAATGAACAGCAAATCCAACTCCACTGTCTGGAATAGATTAAATTACAGATAATTGAACTCATGAACTGTAGTTCACATCAAGGGTACTTTACATGCCCTTGTAGACTCTGTTTCTCCAGAATTGTAGCATTATCATTTATTAAGAGGTTCACTTGCCATTATAGCTGGCATAGGACATCTTTCAATAAAAGTGTATTTTGAATTATTCATTTTAAAGAATAAGTACTTTGATACAATTTATAATTCCAGACTTTAATATTAAAGAAAGAGTGCACAAAAAAAAGTGCTAAAATTAGAAGGCAGGGTTAGATGAAAGTATCAGAAACAAACTGGCAGGTTGAAGTTTCCCATCTCATTTGCTTAGCATGGCTACCTCAGTTGGAAGCAAACGGAAGCTGTATTTACAAGCAAAAACTACACTCCACAATGGAATGCAATGAATATGTATAAAATATACGGTATTTACAATACTATACAGGTATTTACAATTAGAAAACAACATGGAAACCCCCCTGGCACCCCTCTGGTTCTCCCAGAGAGCAGGGAAACTGCTCCACTGCCACCCCTCCCAAACTTCCCCCCCTTTCCCTTTGTACCGAAGAGAGAAGCAGTGTTAGTGTTCTTATCTTTTCTCAAAGTCAGCCAGAAGTGGTTATTATCTCCCTGAGGGAAGCAGAACAACTAAGACCACAGGAAAAAAAGAAAAAGAATGGGAATGGAAGTGAAATGTGAAAGATGTTATGGTACAACTGCTTCTATACCCCAGAGTTTGCCCAATGAATTTGCTTAGAATAATCTTTTGTTTACCTTTTTACACACAATAGTGAATTATTTATATTTTTCTACTTTTCTGCTCAAAATCTGCAGCTAAATTTTAAAGGCATAGCCTAAAACTGCCACATAAACACAACACCCATCTATCTGGGCTGGGTCGTTGGTTCGTATGTAACCCAAATTAGTTGCAACTGAATGTTACTGCTATCTGATGTTTATTAGTTTAAGGCAGTCTAGAAGGTTTCTGGAGTGTATGGAGGACAGCTTCTTATCCCAGGTGCTGCGTGAACCTACCAGGGCTAAGGCCATGCTTGACCTCCTCTTCACCAACAGGGAAGGGCTGGTGGGTGATGTGGTGGTCGGAGGGTGTTTAGGCACCAGTGACCACGAGATAATTAAGTTTTCAGTATTCAGCCAAGCCAAGAGGGGCAGCAAGAAGACCTCCACTCTGGACTTCAGGAGGGCAGACTTCAGGCTACTCAAGGAACTAACTCAGAAGGTTCCCTGGGATACAGCCCTTAAAAATAAAGGGGTCCAGGAGAGCTGGAGCTGCTTCAAAGAAGAACTCTTGAAGGTTCAGGAACAGGCTATGCCAGTGTCCCGGAAGATGAGCCGCCGGGGCAGACGGCCAGCCTGGTTGGTCAATGAACTCTTAATAGAACTAAGGGAAAAAAAGAGGGTGTACCATCTCTGGAAGAAAGGGGAGGCAACCTACGGAATGTTTAGGGATGTTGCTAGGACATGCAGAAAGAAAATTAGGGAGGCAAAAGCCCATTTAGAACTTAGACTGGCCTCTGCTGTGAAGGACAACAAAAAGTCCTTCTATAAATACATCAATATCAAGAGGAAGGGCAAGGACAACCTCCACTCCTTGGTTGACACGGAGGGGAAGGTTGTAACAAAAGATGAGGAAAAGGCAGAGGTACTTAACACCTTCTTTGCTTCAATCTATCCTAGCATGGCAGAACATCTTCCAGACAGCTGGCCTGCAGAGCTGGCAGAAGGAGCCAGGGAGCTGCATGGTTTCCCGCTGCTCCAGGAGGTAGTTAGAGATCTTCTGAGCCGCTTGGACCCCCACAAGGCCATGGGACCAGATGGGATCCATCCTAGGGTGCTGAGAGAGCTGGCAGATGAGCTGGCCAAGCCACTCTCCATCATTTTTCAGCAGTCCTGGCTCACTGGAGAGGTCCCAGAAGACTGGAAGCTGGCCAACATGGTGCCCATCCACAAGAAGGGCCGGTTGGATGAGCCAGGGAATTACAGGCCTGTCAGCCTGACCTCAGTGCCAGGCAAGATTATGGAACGGGTCATCTTGAGTGCGATCATGCAGCACTTACAGGATGGCCAAGGGATCAGGCCTAGCCAGCATGGCTTTAGGAAGGGCAGGTCCTGCTTGACCAACCTGATCTCCTTCTATGATCAGGTGACCCGCCTGGTTGACATGGGGAGGCCTGTGGATGTGGTCTACCTGGACCTCAGCAAGGCCTTTGACACCGTCCCCCACAGCAAACTCCTGGCCAAGCTGGCAGCCCATGGCTTGGACGGGAGCACACTGCGTTGGGTTAGGAAGTGGCTGGAGGGCCGAGCCCAGAGAGTGGTGGTGAATGGTGCCACATCCGGCTGGCGGCCAGTCACTAGTGGTGTGCCCCAGGGATCGGTGCTGGGCCCCATGCTCTTCAACATCTTTATTGATGATCTGGATGAGGGCATCGAGTCCATCATCAGTAAATTTGCGGACGACACCAATCTTGGGGCAGGAGTTGATCTGCTGGAGGGCAGAGAGGCTTTGCAGAGGGACCTCGACAGGCTGGACAGATGGGCAGAATCCAACGGCATGAGATTTAACACATCCAAGTGCCGGGTTCTGCACATTGGCCACAACAACCCCATGCAGTGCTACAGGCTGGGGTCAGAGTGGTTGGAGAGCGGCCAGGCAGAGAGGGACCTGGGGGTGCTGGTTGATTGTAGGTTGAACATGAGCCTGCAGTGTGCCCAGGCAGCCAAGAAGGCCAATGGCATCCTAGCCTGCATCAGAAACAGTGTGGCCAGCAGGAGCAGGGAGGTCATTCTGCCCCTGTACACTGCACTGGTTAGGCCGCACCTTGAGTACTGTGTCCAGTTCTGGGCCCCTCAGTTTAGGAAAGATGTTGTCGTACTGGAGCGTGTCCAGAGAAGGGCAACGAGGTTGGTGAGGGGGTTGGAAGACAAGCCCTATGAGGAGAGGCTGAGGGAGCTGGGGTTGCTTAGCCTGGAGAAGAGGAGACTGAGGGGTGACCTTATTGCTCTCTACAACTACCTGAAGGGAGGTTGTAGCCAGGCGGAGGTTGGTCTCTTCTCCCAGGCAGCCAGTACCAGAACAAGAGGACACAGTCTCAGGCTGCGCCAGGGCAGGTTTAGACTGGAAGTTAGGAAGAAGTTCTATACTGAGAGAGTGATTGCCCACTGGAATCAGCTGCCTGTGGAAGTGGTGGAGTCACCTTCATTGGAGGTGTTCAAGAAGAGGCTTGATGGGGTGCTTGGTGCCAGGGTTTATTTTTTTTAGTTGTTTAGGTGGGTTGTATTGTACTGTATTGTACTCTTTTGTACTGTATTGTACTGTATGGTACTGTATTGTATTTTAGGTGGGTTGGATTGGTTGATGTGTTGGACATGATGATCTTGAAGGTCTCTTCCAACCTGTTGTATTGTATTGTATTGTATCATCCATTAGCATTTTTTACAAAAGCTGAACCATGTTTTCAGCAGCAAAGATAAAAGGCATCCTTCTGTGCTGAAGAGATGAAATACACCAAACAAGAAAAATTATTAGGCATATTTGGTATTTAATGTCCTATGAAGTGAACTGCAGTTTGTGTCACATACTTGCACATTTCCTAGGAATAAATAACACCCTCCAAAGAAAGGACAGAGACCCCTAAAATTATTATTTCATATATGAGGTCCTCCTATATCACTGATGAAAGAGGAACATAGAACTGCACTATCCAAAATGTACTCCCTCATAAGGTACCAGAAGAATGCTGTGATGACTAACAAAAATATTTTACTTCTTGACATAAAAATTGAATGTTATCCTTAATAAGACTTGCCAGTAAATAAGTACAACCGATGTTTAAAAAAATCCCTAGAAGTACCTATTTTCACTGTACTGCTGCTTTTAGTCAACTTTACTGAGTCCATCAGTCTTTAAAATTAGGTCTGTGTACAATATGCAAAACTCTCTGATGATATGAGCATCGGGTAAACTCTAAAATTAAATACAGAACTAAATCAACTTTGCTGTGGAAGGATCTGAAAAGCAAAGCAATCAAATAGCATGACTTTTCTCCTGTCAGTTCTACCCCTCCTGCAAGTGTCCTCACATTTCTATGTTGTTGGCCTTTTTTCCTCCCCATTGCTACAATAGTTTAATTTGATTTCAAGAACCATATTTCAGAGAACCATATGAAGCCAAGCAACAAAGTTCTGGTTTTTCTCAAGCAATGAAAGCAAATTAGTCAAGATATCAACACTGGTCTGGGAGTATCCGTGGAGTTCCGCATCTCTCCCTAGCAGTAACATCCAAATGTCAGCAGAATTTTTTCCTCCAACAAATACTTTAAATACCAGAATAAGTGAAGATTAGAGAGAGGTTTATCAATGTATTTTATTACAGGACATAAATTGGCAATATTTCATGCAAGACCACCCAAGTTTAGGATATCAGTGAATCCATAGATGGCTTATTTCCAGATGAAGCAATAACAAAGTGGCAGACAACACACACTCAGCCACACTTGTAGCCACAGCTACAAGTTCAGATACACCTACCAAATCAAGCAATAGTAACATTTGTTTTTCTTTGCATACAATCATTTGTAATACCAACTCCTGCTTCTAGAGGGACATTCACTCTGTTCTACTTGGTTTACTCAGAAAGGAAACAGTATTGGGGAAATACAATCCTACCTAAACAAAATAGGGCGTCTCAAAACAGTGTTAAGATCCCTTTATCCTACTCTTTTACTAACATATTTTTTAAGTGGGAAGTCAAGCACTCAGGGGCGAAACCAGCAGCCCAGCTGAAGTGCACGTATACTAATGCACGAAGTATGGGCAACAAACATGAGGAGCTGGAAGCCTTGTTGCAGCAGGAAAGATATGATGTAGTCGCCATCATGGAAACGTGGTGGGACAACTTGCATGACTGAAGCGCTGCAATTGATGGCCACAGGCTCTTCAGGAGAGACAGGCAAGGAAGAAGGGGTGGAGGGGTGGCCCTGTACATCAGAGAGGCACTTGATGCCGTTGAGCTAGAGATCAGGGACAATCAGGTTGAGTGCTTGTGGGGGAGAATTAGAGGGAAGACCATCAGGGCAGACATCCTGGTTGGAGTATGTTATAGACCACCCAACCAGGAAGAAGATGTTGATGAAGCGTTCTATAGGCAGCTTAAGGCTGTCTCAAGATCGCCTGACCTTGTTCTCATGGGTGACTTCAACTTGCCTGATATCTGCTGGGATCTCAACACACCAGAGTGGAAGCACTCTAGGAGGTTCTTAGAGTGCATGGAGGACAGCTTCTTATCCCAGGTGCTGCGCAAGCCTACCAGGGGTAAGGCTGTGCTTGACCTCCTCTTCACCGATAGGGAAGGGCTGGTGGGTGATGTGGTGGTCGGTGGGTGTTTAGGCACCGGTGATCACAAGATAATTGAATTTTCTGTATTCAGCCAAGCTAAGAGGGGTAGCAAGAAGACCTCCACTCTGGACTTCAGGAGGGCAGACTTCAGGCTACTCAAGGAACTAACTCAGAAGGTTCCTTGGGAAACAGCCCTTAAAAACAAAGGGGTCCAGGAGAGCTGGACCTACTTCAAGGAAGAGCTCTTGAAGGCGCAGGAACAGGCTGCGCCAACGTGCCGGAAGATGAGCCGCCGGGGCAGATGGCCAGCCTGGATGGGTAATGAACTTCTAAAGGAACTAAGGGAAAAAAAGAGGGTGTATCATCTGTGGAAGAAAGGGGAGGCAACCCATGGAATGTTTAGGGAAGTTGCTAGGTCTTGTAGGAAGAAAATTAGGGAGGCAAAAGCACATTTGGAGCTCAGACTGGCCTCTGCTGTGAAGGACAACAAAAAGTCCTTCTATAAATATATTAATAGCAAGAGGAAGGGCAGGGACAACCTCCACTCCTTGGTGGGCACAGAGGGGAACGTTGTAACAAAGGATGAAGAAAAGGCAGAGGTACTTAACACCTTCTTTGCCTCAATTTTTACTAGCAGGACAGAATGTCTTCCAGACAGCTGGCCTGCAGAGCTGGCAGAAGGAGCCAGGGAGCAGCATAGTTCTCTGTTCCAGGATGGTGAAGTTAGAGATCGTCCCAGCCGTGTGAACCCCCACAAGTCTGTGGGACCGGATGGGATCCATCCTAGGGTGCTGAGAGAGCTGGCAGATGAGCTGGCCAAGCTGCTCTCCATTATTTTTCAGCAGTCCTAGCTCACTGGAGAGGTCCCAGAAGACTGGAAGCTGGCCAATGTGGTGCCCATCCACAAGAAGGGCCAGTTGCATGTGACAGGGAATTATAGGCCTGTCAGCCTGACCTCAGTGCCAGGCAAGATTATGGAACAGGTCATCTTGAGTGCGATCACACAGCACTTGCAGGATGGCCAGGGTCTCAGGCCTAGCCAGCATGGATTTAGGAAGGGCAGGTCCTGCCTGACCAACCTGATCTCCTTCTATGATCAGGTGACCTGCCTGGTGGATGTGGGGAGGCCTGTGGATGTGGTCTACCTGGACCTCAGCAAGGCCTGTGACACCGTCCCTGACAGCAAACTCCTGGCCAAGCTGGCAGCCCGTGGCCTGGACAGGAGCACACTGCGTTGGGTTAGGAAGTGGCTGGAGGGCAGAGCCCAGAAAGTAGTGGTGAATGGTGCCACATCCAGCTGGCCGCCGGTCACTATTGGTGTGCCCCAATGATCAGGGCTGGGCCCCATGCTTTTTAACATCTTTATTGATGATCTGGATGAGGGCATCGAGTCCATCATCAGTAAATTTGCGGACGACACCAATCTTGGGGCAGGAGTTGATCTGATGGATGGAAGAGAGGCTTTGCAGAGGAACCTCGACAGGCTGGACAGATGGGCAGAATCCAACGGCATGAGATTGAACACATCCAAGTGCCGGATTCTGCACATTGGCCACAACAACCCCATGCAGTGCTACAGGCTGGGGTCAGAGTGGCTGGAGAGCGGCCAGGCAGAGAGGGACCTGGGGGTGCTGGTTGATGGGAGGCTGAACATGAGCCTGCAGTGTGCCCAGGCAGCCAAGAGGGCCAATGGCATCCTGGCCTGCATCAGGAACAGTGTGGCCAGCAGGAGCAGGGAGGTCATTCAGCCCCTGTACACTGCACTGGTTAGGCCGCACCTAGAGTACTGTGTCCAGTTCTGGGGCCCTCAGTTTAGGAAAGATGTTGACTTGCTGGAACATGTCCAGAGAAGGGCAACGAGGTTGGTGAGGGGTTTGGAAGACAAGCCCTATGAGGAGAGGCTGAGGGAGCTGGGGTTGCTTAGCCTGGAGAAGAGGAGACTCAGGGGCGACCTTATTGCTCTCTACAACTACCTGAAGGGAGATTGTAGACAGGCAGAGGTTGGTCTCTTCTCCCAGGCAGCCAGCACCAGAACAAGAGGACACAGTCTCAGGCTGTGCCAGGGGAGGTTTAGACTGGATGTTAGGAGGAAGTTCTCTACAGAGAGAGTGATTGCCCATTGGAATGGTCTGCCTGGGGAGGTGGTGGAGTCACCATCATTGGAGGTGTTCAGGAGGTGACTTGATGGGGTGCTTGGTGCCATGATCTAGTTGTTTAGGTGGGTTGGATTGGTTGATAGGTTGGACGCAATGATCTTGAAGGTCTCTTCCAACCTGGATTTATTGTATTTTATTGTATTCAAAGTATAGCCTCACCAATGCATTCATCTCCATTACTGCCTGCCAACCTTCTCTGACTGTTTATCTACTTCATTTTTCCTCCTTTCATTTAGAACTATCTATAACAAAATAGAAATGGTGACCATGCAAAAAAGTCTGTAAAATTCCAAAAGAATATTTAAAATTAGCAGAGGCGTGAACCCTTGTCCCCAAATGCACAATTTCAAAGCACTTTCCTTGCATTTAACATTTAAGATGAAGATTCAAAGACAAAATTATTTATATTACAGGCTTTTAGCACCAAAGTACACTCCTAAGAAACTTAAAAGCAATATGAAACAAGCATATTCTAATCTATAAAATCAATGATTATGCAAACAAAGTCTGCTTTAAGTTTCATGGGTTAACCTGAAGACTTGTATGAAAAAAATAAAGATTGCTGAGGGACTGGCTAATTAGCCACAAAGGCACTTGTCTTCCATGTTTACCACTTTTCAATGTTGCTTCTGTATTTTCTATTAGCATATATTGCAAGCTCTTCTCAACAGATAAAGAATTCACTGATAAGTAACATCACCTGCAGTATAGAGTACAATATATATATTTCATGTTAAAAGACTTAAAAATCCTTGCTAAACAGGATTTTGTGATTCTATTTCTCATTCTGCCTCTGACGTCAGGTTGAATGTTTATGGAATTATACCCTAGCCACACCTTATGCTCAACTTCTTATCGCAAAATTAAATCATATTACACTTTGGGGGGGGGGGGGGGGGGGGGGGGAAGGGGAGAGGAGGGGAACAAAGTGTAATTCCAAAATAACAGTTTCTGATATGTGAAATCTAAACAATATTTCACGAAATGCACATGCAAATTGTCATACCACAATTTTCCAGAGCATTGTTTTCCCAGAATTATGCAAAATCAAGACAGAAATACTGTATCCTCTGCTTATTCTACAACTGACAGTGCAGTAGGAGCACTGAAAAATGTGGGCCTAGCTAATAACAAAGGCATCAAAAAATTAACCTCCATTAAAAAAAAGCTTACAATAAGTGTTGCAGATAAAAACAGTTAATTCTAGAATCCCCTTTCACTCAGACATTCAGAACAAAGGATATAGTTTATTAAACACTTAAAGTAGATAGCTTTCACAGGCTTTAAAGCATCAGGAATGGAAGTGTCCCAATTAGTTTCTACTTTTCAACTGATAAAGGATGAAAGATATACAAATGAAAAGGAAGAAAAACAGCGTTGCTGATTCAGTTAACTTTTACACCCAACACATCTGAATGTGAAAGCTGCAAGGGTTGAAGACATACTGCAGAAGTCTTCGTAGACCTTTGAAAGTCACAGAAGTCAGAACTAAATTTCAGCATATGGACATGCAGCCTGAAACATTTTGATGGAAGAGAGGATAAGAATCTCAGTTTAGAAACAGACTGATCAGCAGCTGCCCTCATTGTTCCCCAGAGACAGAAAAGGAATTATACAATAATACAATACAATACACCACCAGGTTGGAAGAAACCTTCAAGATCATCACGTCCAACCCATCAACCAATCCAACCCACCTAAATACAATACAATACAACCCACCTAAACAACTAAACAATGGCACCAAGCACCCCATCAAGCCTCTTCCTCTTCCTCCACCACCTCCACAGGCAGACGATTCCAATGGGCAATCACTCTCTCTGTATAGAATGTCTTCCTAACATCCAGTCTAAACCTGCCCTGACACAGCCTGAGACTGTGTCCTCTTGTTCTGGTACTGGCTGCCTGGGAGAAGAAACCAACCTCTGCCTGGCTACAATCTCCCTGCAGGTAGTTGTAGAGAGCAATAAGGTCGCCCCTGAGTCTCCACTTCTCCAGGCTAAGCAACCCCAGCTCCCTCAGCCTCTCCTCATAGGGCTTGTCTTCCAAACCCCTCACCAACTTCGTTGCTCTTCTCTGGACACGTTCCAGCAAGACAACATCCTTCCTAAACTGAGGGGCCCAGAACTGGACACAGGACTCAAGGTGCGGCCTAACCAGTGCAGTGTACAGGGGCTGAATGACCTCCCTGCTCCTGCTGGCCACACTCTTCCTGATGCAGGCCAGGATGCCATTGGCCCTCTTGGCTGCCTGGGCACACTGCAGGCTCATGTTCAGCCTCCCATCAACCAGCACCCCCAGGTCCCTCTCTGCCTGGCCGCTCTCCAGCCACTCTGACCCCAGCCTGTAGCACTGCATGGGGTTGTTGTGGCCAATGTGCAGAATCCGGCACTTGGATGTGTTAAATACCCACTGATCTTGCTGAAAACAAACTAAAATTTTACAATGCATTCTTGAAGTTATTTTTGGCAGGCTGCGTAAATTAAAACTGCACAGGCTATCATCTCCTGCACCTAAAGAGGTTTAAGAAGCTAATACCAAACTGAGGGAAAGAAGTCTGAGGCTAGCAGTGTGTTGTCTGTTTTGGGTCAGGTAGCTAGGAGTCTGTTATTATAACCCCCACAAGTTTTACATAAGCAGTCAGGTCCCAGCCTCTTGGTTTTGTGTTGGGGTTTCTGGTTGGTTTTGGTTTGGATTGCATTTTGGTTTGGTTTTTGTCGGGTTTTTTGCGGGGGCAAAGGGGGGGCAGTGTTGGTTGGTTGCTTCTGTTCTGGGGTTTTTTTTTGTTTGTATATGTGTGTGTTGTTTGGGTTGTTTGGTTTTTGTTTGGATTTTTTTTATATTTGCCTTCCATATAGCTATTACAGTGCATCATAATTAGTAGATCAGCAAAATAAGAATCTTACACCCAGTTTAGCTTATTTTCAGAGTCTTTGGAGGGACAGCTTTTTCAACGTGTACTTAAATAATTCTGGAGTGTTTAATTTACTGACTGAAGCACTATCAGGGAGGTATAAAAGTAATACTACCTAAACATTTTGCTTTAATCCAGACAACTCTATGCACCTAATGCTAAAGACAGTGTTACTACTGTAAATATTCCAAACTGTTTGAACTCTCCATACTCCCCAATACAAAAAGAGCAATCAAGCAAATGCCACAAATACAGTGGAAGAAGTTACATTTTTAGTGAAGAACCATACCTAAATTTAAATTTTGCATAATGGGCACCCTAAATGGTCACTTTATATATTTTTTAAAAACAAATCATTACCACCTGTGTAAGAATCATGTAAATAAAAATCTTTACAAAAATCAAACAAACCACATACTTTCCTCTTGTAACAGACAATATAAGAGATTATATAGTCTCTTTCCCCAGGTAAAACAATGTATTGTATTGATAGCTTTAGGGCTTTTTTAAAAGTATGTATAAGACAACGTCAGGTGTACAGAAGAAAAGCAAATGCATGTTTAAGTCACAGGTTACAGCTGTTAATACTAATTTACGTTACAAAGCTCTACTGCTTGAGTTGCCTTTCTCAAGTACTCCAATAAATACAAAGGTGTTTAAGAAGAGACTGGATGAGACACTTGGTGTCAAAGTTTAGTTCATTAGACGGTGTTGGGTGATGGGTTGGACTTGATGATCTCAAAGGTCTTTTCCAACATGGATAATTCTATTCTAGTCTATTCCATTAAAAAATTGGCTCAGAATAAATCCTTTTATGAAGTTTTTAAAAAAGGTTATTTTTTAATTGCTACATGCTATAGATACTGTATGAATAATTTGCAGAAACAAAGAATTGCTAAGTGCTATAGCCAAGTAGGAAACCCTCTGCATACTGACAGAGAATGAGCAGATTTGTACATATTCTCGCTCTTTCTACATCAAGCTGTAGAACTTATGTTGTATGTGTTCATATAATTTTTAATATATATATGCATATAAATATAATTCATATTCCAGTAGAGATAATTGTAGATGATATTCTAACTGAATATTCAGAAAAGAAATAAGAGCAAAGAAGATTTTACATAAAAATTTGTCTGGTTTAGACACCATAACCTGTTGGCATGCCACCTTGGAAATACATTGCTAACCAAATGAAAGCATATAACCAATCTGCTCTATTTTGATATTAAATAAACACTCCCCAACAAATAAGGAGTCACAAGACTAGAAATCCAGATACTACACAAAGTATTGAAATTGAATGAGGAATATGGTTCAGATTTAATTAACCTTAATGTTGAACAAATTGAGCTGAGTTCCATGTTCCCTTAACTGACTAAGAAAGATGTTGGTCAAAGCAAGACTTAAGCAATGGTTCCATTAAGCAGCTCTACCCAACAGACACATTTAACATTCTAATGCAATTGATGTTATACAGAAATGTGTTATACAATGCAGTTTAGTCACGTGACAGTGATGCTTCCTTCATTAACATGGTTTAGTTATAAATAAGTAAATAAACCATACCTGCTTGCAACTTTTCTGAGATTAAGTGTATCAAAGCAGATCGATTCCCTGGAGAAAAATGACAACCTATTTATACAAAAGTTACTGTCAATCAATTAATAGACTAGCTATCAACTGCTACAGGCCGGCATGGGAGTGAAGAAAGAGGGTAGCTTGATGCTGCTGATTACCACTATTTAACACTGGATGGGGCAGCTGTCGGAATTCAGACCAAAAAAATGAGCACCCACACATCTGAAAAGCAATTCTGCAATGCAAACATCCTCAAACTACCTTAAAATAAGTATTGACACTAATACAAATCCTTCAGCATGAGCATTACACAGCTGCTCAGGCAAGCTTATTTTACTAACCCTAAAATACAAGCATTTTGGCAATACAAGTAACAGTTACACTAAAATTAAGTGAAAGAAGTTTAAATATAGCTTAGGTATGAGGACTGTAATTATATACTCTACAATGTAGATATATCCAGAAATGCACATTCTGAATATTTCTAGTATGCTAGGACTTAGACTTCCAGAACTATTTTTCCTGATCCAGTCATCTTTTGGCCTTTCAGTGAAAGAGCTTAGCTATCTACACTGAACAGTTAAGTTGCTTGAATTGGATTGTAAACCCATAAAATTTAGAGTTTAGTAACACTGTGGCCCTTAAACTATGTAAAAAAAATGCTTAAGCCACATAATTAGATGGCTAGTTTAGTATTTTCAGAGTAGAACAAGATGTTTTCAAGTTCAAAGATGCTTTGCAGAATGATGAATCTGTATTATTCTCAGAGTTGGGTTTTTTCAGATTATTGACAGGTTCAAGGTACAACTGCTCACACAATCATTGTATCTATTTTGTACCCTCTCCCAACAAACCTTTAAAGAAAACAAGCATCACTCAATGATTCAGAGGTAACATCTTTTCAAACCCCTCAAGAAAGAAGTCTTGAACTTGCTACCTTACAGTCTCACCATCACTACTTAAGTTATTTCAATACCCTTGAAATATATTATTTACCCAAAACAAAACAGTAAACATGACACAAAGGACAAAATTTAAACATTTCCATTATCAAAATTAGCAAAGCAAGACTAAATTTTTTTCAGACTGACATTTTTTAATATTTTTAGTATTTTATTATTCTGTAACATTCCACTTACTAATGTATTAACTGCGTTCAAAAATTCACTCACCCATCTCCCAGACAAATTTCCTTAGCACTCTAAATTTAGCCTCTACAGTGAAGAAAGGGTTATACTAAGGGAAAAATCTCTGATCTATCTTTGGTATTCAAAAAGGAATAGAAAACCTAAACACTGCTGTGATGTAAAATACAACACCTTCTCCCCCCTTAAAAAAAAACAACAACAAACAAAACAAAACAAACAAAAAAAAAAAAAAAGAAAAAAAAATTGTAGTATATTCATCCACATAATCCTCCTGCCAGAAACCAGAATTAGGCTAAGTTTTGAGAATCTCTCTTCCCTATCAACTGAATATCCCAGGTGCACACTGATACAGTACTCAACAAAATCAAAAATTTTACTTACCAGCATCTTTAGAGCTGCTAAAAACTTTCTAAAACTACACAGAAATAGATGCTTTCCTTCCTTCCCAAGCAAAGGCATTGTGCTAAACTACTCTGAGAAATAGAAGCTAATGCTGACGTTTTACACTGCTAAGTATCAACAGTAAGAGGATTGTACTGCTTAACCTAAACTAATTTGGTTAAGAACAGCTAACGCCCAAACAAGCCCTTTCAAGGTTTCCACATTTTACTTAAAAAAATTCATTCTTTGTTGCTGTATACTCATAACAAACAAGAGTGATACATAAACTCTGCTCCCCTTTTCCTTCTTCTGATATTTACATATTGTATATCACCTTTAAAGCGGGGCCGAACCAGGATGAAATGCACTTTACCTGGTGAGTTGTTTCCCTGAGTCTTCAGGTTGTAAAAGACAAAATATCAAGACATGCATTGCCAAAAGGCTGCCTTCCCTGTCCTCTACAAACAGTCCAGACATGCAAACTCAGGAACCCAAACACAGAAAAGGTGAGTCAAGCCCCAAGAGTCTACATGCCATCAACCGCCAGTACTTGAAGTTCAAATTTCCTCCCTTTGAGGGCAGAGAAAGAAGAAAAAAAATGAAAATAAAATATTTCTCTTCTATCTTTTTCAATTTGAGTTGAGACACCATACTTTTGATGGAAGAATTTTTCAACAGTATCCTTACCAGGAATATGCATTTTACTTAAGCATAAACTTGGTATGAGAAAGGTGGTGCTTTAGGTGCTTTCAATTTTGTAGTAAAGTTTTGCATGCTTCTTATTTTTTGAGATATTAGCATTAGTCAGGTTCCAGATTATTTGCATTGCCATAGGCACTTCTGGGCATCACTGGATTTAACAAATTATCTTCAAAAAGTGTTATATGAGTGTTAAAGCCCATTCTATAACATACTATCAAGTTCACCACAGAGAAAAATTCAGAATTTCTTTCCACAGTTAGATACCTAAGTAAGACTAAGGGAAAAGAAAGAGGTGACAGGCAAACACTAGCCATGTACCTCAACACTGATTTTAGCAGTGAAGATAGAAAAGAAGTGAATTTTCAGTTTTTACATATTCAGACTTCTTCCATATACTCTCACTTTTCTGACCTTTCTGAAAGATAAAAGAGAATATTTGTTTCAATTCATTTTTCCAGCCTAATAAGCACCTTGTGGGAAAGTACCTGTTGCTGCCTACTCCACAATAAACATTATCCTACTGAAATTAACCTCAGCAGTGGGTAACAGGAAAAACAAGAGAAGAAAGCTGAGTCACACCTGGTAATTTTCTCTCTAGAACATCAGCTGTAACAATACTAAGCATTTATTTTTGGGACAAGTATGATCTTGTGGGAGGGGAAAATGAAGCAAGAAAGACATTCCACAGACAGAGAGTAAAAACAAAATCCAAGCCATTTAGCTTTGTGACTAAAGTTTCAAAGACATACAACTGCAGTGTTGAATTCAGGTCACCATTACAGTCACAACATGCAGACTATGTTTTCTTTCAAAACTTGTGGTATTTAAGGATATTGCCAAGTAAAATCATGGATTATTATTTGTCATTTCAGTGTAAAGAAAAAGTGACAGAACAGGAAAAAATGTTCACATATACTTAGAATATAATGTTTTCAAATAGGTGAGAACCTTAATAGTAAAACAAAAAATAACACTTGGTAAGAAACAGAACTAATTTGAGCCACTTAAGGGGGAAAAAAAAAAAGGAAAAAAAAAAGCTATGATGCACCTCACTTTTCCCATGTACTTTTAAAAATTTTACCCTGCTCATAAAAATTAAAATAGTGGTTTGCCCAATTTTTAATTCTGCTTTTTTTTAAAATACTTCATGGGAACAGTTGTTTAAAAGAAGGTTTTGAATGAAAATACTATTATTAAAATATTTCAATCAATTGAATAGACTTAGAAAATCCAATTTACATTTATAAAGTCTGTTACAATATGAATTGTAATTTGAAAAATGGGTAGGAAACACATCTCACAGGAGAGAAGACAAGATGTTAGTCATCTTTCTGCTCAGAGTTTTCTTACTTCTCCCGTCCCTATTACCATACACTTCATTTAGAAACAAAACATTTGTTCTCCCAACTTCACATACCCAAAAGTGAAGACATTGTTCTAGATGATCTAAATTACTTCATTATGGCATGTAATTAAAAACTTACTATCTCTGGGTGCCTGACTGCAGCCACTCTGACTACCGGAATAGAAAGGTTGTTCTTGTTAAACACTCATCAAAACCAAGGATGATTCACAAATGATGGCACTAGTGTTCATAGCCTCTGTCTTCCACTTACCAGGCCTACAAAAAGTTTGAAATGGATTCAGATAAACTTCAGTGGACCAAGAACTTTCAGCAATAGCGTAGTTATTTTTGCTTCTGTGCATCACAGAACTACCTTGGCACAGCCTGAGCATGTAAATTCAACTGAGATTCATATAATATTTCAGTGTGGCCCAAGCAGCAGTTTTGTAGCAAGCACTCATTTTGAATTCCTTTGAAATGAAAATTAATTCAAAACCAGAAGTGGACATCCAGACACCTTCTATAGCTCCAGAGTAAGAACACTGACCTTTCCTGTTAGACGACTAGTTGAAAAACCCTATGCACTTACTTCCAAGGTTCAAAGCCACATCTTCACTCAGGAAGTACCCTCAAAGAAATATTCTTCCTGTTCAATCTCTCTTAGTGACAGAGACCAGTACGCACCCCACCTGTGTACCCTCCCTAAAACCACAACTTCACTTTATCAACTACATATTAGGGCAGTTCCCCCAAAAGCATACTTGTTCTCTAGTCTCTGCTCTCAAAGCCTTTTACCAAAGCACTCAAACATCAAAACAATGGCTGAGTCCTGGGATATTCGGGGGAAACAAATGCCCTCCTAATCATTATGCTAAACTGTTCTCCCTATTCGGTTTTTACGCTCACAATGAGTTCTTTGCTAAGCCAGACAGAGTTTCCAACAGAAATCATGGAGAATATGCCCAATCCAGCCTGCCCCATGGTAGTCAGGTTAACAGAGGCATTTTAATATTCTTAGAATACAAAAGACATTTAAAAGAGTGGTTCCTATATTCAAAGCAGGTAATGCTTCCAATTACTGTATTATTATTATTACATGAACTTGATTTCATCCTACATGGTACCTAAAGTCAGGGATGACCACAATCTCATAGACAACCATGTCATTTTGTTACCTCAAATATTACTTATCAACAGCTGTAAGACCATGGAGCTCACCTCACTATTTTGCCACTTTCTTGATAGTTTCAAAGCCTGGGCACACCTATAAACCTCAACTATTCTAATAGAGAAGATATCAGAATTCCTGTCCTGGGCATACCCCTCCAACAAACATCTCCAAATGTGTCAGACATGGCATACAGCTTTTGAGAACATCAACAGAAAGAAAATTGCTATTCTTTTCACACCAATCAAACTGCACGCAACTCTCAAATGCTGTGGTGAAACTGATGACAACACATTAATCTCATCCACTTGTGCAGGAAGATGAAAAACTGAGTATATTGTAATACTGACTTAAACCACTGTTGAAATAAACATGTAGATACACTCAGTACACAGTGATATAAATCTAAACTGTACTTAAAACTCAATTACAAAAGGTTTCAGGCAAGCAAAAATGAGCTGTCCAAGCTAAACTAGACATCTACATAGTATTCTGCACTGATTTAACTTGTAGCCCAGGAATGCAATGTAGCCTGTCAGTAAGCGCATACTGAGCACCCCACCCGCATGCAGTGTTACTGGCTCAGATTTCATTTGCACTAGACACATTAGCAAGGCACTGTATCTTTTATACACTGTGCCATGCAGAGGCGCAGGTATGAACGTTTTCGGTTTCAGTATCACTTTGAGGCTGCTGTGTTGCTTCCTGATGAGGATATAGATCCTTTCCCTCCTAACAGTCTTCTATTGAGGTATATAAGGCATGACACAAACTAATTTTTAAACCAAATGAAGTTGTTATTTTAAAAGAAGCCAGGCCAGACTCTTGACAAAACAAGGCTTTATGTATTTTTCTGCGCACATTTTTTATACCTTTTAAGTTTTGAGTTTTGTCTTCCTTCTCACTACAGAACAGCCAATGACACTGTTGAGAAGAGATACAAAGAATGGTAATCTTCTCAGAGCTGTTTGAGAAAAGAAGGAGAGGGGAATCAAGCTGAATAAGAGAGAAGGAAGACTATTCTTTAAGCATCCTGTCAGTGTCCTGATAGGCAGCTATCTCTCCTTTCACATTTTATTCTCTTCTCTGTGTCTTCATATTAAGCAGTCTCACTTTTGAAAAGCCTCTTTTGATACATTGTAGAATCCAAACCTTCCTATTCCTTAAATCTTTAAGGAGTACCTTCAAGCACACTCAGAAAAGATGTGGTTTAAAAATAACAGCAATATTATTTCCACACTTCTTCACTGTCCTCAGGAACTTTTCCATGACTATTACGCCTACTGTAAAAATTTCTATTTTCTGTAGCATATGCTTCATTTGAAGTCATAATCCTCTGTGATGACAACTGTATCCATGGCAACTAGTCATGATGTAACAAACAGCAATCACTTCTAGTGAGAAAAAAACATAACAAACCTTTCAAGCAGTATCTTAATAACCTCAATTAATTTTCCCTGTTCACATTTCAAATTGGAAAAATGCACTTCAAGAGAAGATAACGTACCCTTCTCCAATCACATTATGAGAACTTTCCAACTTCATCTTAAAAGACCTATTAAAAAACATCTATTTCACTAAGGAAGGGCTTAAAGTGCACTCTTTTTTGGTTTTGGTTTTTTTTTGGCTGAAAAGTGCTTAAGGGAAAATAAGATTTACAGCATTTACTGAAATAAGCATATCCAAAAATCATTTCACAATTCTGTAAAGAAAAAAATAATAAAGCTCCCATATAGTTGAATATACACAAGCCTCCAAACCAGGTGCAAAGACGTATGTAACTATACACATGTACATTCAAACACAAAGGCACAGAAACAGTGGACATGAACATGAATGTACATGATCACACATGTATTTACTCTGCAATTCTGCTGAATACGGGCAGTTGTTAGCGGCTATTGCAGATGTTAGATGCAACCCTGCCTTCTACCAAAACTGTACACGTGCAAAGCATCTTTGCATCAATGATCAGGCCAAGAGAGCGTTGGGGTTTTGAAATATACTTAGCGATATTAATTTAACCTGCTTCATCTGTTCACTGAACGACAACTACATGTAAATGGTGAGTTTTTTAATCATGATGCAGGTAAATTAAGTTAAATCGGACAAATCGGCTTTTACACCCAAAGGTCTTTCGGCTTCAGCTGTGACTGTCCCTATCTCACAGACAGGCCAAACCCGGTCAGAGAGTCGTTCAGCCGCAGATCAAAGTCATGATCTCTGACTGTTCGTCAGCCCACCCTCACAGCCACGCCAGGGACAGACAATGCCAACAGACTCCCACAGGCTCAGAGCACACCTCCCAAACTACATGAAGGCTGCAGTGTGTCTGCTGAGCTGCAAGCAGCCACCACTGGCAGCCCTGCGGCGCCGAGCAGCCGTTATGCCAGCCGGCGTCCCCTCCCCAGAGCCACGGGCGTGTAGGGAAGGGAAAGGGAGATAGCCCCCAAAGACACCTGCCAGCCGTTAAACGGCCGACAGTCCAATCTCGCTGCCTCCGAATGGGCCCACAACACCCAACAGCCGCGGCCCCGAAGTGCGGTTGGGGTAAGGAGCGAAGTAGAGGGAGCACCCCAAAAAAGAGAACTCCCGGAAAAAGAAAGGGTGCAGACGGCCTTTGGGACACCTCCGGGGCCGCGCCCGTCGACAGCAGGCGAGAATGCTGCCCGCCCTACTCCAGGCAGGCACGGCCACAGGCGGGCACCTGGGCTGCTCCTTTGTTCCTCCCTAGTCACGCCGCCCTACCCTTTCCACACTCACCCACGGTGGCCAGGGTCTCCAGGTCCTCCAGCTTGTAGGTGGCGGGCTCGGGCGAGGCGGGACCGATGGGGCTGGGGGCCGGCACGGCAGACTGAGGCGCCGACAGCCCTGCCACCGCCGTCTCGCCGCCACTCTTCGCCCCCATTTTGGCCTTTGCGGCGCTGAAGGCGTCCATGGGGCCAAGCGGGCGCTCCGCAGCTGCTCAGCGCATGGAGGACGAGCCGGTCCGGCGAGACGAAGGGGGAGGAGAGGGAGCGGCGGGAACACAAACTTTCAGTCTTCAGCAGGCGGAGTGGCTGTTCCCCGAAGATGGAGCCAGTTTCCGCTGCCGCCTCTGAGGGGGCGCGGAGTCTTTCAGCATCGCTGCCAGCCGCCGCGCCGCCTGGCACTCGCAGCAGACAATGGCGAGGGGGAACCCTGCTGAGCCACGAACTGACGAGCCGAGCCGAGCCGCGCCGCGCCACACGCGGGCCGAAGGGGTGGGGTTTGCCTTCCTGCTGCTGCGGCACGGTCGCGCAGAGGGCTGGCGGGGCGGAGACGGGGTGGGAGAAGCGCGTTCCCGCCACACGGCGGGAATGCGGATCTGGTTCTCCGCCGTGGGCCCTGATCGGGGTATCCTGTGGTGCTGGTGCTCCTGGCTCGTCCTTCGCCACTCCTGTGCCCCGCCTGAGAGGCAGCGGCGCTGTGCTGGGTAGGGGGGGCTTAGGGTGGAGGGGGCCCTAGCGGCTGTTGGGAGTGCAACGGCGCTCCCTCGGTGCTGCGGCTGCTGAGGGACGGAGGACGGTCCCGTCCGCTCCCCATGCAAAGTTAGAAATGGTTAATGAGGCCCTTGCAAGGCGCACGTTTCAAAGGGTTACTCCTACATTACTGCCTGATTTCAAGCAGTTATGGGTATTGCGACGGCCACAGCCCCTCGATGTTGTCTGCTTGACACTGCAAAATATTTAGGTAACTGGATGGCTGTCGGGAGCCCCAAGCTGCGCCTAGCGAAGATAGGAAGGCATCTAATGTAGCAGCAGCCGCGTACCTAATAAGCTCCTTCTACAGCGGCCAAGAAACTTGGTGATTATGCTGACAGTCAGGGAAAAATGGTGTGCGAGTCAAGTCACTTAGTTCGTGTCAAAATTGGGAAGGAAATCCTAATTCTTCTCATGCAGTGCCCTGGCCCAGTTCTACATTGCTTACAGCTCCTACCCTGTGCTCCAATAAGCAGGGTATCTGTTCCCCTAACGTGTAAATCAAGTCACACAGGTGGCATTTTGCATCTCCGTTTCATTAAATATGGAAAGATGGGCCTACAAGTCTCTGTAGAGTTGGTTCAATAATAATGAGAAATAATCATGTGTGTGTATTAAAAAAAAGCATAAATGTGTAATGAGTATAACAAATCAATAAATATCTTTCCTGAATTTTAAGGGGGTCCTAACAGTCTCATTTATACTCATGATACTCAGATGACATATGCATGTTTTTATCTCTTCTTTGTTGACGTGAAGGGTTATGACTAATTCAGAAAAATGCTAGTTCACTTCTGCTTCCTGTCAGACTGACAAGAATCACTAGTCAAGGATAATGTTCCTTTTGCTACAAAATTTCAAATTTCATTTGTATTCCACTCAGAATGAAAGTTTTGCACTTCTATTTTGCTTTACTACTTAATTTCCTTTTGTATTATGTTTTACACACTGTATACAAAAATTATTGTGATTCATGCCTGCAGTGGAATATTTTAAAGATTCCTTAATTGCAAATTATAAATTTTCTTGCAGGTTATATACTTGTTACCTCTGTGATCAAAAGATTAGCAAACCAACAAACCTCTTTTATGAATATCAGAATATTTGTTTAAAGATAAGTCTGAAAATAAACTTTCATATGCTGAAGAAATCTGAGTGTCTATAAAATTATAACTTTTTTTTTTTTTCCAAAATAATTGAAAACTGAGATGATTTTTAGGAAAAAGTACAAGTTGATTGTGATCATCATCTTCAAGAGGGAGAGTATCTTAATTTCAGTCTGTCCAAGAAGATCAATATGTGATCTTCTTGAAAATGTTTTGGTTTGTTTCAAATATTTTATAGACAGTATTGATTACTTTCAATTGGTATTTCTGTTCATGCTACAAACTTTATTAATTATTACATTACTTGTATTCAGGAAGTTAAAGCTGTCTTTTTAAGAGTCTCCTACTGCCATGCTTCAACTGTAGGCCTGTATGACAATACTCATTCAAAAAGGCTGTGATTCAGCAAGGTTTTGTAAGCACAGGATTAGCTCTATTCAATGTCTTGTCTCTTGTGATTAAAATTAGCTTTCTACCTTGCTAGACTGGCATCCAAAGTATTTGTTAGTTGCAGCAATATAATTGCAATGTTTATATTTAGAATATACATATTGTTAGTGTACTTGATCAACTCTGTAAAACTTACCTAGAATTTATCTTGCAGATACTGATTATTACTTACTGTATTTCAGAGAAAGAAAATGCCATTCTTTATAAATACAACAAAATTGAGAATCAATACTCATACCTTCATAAATTGCATGTGGAAGTAGAGCTGTCCATGGGGTTGCAATAGTGGATATGAAACTTAGATTCTTGCCTGTTTTGACCACGTTTCATAGAAAAGGCTGCAGCCCTGTTCTCCTTTTTTTCTTTTAATTTTGCCACTATGTTAACTTGCTATGTGAACATTTGGTCACAGATACTTTTTGAATAATCTTAGCCTTTCCCTTGTCCTTAGTTATTCATAGTTCTCATCTTTTTTCACTTTCCACACACATGCAGGAGGTATCTACAGCCAGGTTTCTTTAGCTTAAAGCATATGCTTTATGTTTCCATTTCTGTACCTTGTAGGAGCTTACACTATAGATTAGCTCTATTCATTTTCCCTTAAAAGCAGCAGATGTTGCAGGTGATTCTTTTCAAAGACAGAGATTGTCTTACTGAATGATTTTTTTCCCTTAAATATAGAGAACAGTAATTTGAATAAATTTCCTAATACTCACGATTTAAGTACCTAACTCGTGATCTTTTGGCACTATGAGGAAGGAATCAGTCATGTAAATGTCTCCATGACTGCAAACAAAAGAGTCTCTCCTATGTTTTGAGCAGGTTTGCATTTGTCTGCCTGAAAGCGTGTTTTGTTCTTCCCTGCAAATATATAATTTTCCTTACAAATCTTGTTAAAGCACATTTTTGCCGTCACCATCATAGTAAAACTACTACAACAGGTTTGCTAGATAGCCTGTGCAAACCTGTAGGGAGGAAATGGAGAAGTCCTTTTGTGGCGGTTAATACTAATAAATCGTTCTGTATCATCTCTTTTTTGCTGTATTGTGTACTGTGCCTAGAAATGTGGGACTGATCTTAAGAGTGAGAATTGCTAGCAAAGGTAATTAGTAATCATGTCTGGGTTTAATTTGTTTTGTTTTGCTAAAGAAGCTCTTGATTAAGTAAGTTCTATGAAGTAAACAAGTACCCTTTCATGCAAAAAAATCTCTGCCTGTGACAAAGAAAGAGCGAAGGTGTTCCACTCATGTGAAGTACTTCCTTCACAGTATGGAAATAAGACCATTCTTAGAATGAGCAATCACAGATCTTGTAAATATACCTGCATCTTCATAAAACACCTATCACACTTGTATTTTAATATGGTTATCTTTAATTTTTAAGTATTTATATTGTTATTAGTATGGTGGATTAATCCAAGTAATTTAAGCACCAATAATACAATATATGCCTGCATCCACAACCTCGATTCTTTAGAGTCTTGCTGAGTTCAATCCTCACTTTGGAAGTTCATCAACTTAAGTTAGTTTAGATGTGGAAATGGTGTCTAGACTTCTGCCCATTCTGAGCAAGTTTATGCCTAACTTCTGCCAAAACTAGTTTGAGATCTGGAAACAAGGTGTTGGTTGCCTATGTTTGCTGAAGAACTTGTTCTGTTAAACATTCTGAAAGCATATCTCACATATATGTAAAACTACTTCCCTCACAATATTAATTGCATTTTCAGAAAAATATGCTTATCTGTGTTATCTAATAGGAGACACTGAAATAACTGTGCTGGACAAGCTCTTGAAAGATAGTTGGTGGTATTTTCTTTAGGTGGAAGACAGAATAGAGTAGCAATGCATCTTTTTGTTATTCTTTTCCCCAGTGAACTAACTATGTATATTCATGCTAGCACATTAGAACTTTGAAAATTAAATTGCATATAATGTCTTTTCTAAATCACACATATCTAATACTTGAACAGAGTAAGTCTTCTGAATCAACATTTTTTTAAATTCTCTTTGGTTTCATGTTGATACCCTCATATGCAAGACTAGGGACTTGCATAAGGAAAAAGAAACAGATAAGATCTTCCTTTAGTCACAGGCATCAAAGAGAGAAATATGCCAGGCTTAAGAGTCCATTGGGTCTTCATTGATTTAATGTCAGGTTTTCCCCGTGTTACAGTTTATGAGAGCTTCAGGCTTAGAAAGGCGTGGCTCATTTTAAGCTGATCCAAATCCTCGCTGCCATGATTGTATCCTACTCCTTCCTCTCTAGCATCAGCAGTACTACCCACACTGCATGGAGTTGACATTTAGGGAGCTTCCTAGTGAGCCAGTTCAGGAATTTGTTTATATTTGTAAAATAATTAGGGGTTTTAGCCAGTTTGGTTCCCCAAGCTGTTGCCATGTGCAAGTTTTTAGGGCATAAAATGCTCTAATCATTCATCTGTGGGGAATTCTGAGGTAGGTTCTGTTTTCATCAAGCTGTTTCAGCTTTATCCTCCTCTTTCATCTGCTTATGCCTATTCTGTCCCTCTCATTGCCTCTCAAAAGAAAAAAAGTAAGCACTTTGAATACTCCATGGATGTAAGTTGCTGCAGGTGAAGTCACTGTTCCCTGTGAACAGTTTTTTAAAGAGATCTTCATTCACTGTTCTAAGAAAATAAATCAGTTCATGGTGGCATTGAAGCTGACCATAAAACCAGAGACAATAATTGGGCACCTCGTTTAGATTATCAGGTTTTCTGGTGTTCTGAAAGTATCTGCCTAGTTCTACTAGGAAAAACATAGTTAGATTTAACCCTAGCTAACTCCAGGCAAAAGGCTGGCATTCTCTCTTACTTCTGTAGCATTTAAAGTCAGCTAAGCTAAGTCTGACTCTTAATTCAAGTTTAGGCAAATCTCAAGAAATGTCTGCAGTTTATCTCTTAAATGAAGATGACAAGACAGTGCCAAAAGTTTTACTATGCAAGGATGTTTTATAAATATTCATGGCTAAATGTAAGCAAGTCTTGTTACTGATAGGTTGGACTTGATGATCTCGAAGGTCTTTTCCAACCTGGTTAATTCTATTCTCTATTCTCTATTCTCTATTCTCTATTCTCTATTCTCTATTCTCTATTCTATTCTATTCTATTCTATTCTATTCTATTCTATTCTATTCTATCCCACTTTGTTTTTGAAAGCTAAATGCTTCCATGCACGGTAGCAGCATCTATAAAAATGGAATGGAATTATGAAAAGGACTTTGTCACTTGAATCCAGCAACATTAATTATGCCTCTGTTGTGGGGGTTGAACTAGATGTTTCTTAAAGTTCCCTTCCAATATGAAACATTATCTGGTTCTGTGTTTATCCTGAACTGATATTGTCTGCTGCTATTGCTTTCTTAATCTGTTCATTGGTGTTCTGTAGTTCATTAATTTAATTAAGATACTATAAATTTTGTAAATTCATTATGTAACGGCACACTTACTACTTTAAAACTCCAACCCGGTCCGATTTAAATTTCTGTCTTCCACTATCAGTTAATATCCTTACTGAAACATGAGATAAAGTGGATATAAAAGCCTTCAAAATATTTCTGCTGATAATTTTACAACCTGATCACTACCAAAGGTGGCAAACTATATTTTGGGTTTTGTTAATTAATGTTTGTATTTTTGTGTGTGAAATAGTGTGTGGTTTTCAAACTCTCTTTTCTGCAAATAAAATATATATTTTGCTGAACAAATGTGCAGTGACTTAACTGATTCATTCTTTTGTTTACAGTTCAGTTCATGAACTATTCAGTACACAAGAGTCATTTCAGACTCAGTCATCAAAGTACTTAAGCACCTACTTAACTTCTATTAGTTTTAGCAAGTGTCAAAGCCAATGGAGTCATTCACAAGGTGCAATGTTTCAAGGTTGTGGCTCAGTCTACAAACAAACTGAAAGCCATGCATACACCTAAGTGCTTATATAAATGGGAGCATAAAGACAAAAACATAAAACTGTTTAAGCAACTATTTTTCAAATATAAAAAGGAAATAAATTTTGCTCATGCATGTTGCCCATGTAGCTATGAACATCAGCAGAAAACCAAACACACACACCACCACCACCAAAATTTGTTAAAATTGAGTTGATATATGGTCATTATAGATCTGTGCAACCTCTGGATAATGTCCAACCATATATGCTACATAGCTTGACATATTCTCCCCTGAAGATTTTGCCATCAAAGGCTTTACATGTGAGTTCATTTAGTGCTCTCACATTTTTCTATAAATTATTTTTCCTTTTATATTGCTTTTGTGTAGCATAAAATCTGCAAATAGTGCAGTGAATATTGGGCAATACAGAATATGAATGTAGATGAGTTCAGCAACGTTTAAGCACACCAGTAGTTCATTCATTTTGCCAAATACCAAATTATGTAACATCTATATGTGGTAGCTGATCTCTAGCCTTTGAACAGATCTCATTTCCAGATTGTGTTTGCTATGATTCTGATGATTTCTCTGGAGCGGATGACTTGTCATGTAGTTCTGTTGAGGATGAAAATTTTAGAAAGCCAGGGTTTGATGCACAGTCATTCTGGTACCCAAGTTTCAGACTGATGTAATTTTAGAAATTCTATACAGGTAAAATTAGGGTAATTTAATTACATGTAAAACCTGACAGCTGGAATTCAAGCCAATACCATGTCAGGAGATAAGTAACTGACACACTGACAGTTTCCTGTGAGTCCCCAGAGAATGAGAAACAGTGGCTTGAATCAGAGGAAAATTTCATTTAGGAAGAAGAGAGACTTTTAAAGTCAGTAAAATAAATGGAGCATTCTTGTGCCAGAACGCAGTACATCTAGAAATCAGGTCACATCCATTACGAGGCAGAGAAATTATTTTTTATAATTAACAAACTCACTATATCAAGGCTTATACCTGAAAGTTTCTTAACATGTATACCTCTTTTTTTCCATGATTATTTTTCTTCATCCACCCATCTACTTCTTATAGGCACAGGGATATTTCTATGAGGCTTTGTATGAGCTATAATCTACATACTGTTGGGGTTGGCTGGTTTGTTGGTAGGTTTGTTGCAATTAGTTAGTAACAGCACACTTTAAGTGTTGCAAGATCAATGTTTAGATACTGATTCAAACACAGTGGAAATTAACATGAATTTTACACTCACTGATGTCCAAGATTACTAGATAATATACTTCTGTAAAAGAAGAAATTACAGGAAAATGGTGTGTAGTTCTGATGTTTTCCTCTCTCTATTTTAGGAAATTTCACAAAATGTATTATGTGCTTGTTCACATTTCCTATGATGTATATATCTATATATAAAAATCAACAGCTGTAAGTTGTATTTAAAGTTACTTTTATTATTATATCTTGGAATCCAGTTTTAAACATGCCAAGTGTTTTCCTTGTCATTAATGTAGGCAATTCTTGTAATATTTTAAGTTGAAATGCTGTGGACACTTTTTTGCATGTGTATTGTTATTCATCTTGTGCAAAAGGTTTTCACTGTCTCTAACTGTAGCTTTTTTTCCTGTTGAGGTATATTTGCAGGTAATGGAAAATACAGGTGGAAGATTAGAAGATTGTACTGGAACTGTAGATAACTCTCTAGCTACTGCTGTCCTTTGTAAGTGTAATGGGTGATCCTGCTTATGTTGAAAATGAGCTGAGTTTTGCTATTGATTTCACAGGGCTCACCATCTGGGGGATGAAGCTGACCTCTAATCAGCACCCTACAGAGCAAGAGAGACCTCTTACTAGTTTTCTATTGAAATGAATTCTGAGGTTTTGTTTTCAGCCATGGCTTGTCTCTTCACAGTTGCCAGCTGCCCCAGATGGGCTTCATAAGACACACACTTGGGTTCACAGCCTCTGCTGAACATCCTGCTTCTCTGTTTATAGCTATACGTGAGAAGGGGAACCTCTATTCCTTTTGATCTGATATTCTAATGTATAAACAGATGCAGAAGAATAAAGTGATGACCTTTCTTTTAGGTATGGCATAACACGTACTTTTTTCAAGATTTTTGATCCTTAATAGTATGTATTAATTTGTATATTTTACATAATGTATCTGTGATCTATATTATCCACTGTGTCTGCACTCACTTTTTTCCCACATTTAAATTTAGTTCTTATTGGTGATCTGCTTTCAGGTCGGCCTGTGTTTGTCTGCAACCATCTAGCTAGAAATAGAAGGGTGGAAAATAGAGTTTAGGGGGAGAGGACAAAAAACATAATACTCCTTCTGCACTTATTTTAGAAATGTTGGCATCCTGTAAAATAACATTATTTTCATTTTGAACAGTTTATATTTTTCTTATTTCTTTTTCCTGTATGTTTTCTGTGTCATGAAATCCACACATATATATAATCTATTTTACTAAATAAACCCCAACTAACTATATGGTGTTTGGGTGGGTGGTTTTTTTTTTGTTGTTTGTTGTTGTTAATTCTATTTCAACCTTGGGCTGCATTCAACTACATGGTAGGTCCTGTAGCATGAGGATATGAGGATATGGTTCTGATCTTTGTTTGGTTACTCTTCTATTGTGACTGTTATTCTTCAGATACTTTACTGCCTTAACTACAATATCAGTGGTGCTGCTTTCATGTAATAAGAAACCATATGCTGTGTGTTTCTTATCTGCTTCCATTTTTACACACCCTTTCATTAGACAACCAAGCACTCTTCATGCCTAGAACAAGGTTCATATCTCCCAATGGCACTTACGCAGCTGATAAGGCTGCTACTCAAAAATTAATAGAAAACTGTGCCAGATGGCTTCATCTCAATTAAAAAGGATACACAAATTCAGTGCAGAAAAGCATAATATGTGAAAAATGACAAATGTAAATAATAATTGCAGAGATGTAGGCCAAGGAGATTTTTCATATTTAAAACACTTTCCAGAGTGAAATGCAAAGTGGGTGGGATAGTGAGTGTCATGGCAGCACTTCCAGGTGACACAGCTGAGGAGAGCTGCTGAGGATTTCTGAATCCTGGAGACAGCTTCTCAAAGGAGATTAGCACGGTTTCCTTTTCCAGCTTCCTTATAAACTTCTAGTTGGGAATGGCAGATTAGCATTTCACTAGGGACAAAGAAGCCCAGTCTATAAGAAATTACTGAAGAGATAAATTGAATTTGAACATACCATGGCTTACAACATAACTTTCCACTCATCTCTGTCCATTTCAAAAAACACTGGCAATAAGTGTACACATAGTGGCATTTTTTTGTGTGGAAATGCATCCGTGATGCCTGTGGTTTATGTAAGCTTTGGGTGACATAGACTCCAGATATGAATCTAATTCTAAAATTAATGGAATTAATCCCAGCTGCTGTATGAGCCTACCAGTGGTGAGGCTTTGCTTGACCTTCTTTTTACAAATAGAGAAGGGCTGGTGGGAGATGTGGTGGTTGGAGGTTGTCTGGGGTCCAGCAACCACAGAATAATTGAGTTTTCAATATGCAGTCAAGCTAAGAGGGGCAGCAACAAAACCTCCACTCTGGACTTCCGGAGGGCAGACTTCAGGTTACTCAAGGAACTCAGAAGATATCTTGGGAAACAGCTCTTAAAAACAAAGGGGTTCAGGAGGGCTGGACCTACTTCAAGAAAGAATTCTTGAAGGCACAGGAACAGGCGGTGCCAATGTGCCGGAAGATGAGCCGCCTGGGTAGAAGGCCAGCCTGGATGGGCAATGAATTTCTGAGTGAATTAAAGGAAAAAAAGAGGGTGTATCATCTTTGGATGGAAGGAGAGGTAACCCATTAAATGTTTAAGGATGTTGCTAGGTCACGCAGGAAAAAAATTAGAGAGGCAAAAGCCCATTTACAGCTTTGACTGGCTGCTGCTGTGAAGGACAACAAAAAATCCTTCTACAAATATATTAATGGCAAAAGGAGGGGCAAGTACAACCTCCACTCCTTAGTGGACATGGACGGGAATATAGTACCTGAAGATGAGGAAAAGGCAGAGGTACTTAACACCTTCTTTGCCTCAATTTTTACTAGCAGGACAGAATGTCTTCCGGACAGCTGCCCTGCAGAGCTGGCAGATGGAGCCAGGGAGCAGCATAGTTCCCCTGTGTTCCAGGCAGAGGTAGTTAGAGATCTCCTCAGCCGCTTGGATCTTCACAAGTCCATGGGACCGGATGGGATCCATCCTAGGGTGCTGAGAGAGCTGGCAGATGAGCTGGCCAAGCCGCTCTCCATCATTTTTCAGCAGTCCTGGCTCACTAGAGAGGTCCCAGATGACTGGAAGCTGGCCAGTGTGATACCTATCAACACAAAGGGCCGGTTGGATGTGCCAGGGAATTATAGGCCTGTCAGGCTGACCTCAGTGCCAGGCAAGATTATGGAACAGGTCATCTTGAGTGCAATCACACAGCACTTACACGATGGCCAAGGGATCAGGCCCAGCCAACATGGATTTAGGAAGGGCAGGTCCTGCCTGGCCAACGTGATTTCTTTCTATGATCAGGTGACCTGCCTGGTGGATGTGGGGAAGGCTGTGGATGTAGTCTATCTGGGCTTCAGAAAGGCCTTTGATACCATCCCCCACAGCAAACTTCTGGCCAAGCTGTCAGCCCATGGCTTGGACAGGAGCACTCTGAGCTGGGTTAGGAACTGGCTGAAGGGCTGAGCCCAGAGAGTGATGATGAATGGTGCCACATGCAGCTGGCAGCCAGTCACTAGTGGTGTCCCCCAGGGATCAGTGCTGGGCCTCATGCTCTTTAATATCTGGATGATCTGGATGAGGGGATTGAGTCCATCATCAGTAAATTTGCAGATGACACCAAGCTGAGGGCAGGTGTTGATCTGTTAGAGGGTAGGAGAGTGCTGCAGAGGGACCTTGACAGACTGGACAGATGGGCAGAGTCCAAGGGCATGAGATTTAACACATCTAAGTGCTGGGTTCTACACATTGGACACAACAACCCCATGCAGTGCTACAGGCTGGGGTCAGAGTAGCTGGAGAGCAGCCTGGCAGAAAGGGACCTGGGGGTATGGGTTGATAGTAGGCTGAACATGAGCCAGTAGTGTGCCCAGGTGGCCAAGAAGGCCAATGGCATCCTGGCCTGCATCAGGAACAGAGTGGTCAGCAGGTGCAGGGAGGTCATTCTCCCCCCATATTCAGCACTGGTTAGGCCACACCTTGAGTCCTGTGTCCAGTTCCGGGTCCCTCAGTTTAGGAAAGATGTCGAGTTGCTGGAACATGTCCAGAGAAGTGCAACAAAGCTGGCAAGAGGTCTGGAGCACAAGCCCTGCGAAGAGAGACTGAGGGAGCTGGGGTTGCTTAGCCTGGAGAAGAGGAGGCTCAGAGGAGACCGTATAGCTTCTACAATTACTTGAAGGGAGGCTGTGGCCAGGTGGGGGTTGGTCTCTTCTCCCAGGCAGCCAGTACCAGAACAAGAGGACACAGTCTCAAGCTGCGCCAGGGGAGGTTTAGGCTGGATGTTAGGAAGCAGTTCTTCACAGAAAGAGTAATTGGCCATTGGAATGGGCTGCCCAGGGGTGTGGTGGCATCACCATCACTGGAGGTGTTTAGGAAGAGAATTGATGGGGTACTTGGTCCCATGGTTAGCTGATCAAATAGCATTGGGTAATGGGTTGGACTTGATGATCTCAAAGGTCTTTTCCAACCTGGTTAATTCTGTTCTATTCTAAAATTTAGTGGAGATGCATCTGGGTTCATTTGTTATCTCTAGTATCTGAATTTGAGCAGGTGGAACTTGGGCAATCTTGAAAAGAATGAAATTACTGTAATTCAGAATTAAATGTAGGTAAGGGGATACAGGGATTTCACAAACAAACGTTGATGAAGTTATAGAAGTTTGTCTCTAAAAATGCTGAGATACAAGTTCTAGGGTACAGACGATTAGGGGAACACCTGGAGATTTGTTTCTGAGTGAATTTTGCTCTTTAGGCTGGACAGCTAACAACCTCTTTTTTCTATCAGTGGAAATACCTGACTGTGCCAGGCTGTGCCCCCAGTAAATGCCACAATGAGGATCTTAACAAAGGCACACGCAGGCAGGTTTTCAGAAGTTAGGAAATCAAGAGCTGAGGACATGAAAATCATATTATGGTTGTGATACAGATAGCAGAGTGACAAGGCTAAATCGAAAGATGAATATATCAAATATTCATGTGGTAGGGTGAGAAAAATTCTCCCCCACACACAAAGAAACCACAGCTAACTCAGTCGGAAAAGCAAATTAAATAAGCTGTATTTACATGCATAAATGGAATGCAATGAATATGTACACAAATATATAGTATTTACAATATATACAGAAATATACAGCAATGAATGTAATGCAGAAAAACTTTTTCCCTCCAGCTGGCCAGGGGGTTCCCTGAACCCCCCTCTCTCCCTCCCTACCTCCCTTTTTTCCCAAAAAGGGTTAGAGAGAGAGAGAAAGGGAATTAAGGAGAAAAATTCTGTTAGCTCAAAGAGTATGCAAGGATTAGTTTTCTTATCTGGTTAGCTTTGTTAATTCAAGGTCGCTTCTGTCCGGCAAAGCTGTTGCTTCAGAGGGAGAAACAGGCCCACACGAACAAAGGGACAAGTACACAATGAGCACAGACTAAGCTGGCAGAACTTAAACTTAAAGTTGCATTCTACCAATCTACCAATGAAATTAGTTTAGACTATCTTGTTGATATTTAAATATCAAAAACACTCAGCCAGAGTGTTCAGCAACTTTCTCTTTCTTAAAGGCACAGTACTCTTCTGCCCTGGTATTTGGGATTGAATAACTTTTACTTGACCATTGATTTATATTCTGTTCATTATAAATATTGAAGGTCTTCAACAGGGTAGTCTGTTGTCCTACCAAAATTATTTCCTTTGTAATATTTGATAGGGGGAAAATAGCACAAAGATGTCTTGCACATTTGAGAAGAGATGTAAGAATAATTGCTGATATTGTTTCTGAGATTCAGTGAGAAGTGTTTATCACTATTTTTAAAAGAACAGCTAGCATTTATTTAGCAGTGTTACAAATATCACTTATCTTAATCTTATTACATCATATTTTATTTTAATTTTTATTTCTATTTCTACAAAATCTGTAGTTATTTGCTGAACATAATATGATAACTTTGATATTAATTTAAAGTTTTTTGACAGAAAGGTTCTGTTGGAATGCTAACTTTAGAGAAGGTTTCAAATGCTGACAATTTAATCTCCACATCTATATTCTGGGATTCTGAGCAGGATAAAATCTTTAATGAATTTTAATGGCATCAGATGGCAACTTGAACCCTTCCTTGGATAAATCAATTTCAAATTTATTTTTCAGTTGGGCCTTGCTTCATGAAAGAAAATAAGTGTGTATTTCAGTTTAAGCTTATATATGAAGTCAGTAGGAACTAAAGAAACATTTAAGTGCTTTGTTGACTAACCAAAACTGAGGCACATACTTAGCATTAAGTCCTTTAGTAGATTGAAAGTCTAATAATTTAAATGTTTTCACCAGTTGTGGTGAGAGTAGAGTGAAAGAAGAAGAAAAAAATTACCTTGATCTCACCAAACCATTTAAATTATAGGCATGGCTTTCTAAGAACCATTTGTACCAAATCTGCAGAATGCAGCTTCTAACTACATAGCTTTATAACATGTAACATTAATTTAATTGGGTGTAGAGTTGGTTTCTGCTGATCCAAAATCATGCAATAAGCACAGAAAAGGGATTACTTCTTAAAAAGTATCACACTGATGGTTTATGAGAGTGGATAACCATTTGACTGATTGAAAATATGCACTCATGACAGATTCAATTTCAAGTATTTCTTTAGCATCCCAATTTATTATTTTTGAAAGATGTACTAAACTTTGCTTTCACAAAATAGTGAAAAACCTGAAAGTAGACATACTGATGCAAAGGAAATACGACAGTAGAAATGTACATTTTTGTGGGTTTGTTTACTGAAAATATAAAACCATATTTTGCCAAATGAACCCACAGTGCGGCGCAGAAATAAAAGACTAGCAAATGATACATCAGTGACACATGTAGATCTCTATGCTAAGGTATTCCAAAAATTTAAATATTTTCTATTGGTCCACCCATGTTAATGCCATCTAAAGAACTGGGCCCCTCCCTATTACAAAAATACCATAAGATGTCCTTAGAAGTGAGATCTCAAAATAACACTATAGTGATATAAATATCCTGTTCTGAGAAGTGTTCCTACTGCAACTATGACAGTCATTCAAGGCTATGAGATTACCTCTTCTGCAGTTTATCTAGTAAGGTGTAGGGAACTATTTTAAGATGGGGAAAACTATATGACCTCTTCAGTGCTTCAAGATCTTTTGCTATACTGCAGGTAGATTTCTGGTGATGTCTATTTGTTCTTACTTAGCAGAGTTTCATATTCTTACAATAAGGAAATCTTCATATCAAAACTTTTGCAAAAATTGTGTATGATGCCTTCGAAACCCCCAAATTATGAAGCCACTATTTTTTTCTTTAGTTTTTGCTTTTGTACCATATAAACATGAAAATATTCTACAACCTATCAGTCTGTTTCAGTATTCCTGCTTTTTGTAGGTTTATGATAATGAAAATCAGATATTTTCTGAGTAGTTCATTTACCTGACAGAGAACTTTAGAGCTAGGCTAGAATCAGAATTTATATTGACATATTTTATTCTGAAACAAAATGCTTCAAATTTAAATCAAACATCACTTAAGGGTCTAGCAGGTTATTTTTCCTTTAGACACACATTTGGTAATTACTTGAGTGCCTTTGTGCCAGTTATACATTGCTCTTCCTCAAAAGCATATAATTACAATGTAAGATGTCATGCTGTCATGGGGGTCAGAGTGGCTGGAGAGCGGCCAGGCAGAGAGGGATCTGGGGGTGCTGGTTGATGGGAGGCTGAACATGAGCCTGCAGTGTGCCCAGGCAGCCAAGAGGGCCAATGGCATCCTGGCCTGCATCAGGAAGAGTGTGGCCAGCAGGAGCAGGGAGGTCATTCTGCCCCTGTATACAGCACTGGTTAGGCCACACCTGGAGTCCTGTGTCCAGTTCTGGGCCCCTCAGTTTAGGAAGGATGTTGTCTTGCTGGAACGTGTCCAGAGAAGAGCAACGAAGTTGGTGAGGGGTTTGGAAGACAAGCCCTATGAGGAGAGGCTGAGGGAGCTGGGGTTGCTTAGCCTGGAGAAGAGGAGACTGAGGGGTGACCTTATTGCTCTCTACAACTACCTGAAGGGAGATTGTAGACAGGCAAAGGTTGGTCTCTTTTCCCAGGCAGGCAACAGCAAAACAAGAGGACACAGTCTCAAGCTGCACCAGGGGAGGTTTAGACTGGATGTTAGGAGGAAGTTCTCTACAGAGAGAGTGATTGCCCATTGGAATGGTCTGCCCGGGGAGGTGGTGGAGTCACCATCATTGGAGGTATTCAGGAGGTGACTTGATGGGGTGCTTGGTGCCATGATCTAGTTGTTTAGGTGGGTTGGATTGGTTGATTGGTTGGGCACGATGATCTTGAAGGTCTCTTCCAACCTGGATTTATTGAATTGTATTGTATTGTGTTGTAGCTGTATGTATTGTATTGTATTGTAGCTGTATGTTTGATTCTCTTTTAGGAATCTCATCTAAAACTGATTTTTTTCACTGTTTAAATGTTTTAAACAGCCATATTTATTCCAGGCAGGATACATCTTTCTGAACAAAATTCCAATGTGGGCAAATAAGCAGCATACAAAATCAAGATGGATGGAAATGCAGGTGTATTATTACCTTAACCCCTGGGGCTAAATAAGAGTTAGGCCAAGTCAAGCAGTTTTCAGCTGATAATTTCTTTTCCCCGTATCCCCTTCCACTTGTCCTCTCAGTTACACCACTACTTGGTGAACTGTTCTGGCTAAGTCATCAGGCTGAAAACTAAAGTAATAGAAAGAAAGGATTTTTTTTCAGACTCACCAGTTCCTTGGTTTGGGCCACCACAGATGTGCAAAAAGAAAATAAATGTTGAAGAGATGGTCAGAAATAGAGGATGTATGAGAACCATGTGACATGGTGCTACAGCTGAAGGAAGCCATGTAAAGATGACCTCACAGATTATTTTTGTCAAACAATTTCTTGCCATGTCTCACTACAGAATATAGTGGAGTTACACTACCTGTGTTTTCTCCTGATTCCAGGTATCATCTAAAGCTATTTGGCAAGAATACGGTTTAAAACCAAAACAAGTAGAAAGCAAACAAAACCAGCTTACATTTACTAATCTACATTTAATTATGAAATCCATTGTTTTACCTAAGAAATTGTCTTTTTCATCAAAATTAATTGCAATAGTCCGAAAAGACACATAAACAGTACAATTTGTTTGTAGTAATTTCTAGCATTCTTTGGACTGCATTCACAGTTGAATCTTGAACTGTAATCCTCAACAATGTACTCCATGAGTTGATTCCAAGTGAAGTGATTTATTTGTATTCCTATTTGTTTTGCATTCCTATAGTGCATTATCTACCTTTTATAACACAGACATGTCTTTTTTCATCTTTTTTTCTTGTTTTGGCCTTATACTCACAAGTCTTTGGAAAGAACCCGTCTTGATACAATTGAGAACGAAATCTGACATTCTAATGTCTATTTATTTTGTTGCAATCTTATCTCTATAATCTCTCATCAGAGCCAGATTCAAGCCAATCTTTAATTCTTTTTACCAGTCATAGTTCTTTATAGGTTTTGTCTTTGAAACACATTGTCACAAATATTGGACAGGTCTCTATATGAATTTCTTAGCAGTTATTATCAAGGTGCTAATATATTTTCTGGTTTTTTATATTTTTTCATTCCTTTTTCCATTATTTCACATTTCTGTTTTTCCTGTCATTAACAATTCTTTTCTTTCTTCTGTAATTGCATTTCACCCTTTATAAAGTAAAATATGTGAAATCTGCCATGGCTGTTATTTTGAAGACTAGAATTTGCCCTACTTTAAAATGCATCTTAAGTTCCTGTATTAGGTTTTGTCCATCCTCCCAATGTATTTAATGTTTCTTTCTATGTATTTCTCCCTGTATTTAATCCATATCATCAATCTGGACTATAAACAGTCTGTTTTCAAGTTCTCACTACTTTTTATTGTTTAGTATCCTACAAACTTATGTACCCTCCCTTCTATCAATTTTTTTTTTATTTCTGTAAAGGGTTTAACAACTGCTGGTATATTTCAGTCATTCTCACTCACAACTCTCTTTCTGCTATTTTAATTTATTTCACCTTCTGCACTGGCATTTCTATCTCTTTGTGTCTTGCATATGTGTCATTAAAAGTGTATTGATTCAAAGTTTTACTTATTTTTCAGAAATATAAATATCAGATTTCCTATGCTATTGTCCTTCTCTGTCTTTCTCATCCATTTGCCATGTATTTATCAGCTGAAGCCTTATTTTTTGTCACAATATGTTGTGCAAAAATTCCCTTTGAGTGATTGATGATTTGGTTAATTTTTGTTATAATTTATGATAAATGAGTGTTATTTAAATACAGCAGGTGGCTTTCCCTAAAAAAGATAAGCACATCATGAAAAAGTTAGATTTTTTTTTTCATTCTGGAGTAAAGGGTGGAACAGAGCCCATAGTTATCCATACTCAGGATTTTGGAAGCAGTGAAGTCATGCAAGTCATAAAGTCATACCAATCTGGTGGGAATTTTTAACTCAGGTGCAATGACAGCTAATGCACCAATTCTGTTTCTGTGTTGGGTGAGGTGAATATATTAATGCTATTGGGCCCTGCAGTTTTGATCTTTGTGTGGGAATCTTTTTAAAAAAACAGCAGTGAGTGCCATTTGGAAATAAAAATTCAGACAAAGGGGAGAAAGATGGTGGCAGAATAGAGTATAAGACATAGAAGTCATTATATATACCTGGACCTCAGCAAGGCCTTTGACACCGTCCCCCACAGCAAACTCCTGGCCAAGCTGGCAGCCCATGGCCTGGACAGGAGCACACTGCATTGGGTTAGGAACTGGCTGGAGGGCCGAGCCCAGAGAGTGATGATGAATGGTGCCACATGCAGCTGGCAGCCAGTCACTAGTGGTGTCCCCCAGGGATCAGTGCTGGGCCCCATGCTCTTCAACATCTTTCTTGATGATCTGGATGAGGGCATGGAGTCCATCATCAGTAAATTGCGGACGACACCAAGCTGGGGGCAGGAGTTGATGTGCTGGAGGGCAGAGAGGCTTTGCAGAGGGACCTTGACAGGCTGGACAGATGGGCAGAATCCAAAGGCATGAGATTTAACACATCCAAGTGCCGGGTTCTGCACATTGGCCACAGCAACCCCATGCAGTGCTACGGGCTGGGGTCAGAGTGGCTGGAGAGCTGCCAAACAGAAAGGGACCTGGGGGTGCTGGTTGATGGGAGGCTGAACATGAGCCTGCAGTGTGCCCAGGCAGCCAAGAGGGCCAATGGCATCCTGGCCTGCATCAGGAAGAGTGTGGCCAGCAGGAGCAGGGAGGTCATTCTGCCCCTGTACACCACACTGGTTAGGCCACACCTGGAGTCCTGTGTCCAGTTCTGGGCCCCTCAGTTTAGGAAGGATGTTGACTTGCTGGAACGTGTCCAGAGAAGAGCAACAAAGTTGGTGAGGGGTTTGGAAGACAAGCCCTATGAGGAGAGGCTGAGGGAGCTGGGGTTGCTTAGCCTGGAGAAGAGGAGACTGAGGGGTGACCTTATTGCTCCCTACAACTACCTGAAGGGAGATTGTAGACAGGCAGATGTTGGTCTCTTTTCCCAGGCAGGCAACACCAGAACAAGAGGACACAGTCTCAGGCTGTGCCAGGGGAGGTTTAGACTGGATGTTAGGAGGAAGTTCTATACAGAGAGAGTGATTGACTATTGGAATGGTCTGCCTGGGGAGGTGGTGGAGTCACCATCATTGGAGGTATTCAGGAGGAGACTTGATGGGGTACTGGGTGCCATGATCTAGTTGTTTAGGTGGGTTGGATTGGTTGATAGGTTGGACACTATGATCTTGAAGGTCTCTTCCAACCTGGATTTATTGTATTGTATTGTATATAGTCTGCTGCTTTAACTGCCTCTTGCAGCCAAAGATAGCCATTTCCACCTCTGGCCTCACTGCGCTCTTCACAGCAATACTGAAGTCACTTCATTATTAAACTTTGTCTGGCAAAATACCCTGGAGAAAAGTCCTGCAGTGAAGGTGTGAAATATTGCCACTAAATGAAAAGAAATAGCTTCAGGCTTCCTAATCTGTTTTGAGGTTGTGAACAGTCCTGTGTTTGATCCTTGCATCACTTGCTTCACAAAATAGGCTACTCAATAACCATTTCTTCTGCTCTGTATGATTCCTTGGTTCATAACATTCTGTGCCAGCTTAAGGAGACTGAATGATGCCAGAGGGGCAACAAACCAGTCTTCCATACTGCAGGGTAAAGAGTTCTACATGCCAGGGCTCCTCCTAAGCTGACTTTCAAAATAAATCAGGCAGTTCTAGAATTCCAGAAATAATTCCTGCACTGTGTAATAGAAGATTCATGGATGAAATAATGTATGTCCTGATTCTCTAAGTGCTCTTCACAGTTTATGAGAACTGCTAATTGATAAGTAGAATTCGGCTTCTGTGTAAGACTTCTTGATCATCCGTAGGACTAAGCAGCACTGGATTGTTAATGCTCTTTAGCACATTCCCAAGTCCTTATTATTGTGAAAGCGAAGCACGCTATGTCAAATGATTCACTTGAGAACAAGTCTTTTGATCTAGTTTACCATTTACAAATAGAACTTAAAAGTCAACCTGGTTTAGGCAGCCTGAAGAATGTGGCCCACACTCTTTCCATATTATTTCTCATTAGATGTTCTTTCTCCCACACTTTATTATTTTCCCTAATATTTCACTTTTTTACTCCTAATTACATTCTGCTGAGTGTATGCTCTGTCCCATTACCTCTCTTCCTCTCTTTTCATGCCTCTTAGAGTCTTTATTGATTTTAAGTTGGTTGGACTTGTTAGGTTGGACTTGACTTAAGCTAGGTTGGACTTGATGATCTTTGAGGTCTCTTCCAACCTTGGTGATTCTGTGATTCTGTAAAGGTCATTGTTATTGTTTTGAATTGAATTAGAAAACATACTTTGATAAATAAAGGGCTGGATATAGAAGTAGTTGTTCAAATCTTCTCTTCTGTTGACCAGAAATGACCCACTCTTCTGCTTTTCCCAGGTAATAAATTATCATTGTTTTAAAATAATAATAAAATAGTGCTTTAAAGTAATTTGTTCTGAGGATTGCTTTTAAAGATGCCTCAAGATTGAAAGTTCAAATGAGCTTGGCTTCTCAGTAAAGTTCTGAGTTTCATTAATGTTCAGTCTCCAGTAATTTCATCCAAGACAGCTGCTGCATAGCTTACTAGGTCAGAAAATCATACTATCGGTGTCCCTATGTGAACATGTGAAGCCAGTTTTCTATTGGGTTGAATTAGAAAAATCTCATAAATTTTATATTTATATTTTCAGGAAGAAGTCACATTGTTTTTCAGTTCTTAAGGATGTGCTCACATTTGAAAGGTCAGAGATTGTCATATGTACTGCTCTGTAGAGTTAATTAGGAGTGATAGTCACAAAAATACCGGGAGTCCCTAACACTGCTTAGGCTTTCAGATTTTCTCTGGATCGTTGTTTTTCCAGAGTAACAAAACCTATACAGATATTTTCCTGATCATTCAACAAATAATGAATAATATTTTCTAGTAAATCTTGTAAATATACCTCGTGTTGTTTTTGTTGCTGTTGTTGTTCATTTTTTTATATTATTTAGATACCTTATTTTTCATTATTTTGGAGAAATGGATAAATAATAAAAAGTGTTTTGTTACATCTGTATCCAAGTTTCATCATGCATACAATTCTAGGACATACTATGCCTTTAATTTATGTACTTTTTGCCAGGTGATTTCATGGTCATTAGCATGCCTTCAGATTGCTACTATAATTAGTTACCATGTAATCTAGAACTTAATAATCACATATAAATTCCCTACTGATTACCCTGTAATCATCTATTTGTTGATTAGAAGACCATGGGGTGAGTATTTCTAGTATTATTCATCTCAATTTACATGATAATCATGTCATGTATTTTTCTTATTTACTTGCTTGGCTATGTTGTATAGTATTTTGTTCTGTTAATAAGATAGTGCCTTTTTATGTTCATCCAATTCAACCCTTACTCAGTGAGTTTCTCTTTACAGGCACTTCTAGTCTGCACTGGTTTTGGACTAGTACACATGAGGCTACTATAACAGGTCAGCCTTTGTTTTCTCTGAAAAGCGCCCAGGCAAGTTTTGAGGCTTCAGGATATGCCGGTGTTTATGTGAAACAGTTACAGTGCTTGTGTCTAGTTTAAATATAGGTGAACCCTGCCCATGCTGAACTAAAAACAGTGAGCTATGGATTTGTGGATCAAGAATGTACACGTATCTGCTCTGAAGATCAGGAGAAGGCAGCATGGTTGGATACTTGGGCAAAGATGAAAGAGGAAAAGAATAAGGTTAATTTAATGCTAAGGATTTACTATAAACTATCAGAAGGCACAGGTGGAGGAGACTATTTTTGTGAAGCTATGCGATGCATTGAAATAGCAGGGGTTTAGTAGATGGTGTTAATTAAATTTGTATGTTGGAAGAGTTATTTTGCTTTTCACATAAGGAGTAATAAATGGTTAGTGCTAGCAGTATTAGATGTGATTCTAAGTAGCCAAACAATACCACTTGAAAATCCAAAGACAGAAGATATGTCATTGTAAATGATTATGATGTATCTGGGATTCTAGAAAGAGAATGCATGTATGGAAAAAGAGAATAAAGGCTGACAGAAGTATATTACAACAGAGGATACTTAGCAGGTTAAGTGCTGCTAGGTAGGGTCTCTTGGAAAGACAAGAGGAGAGATACCTATCAGGGTAGAAAGCTATAATGCACTTAATTAATTAAATTTTGCAACAGCAAAATTTCTCAATTTAAAAAAAAAAGAGAAATTTTAATTAATATTATAAATTAAAGAAATTATCTGGAGTCAATAAGATGAAATCCAGTGAAGAAAAGAAAAAAAAAGGCCCAAACATATTAAGGACTCGGGGATTAAAAATACCCAAGCAAATACAAAATGGGGAATTAGTCCTTAGACAGAAGAATTACAGAAAAGGATTTCTGAAATACTACATACAACAACATAATAAATGTAAATCAACAGTTTGATATATTTTAAAAACCTACACATTTCATTCTAGATGCTATTAGCAGTTGCAGTAATTATTTTGCTTTTTTCCAGATCTATTGAGACCTCAGCTGTAACAATGACGGGTCAAAGGTTGGACTGGATGGTGTTTGATGTCTGTTCCAAACAGATATTTTCTGTGGTTCTGAGATTCTGTCAAATTTTAGAAATTATTGTCTTTGAAAGATGTAGGCAAGTTAGAATGAGTTCATAGTAGTGTTCTAATTCTGAAAGATTTAAACAGTATGATTTCTGAGGACAAGTTAGATGCACTAAGTTCACTCAGGCTAGAAAAATAAGTCTGCAAGAGAATGCATCCTCTGGTATATACATTCTGTTGTATAGTGTAGTATTGTTATCTACTGGCTGAGTTTGCAACAAGAAAGGTTTAAGTTAAACACAAAAAGATTATATTCAAAACACATTGAGAATTAATAACAGGAATAATCTGTCTAGTGTAAAAATAGTATTTCTGTTACTGAATGCTTTGAAAGAGAGATTAGTTGAACATCTATTAAGAACAGTCTAGCCTGCCTCAGTAGAGGAAGAGAGATTCAGGAACTTTTTTGTTCTTATGCCATTCTGACAGGTTCTTTTAAATCAGTATCTTCCTGAACTTGGCCTTTGGAGAGGATTTACCCCTGAATGAGTTGAATGTAGCTAACAGTGGAACTACTAACTGGTGTAAAACTGGTATTCTACAGCTGGACTCTACAGAGTCTAGAAAGCTAGGCCACACCTCAAGTACTGTGTCCAGTTCTGGGCCTCTCAGTTTAGGAAGGACATTGAGACACTTGAACATGTCCAGAGAAGGGCAACAAGGCTGGTGAGGGGCTTGCAACACAAGCCCTATGAGAAGAGACTGAGGGAGCTGGGGTTGCTTAGCCTGGAGAGGAGGAGACTCAGGGGTGACCTTATTGCTGTCTACAACTACCTGAAGGGAGGTTGTAGCCAGGCAGAGGTTGGTCTCTTTTCCCAGGCAGCCAGCACCAGAGCAAGAGGACACAGTCTCAGGCTGTGCCAGGGGAAGTTTAGAGTGGAGGTTAGGAAGAAGTTCTCTACAGAGAGGGTGATTGCCTATTGGAATGGACTACCTGGGGATGTGGTGGAGTCGCTGTCACTGGAGGTGTTCAGGAGACTTGATAGGGTGCTTGGTTGCATGGTTTAGTTGATTAGGTTGTGTTGGATGATAGGTTGGACACTATGATCTTGAAGGTCTCTTCCAACCGGGTCTATTCTATTCTATTCTATTCTATTCTATTCTATTCTATTCTATTCTATGAATTTGGTTTAATACATGGAAAATGTAGTAGCATGAATGAGTTTTATGTCTCCTTACCTCTTAACCAGTTTTTATACAGGATTTAGTGTATAATTCCTAGAAAATACACACTGAGTGTGTAGTATGAAATCTCATAGCTCAGGTAAATCATGGTATTTGAACATTTCTATAATTATAGAAGTTCAGATTGATACTAATGCATTAAAATAAAATAACTGCCACTTGAGTGCCTTCTTTCAGATTCAGATCATAAATTCTCATAATTGGCTCATGCTAATAAGCTTTTCTTTTTGTGAATTGATAATTGATAACCCTAATTGTGAATTGATAATTGATAACCCTACTGTTATCAATTAAGAAATCAAAATGAAACTATGCCATTGGAAATTAGATAATGTTTTAAATTAAAAAGAAAAAAATCTCATCCACCTCAAATACTGAAGAAAGGCTGACTTGCAAAAAAGTTCTCAGAAAATGGGAATGCAAGAGACTTCCTCATTGTAATTTTTTTTTTGTCTAAAAAGAAAATTTTATTTGCATCTCCTTATTAAATCAATGTGAGCCATGAACTACAAAGAAGTTGTAACTCCTGAGCTAGCCTTGTACAATAGAAGTCACCAGCACATAACCAGTGTTCCAATTAATAAAATGCTTTAAGAGTCGAGTCATTTGCTTTTAGAGAGGGTCAAAACTGCTACCCAGGAATTTTCTATTAGCAATTTCTACAATTCTGAGATTGAGTGTGCAGCAGTGCTGTTGTAACTACAAGATATTTTCAAAATGAGTTACTCAAACACATTTCAAATTGAAACACTTATGGAAAAAAAGAGAAAGTTAACATAAAAGAATAGTAAATGTTTCATAACTAATGGAAAACAAAATTGCAAAATCTAATGGCACACAAGTTGTTGATTTGCTCTCAATAAATAGAAAAATTATAGTATCACACAGTGATACTCGTTATGCAATTAGTGGCATAAAAATGTACTCCTGTTGTATGAGATGTGAATAATCATACTATGATATCTATCTAGAATAGGTATATTCCTATTAAATTCCCATCTCTGCTGTCACTGTCTGGACACTATAGATGATGTACATACCACCTAAAATTAGGATTGCAAGTTACAATACCTTTTTAAGTTTGCTATACAATTCTGTAGAGTTCATGAAGAGAGAGAGAGAGAGAGTGATCCTTCTAATTTAGACCTCTGCTCTGGACAAGAGGAGCATTTAATGAAAATCTATCTGGATGTTTGCTTCAAATGAAGAGGTGAAAAAACCTGGACTGTCAGCTGCAAGTGAAGAAGGCTGTGTTACACACCTCAGCCGAACTGGGATAGGGCAGGGAAGAACTTATGCATGATAGCTGAGATCATCATGTGCAAATCTGGCTATTAGTGAAGTATTGAGAGAAGGGAGACAAACTGTGTGAGTGAGACAGTGAAAGTGGGAAATCATCATTGTTCAATCAAGAAGAATGGAAAAGGGGGGAAACGGGTAATTTGTGAGGAAAAGCCTTGTTTGGAACAAATTGGAGGGGCTGGAAAAGAGTGGGTAAAGAGTGCAAATGGCTCTGCAGCCACAGTCACACACTCCTATTCAGAAATCAGTTTTGAAGTAGACACTCTTTGAGTGTTATCTACCCTCAATTGTAGTTCCTGATTCCACTGACAACTTATACAGACCAACACTGTTTCTGTTTTACTTTATTTTACTTTAGTTTACATTTTAGAAAATATGTACAGAGACGGCACCAGAACAAGAGGACACAGTCTCAAGCTGCACCAGGGGAGGTTTAGGCTGGATGTAAGGAAGAAATTCTTCACAGAAAGAGTGATTGGCCATTGGAATGGGCTGCCTAGGGAGGTGGTAGAGTCACCATCACTGAAGGTGTCTAAGAAGAGACTGGATGGGGTGCTTGGTGCCATGGTTTAGTTGATTAGATGTTGTTGGTTGATAGGTTGGACTCGATGATCTTGAAGGTCTTTTCCAACCTGGTTAATTCTATTCTATTCTATTCTATTCTATTCTATTCTATTCTATTCTATTCTATTCTATTCTATTGACACATTAAGGAAATACAGTTTCCAAGTACTCAAAATTAAGAAATGCTGGACAGAGGTTTGCCTCTTATGCCATATTGTTAACTTTATTTGCATGATGACATGACCTGGTCCCATGAGCCTACTCTTATAATGCAGATCATTGTCGTGTCAGTGCCTTAAGTTTAATTTTCAATGCAGTTGGAGACTTCGAAAAATTAGTGTCTCACTTTCTATTAAATAAACACCATCTACTCTGTGTAATGCAAAGGGTAATGAGCACACAATAACATCCATGCTAAGGCAGATGATATAGTGGGAGCCTGAATCAAGGTGGCATAGGTGACTTTAATTTAATTGCCTGATTTTTTTCTGAAAGCTTGATTTTTTTTCTCCATTGAGTTCTTCTAGTCTGGACTGTTCCTTGCCTTGACTTTAGATTCAGCACTCTAAAATTGCCTGTGAAAAAAGGAATTGTCATAGGTAAATATCTCCCAGTGATCTGTTTTGGTTTGGGGTTTTTTGTTGTTTTTGGGTTTTGTGTGTGGTTTTTGGTTGTGGGTTTTGTTTTGTTTTGGTTTGTGTTTTGTTTTGTTTATTCCAAAGAGGAAAACTTACTTAAAAGATCTGCTTTCTCATCCAAGTTTCACAGGAGCTTGTTACACTCATTTCTGAGGTTTTCTATACCAACGTTTTTCATCTATTTCTGATTGTTTATTTTTCTGTTTATTTTTTTTATTTTATTGTTTATGTTCATCTCTGCTTGAAAATAGATGGTTCTAGACAATTGAATTTTTATGACATATGTATTTTTTTCAGTCAGGATTTCAGATTTCTTTTGCAGCACATTGTCTCTTTGGTATTGTGACATGATTTTAATTTTTTTTAAGTACAAAAAGTTTCATTATTTCTCTTTTCATATTTTCAGCTGTTTCCTTTATTCCTGGGCAGACCATTCCAATGTTTGATGACCCTTCTCTGTGAAGAAATATTTTCTAGCATTGAGCCTGAACCTCCCCTGGCGCAGCTTGCGAACATTTCCTCTAGTGCTGTCTCTTGCCACCAAGGAGAAGAGTCTGACCCCTCCTCGCTCCAATCTCCCTTCAGGTAGTTGTAGAAAGTGATGAAGTCTCCTCTCAGCCTCCTATTCTCTAGACTGAACAACTCCAGATGCCACTCACAGGCCATATACCCCAGGCCCTTCACCCGCCTTGTTACCCTTCTTTAGACATGGTCCAGAATCTCCATGTCCTTCTTGTAGTGAGGGGCCCAGAACTGAACACAATACTCAAGGTCAGGCCTCACCAGTGCTGAGTACAGGGGGATGATCACCTCCCTGTTCCTGCTGGCCACAGTGTTTCTAAGAAAAGCCAGGATGCCACTGCCTTTCTTGGCAACCTGGACACACTGCTGACTCATATTTAGTTGACACTCAACCAATGTCCCCAGGTCCTTCTTGAGTTGCAGCTTTCCAACCACACATCCCCAAGTCTGTAGCTTGCCATGGGGTTCTTGTGACCCAGGTGGAGGACCTGGCACTTGGCCTTGTTAAATTTCATAGTTATCCTTGGCCCATTGGTCTAACCTGTCCAGGTCCCACTGCAAAGCCTCCCTACCCTCTAGCAGATTGACATGGCCACACAGCTTGGTGTCACGTGCAAATTTATTGAGGGTGCACTTGATTCCCTCTTCCAGATCAGTGATAGATATTAAAGAGAACAGGCCCCAATACTGAACCCTGGGGGACACCACTGGTGACTGGACACCAGCCAGGCTTAACTCCATTCACCACCACTCCTTGGGCCTGGTCCTGCAGCCAGTGTTTAATCCAGTGCAGGGTGCACTTATCCAAGCCTTGTGCCCTGAGTTTCTGAAGCAGAATGCTGTGGGAGACAGTGTCAAAGGCTTTACTAAAGTCCAGGTAGACAATGTCCATAGCCCTTCCCTCATCAACTAGGCAGGTCACCTTGCAGTAGAAGGAGATCAGATTAGTCAGACAGGACCATATACCAAAAATCCATGCTGACTGGACCTGTTTCCCTGGTTGTCTTGTAAGTGCTGTGTGATGGCACTCAGGAAGACCTGCTCCATGACCTTTCCTAGCACTAGGTCAGACTGACAGGCATGCAGTTCCCTGGATCATCCCTGGCCCTTCTTGTAGATGGGTGTCATATTTGCCAGCCTCCAGTCAACTGGGACCTCCCTGGGTAGCCAGGACTGTTGGCAAATAATGGTGAGTGGCTTGGTGAGCACATCTGCCAGCTCCTTAAACACCCTTGGGTGGATCCCATCTGGTCCCACAGACTTGTGCACATCTAAGTGGCACAATAGATCATTTATCATTTCCTTCTGGATTGTGGGGGCTACTTTCTGCTCTCCATCACTGTTTTCCAGTTCCAGGGGTTGAACCCTCATGTTGCAGCTGGTGTCATTGACAAAGACTGAGGCAAAGTAGCTGTTCAGCAGCTCAGCCTTTTCCTTGTCTTTAGTCATCAGGTTCCCTCCTTCATCCAGTAGTAGGTGGAGGTTCTCCCTAGCTCTTCTTTTGCTGTTACATATTTATAAAATCTCTTTTTATTATCTTTAATGACATTGGCCAGATTCAGCTCATGTTGAACTTTGGCCTTTCTAATTTTCTTCCTACATATCCCTGCAAGAGTCTGGTACTCTTTCTGCGTTGCCTGCCCCTCTTTCCATGGCTAGTAGACTTTCCGTTTCTTCCCGAGTTCTAGCCAAAACTCTCTGCTTAGCCAAGCTGGTCTTCTGCCCTGCCAACTCATCTTCCAATGCATGGGGACAGCTTGTTCCTGTGCCTTGAGGAATGTCTAGCCTTTCTGGACTCCTTTGTCCTTCAGGCCTGTCTCCCAAGGGATATCATCAACCAGTCTCCTAAACAAGTCAAAGCCTGCCCTTTGGAAGTCCAAAGTAGTTCTACTGTCTCCTCTCCTAACCTCACTAAGAATTGTTAATTGCACCATCTTGTCTTCACTTTGTCCAAGACATCTGCCAACCTTTACATCTCCTACTAGTCCTTCTCTGTTTACAAGCAGTAGTTCTAGTAGTGAGCCATCCCTTGTTGACTCATTCACCAGCTGTGTTAAGATTTTATCATCCATGCACTCCAAGAACCTCCAGGACTGCTTCTTGTGTTGTATTTCCAGCAGATATCCAGTAACTTGAAGGCCCCCACAAGAACAAGGGCTAGTGATGCTGAGGCCTTCCCAAGGCACCTATAAAACACTTTGTCAATCTCCTCATCCTGGTTGGGTGGTCTATAGCATACCCCCTTCATGACATCTCCCATGTTGACCTTTCCCCTGTTTCTTAACCCACAAGCATTCAACTCTATCATCACCTTTGTCTTCATGCTCTAGACAGTCAAGGGCCTCCCTGACATAGAGGGCCACCCCACTGCCTCTTCTTCTAGGCCTATCACTTCTGAAGAGTCTATAGCCATCCAAGACAGCACTCCAACTATGGGATTCAGTTCACTATAGCTTCAATCTGTTCTTGCTTGTTCCCCATGCTCTGTGCATTGCCATAGATACACTTCAGCTGGGGTGCCTTTTGTGGGGTAGGGGCTGCTCCCTGATTGATTGCTCCCAGGCACTGATGTGAATCCTAGCTCATCAACGGCCCTTTCATCTTCCTTATCTCATTGCCCATTATCCCCTACCTCTCCTGAGGATGCAGTGGAGCCACTGCACCATCCCATGGGTGTCCCAGGTTTGTCTCCAGAAAGCTTGGTCCTTCCCCTTTTCCCCTCCCATTCTAGTTTAAAGCCCTGTCAATGAGGCCAGCCAACTCCCACAAAAAAAACCACCTTTTCCCCTTTTGAGTGATGTGTACCCCGTCTGCTGCCAGCAGGCATGATGTCATGTAAATTGACACCTGATCAACAAAATGAAAATTCTGCTGGTAGCACCAGGCTTGAAACCAGGAATTAATCTCATGAGTCTTTTTCAATATATTTGGGTTGGCCCCTGCTACTGGGATGGAGGAGAGCACCACCTGTACTCCTGAGCCCTCCAGCAATCTTCCCATCTAGACATTTTAGTGCTTTTTTTTTTTTAGTTATTATTTTATTTTATTTGTCTTCTCTGACTTTGCATTTCACTATGATAAATTTCTGCTCTGGTGGATCAGACCTATAGTAGTAGCCAAATGCTAAGTGTCTTTTTCATTCTAGTCATTTTTTGCAACCAAGGGAAATTAGGCCAGCATAACAAAAGATTTAATGAGTAGACATGTTATTAAAAAACATTCAATACATATAAATCATGCTAAATCTTGTATTTTGATCTGCTGCTAGCTAGCAAAGTAGGGACCGCAGGCTTCTGAAGTGTTTTTTACACCTGCAGGTCTGAAGCAAGGTAAACCCAAGTATGACAGCCAATACCAAAGGATGGGAAGCACTGTGTTTTGACACATACCATATGTCAGTATCACCCTTCCTGGCCCTTTGAAGGAACACAAAGTAAGCTGCTTCTGTGTCTTTGCTGAGCTGGTTCTTCTGGCCAAGGCAGTGCCAGGTGGAGTCAGGATACTGACCTTTATTTTTATATCTGATTCTTTGTGAGAAGACTCTGGCTGTTTTCACTACTTGCACTAAACAACTTCATGATAGGTAAAACTACCCTGTAGTCTGATCAGTATGGTTTTTATAGGATTGCTGTTAACTTAAGGTATTAGGCTTATGACTTAAACCAGGAAAGACTGGCAATCTTTCCACATGTCAGAATTCAGGATGAAGATGTTATTATTAGATATTTTTATATTCTCTTAGCTACAAGTATGTTGTCTTTCATGGCTGATGTTTACATTAAAACTCTTATCGGTGCCAACAAAAGCAAGGCTTGCCTCTCTAACAATAGGAAACCTGTTATTACATCTGGATGACAGCTAGGAGAAAAATGTTTCCCTGCTGCCATTACTCAATTGGGCAGGAACAAGCAGTATGAAAGGAAAACAGGTGACCCATCTCATCTTATCTCAGTATGTGACTATATCAAGAAGTAAGGATGCTTTTTGCAGTGTGTCACACAGAAATACTCCAGCATCTCTGCCTATTGTAAAGGAGCTCTCTGTGCTGTGGCTCCACTAGACTGCTGCTCAGAGAATATTAGCAGTAAGGGATTAATGAAGTATAAAAGAGATGGAAAATAGAAGACAACATGAAAGAAATTAAAGTAATTAGTCGGCAAAAAATGATGCTGAGTTCCTTTCCAAAAATAGCAGACTTAGTGTTTCTTACAAGCAAGAGCAGAAGTATGTTGTGAGTGACATTGCTTTGTGGTAGCAGAAATATAAATAGAAGCAGTTATGAAAGCTGTTGAAAGGAGAACTAGAAAACACATGAAAGACCTTGGAATCACTAAATCAGATTACAAAGAAGTAGAAACCTCGGCATTAAAACTAATATTAATGTTCTCAAAGTTAATTAACAAAATTAAAATAATTAAGATTAAATAGGAAAGTAGCAGCTCTATTAGTCTGTTAACCTAATTTAATTTTTTTAAAGAATGAGTTATAAAAGTTAGAATAATAGATTTCTTCCTTCCTTCCTTCCTTCCTTCCTTCCTTCCTTCCTTCCTTCCTTCCTTCCTTTCCTTCCTTCCTTCCTTCCTTCCTTTCCTTTTTCTTTTTCTTTCTTTCTTTCTTTCTTTCTTTCTTTCTTTCTTTCTTTCTTTCTTTCTTTCTTTCTTTCTTTCTTTCTTTCTTTCTTTCTTTCTCTTTCTCTCTTTCTTTTTTTCTCTCTTTCTCTCTTTCTCTCTTTCTCTTTCTTTCTTCTTTCTTTCTTTCTTTCTTTCTTTCTTTCTTTCTTTCTTTCTTTCTTTCTTTCTTTCTTCTTTCCTTCTTTTTCTTTCCTTCTTTTTCCTTCTTTCCTCCTTCCTTCTTCCTTCCTTCCTTCCTTCTTCTTCCTTCCTTCCTTCCTTCCTTCTTTCCTTCCTTCTTTCTTTCTTCCTTCCTTCCCTCCTTCCTTCCTCCTTCCTTCCTTCCCTCCTTCCTTCCTCCTCCTTCCTTCCTCCCTCCTTCCTTCCTTCCTCCCTTCCTCCCCTCCTTCCTTCCTTCCTCCCTTCCTTCTTTCTTTTTCTCCTGCCTTGATCTGATGTTGACTGTAAAGTAGTTGCCTGCTTATCCATTCTCATTTGGATTTCCTCTTTGTTCAGTCGGAAATTAATTCCATTTCCTGATGGATTGTAGCATGCAGTTTTATTTTATTTTGGAAAAAAATAAATAAAAAGAACAAGAAGGAAGGTGTTAGAATGAAAAGGATTATTTTTAAGTCACTGGTTTATTTTGGCACAGTTCAAAATTGACAGTCAGGTCTTTGGATATGAACCAGCTCTTTGAAACTTTTGCTGAGGTTAAAATATTATGAATACTGTCCTTAAACCCTGTTCACTTTGTGCTACCATTTCTCACATTGTATCTTGAGGTAAGATCCAGAGATTTTCAGGGAAGAAAAGAAACTTACATAGAGCCACCAACTTCCCCATCATATGAAGAGATAACATGTTTTTATAAGTCTGTTTTGAACATAGGCTGGGGTTTGAAAAGTCACTTAACTACAGATGCAAAACAACAAAAGTACTTACAGTTGGTGTGCCTTTGGCTGACAAAGGCAATATCATCTGAACAAATGGTTCAGACATACTAATTATCAGTGTTCAACTGATGATTGTGGATGTGGGTATGGTATATTCAGAGGAGGTACGGTTTCAGGTTTTCCTAAGGCACTTGTAAGGCTTGGACAAATAAAATTATTAAATAAATTATTAATAAATTATTAAAATTATGGACCCCAATTACTTTTAGACTTTTATCAGCTGTTTCCATTTCTAGAAATACTCATTCAGCATTGGCACATGAAAAGCCACCATTGCATTCAAAGGATTGTTGGTTCAAATCTAGTTGCAGGTTTCTAAGCTATTTTCCTGTTAAAAACTGTCATGGCCATGTCATTGCGTTAGTTGTTGACTGCCTTCTATTTGGGCAAGGTAGAATGTCGTGATTGATGCAGAAACTTGGCACATGTTAGCTCATGCTGAAGAGCATTTTAAAATGGGTTATTCACAGAACAGCTCTTGATAGAGCATCACAGAGAAATCCACAGCTGTGTTCACCCATTTCTATGCCTAATGCTTTTTCAGTGGAGAATACTGAAAAGCATGTTGTACAGCAATTCGCCATCTCTTGTGTATGTATACTGGCCTCAGGCTTTCTGCATAGATTTACCACCTGATACTCCTTTTTAGGCCCAAGTCTCATTGCATGCTTTAAGGCAGGAAGAGTTAAGAAACTGTATTTAAAAGTAGGTAAACAATTATACAAAAAACCCAAACCAAACGAAACCAACAGAAAACCCAAACCCAAACAAAACAAAACAAAGAAAAGAAAAGAAAATTAATGATGCTATGTAGATTACCGTCTAGAAAATAGTTGTGTGGCACAGACTAACCCATATGAAAGATACAGAATAGTCACGGTCATCCTGTTAACACACAAGGCTGTCTGTTAATTACATATATGATTCCATGTATTACTTCTTCCACCTTAGTACCAAAACAAACTCTATTAGTGTATACTAGTACATTCTAATACATCTTGCACCAGCCTAGCTCCTGCATTCCTTTCTAACATCAGCACTTCCAGGGAGACTAAATCCTGATGTCATTCCACATTCTCTGATTTTTGGTGGCTAACATTTGAGAACGTCTCTAAACCTCCTTTTCCGTTTGGAGTTCTACATTAGTATAATTTTGCTTGTGGTCTTCATGTGGGTTAATCTAAATTAGATATCTTGATCCTAGCAGTGCCATATACAGTAATTTACTGGGCCACACCTCTAGACCTGGAACTGTCATGAGTGTGCTCCATGAGTCCAAAATTGTCTTCATATAAATTATATTTCAGAAGTATGGTATAAGGAAAGTCCTTTTTATTCCAAGGAGCTCCAACAGGAATTGGGATGCAGCCTGCAAGATCGAATCACCCTCTTTTCTCCAAGGCACAGCACAGAGAACAGGGCAGACCAGGAGAACATATGGAGCAAAGTTACAGGCATACAGAACATAGCAGACACACAGAAGCTGATATGCTGTCAGAGTCTTGGCATTACATCTGTGCTTCAACAGAAGTGTGTGAGAAGGGAATTTTTAGTGTCTTTAGCAGTACTGATTGAAAGAATATTTATTATGCTAACTCTGTGATTATTACCCTCTGGAAAATTACCTAGTGAACTTTGTTCTGTGTTGCCAGCATATTTTGTTTGAACTTCATGCATGAACATGCCCATTTCTCAATAGAACACTCTCAAATTTCTTTTTCTACCCATGTAATTGTGCAGCTACTTAAGACAAATAGCAAAAAGAACCATTTGGTCTTGACACTTATGAATGCCTTGTTCAGGCACAAGGATAAAACCTCAACCAACCAGTGACAGGATATTCAGGCTGTATTTAAGCTATCCAAATGTTTAACTAGGTCTTGTACTAAAAATAACATCAAAACAAGCATGTGTTTATATTAATAATTTACATTACTCTGTGTGTGTATAAAAGAAAACACTTAACTGATTTTACAAGAACTGAAAACTTATTTTCCATACAACATTCCACTGGCTCTAAATATTTCTAAATTTATATCTTTGGCATAAAAATCAGAGAACAAAATTAGGTAAAAAGATGAGGGAAACTTGACTCATCCATGTCTTGGTCCAGAGAGGGAAAGAGACTTAGTTCTTTTGAATATTCCTGTGTTATGAAATTAGAGGCACAAACAAGGTCAAAATATCAACAGTGAGGCTATTTATTAATAGAATAAAGTGGATGGAACAGAAGGAGGGAGAGAGAGGGTAAAAAAACAGAAATAGGGTCAAGAGGGAGAAAGCAGGAAAGGGATTATATTACCATCGGTCAGAGGTGGAGAGAGAGAGTTCTCAGTGTCCAAGCTTTTTCTGTTGCCCCCATGATGTTTCCAGTGTGCAGTGTTGTCTTCTTTCTTCTGCTCTGCCAGTACTGCTCAAGTCTTTTTATACAGTTTTTAGTCCTTAGGTGTGTGTCCAGGTATTGTCCCCCAGGAAATCTTCCTGTGTATTCCTTGTACTTGTATAGGGGTCAGGAGGAGGGGGGAGGGGGGTGTGGGGGGGGTGGCTTCTGCCTCCTCCTTCTCCATTTACCTGCCCATACAGGTCAGGGGCCTTGTGGTGAATCCATTGTCTCACCATCCTCCCTTTCCGGGGTACTTGATGGGTGGAGATGATCCTGTTTTATGCATATTGCAGAGAGTACCTATAGCAATGGTATCTGCCCATTGTTGTCAGGGCAGCTGCAGTCTGGTGTGCAATCTTTATCATTTGTTGGGGCACATCTCAGTTCATGATACAATCACAAGGTGATTTGTGTCCAGGATTTGTAGACAGGATTCCTACAATCCAATAATGTGATTTTTCAAGGTTCAGCATGTGGATGCTCTGGCAGACAAAACTGGATTAAGTTTGTCTTTATAAATGCTTTCCAAAGTATTTTTAAAACATTTATGTTACAATGTTATACAAATCCAAGTAATTCAGAATTACACAATAAACATTATTAACTTTGTAGTGGAAGCTATTCAAAATGTTTGAGGCAAAAACTGTTGCCAATCTCTTGAATTAAGGAAAGGATAATATCACTGTAATGGATATTTTGGTATTATTATTAATCCCAAAGGTTTATAATTAAACAGTCTGTGATTAAATTGCATGTCTGTTTTGACAACACGTTGTTTTAAAAATAAATTCCCTTTCATCATTATCTTCAGATATCTAGACAATGATAATCTGTACATAACTTTCGCCTTTGCCCTTCCAAAAATACTATGTAGAAACCGTGTTTTCCTCTATCTCCTGGGTCAAGACCATATTTTATCCCCCAAATTACCTTTTAGATAACTATTATTGTGTTTTTTTCCCTTCTGTATTACTTATGTTTTCTTTTAATGGGTAATTTAATCAAAACCAGCCTCCATTTAAACAGTGAATGTGAATCAGAGTTAGATCATCCCAAACTTTTTGCCTGTATATGTATCTGAACTATTGTTACAGTTTGCCACTGGTAAAACTGTAGTGACTTCTTTGTCTCAGAGGTATATGGATTTCAAGTTACCCTTGTGAGACTGGAGACCAATCTTGCAATGAATATGATCTTATCTAGTGTTAATAAAAAGAGCCAATTATAAGCTTTCACTTGCATATCAGCGTCACTGGGAAAATAGCAGTACAACCTCATGTGGCCAAATCCTCCCACTCTTAACTGCAGAAAGAAAACATTTCTCTTTACTGTATCTATTCAGATTGTATCACAGGGATTTAGGTACTCTCTTTCAAAATCCCTTTTTACCTAGTTCTGTTTCCATGAAAGGTATTGCAGTTAGGACAGACTGACTTTTTGAATCACACAGAGAAAGATGTTCCAAGGAAGAACTGATTTTCATGTGGTAATATGAAGTCTTTGGGTGGAAGAGGACTGCTTCATTATTATGTTACCTCTTATGAGATGTTTGATTTATAGTACTTCCCTAAGTTGTTTTTGGTACAGAATAAACTGGATGCAAAACACTGTGATGGTGCAAAACACTTTTGGAATAAAAAATTCTTGATAGAGAATAAGCCATTAAAATAAAGCAAAAAATTAGAAAAAGTGGTGATGAAGGCAGGCTGTTACTTCAATTTTCTGGCTGCATGTGCAATCTAATAAACACATATAGCAACAGTACTTAACAAGGCAAATCATAATTCTGTATTTCTACAAAGTTTAATGAAGAAGTCTTTTCCATCACTACGTTCCTCCTTCACTACCTTCCCTCCTCCTTTTTCCCTCCCTCCCTCCCAGTCTCCAGCTATGCTTGAAGTTCTTGTGGCACACACCTCCATCTCCTCCATGCAGGACCTGCATTTGCTGCCTCTGTACAGAGATGGTGTTTCTGAAACTGCTCCTCAGTGGCCTTCATGAAGGCTTGCCCTGTCCCCCTGACAGTCTGACTTTGCTCATCAGCCACCTCAGCTGCACCCGCTACCAGGCCTTCCTCATGGCATGGCCTGTGACTGCAGCCATCTCTCACTCTGGTGTCCCTCACCCCAGCAGTGTCCCCAAACTGCTTGGGAGGCCTTTGCCTTGCCCTCCAGCCTAGGTCTCCGTTTCCTGCCAGCTCCTCGCTTGCCAGGAGCAATGCTGGCAATGTGATTTTGTTAGGACATGACAGGTTGAGGATGGACATCTATATCCCTGTGTGCATCTGGTATTTTCAGGGGGCTAGGGAGCACTGTGGTGATCTGGCATCTGGCTGCGGTGGTAGCATGAGGTGCTGGTCTCAAAAACCAGCTGAAACAGGGATGAGCCTGTTTCCTTGTGCTTGATCTTAAATGTTCAAGAAAGGAAATGGAGTCTACTAATTAATTTTCTTGATTGTTTAAAATAAGTAGTGATAGTCAAATGATACAATTCTGTACTTCCCTCTTTTCAGTGACCTAAGCATGTATAAACTGGTTGGGTAAAAGTGTAATTATATGTCAAAGTTTCTAGCTACTTCCTAAAAACTCTATTTACTTTTTTCTTTTATTGAAAGCACTGAAAACCAGTATTACAGCTTAAAAAATAATCTTTTTAATCAAACACAAGGTTAAATTTGTGACTGGTACAATCACTTCTGCATGACAGATGGAAGAAAGTAGTTTGACTTATAGTCTTTCATCACTGGTCTTAGACTCAATGTACAGAATTTGGCCAATGTTGCATAAATGATGTTACATTACTTTTACTTTGCACAAGAAGAACATAGCTTTAGTGTAATATTTAGAGATGAATGTCCATGTTGCTTGATATTTAAGCTGAAATTTTAAGCAATGTTGCATTCATTAGAGAACAGTTACACCCCAACTGGATATTTCAGTTAATGTACTGGAGTGATATTATTTGGTGCCATCATTCATGTGCTCCTGAATTATCTTTCTCTGAAAGTATTTGAGGGAAATAGTACTCTTTATTATGAAATGAAACAAAATCTGATAACAGACAATTTTCTGTTTTGGCATTCCTTATGTCAAAATTGAGATGTACTGACATGTAAGGATAAAAATAAAGAAAAAATATTACATTTGGAAATTTTCAGGATGGAATCACCTACTTACAAGTAACTAAATCTGATAGTCAGACTACCCATCCCAAACCTTGTGTTAGCCCTCTGGCAACAGTTAGTAATAGCAGTTTCATGAGTTTAGATATCACGAATCTGTAGAGAATTTACAAACTTATCCTTTGCAAAGAGACCAAAGAGGCAATTACATGAGGTAGTCAGTGGCAAAGTAGGACTATAATTCCATCTTAGTCTGAAGAATTTTTTCAGAAGAAAAGATATAATAAAAGTGCAGTATCTTTTCTGCGGCTGTATGGACATACACACATCTTAGTAATTTTGTCAAAAATTAATACTGAATATTCTTACTTCTGAATCTACTCTCCATTTGACTATTATTTCTTCTTTCTACTAGTTGAGAAATATTAATTCAGTGAAATTTGTACAAAGCAGCAGCAAAAATGCACTTGATCAATCCAAATATACAATGTTCTGCACAGCCTGCTTTGTTTTCCAGGTTTCTGTGTTTTGAAATAGGTTTTGCTCTTCATTGGCACAACAGACAGCACAACCACTCACAGCTGTTAAAACATTTTCAGGGCAATGCATATTATTAAGGACTCATAACCTGTGCCTCATGTGCACAATAAAAGACAAAAACAACTTCCCAATCAGTAGGATTTTATCTACTTTACACAAAAGAGCACCTCTAATCCATGTATGGTAGGTATAATTATACCTAACATTTTAATGAAAAATGGTCCCTGCACAGTGATCCTTTTGTTTGTTTTAAACACTAGAAATCTTGCATTCCCTTCTGCTGGCTCTCTGTTCTTTATATTCATTTTCCACATAATTTAATATGGAATTGCATTTTTTATTCTAGGATTCTTAAACTATCCCACATAATTTTGTCTGTGACAGTTATAGACTAAATATACTGAGTTTAATAACTGAATATGTTTAGCATTAATAACAATGCATACACTTAATTTATAATCTATTTTTTCATGTTTGCTGTAAGGCACAGTACACAAAGGAATAAATAAAAAAACCAAATTGGTTTATTTATAAACAAAGGCTAAACTAAATAACTAAATGAGACATTGATTACTTATTCCCTTCCACATATTCTAAGAAGCTTCCGTAGGAATAAATGCAGCTGCAAGGCATTTCTGAACAGAGATATTGTTAGAAAAGGGATATATAATTTTTCCTTTATTATAAACTATATGGCAATATTAATCAAAATATTAATAACCTTTATTAATATGAAAATTGCCCCAAAGTATCAAAAGGTTTGATGCACATTTAGAATATATTTACAGTGGGAATGTACACTATTTGGGCAACTACACCAATTTAAACAATTTTATGCAAACCTGGAGGATCTAAAAGAAAGAGAATAGCCCAGGAGTGAAATGGCTCTCAATCACAGTGGGGGGGAGACTCAACAAGAACAATTATGCCAAAGAGGCAGTTAATTAATTACTCACAGTCAGTTGTACCCAGGTAGGGAGTGCTGCTGCTGTGTGTTAGAGACTTTGGGGTGCTCTCATGCACCAGGCATGGCAGGTTGCTGGCAGGAATGCCATGTAGTCGTTGATGGCTGGTTTGCCTTCAGCAGACAGCGGGCTGTTAATGACATTATTGTGATGGGTGCTTGCTTTGTCCTGAGTGAATTAAGGCATGGCAAAATCCTAGTCACAAGGGGAAGCAGGCTTGGCCCCAACTCCTAAGCTCGTGGCTCCTCTTGTAGCTTGCAGTGTGTATGCTTGTGGCTTTATCCCAGGCTCTGGACTGGGCAACTCAAGGCTATGCAACTCAAGGCAGCTTCAAGCCAGACAAAATCCAAGCGGGTTCAAGCACGCGAGACTTGCGCAAGACTTGCATGAGACTTGAGCGAGGCTTAAGCAAGGCTAAGCAAGGCACAGGCAACTAGAAATCAGCCTGTATATAAATCTTGCCTGAGACTGATTGGACCAATAGGGCGTGAAATCAGCACATGGTTACCCAATGGGAAGGGGTTCTGCCAGGCTGTGGCCAGAACACATACCCTTACCATAGATACAGGGTTGTTTACCAGACATGCATGGTCCTGTCCCCTTTGTTGTCTTCCTGTGTTACCCTGGCTTTCTGAAGGAAGGAGGGGAGGAGAGGGGCGCCATGTCTGGACACTTTAGTGTCTGTCTGGGTTTGTGCTGGGGCTGTTTGGCTGTACCATGACAGATAAGCAAATGATTGTTTCATTTTTTTGTTTGGTTGTTTGTTTTGGAAGCTCATTTCTACACTGCTCCAGTGATACCCTGTGTGTTTCTTTGTTTGTAATGAAAGCAAAATTATTAATATTTCAAAATAATATTCAATTAACCTACTCCTAAAACCTACCACTTCTAAATCTGTTTAGCTGTTGTGATAATATGTGAGTTCATTTTCTTACGAGATGCTTTAAAATGGTTGATATAGCCTATTTATGACTGAGGCTGTACTTCAGCAACTATAAAAGCCCACCAAAAAACCTCAAAGAGGAAACAACTGATGCAATTATAGTACCTTTGTTTTGTCTTCCTGGATATTAATTCAAGTACTTTGCCTTTTGAATACCTAATAATTGGGCACATGAAATAAAAAGTATATTTCACCAGCATAAATAAATATTGATACTGCTGTCTAGCGAATATGTGCAGCAGTGATTATTCTTGTTCATGAAACTTCACAGATTTGAAACACAATAATACTTTGCATTTCTATAGACACAGTGCAACCTATGCCTACTCAACAGCATGGTTTGTAGGGAAAATGAATTTATGCTGTTGCAGTATTAGTGAAGGTATATTTCATTTTCCTTAAAATATCCAGACTTTGGATAGTTGCATATATTGTGCATTTGTGGGTGTGGGGGTGTATATATATATATATATATATAAATCAATCCCATGTGAATTTTCAGAGTACAGGTCATGGTTTTTCATTGGGCCATTATGTTTCATCAGTCAAATTCAAATTGGAATGCTAAACTCTCTGGAGATATAGGCATATAAGTGTTACAGAATAACAGAATCACAGAATGACTTGAGCTGTAAGGGACATCAAAGATCTAATTCCAACCCCTTTGTCATGTGACATCTCCCTCTACACTGGGTTGCCCAAAGCCTCATCCAGCCTGCTCTTTAATGCTTCTAGGGATAAAGCATCCACAAATTATAAATATAAATGACTTGTGTTCCCACTGTGTCTTATTCTGGTGGTGAGCAGAAAAGAACAGATTATTTTAATTTGTCCAGATAGGTATTTATTGTACTTTTTAATCTCATTGATGACAACTGATGCTGTTATTCTGAAGGCTGTATACAAAAATGACAGGTACTGCAAAATAAGGACATTCATTCTGTAATTATACGTATATAAGATATGTTTTATAAACTATATCTTCTATATTACTTATTTATTTGACATGAAAATGTCTCGGTCCGGAGAGGGAAAGAGACTCAGTTCTTATGAATATTCCCGTGTTGTGAAATGAGAGGCACAAACGAGGCCAAAATATCAACAGCTAGACTATTTATTACATAAATAAAGTGGATGGATCAGAAGGGGAGAGAGAGAAAATAGAGAAGAGGAAAGGAATATTACCACATCCCTCACCCCACCAAGACAGTTTGAGTCTGTGGAGGAAAGGTGTTGCAGGAGATGTTGGGTCTGTAGAGGAAGGGTGCTGAGGCTTTCGCTGTAGAAGGGATGTGGTCCTCTGAGCAGCTTCTTCAGCTCCATGAGTTGCAGCAGGCAGAACTTAGGGCACGGAGAGAGGGTTTTCAGAGTACAAGATCCGTTGTGTTGCCCCGTGATGCTTCCAGCGTGTGGTGCCATCTTCTTTCTTCTGCATTTTTCTTCCCCAGTTTTCTTCTTCCAATACAGTAGTTGCTCCACTCTTTTATACAGTTTTTTAGTCCTTAGGCAAGTGTCCAGGTGTTGTTCCCCAGGATATCGTTCTGGAAAATCATCTTTAGGTAAGTATCCAGGTATCATTCCTCAGGAAATCTTTCTGTGTATTCATGTGAGTTTGGGTAGCCATCTGGATGGAGGTGGGGAGGCCTCCGCCTCCTCCTTCTCCATCTACCTACCCATACACTCATTACACATCAGGAAACAGGTGGTGAATCCATTGTCTCATCATTCTCCCTTCCTGGGGTATCTGATGGCTGGAAATGGTCTTGTCCTGAAGGTGTGATGGCTGGGCCCTTGGGCCATTGTTGTAGGCCAGCTGCAGTCCAGTGAGCAATGTTATCTTTGCACCTTCCAAGAGTCCTTCCAGTGGCTCTGCCCAACACACATCAGCTATTGTCAGGGCAAGCAGCAAGTGATTTTATCTTCGTTGAGTCACACCAGGAGAGACAAGCTTTAGTCTCTCACAGAAAAGTAACTTTTTCTCTGCATAGAGGCATTTCTGAATGTATTTAATGAAGAAAGAACTAAGTATAGAGGTAAGCTGAGTAGTAGATTTAGTCAATTATATATTAGTGTACTTAAAATGTAATGATTTGTATTATGAATAATAATAGAGTGATCTAGAAGAAATATTTGTGAAGAAATATACCTATGCTTGTCTTGGCTATATGGTAGTCCAGCAACAGCACAGAGATGAAGTATGCTACCTCTTGATCAATTCTATATTTGGTTAGCCTGACACTTTCCTACAAGAATCTCACACCTCATCTGAAACCATTAACCACCAGGGTATTATAAAAACTGTATGGTGACATACATAGCTAAATGATGTCTTCATTCTGTTTAGAAAGGATAACCACTGCTAGTCTGGGGGCAAAGACCAAAAGATGGCTACTCACAAGAGATGAAGTTAGTGTCCTATTGGACAGCGTCAGGCAGTTTCCTTGATAGCGTGCATGAAAAGGCTGAAGAGCTCCATCAGAGATATTTAGCTTTTTCTATGTATTATGTCCTAACTATATCTGAAGAGCTAACTATATAAGTGAGTACAAGACATATTCAGGATACTTTCTCCTTTCTCTGGAGTGTATGGACACACATAGGAACAGGGCTACTGTCTTGATGTCTAAATCAGTCACCAGATATTCTGCTAACTAACTCAGAAAGCAAGTAGAGGGGCTTAGGATGATTTGCAATATTTTAAAAAAAATCTCACAAAAAATCCCGCATGTTTAACAGCATCAGGATTCACCTTACTAACAACAAATGTCCATGCTTTTGCTATTACAATAATTGTCTGCTGCCTTTTGCATCTATGTACATGTTACCTCAACAATGGAACAATTTTGAGTTAATCTTTGTGATACATTAAGTTGAATTGGGACTTTTGGGGAATCTTATCAATGTGTATAAATACCTGAAGAGAGAAGACAGAAACAGTCTTTTTACTAGTGGCCAGCGGTTTCCCTCCGAAAACACAGTAAATACTTTTTCACTTGGAAGGGTGACTGAGTCCTGGCAAGGTTGCCCATAGACATTGCCCATGCAGATATGTAAAAGTTGTCTGTAGATTGTCATGGGCAACTGACTCTAAATGGCCCTGACTGACCTCATGAACACAAAATGTCTCTTCCAGCCTTAACCATTTGATGATGATGTGACTGTACAATGTGTGTTTTCTCAACAGTTGTGGCTTGTTTTACTGAATAATTGTTACAGAGATTGATATCTACCTCTTAATACCATGGGGTAGGGAGAACTACTACCCAAAAAATATGCATGTAGCACTATTTTTATCTTATAATTTAAATAATGATATAATCTCAACAGTTGACTGGGTTTATTGGTCAGGAATGTATCTGCTAAGTTGTGCAATCATTGGAACCAAACATGCTGTGCAAGTTCAAACAGGGATTAGAACAGGAAATGGGATAGGGTTTTCACCTTCTAAATGTGTGGCAAAGAAATGGTTTTCAAACCAGTAAATTCCAATTCCTGAGACTTTCTAGTTGACATTTATTTTCATTCAATAATTTAAAATAATATTTTATATTACATTCTTAGACATATTTTTGTTGTAAACCAATTTGCGCTTTACATTAACTGTGCTTCATTGGCAGAAATCATTTAATGCTAATCCATTGATGCCTTGATAGAAGAGGCACAGTGTGAAGAGGCACACTGTGAAGCTGGTATTTGGTTATTGTTGAGTTTGAAACATACCACATCACCACTACATTGCAAATGTCTGGGTATTTTTGCATATAGTTATATGGTAGTTAAATTGTATTGCATATTTCTATCCCTTAACACACTTGAATTTTTTAAGTATTTTTCATTGCTGAAAGTTTTGATCTGAAACACTATTACTAGTTTCCTTTAAATGTCTGCTCTTAAATTGAATCATAGAATCAGTCAGGGTTGGAAGTGACCACAAGCATCACCTACTTCCAACCCCCCTGCCATGGGCAGGGACACCCCACACTAGATAAGGCTGGCCAGAGACTCATCCAGCCTGGTCTTAAACACCTCCAGGGACGGGGCATCAACCACCTCCCTGGATAACCCATTCCAGGGCTTTACCACCCTCACGGTGAAGAACTTCTTCCTCACATCCAGCCTGAATCTCCCCTCTTCCAGCTTCATTCCATTCCCCCTAGTCCTATCACTACCTGATAGCCTGAAAAGTCCCTCCCCAGCCTTCTTGGAGGCCCCCTTCAGATGCTGGAAGGCCACAATAAGGTCACCTCGGAGCCTTCTCTTCTCCAGACTGAAAAGCCCCAACTCCTTCAGTCTGTCCTCATAGGAGAGGTGCTGCAGCCCTCTGATCATCCTCGTGGCCCTTCTCTGGACACGTTCCAGCACATCCATATCCCTCTTGTAATAGGGGCTCCGGAACTGGACGCAGTACTCCAGGTGGGGTCTCACCAGAGCTGAGTAGAGGGGGAGAATCACCTGCCACACTTCTCTTGATGCAGCCCAGGATCTCATTGGCTTTCTGATTGGCTTTGATTCTATGATTCTATGAATGTGGCCACCCCAAATCTTCCCATCATGGTGTCCCCTGTGGTCCTGATGAAGGGGTGTGTAATAAGCTCCAGCTTGCCCTTGCCATCCATCTCTCCTTTTAATCCTGCTGTTCCAGATGTGCAGGTGGGGCATAAGAGGGGTTTTGCTCGAGAGCTGAGATCCTGAGAGGCTGGGTGGCCATCTCTATGTGGGACAGAGCTTCAGCTTGTCTTTATGACATGCCAAAGAAACAGAAGCCCAAGTGCATTTTTTAATGTTTTTTTTTTTGTTTATTCTTTCCCTTCTGTTTTGTTAACCTCTCTACTAAATTGCATGTGTTTATTCTTAGTCCTAATTTTATTTTGCTGTTAAAGACAATGGATTATGTCTGTTTAGTTTAACAAGAATCAGTTGCATAATGTAAAATGCCTGTAAACAACTTTCAGAACAGTCCTTGGCTGACAGACCAGTGATCTAGCACAATGAAGGCCCAGACAGACCTTGGTAAACAGGGGGTATAGCTCAGGTAGCAAATGTCATTCCACTTACATTTTGCACCTTGTTTTTAGTAAATAGACCAATTTTAGTACCAGGGGTCACAGTTTCTTCCCAGAGATAATATTCCATTGCTGTGCTTTGTAATTCTATGTTTTGTGAATTCTACAGTGCTCTGATTTTTAGAGTGTATGACTGTCTGATCAGTGCTTACTGGCTTTGGAGAATCTACTTGCAGCTCTGCAACAAGACCACAAAATGAGAGTGATTCATGATTGTTCTTCTTGGGAAGCATTTAGCTTCACTTCCCACCAGCTTTAAAGAGGCTTAAGTGATCACATATGAGCAGACTGACAGGAACTGGAAGACTAGGAAAATCACAGAATTGTCAATTTATTTTCTAACTTAAATAAGGCCACTACCATATTAAAAAAGACATGCCATTATGTATGCAATTTATATAGTATAAATAATATAAATAATCATAGTTGCAGAATGTTGATTTAAATAGTCACTTACAATGTTAAGAGAGTCCTGATTCTTCTCTATTTTACCTGACTTAGCTGAACAAATTGAGTACAGAGTTCAATTACAGGTCTTAGAAATCAGCAATCTTTGTTCAGTTATAGAATTCTAACAAGAAACAGAAGAAAACCCTTTCTTGTTAGCTCACAAGTGTCAGATTTTAAAAACATGTTGTGGAAAAAGGAATGTTGACAAAGATAAAGATATTACATTTCCAAAATAAGTGCAATAGGCTGTTTAATTTTCATTAATTTCATTCAATTTGAATGCCATCTTCCAGACAAAATTCAACCTGGTATTTCCTGGGGAAAAGCAAACAAACAAACAAACAACGCAACAACAACAAAACAAAAAAAAATCATTAATTTTATCTACTATTAATAAAGCTAAATGGGAAGAAAATATCACACAAGAGTGAGTATTCTAATCTAAAATAAATGTTTACATTGAGACAATAAATGTTTACATTGAAACAATAAATCAAAGTTCCCAGCATTATAATAATCAAACAAAAAATTGTGTCTGATCTATCAAATACTTCCTTTGGTTGTCTGAAAATCCTGAATTCTAGTTGCGATAGCTTTTAATTCATTTTTCATAGCAATAAAATTGACATTTAAAAATCACGTTCTGAATCAGAAAAATGAACTTTTTATTGAAAATAGGAATTCTGAGCTATAAATTTCAGGAAATGGGGACAAGTCATTATGTCTTCTTGTGAAAGTTGATGTATTTCTTTTGGGTTGTATTCTTTGCACATAGTATTGTCACATTCAGCCTCCGTAACAGGAATTAGTGAAGGTAACACAATGAAAGAAAGCAATTACTTAGTTCTTTTGGCCACCCTCCCCCCCAGCCCCCCCAAAATCTATGGAGGAATATAATCTAATATATTTTGCAAAAACGTGTTTGTTGTGTAGCTTAGCTATGTTTGATTGCTTCTGATAATTATTTTGTGGGGACTGTTTGTAAATTTGCCAAATTTCAGTGTTTAATTTTGATTAGTTATTCAACTAAGCTGTTCAAATGTGTAGTACATTGATTGTAACATTTAATCTTGATTAATATAACTTTCCCAGATGAAAGGATTTTTATTCCTGCAACCATGAAGATACATAATAAAAGTCACCCCATTTTCTAAGTGAAGAAATGAAGCATGGAATGATTTCAGTTCTGATACATAGAAATCCATTCAAGGGTAGGTTAAGTACTGGAATAACTTTTCAAGAGTTACAGAATATCCTTAATGAACTGTATGTAAGGCAGGTCAAATGGGTGATAGTAGCAAGCAAGCAAGCATCTGTAAGTAATGCTGTAGATAATAGATGGTCTTTTACAGTGGAGTAGGGAATATTATAAAATACCATAAATCCTTGGTTATTTTCATAGGTTATTAGTAGTTCTGTGATTTAGGCAGGTGACTGAGATTGAATGGGATTTTAATGGCAGAAAATGAAATTCCTTTCAGAATCTGTTTATGTGAAATTCACACAAAATCACAAAGGACATACCTGGAAAAGCAAGGGGCTGAATGTCAGTCTCCTGAGGCTCGGATTAATGATCACTCCATTTCACAGCCTTTCCTCCTTCAGATCATGTTTCTAATTAAAGTGATATTAAATCATTACCTTGTGATTGAGTAAGTGCAGATTTCACCTTCAAGGTCTTGCATATAAGAACTGGAAATTAAGCCCTGTGAAAATTTTGTGTATGAAATCTATATATAGTTATAATCCTATTCAGATATATGCTGGAAGTAATGTCAAAATATCATGACTGAGATAAACTAATGTTTAGGAGACAATTATTTTCTGATTGCTAGTACAAAATAATAGCATTAACAATATATTATGCTAAGATGGAGTCCGCCACCACAGGACCTCACAGAGTGAGTAATGTACTTTGACAAATGAACAGCAGGTACTGAGATCCTGACAAATGTGCAATGGTCCAAAGTGGACCAAAGTTTTCCATAATTCAGCAGAACTTCTTTTCTCAAATGTCCTGTTTCCTAAACGAACTAGTTTTCCCTGTAATAGGTGAATCACATAAATTACTTATTTAAGCAAATAATCTTTCTCTACAAGAAGATTCATTAAGATTAATAAACTTTTATTAAAGGTACACCTAGCAATTATTGTCTTATTCTTCCATATTTCTGTTTTCATATTCATTTAAATTTGACAAATACATATTATTTTGATGCATATTTCTGAAGCAGATCTGACCTTGAAATGGGATTATTTTTTAAACTGAAGGCACAAAATTTTGGCCATTATTGAACAAAACCAAAGAAACAATATATGGCCCCCAGTCTCTCTGTAAATGATAATAGTGCTTGAAAAGCCTTACATACAATGAATTGTTGTTATAGCTGCACAATAGAACAATAAATGCCATTGACCTTTCTTCCTTTTACAATACAATACAATACACCAGGTTGGAAGAGACCTTCAAGATCATTACGTCCAACCCATCAACCAATCCAACCCACCTAAACAACTAAACCATGCAGCCAAGCACCCCATCAAGCCTCTTCTTGAACACCTCCAATGAAGGTGACTCCACCACCTCCATGGGTAGCCAATTCCAATGGGCAATCACTCTCTCTGTAGAGAACTTCTTCCTAACATCCAGCCTAAACCTGCCCTGGCGCAGCCTGAGACTGTGTCCTCTTGTTCTGGTACTGGCTGCCTGGGAGAAGAGACCAACCTCTGCCTGGCTACAACCTCCCTTCAGGTAGTTGTAGAGAGCCATAAGGTCACCCCTTAGTCTCCTCTTATCCAGGTTAAGCAACCCCAGCTCCCTCAGCCTTTCCTCATAGGGCTTGTGTTCCAAACCTCTCACCAACTCTGACCCCAGCCTGTAGCACTGCATGGGGTTGCTGTGGCCAGCGTGCAGAACCCGGCACTTGGATGTGTTAAATCTCATGCCGTTGGATTCTGCCCATCTGTCCAGCCTGTCAAGGTCCCTCTGCAAAGCCTCTCTGCCCTCCAGCAGATCAACTCCTGCCCCCAGCTTGGTGTCATCCGCAAATTTACTGATGATGGACTCGATGCCCTCATCCAGATCATCAATAAAGATGTTGAAGAGCATGGGGCCCAGCACTGATCCTTGGGGCACACCACTAGTGACTGGCTACCAGCTGGATGTGGCACCATTCACCACCACTCTCTGGGCTCGGCCCTCCAGCCAGTTCCTAACCCAGCGCAGTGTGCTCCTGTCTGATGGGCTGATTGCTTGGCCAGGAGTTTGCTGTAGGGGACAGTGTCAAAGGCCTTGCTGAGGTCCAGGTGGACTACATCCACAGGCCTCCCCACATCCACCAGGCAGGTCACCTGATCATAGAAGGAGATCAGGTTGGTGAGGCAGGACCTGCCCTTCCTAAATCCATGCTGGCTGGGCCTGATCCCTTGGCCATCGTGTAAGTGCTGTGTGATTGCACTCAAGATGACCTGTTCCATAATCTTGCCTGGCACTGAGGTCAGGCTGACAGGCCTATAATTCCCTGGCTTGTCCAACAGGCCCTTCTTGTGGATGGGCACCATGTTGGCCAGCTTCCAGTCTCCTGGGACCTCTCCAGTGAGCCAGGGCTGCTGAAAAATGATGGAGAGCGGCTTGGCCAGCTCATCTGCCAGGTCTCTCAGCACCCTAGGATGGATCCCATCCGGTCCCATGGACTTGTGGGGGTCCAAGCGGCTGAGAAGATCTCTAACTGCTGCCTGCAACAGCGGGAAACTATGCAGTTCCCTGGCTCCTTCTGCCAGCTGTGCAGGCCAGCTGTCTGGTAAACGTTCTGCCATGCTAGTAAAAATTGAGGCAAAGAAGGTGTTAAGTACCTCTGCCTTTTCCTCATCCTTTGTTACAACATTCCCCTCCGTGTCAACCAAGGAGTGGAGGTTGTCCTTGCCCTTCTTCTTGCTATTAATGTATTTATAGAAGGACTTTTTGTTGTCCTTCACAGCAGAGGCCAGTCTAAGGTCTAAATGCGCTTTTGACTCCCTAATGTTCTTCCTACATGTCCTAGCAACATCCCTAAACATTCCATGGGTTCCCTCCTCTTTCTTCCAAAGATGATACACCCTCTTTTTTTCCCTTAGTTCTATTAAAAGTTCATTACCCATCCAGGCTGGCCGCCTGCCCCAGCAGCTCATCTTCCAGCACATTGGCACAGCCTGTTCCTGCACCTTCGAGAGTTCTGCCTTGAAGCAGGTCCAGCTCTCCTGGACCCCTTTGTTTTTAAGGGCTATTTCCCAAGGAACCTTCTGAGTTAGTTCCTTGAGTAACCTGAAGTCTGCCCTCCGGAACTCCAGACTGGAGGTCTTCTTGCTAGCCCTCTTAGCTTGGCTGAAAACTGAAAATTCAATTATCTCATGGTCACCGGTGCCTAAACACCCTCCAACCACCACATCACCCACCAGCCCTTCCCTATTGGTGAAGAGGAGGTCAAGCAGAGCCTTAGCACTGGTAGGCTTGCGCAGCACCTGGGATAAGAAGCTGTCCTCCATGCACTCTAAGAACCTCCTAGAGTGCTTCCACTCTGGTGTGTTGAGATCCCAGCAGATATCAGGCAAGTTGAAGTCACCCATGAGAACAAGGTCAGGCGATCTTGAGACAGCCTTAAGCTGCCTATAGAATGCTTCATCGACATCTTCCTCCTGGTTGGGTGGTCTATAACAGACTCCAACCAGGATGTCTGCCCTGCTGGTCTTCCCTCAAGCACTCAACCCGATTGTCCCTGATCTCCAGCTCAATGGCATCATGTGCCTCTCTGATGTACAGGGCCACCCCTCCACCCCTTCTTCCTTGCCTGTCTCTCCTGAAGAGCCTGTAGCCATCAATTGCAGCGCTCCAGTCATGTGAGTCATCCCACCACGTCTCTGTGATGGCAACTACATCATAACTTTCCTGCTGCAACAAGGCTTCTAGCTCCTCTTGTTTGTTACCCATGCTTCGTGCATTAGTGTACATGCACTGCAGCTGGGCTGCTGGTTTCAACCTGGCTCTAGCTTATCACTCCTGTCTGGGGGGACTGGTTTCAGCCCCATCCCCCCTTCGAAGCTAATTTAAAGCCCTGTCAATGAGACCTGCCAATTCCCTTCCCAGAATCTTTTTACCTTTGGGGGACAGGCCATTCTTGTATACTGTGACCTTTCCCCTCCTCTGGGACAGATGTACTCCATCTGTTGCCTGCTGACCTCGTGCATTAGAAAGTTCTCCAAGATCGAAAAACCCAAAATTCTTTCGACTGCACCAGCCTCTAATCCACTTGTTGACTACAGCTGCTGACCTTTTCCTTATGGCATTCCCTCCTGCAACTAACGGTATCGATGTAAAAATTATTTGTGTACCTGCCCCCTCAACCAGATCTCCCAGGGCCCTGAAGTAATTTTTTGATAGCCCTGGGAGTTCTGGTAGCAACACCATCATTCCCTAACTGCATAACCAATAAAGGATAGTAGTCAGAGGGCTGTACCAGACTGGGCAGTCTTCTAGTAACATCTCCAACTTGGGCTCCTGCAAGGCTACAAACTTCCCTATGAGATGGGTCCAGCCGACATATGGGGCCCTCTGTTCCCCTCAGGAGGGAATCACCAATAATAATTACCCTCCTCTTTTTTTTGAGGGAGCAAGTCCTGATGCCAGGGGAAGGCTGTTTAACCTCAGGCTGCTTTGACTTAGGTTGTTTAACCTTAGGCTGCTTTTTTTGCTTGAGGAATGACTTGAGCATGAGAACTAGATATACAATGTTGCTATGGACATGTCTTCTGAAACCAGGATTAGAATTTGCAGATATTTGGCCAGGTTCAATACCTAAGAAAGAAAAGTGGTTTACGCAGTGGAGACCTCTTCTGTTTTCCTATAGACTTGCTTCAATGTTCCATATGCGGTGAATGTGTACACTTGGACCTATCTTCCTGTTACTATATATTTTCTTCAGTAGCTATGCTGACCTGAAATGAGGGAAGAGTTTTTATCTATTTCTTCTGAATGCTGAAAAAAAATCAGGATTTGTGTTCGAAGAAACAGTATAATCTCAATGAAGGTGAGATGGGAACCAGATCCTCTTTAGTCTGCAGTTGAGTGTGTTAAAGTGGAATGAAAAAAGAACTGTGGGCTCGGGATAAGAGTCTGAGAAAAGAGTATGAAAGAAATTCCCAGAAATACATAGGTCAGGGAAAGAAACATTAAGTTGAAGACTGAAGCTGATTATTAAAGAAATTATCAAGCCCTCATAAAAATTTTGAAAGCTGAAAGGAAGTGGAAGTAGGAAAGGAAGAACTGTGTCAATAAGAAGAGTTAAAATGGGAACTTGCAAGGTGAAACTGAAACTGCATAAGATGTTCAGGGAGTGAGATTGCGAGTAGAATTCAGTAAGATGGTGAAATGTAGGGAGATATGTGACTCTATCTACAGAATTGAGCACTTGAAAATAGGTGGTCAAACATACATAGAATAAGTACCTGGGGAGGGCAAGAAGTCAAGGAAAATGGTCACTGGAGTGAAAGCAAACAGATTATGAGAATCATGACACTCATGGAACACTATGTAGCACATAACTACATTTATGTTTAATTTCTAGTGTATTCTTCACTGTATTTCTTCAATCTCCTGTTTCTGATGCCTATATTTCTCAAGTGACATCTTACAATTCTGTTTTTAGGCCACATTCTGGAGTACACTACTCTGTACACAGTAGATCTGACAATGTAAAAGATACAGGGTTTCAGGAATCTGCAGGCAATATAGTGTTACTTTTAAAAAGCTTAACTATAAACATAAATGAAGTAGTAGGAGAAATATTTATAAAATATCTCAATCTCTGCATGCTTTTGGAAGTCCAAATATGCATTTGGGGTTTCAGTATTTCCCAGTTTATACCTCTTCACAAAAGTATTTCTCTGGGACATCCTGCAGCTTTTGAAATAGGACATACAATACTTCTAAAAACTAGCGAGCCACTTCAGCAGAAGAACCCAGCCAAGTCTTCAAGTTAAAAGGTTTTATGGATTATTTCTTAGTGAAACTGCCAGAAGATTAAATCTAGATCTAGCGATCTTAACTCTCCTTCCTGTATCCATTACCTGAGAATTCTGCACTTCAGTTTAATGAATTACAATAATGTACTCTGCAGTACTTTATTAAGAACCTATTATATGCAACTCAAAATCTGTGTGATCAAATGAGTCCAAAGCTCAAGTGCATCATCAGGGGTCATACCTGGGAGACTGAGAAACCAATACCTTTCTTTTGAAAGCTGGAAATAATATTGACCATATCATTGCCATTGATGTTTTAAAAATTCCATGAAACCATCTAGAAAACTAGCATCTCTAGAACTAATGCTTATCCACAACAAAAGCCTCCAAACAAACAAAACAAACAAGCCACAAAAAATCACTAACAACCACACAACAAAACCCCCCAACAAACCAAACCCAATATTGCTACTATTTCAAGCAGTGGTTTCATAACACCTATCTGCTTTTGCTGCTCATTGATCCTTCACTGATAATCCAGAAGAGAAACTGTGCAGTTGTTTTTCTGTCAGATTGCCTTTTAGCTAGCTTGTGGTAGTATAGGTACTGTAGGACTAGTGTTAGTCTGCAGGCCTACACCCATCTGATGACTCATGTGAAAATCACGATAATGAGATCAAACAAAGTTTCCTTTTTTCTGATTTTGTGGGGGGTTAGTCCTTCAATATGCAAACATTAGCTGTATTAAAACAACATAACTAAGGACAAGACATTAATCTTGAAAGATTAGGAAATGTCAGAACTACAACTGACTGTGTAATGTTCCTTTGGCCTATTGGGCCCTTGTGGTATGACTTAATCTTTAATTGCATGTTTGCATATTATTTTTCCACAGTAAATCTAACTTACTTAGTTGATAGGTCAGCCCTATTCTAAGAATGGCTTGAGCCTGTGTAGTTAAAGATGATAGCTTGCATGTGGAATGACAGTTTCTCATACCTTCATTTGACACATCTAAATTTGGTATAATAATACCTTGCTGTCTCACTGGTGTGTTTTGAAAATAACTTAATTGGTGTTTGTGTATCACCTGGTGACTAGAGCAGGCTACAGGAAAGCCCAGGAGGAAAATAATAATTTTGTATCTAGGGAAGGCCTTGAATCATGTGAATTATGCAGGGTGTTGGCCACATTTTGGACAATGAATAATAAACAAGATGTGGAAAGAGAACAGATCAGCAGTAGCATCAGATATCACATGTTGGGTACACCTGATTTTGGCAGGTAAGTGGTTCTTGGCACTTGGACTTGGAAGGCAGAGGAAAGGAAGGAGCAGATGCATGGGAAGTAAAAGAGCTCAGACTGTGCACTGAGAAAAAAAAGAGACATTTACTGGAGGAAGAAAAACTGCATATGGCTAAGGAAGTAGAAACTGCAGTATAGTCCAAGATTTGCACAGGATATATTACTTTACCACTCTTAAGTTTTTGAGTGCTAGAGTTAACCATACTTCTCTGAACATGTCTTTCTTTTGTATATACTTACAAAGGTTCCATCCACTCAAAGAAATGTCTTAACTCTACTCCAGATTCTCCTATGGCACTCCTTAAATAAACAGTCATGAAATACAAACCTCATTCCACAGAAACCACAAACATTCAAGATCTATATCACAATTTATGCCCAGTAACAGAAATGTAGCTGGTTTTAGAGTAGCCCTTGGAATTTCTCAGCTAACTCTTTGGTCAGTTATGCGTATGAGATGGCTGATGAAAGAAAATCTCTGCAAAAACTGAAGAGCATTACAAAAGATCAGGGTGCCTAACTGAAACATCTTTGTGATTGTAATTATTTTAAGTGAGTGTCACTCTTAGGAAGTTCAGGATTGTGGAAGACAAAACAAATCCCTAAAAATCCACTTGTTTTTCAGAAAGACAGATGTAGAGCCAAAGGCCATGTCAGAAATAATACCATAAAATGCTCATAATAAAATATAACAAGGCAAGCTGTCAAATTTTGCACCACTTTCAGGTATCAGTTGAACATAAACAGTAGTCCAATGGGCCAAATATAGTTCCACAGAACAAATTGCAGTTCTCAATCTAGAAATGTGAAGTATACAAATTAAAGCAGTAGACATGTTATTGTAAAGAAACTGGACAAACTTCATTGCTATTTTTCTGGAGAAAACCTACTTCTGCAACTGCTACATGACTTAATAATAGGCAGAAATTAGGGCAAAGAAAAATGACAACAAATAGCAACACCTGTGTGTAAAAAAACACCATCTTTGCCTTATAACAAGCTGGGAGAGAGAGAAATGTTCAATATATTTAAAAGCCTTACCAATTTCTTATCAGTTCTGCCTGCTATTTTTTTTCTGTAACCATTATTTAACTACATTTAGCCCAAATTATCTCTCAATTGTGAGAAACACCTAAGAAACATCTAAAAGGTAAGAGCTTCATTTAATCTCTTCATTATATTTCTTTCTATAGTGAATTCTATTATTTCCATTACATTTTTCATATTCATGTTACAGAAATTTGCAGCTAGAAAGACTATTTAGAAAAGACAGTTTAAGACAACCAATGCTGCCACATACTATAGGTAATTATTTGTAATTATATGTAGCAACCACAAACATCAGTTCCGGTTCTGAGAGTGGCTGGACTAGATTCAGACTGTAGTATTTTATTCATTCTCTGTACCAGAGCCTGGATCAGCCTCATTACACTGTTGCTGAAGGGGCAAATCCTGTATTTCAAAACTCTATGTGACAGGTACAACATTTACAGATCAAAACAAAACAGAAATGGAAAAGATTTGGTAATTTCCCTCCCTCTATTTTGCAGAGAAGGGCAAAAAGTCATTGTAAAGCCACTACTGCTTTACCTCTATGTCTAAGAAGCATTTCTCCATAGCAAACAGATCAGAGTCTCTTATGCTCACCTTGTTTCTGTCTCTTCTCATGCTCTCCATCAAAGGGAAATGCCAAAGCTAAGGAGGAATTCTCTTCTGTGAGAATTATGATGTGAGTTGGGTGAGGACAACTTGCATCAGGCATGCGCCAAGCTGAATGGAAACTACATGGAAAGCTCTGGGGAGCCAGACTGGTGGACTCTGGCCATCCCAATAGTGAGACAGTGTCAGCAGAGTGCTTCTCCAGAGACAGTGCTCCCAGCAGGAGTCAAAACCTAGGGTCCTCATAGCAACACAGCAGCCAACATCACTTTCCAATATCCCAGTCACAAGCAAAGACAGACAAGGAGACATGGCTGTTTTACGTCTCTGTCAGTTAATCACTCTGCTTCTGCCAAATCATGGTGCTACTTCTAGCCTGAGCATGCCTTGAGTTACAGATAGGATGAGTAGGGGATTTTTTTATTTGTTTGCTTCTCTGCTCTTTGCTTAAGGCAACAGAGTTCAAGCAAAAGTTATTCTAGTTTTGTTTTCCAACTTCTCATATATAAGTTCTGCTTTTAATTTCTATGAATAGCAAGGGAAACCAACAACAGTGACAAAATAATACAATAATCTGCATCATGAAATGTTACCTCTTTTGAATGATCTATGCTAACATTTTTCTTCTGTTATGTATTTTGCTTATGATTCAGTTTCAGAAAATAAATCTGTTAGGTGTTACATAGTGCAGGTAAATTCATACTGCATTATTAAAGAAGGTGTGTATTTACTGGCTGAGGTTGGGGGATTTCAACTTTCAGCTATTAGATCTCAGAAGTCCAGCTGAGCAAAATACCTTTCTCATTTCCTCCCAGGTAGATTAGGCTACAGCTAAGCTAAAATACACCTGGAAAAAGACTTTGCTTATTGCCTTTAAATTTTGGACCCCAGAGCTGAAGGATTACATCTTGTGTCTCAGAGGATACATGTGGAAATGTGAGTCAGAGTGCCTGAGAGGAGATTCTAATCTAAAAGAGTTGCATGGCAAATAACTGAACTTTAAGCTTACATGTCTTACACAAATACTCTTACCGTTTCCCTACACTGTTTCAGCTGTGTGATTGGATTTTTCCTTATACTAGAAGAAGTTGGAAGGTTGCATCACATGACTATTTTCTTACCCAAATAAAAGCACAGGGGTATAAATGTAGCTTTTTGTTTGTGTGTTTGGTTTTGTTTCTAATTTAAACATCACATTACATGGGAAGAATAATGAATAGGAGGAGTTATTTATCTTTATTCAATCAAGCAGTCAAGTCACCTTTTTTTTTTACACTGTAAAATTATTCCTCTCCTAAATCCCATGCCTGATAGCATTGTTTTCTTTATACTTCACCTGTTCTTTTTTTTTGTCAGTATTTTCTCTGACTTTACATTGCAGAGAAGAGACATGTATGCTACAGAGGAGGAGATTCCCAAGACTTCCAATATCCTCTCAAACATCCACCCTTTCTTTAATCTCCTGAAGATTTCTGCTGCACGTTTTTCCAGCTCTCATCCAAGTTTCCTTTATGCATTCAAATTTCTCAGTATTTTTAAAAAATACTAACTAACTAACTAAAATATATTTAAAAAATCCCCCAAACCAAAACCACAGGACATCCAGCTTCCTTTATTTTTCTATTTGGTATTTATTTCCCTTATATCTTATGTATTATACCCCTTATGTATTATATGGTCTTCAACTCTCCCACTACTTTCCTTTTATAAAATATGTTTGTAAGGACTGCTTTATTAGGGTACGTGGGGTAAAAGGTAATGATACCTGTGTGATGAGAGGAAGAGTGTCCTTGCATGCATCTCCAAACCCCAAATGGTTACAATGGAAACACTTAAAGGTGTTTCTGTCCCACATCAAGTCCTCCAACCACAGAACTCATCCTCTTTACCGTTCTATCCAGAGACCCCTTAATTATACCACATCCTGCTGCCTACATGTAGCAAATTTCTCAAGGCTGCTGCCAGCAACCTTTCTTTTATATCCCTGCTTAAGCAAAGTCCCTGGCTCTGGGAAGAGTCTTCCCTTTCCTCTAGAACTAATGTCCTATCTCCATTTTTTGCAATCCCCAAGTTTCTTCAGCTCTTCTTTGTTTACAGTATAACATCCTCCATCACTCTCTTTTACGCTTTCTGTACTCTTGTTGATTGCAAGTCTCCATATTTACTTCTCTGTTCTTGGAAGCAAACACTTTACCCCTAAGCTTGGTAAACCATTAAAAATGTAGACACAGACTTTGATGAACACTATGGGATTGATTCTGGGGAAAAAAAAAAGAAAAGATGGAGAAACAGATATTCTATCTTTTGTTTGCATTCTTTTACATAATGGCTTCCCCTTTCCCTTCTCCCCTTTTCCTGTTTCCCCTTCCCCTGTTCCCTTTCCCTTTTATTTTGATTTTGAAGCTATTTTATGTTATCTAATAGCCATTTCCAGCTCAGTGTTTTCATTAGACATTATAGCTTTGTCTTTTTATCCCTAGAAGAATTGCTAGAAACTTGGTAGAGGAACATGTTGGAAAGGACAGACTTGGCATTAATTTGAATGAAACTCTCACAATCTCACCCAGAGCAGAAAGATTGGATTGGCTTCCCACACACTTTTATGGCTGGTTATGAAATAGACTAAGCTTGTTAGCTGTGCTTGGTGTGTCATATGTGTTGCTGTATCTTTCCTGAAAATTTGTGAGTGTTTCTAGTTCTTGAGAGTAAAAAGCTTAATAAGAGTGAACATTTGTAATATGACACAGTGCTTCTTTAACAATGATAGCATTTTCCTCTTGGTTGCCAAAAGGATTGTTTTGAAAGTGTATTTTTATAGTGAACTAAAGTGACATTCTCCAAAGGCATGAGATGAAACAATGCTTTATAGAAATATAATGTCAAGAAAGGTTAACAAAGCAAAATAAAAACACATTTGTAAGGGCTTTGACAAATTCAGGCAAATAACTTTAAAAGTATTTTTAAGAAAAAGTATTTATAGCCTCAGAAAAACAAAACACCAAAACAAAATATTTAATTGAAATCCATAGAAATATATCACAGATTTACTCAAGTTCCTCATTGTTATTTCTGGCTGAGCAAAACTGCATGAAAAAACTTAAAGAGTTAGATTTGAAAAAAAAACAACACATTTTTTCTCATGCATCATTTGATTAATATTTTTCATATGGTTCTGACAAGAATATAATTACAATACTGATTTTTGAGTGCTGGTATGGTGCTAAGGAACATGTTTTTAAAAAGCTTATCACCTTTCACATCTGTAAGTCAAATGAACAACACAAGATCAGTGAAAGAGTTTTGGTTCAAATACCAAACCAAAATACAAAAAAATGTTTCCAGTTAGCCCAAATTTTATTTTGCCCTGAATTATTTTAAAATAGTCCTTTAAAAATGACAAAAAATAACAAAAATAAACCGCACAAGCAACAAGTGAAATGCTTTATCTCCTCAGAATTCCCCTCCACATCTGCTGATGTAGTCCCAAATCTGTGAATAATCATTTCAGTCAGTTCAAGCCTTTTTATTTGGTTTTTTTTACTACACTAAATGTAATATTATTAACAAAAGTAAAGAGTTGCAAACAACTTTTACACATACTGGTGACTTTGGAGTCTTTCTGGGAATCTCTACTCAGGTTGACATTGGGAGAATTGTGTGCTTTAAGGAAGCCCACATAACCTGAGAACTGTCCTGCTCTCTATGTTCACTAGAAGTTCACAACGCTGACTTGGAGCTGCCCACCTGTTTTCTTCTCTCAGCTTATTAGAGTTCAGCTGCTGATGCAAGAAAACAATCAGTTCTGCAGAACAGTCAAACTCAGTACTGTACAGACAGAAAGAGCAATAGCAGATGAGCAGAACAGTGGTTTGGATAGTAGTAGCACCGGGCAGATGTGAACAAGATTGTTGTAAACCCGCAAAATGACCTTACTCTGCAGAAGGTGTTTACTAGGCAGAGGGCAAGAGCTGTGTTCCCCTTCTTGATCCTACATGACCAAGGCTTTATTTATAACAATTTAAAACTTCTTTTCTGCTTGGCAGAGATGTGCTAAATCCAGTCATGAGGCTTTGCATATTGGACTCCTGCACCTAAGGTTAAGCTAGCTCCAAAACTGCACTGACAGCGTGTGCTGACAGATTATCCTTGGTATTGTATGAGGGTCGAGTGGTTTAAAAGGCCTTGGCCTCTTGAACAGAAAAAGGAAGGAGAGAATCCAGATAAAGAGCTAAGGTCTGATCAAAATCATCAAAATGTATTTTTCTGGGGAATGTTCGGCTGCTGACTGTGAAGGGGTTTTTGCTAGAGCAGTTTCTCATTTTGAGGAATTCATCATGCAGGAGTTGGGAAATGTCATTGCACTGGCTGCTGAGTACAGTAGCAAGAACCCTGTGCCCAGGTAGCTGTGGTGGAGCCTGCTGATCTGAGGAACACTGAACAACAGTCTGTAACATAATGAGAAGCAAAGATGAATGCTTTGAGCTCATTAGGTCTTTTCCATTTTGTGGGCTATGGTACTTACCAGACAGCATACACCCTTTGTAGGGATCCAAGATCGAGTGTTTATTTTCCTCTTTCACTTGACACGGACTCACTTCCTTGGAATAATTTAAGCCACTGACTACCAAGTGTATCATGCAGTTGACTAATTTATAGCCCTACCCAAGTTTCACAACTCTGAACATAACCTTCTGTTTTGATAAGAGAACTCCCACCAGCTGAATTGCCTGGAGTTTTACAACAATGACGTCACATTTGCATAGTTTACCCCGTAACACATACTGCCTAAACAGGAAATAAAATCTTTTCATATTAAAAACTGCAAAATTTCTGTCCCATCAAACTTTGCTACAGGCAAAACAAATCAATATACTATTTTTCTTAATAATGTCAAAGAGCCTGGGAATTTTTACTGACCTTTTTGATCAATGTAATACAAAGAGATATAACCTGTTCCTTGAAATGATTTTTATTTCTTGCAAGACTATTTGCAAGCATATCCGGCATCATCAGGGAATTTGTAAAGGAAAATTTGACTTTTTATTTCCTTTTGGAGAACCATTGTTAATATCCCCAAATGAAAACAAGTTTCTCAAAGGAGTCAATTATCAAAGTCGTCTGTAATGTATTAGCCCTTGATTCATGTGGGCTGCGCAATTGTTACAGAGAAATATCAACAATGTTAATGTACAGTTTTATTGTTTGTTCAGCCAAGAGTTTGATGCAATCCTAAAATATTGCCAACTTCTTTATTCTGATAATGAAATACAACAGTGCTTTGTCTGCAACTGCAGAAATAGGAAAAGTGAGAGAGGAGTTTCAGGTAGGTGGTAGTGGTGTGCACTGAAAGGAGCACCATGAAGAATCAGGGTTAGGAAAGTTGTCTGAACTACAGGGTGCAATATAAAAATTCTGTAATGGTAGGGAAATACTAAAGAATTGGAGTGTTTGAAAGATCTTTTCATGCAGCTGCTTTTATAGACATAGTCAGTTCTTTTCTTTACATATGGCATGTATGTGAAAGAGGTTGCAGGCAATAGCTAATTAAAGCTATAGTAGCCTTCATACCAGCAATTACATGTTTTGCACATGCCAAGTCATACTTTTAATGCATTGAATTTCAAATAAAAAAGTAATAATAATACAGGAATGGGCTCAGAGAAACAGAACAAAAGGCATCTAATCTGCTATGCTCTTTCTCTCAGCAGTTAATGTTGGGTATTTTACAGCAAGAAAAATAAAATCTACCACTCCCAATTCATAAAGAGATTGATCATCTCAATATTTTTATGCTATAAGGAGGTACTTAGAATCTGACTGTTCAGGTCAGTATAATATGTAATCTGGTATAAGTGAATTGAAAATGAACTTGAATCTCACAGAATTGTCAGGGTTGAAAGGCACCTCAAGGATCATGTGTTTCCAACTCTCTGACATGGGCAGGGACACTTTTTTCATCAATAGCCTTAGTTGCAGGAAGGAATACTGGAAGGAACAGAGCAGCAGCTGTAATCAACAAGTGGCTCAGAGGCTGGTGCTACCAAAATAATTTTGAGTTTTTTGATCTTGGAGAACTATCTATGCCACCAGGTCAGCTAGCAACAGAGGGAGTGCATCTGTCCCAGGGGAGAGGAAAGATCTTAGTGCATGAGAATGGCCTATACCCGAAAAGAGAAAAAGGTTCTAGAAAGGGAGTTGGCAGGTCTTATTGACAGGACTTTAAATGAGATTCAAAGGAGGAAGGGGCTGAAACCAGTTCCCCCAGACAGGAGTCTGAGGGTGATAAGCTGGAGTCAGGGGTGAAACCAGCAGCCCAGCTGAAGTGCATGCACACTAATGCAAGAAGCATGGGTAACAAACAAGAGGAGCTGGAAGCCTTGTTACAGCAAGAAAGTTATGATGTAGTTGCCATCACACAAACGTGGTGGCATGACTCACATGACTGGAGCACTGTAGTTGATGGCTGCAGGCTCTTCAGGAGAGACAGGTGAGGGAGAAGGGGTGGCATGTGGCTCAGTTGGTAGCACCTAAGACTCTTACTGGGAAGGTCGTGAGTTCAAGCCTGCAGTGGGCAAGAGTGTTCTCTCTGGGGAGCAATGTCCTTTCACTTGGTGCCATGGTCTAGTCATGGGGTTTGTGGAGACAGGTTGGACTCGATGATCTTTGAGGTCTCTTTCAACCTTAGCAATACTGTGATACTGTGATAACGGGTGGCCCTGTACATCAGGAAGGCTCTGGATGCCAGGAAACTAGAGATTAAGCATGATCAAGTTGAGTGCCTGTGGGTGAGAATTAGAGGGAAGACCAACAGGGCAGACATCCTGATTGGAGTCTGCTATAGACCACCCAACCAGGATGAAGAAGTTGATAAATAATTCTATAGGCAGCTAGAGGCTGTCTCAAGAATGCCAGACCTTGTGCTTATGGGTGACTTTAACCTGCCTGATATCTGCTGGGAACTTTAGGATAGAATAGAATAGAATAGAATAGAATAGAATAGATAGAATAGAATAGAATAGAATAGAATAGACCAGGTTGGAAGAGACCTTCAAGATCATCACATCCAACCTATCAACTAATCCAACCCACCTAAACAACTAAACCATGCAACCAAGCACCCGATCAAGTGTCCTCCTGAACACCTCCAACGACAGCGACTCCACCACCTCCCTGGGCAGCCTATTCCAATGGGCAGTCACTCTCTCTGTGTAGAACGTCTTCCTAACATGCAGCCTAAACCTCTCCTGGTGTACCCTGAGACTGTGTCCTCTTATTCTAGTGCTGGTTGCCTGGGAGGAGACACCAACCCCTACCTGGCTGCAACCTCCCTTAAGGTAGTTGTAGAGATCAATAAGGTCACCCCTGAATCTCCACTTCTCCAGGCTAAGCAACCCCAGCTCCCTCAGCATCTCCTCATAGGACTTGTGCTGGAGACCTCTTACCAGCCTCATTGCCCTTCTCTGGACACGTTCCAGCAAGTCAACATCCTTCCTAAACTGAGGGGCCCAGAACTGGACACAGGACTCAAGGTGTGGCCTAACCAGTGCAGTGTACAGAAGGTGAATGACCTCCCTGCTCCTGCTGGCCACACTGTTCCTGGTGCAGGCCAGGATGCCATTGGCCTTCTTGGCCACCCGGGCACACTGCAGACGTATGTTCAGCCTACCATCAACCAGTACCCCAGGTCCCTCTCTGTCTGGCTACTCTCCAGCCACTCAGACCCCAACCTGTAGCACTGCATGGGGTTACTGTGGCCAATGTGCAGAACCTGGCACTTGGATGTATTAAATCTCATGCTGTTGGACTCTCATGGTCACTGGATCCCTAAACACCCTCCAACCACCACATCACCCACCAGCCCTTCCCTATTGGTGAAGAGGAGGTCAGAACCTTACCCCTGGTAGGCTCACGCAGCACCTGGGATAAGAAGCTGTCCTCCATGCACTCTAAGAACCTCCTAGAGTGCTTCCACTCTGGTGTGTTGAGATCCCAGCAGATATCAGGCAAGTTGAAGTCACCCATGAGAACAAGGTCAGGCGATCTTGAGACAGCCTTAAGCTGCCTATAGAATGCTTCATCGACATCTTCCTCCTGGTTGGGTGGTCTATAACAGACTCCAACCAGGATGTCTGCCCTGCTGGTCTTCCCTCAAGCACTCAACCCGATTGTCCCTGATCTCCAGCTCAATGGCATCAAGTGCCTCCCTGATGTACAGGGCCACCCCTCCACCCCTTCTTCCTTGCCTGTCTCTCCTGAAGAGCCTGTAGCTGTCAACTGCAGCGCTCCAGTCATGTGAGTCGTGCCACCACATTTTTGTGATGGCAACTACATCATAACTTTCCTGCTGCAACAAGGCTTCCAGCTCCTCTTGTTTGTTACCCATGCTTCTTGCATTAGTGTACATCCACTTCAGGTGGGCTGCTGGTTTCAACCTGGCTTTAGCTTATCACCCCCAGACTCCTGTCTGGGGGGACTGATTTTAGCCCCTTCCGGCTTCGAATCTAGTTTAAACCCTTATCAATGAGACCTGCCAGAGACTTAGCAGAGAGGAGGCAGTCTAGAAGGTTCTTAGAGTGTGTGGAGGACAGCTTCTTATCCCAGTTGCTGTGTGAGCCTACTAGGGGTAAGGCTTTGCTTGACCTACATTTTACAAACAGAGAAGGTCTGGTGGGAGATGTGGTGGTTGGAGGCTGTCTGGGATCCAGTGACCATGAAATAATTGAGTTTTCAATACGGAGTCAAGCTAAGAGGGGCAGCAACAAAACCTCCACTCTGGACTTCAGGAGGGCAGACTTTGGGTTACTCAAGGAACTAACTCCGAAGGTTTCTTGGGAAACAGCCCTTAAAAATAAAGGGGTTCAGGAGAGCTGGACCTACTTCAAGAAAGAACTCTTGAAGGTGCAGGAACAGGCTGTGCCAATGTGCTGGAAGATGAGTTGCTGGGGCAGACAGCCAGCCTTAACGGGCAATGACCTTCTAAAGGAACCAAGGGGAAAAAAAGAGGGTGTACCATCTTTGGAAGAAAGGTGAGGCAACCCATGGAATGTTTAAGGATGTTGCCAAGTCTTGTAGGAGGAAAATTAGGGAGGTAAAAGCACATTTAGAGCTTAGACTGGCCACTGCTGTGAAGGACAACAAAAAAATCTTTATATAAATATATTCATAGCAAGAGGAGGGGCAAGGACAACCTCCACGCCTTAGTGGACACAGAGGGGAATTTTGTAACAAGAGACGAGGAAAAGGCAGAGGTACTTAACAACTTCTTTGCCTCAATTTTTAATAGCAGGATAGGTTGTCTTCCAGACAACTGGACTGCAGAGCTGGCAGTTGGAGTCAGGGCGCAGTATAGTTCCCCTGTGGTCCAGGATGAAGTAGCTAGAGACCTACTTAGCCACTTGGATCCCCACAAGTCTATGGGACTGGATGGGATGCATCCTAGGGTGCTGAAAGAGCTGGCAGATGAGCTGGCCAAGGTGCTCTCCATCATTTTTCAACAGTCCTGGCTCACTGGAGAGGTCCCAAGATGCCTGGAAGCTGGCCAACTTGTTGCCCATCCACAAGAAGGGCTGGTTGGATGAGCCAGGGATTTACAGGCCTGTCAGCCTGATCTCAGTGCCAGGCAAGATCATGCAACAGGTCATCTTGAGTGCAACCACACCGCACTTCCAGGATTGCCTAGCCAGCATGGATTTAGGAAGGGCAGGTCCTGCCTGACCAACCTGATCCCCTTCTATGATCAGGTGACCTGCCTGGTGGGTGTGGGGAAGGCTGTGGATGTAGTCTGCCTGGACTTCAGCAAGGCCTTTGACACCATCCCCCACAGCAAATTCCTGGCCAAGCTGTCAGCCCATGGCTTGGACAGCAGCCCGCTGAGCTGGGTCTGGAACTGGCTGGAGGGCTGAGGCCAGGGAGTGGTGGTGAATGGTGCCAAATGCAGTTGGCAGCCAGTCACTAGTGGTGTCCCTCAGGGATCAGTGCTGGGTCCCATGCTCTTTAATATCTTTATTGATGATCTGGATGAGGGCATTGAGTCCATCATCAGTAAATTTGCAGATGACACCAAGCTGGGGAACAGGATTTGATCTGTTAGCGAGTAGGAGAGCTCCGCAGAGGGACCTCGACAGGCTGGACAGATGGGCAGAGTCCAAGGGCATGAGATTTAACAGATCAAAATGCCGTGTTCTACACATTGGCCACAGTAGCCCCATGCAGTGCTACAGGCTGGGGTCAGAGTGGCTGGAGAGTGGCCAGGCAGAGAGGGACCTGGGGTACTGGTTGATTGTAGGCTGAACATGAGCCTGCAGTGTGCCCAGGTGGCCAAGAGGGCCAATGGCATCCTGGCCTGCACCAGGAACAGTGTGGCCAGCAGGAGCAGGGAGGTCATTCTGCACTCAGCACTAGTTAGGCCACACCTTGAATCCTGTGTCTAGTTCTGGGCCCCTCAGATTAGGAAGGATGTTGACTTGCTGGAACGTGTCCAGAGAAGGGCAACAAGGTTGGTGAGGGGTTTGGAAGACAAGCCCTATGAGGAGAGGCTGAGGGAGCTGGGATTGCTTAGCCTGGAGAGGAGGAGACTCAGGGGTGACCTTATTACCTTAAGGGAGGTTGCAGCCAGGTAGGGGTTGGTCTCTTCTCCCAGGCAACCAGCACTAGAACAAGAGGACACAGTCTCAAGCTGTACCAGGGGAAGTTTAGATTGGATGTTAGGAAGAAGTTCTTCATAGAATGAGTAATTCACCATTGGAATAGGCTGCCCGGGGAGTTGGTGGAGTTGCCATCATTGGAGGTGTTTAGGAAGAGACTTGATGGGGTGCTTGGTGCCATGGTTTAGTTGATTAGATAGTGTTGGATGATAGTTTGGACTTGATCATCTCAAAGGTCTCTTCCAATCTGGTTAATTCTATTCTATTCTATTCTATTCTATTCTATTCTATTCTATTCTATTCTATTCTATTCTATTCTATTCTATTCTATTCTATTCTATTCTACTTCCCACTAGATCAGGTTGCCCAGAGCCACATCCAGCCTGACATTAAAAGCTTCCAGGTTTGATATGCAGTGTCAAAAAATGTGGCAAAACTATTTGAGTCAAAAGTTGTGTAAGCAAATTAAATACTTGTGACATCCTACTCTCAATTGATTACAGGAAAGATACTTGCTGTTCTGACACCTAGAGGAGAAATTAGTACTGTAACATGACATTAACATATCAGGCAGCACATTTGGCATAAACAATGGAAGTAATTTTTCTTTTGACTGATGATTAACTGATGGAACTCACTGCCACAGGATGTTGTGGAGTCCAGAATCTTGGGTGCCTTAGAAGGAGGTAGAAAATTTTGCTGAGAATAGATCAATTATACAATACAATAATACAATACACCACCAGGTTGGAAGAGACCTTCAAGATCATCACGTCCAACCCATCAACCAATCCAACCCACCTAAATACAATACAATACAATACAATACAATACAATACAACCCACCTAAACAATTAAACTGTGGCACCAAGCACCCCATCAAGCCTCTTCCTGAACACCTCCAATGAAGGTGACTCCACCACCTCCACGGGCAGGCGATTCCAATGGGCAATCACTCTCTCTGTATAGAACTTCTTCCTAACATCCAGCCTAAACCTGCCCTGGCACAGCCTGAGACTGTGTCCTCTTGTTCTGGTACTGGCTGCCTGGGAGAAGAGACCAACCTCTGCCTGGCTACAACCTCCCTTCAGGTAGTTGTAGGGAGCAATAAGGTCACCCCTCAGTCTCCTCTTCTCCAGGCTAAGCAACCCCAGCTCCCTCAGCCTCTCCTCATAGGGCTTGTCTTCCAAACCCCTCACCAACTTTGTTGCCCTTCTCTGGACACGTTCCAGCAAGACAACATCCTTCCTAAACTGAGGGGCCCAGAACTGGACACAGGACTCAAGGTGCGGCCTAACCAGTGCAGTGTACAGGGGCAGAATGACCTCCCTGCTCCTGCTGGCCACACTGTTTCTGATGCAGGCCAGGATGCCATTGGCCTTCTTGGCTGCCTGGGCACACTGCAGGCTCATGTTCAGCCTACAATCAACCAGTACCCCAGGTCCCCCTCTGCCTGGCCACTCTCCAGCCATTCTGACCCCAGCCTGTAGCACTGCATGGGGTTGCTGTGGCCAATGTGCAGAACCCAGCACTTGGATGTGTTAAATCTCATGCCGTTGGAATCTGCCCATCTGGCCAGCCTGTCGAGGTCCCTCTACAAAGCCTCTCTGCCCTCCAGCACATCAACTCCTGCCCCCAGCTTGGTGTCATCCGCAAATTTACTGATGATGGACTCGATGCCCTCATCCAGATCATCAGTAAAGATGTTGAAGAGCATGGGGCCCAGCACTGATCCTTGGGGCACACCACTAGTGACTGGCTGCCAGCTGGATGTGGCACCATTCACCACCACTCTCTGGGCTTGGCCCCCCAGCCACTTCCTAACCCAATGCAGTGTGTCCAAGCCATGGGCTGACAGCTTGGCCAGGAGTTTGCTGTGGGGGACGGTGTCAAAGGCCTTGCTGAGGTCCAGGTAGACCACATCCACAGGCCTCCCCACATCCACCAGGCGGGTCACCTGATCATAGAAGGAGATCAGGTTGGTGAGGCAGGACCTGCCCTTCCTAAATCCATGCTGGCTGGGCCTGATCCCTTGGCCATCCTCTAAGTGCTGTTTAATGGCTCTTTAATAAAATGGTTCAGACACAGACCCTGGCTTAGAAATTTCCTGAACAGCTGGCTACAGGGAAATGGTATACAAAGTGACAGAAAGAGTCCTTCACACTTTCTGTTTTTTAAAGCTTTTAATGTTTTGTCATCTGCTGCTATTATCTGGTGGAAAAATTAAACTGGGCTAGATGGACTTCTGGTCTGATTGTGTAACAGATAATTTCTGTGCTCCCAAGTAATAAGCTTATTGTGCTTAAACGTCTCTGAGGTTTGTGCTGAAGTATTTTATTAAGCTTCTCATGTGTAATTTAGAAGAATTCAGTGCCTTCCAGCCTCTAACTAAACAGCTTACTAAACGATTGTTAAAAGATGTTTTCCGTCTTTGTATCCCAGTTTCTTTGCGTCTTCACAAAGGGAAGAGGGAAGAGAACACTGACCTGAAATTAGAGAGCTTTTTGTTCAAAAGAACTCTGCAACCCCGTCCCATTTGTGTAATGTATTAGTACAAACTATTCATAATAGGCTAATAAGCCTGTTTCATTTTGGTACATTTCATGTTTGTCCAGAAAACTCAGTTTTATTTTGAGCTTTAAGCACATGCATTCACAAACACTTTGTTTTAGTGCCCCTTCTGAATCTCTGGGACCACATCTATAGAAAAGTGAACCATAAAGATATTATTTTCTATCCTGGATGAGTTTTTGTCTCATATCTAAGTTTTTCGTTGCAGGATGTTACTCACCTAAAGCAATCCGTTCTGTCCAACTGAAAACCTGTTTCTTGCTTCGAAGGTGGGTATGGCTTCTAGGGCCCAGAGCTAGCTGGGAAGCATGAAATTTGTAAATTTGGAGGCTCTGCAGGAGCAGCAGCACCCTCTGCTGGGACCAGACAGTGAATTAAAAAAATTATAAAATCTTGAGAGGGTACTTGGGAACTTCATAAATGTTGTATGCTTTATCTTGTGTACTTTCATCTGCTCTTTTACCCGGCCTGTGTATTATAGAAATGGGAATGTCTGGGTCCTTTTCCAACGACTTAAACAGATCTGGTGGAGGACCACGAGTGGTAGAACGTTGTGTATTAGGGATTTACAGGCTTCTTCTGAGTTAGAACCCAGCCGTGGAGTCATGAGTCTTTCAGTAGGAAGACTTGGAGAAAGAAATAATATCAAAGAAATAAGCGGTGCAAGACTGGCTTTGAGAGTCTTTCTATTTCTATTTCTATTTCTATTGTATTGTATTGTATTGTATTGTATTGTATTATTGTATTTCTGAGCCTCTTTTGGAGATTATATTAAAATAATTTCCTACATAAAAGAAATCCAAACAGAATAGAAATTAGTCTGAAAAGTTATTTGTCCTTACAATATGGACACTTTTTGGATTTGCACAGAGTATTTCAAAAAAGGAAGATGGATCCAGCTGAAACTTTAAAAAAAAAATCCAAAAATTATTTAATTAAAAACATGTAGTGAATTGAAATGACACTTAAGGGCCTTGTAAATATCACATTTTTCAGCAATCAGTGATTGCTAAGGAGTAGTTTGTGAAGCTGCAGAGGTTAACACAGCGAAGTGTGGTGCAACCTAGGATATCAGAACCTCAGTTATATTGCAAGCATGTATTCTTTTCCCTAGCTCAGAACAGTGTTATGGTTATCAATAAATTATATGAGATGCAGATTATGACAATATAATTATTTAATAATCTGAAGACCCTCCCCCAAACTTTATACAAAATTTAGGAGAATTTATTCACAGATTCAGGTATTCAGTTGGGAGATATTTTCATGATATATGCAGTTATTAATAATATCAAACATTTTTAAGGGTCAGAAATTGGAAAATACACTCTACAGGCAGACTTTACCCCACTATAAACAACAGGTAAAATCCCAAGAAACTCTCTAGGAAAATAATGCTGAATTTACTCATGAAGATGTAGCAATTTGTGAGGGCTCTTTTGTCTCCTGGTTTTGGCACAGCCTTCCAATAAACTGCAATTTTATAATCCAAATATGTGAATGCATGACACAAAGCCAAAATGGAGCCTGAACCAGGCTCATGAGGGTGCTGCTTTGGCAGTAAATGTGCTTCCCAGCTGGAGTGCTTTCCGGCAGCGGGAAGAAGCAGCTTTATGGCAGGAGGAGGCAGTGGGAATGGAAACCTTCTGGTGCGGAGGAGAGAAGCAAGGTGAGAGAAATACAGAAGAAGCCACCCATGCTTTTGGATCATGTCCATTTAATATCTCCTAGTCAAATTTTGTCCAGCGACATATAAACTGAAGAGGAAAAACCTGGCCAATTACATCCCATGCTGACCACAACGTGGTATTTTCCATGTGGTGTGGGATAAAGCACTTGTGAGCAGACCCCAGCCTGAGGCAGGAAAAAGCACCTTCTCCAATCCCCTTTTCACACCTTTCCTCTTTCCCCATTCAAATGATTGCAAGGGGGAGGGGGGGAAAGAGGATTTTAGAGCATGCCCCCACAAACAGTCCTTGTGATCTCCATCGTAAGAGCCCCAAGAGGAGCTCACAGACTAGTGTCACTTCAGAATATTTTTCAACTAATGAAGTAAAGCAGTTAGTCTTGTAGGAAGCATAAATGTAAATCATGACAGACAGGAAGGGGAAGGGAAAGAAGGAATTGGTGTAGGAAATGGCACTCACTCTTGTAAGAATTTTGCTGGGGGCAACATCTGTGGAGTAAAAAACTTTATTTACAGAACTGGGTGCAAACCTTACCAGCCAGTATGCATACCTTCCCTCTCCACACTGGGTGCTTTTATAACCCCTTCCTGCTCAACAACATGATTGTACAGAAGAACAAAGAACCCCTGCCCTGCAACACAAATTTCTGCCACTGTAGCCTCAGCTCCCACCGCTGTATGTCCAATGGTGGTCGCTCGGTTGTTGGTGAAGTCAGTTGTCTTCCACAGGGTTGAACTTTTGAACTCATTTTCCCCACACGTTCACACTGCACCTGTTGGTAAGCAACCATACCTTACCTGGCCACAAAATGTCCTTGGTTGCAACTCTGTGGGCAAAACCTTACATTCTTCCCACTTGCTTATACCCTAATTTCATATTGTTAACTTTTTAGCTAAAGCAAAATTACTTCCTTATCTCTGTTTATCACTTTGGGGATTAGAGATTTAATAATGGGTTCTTCTCAGTCTTGGCAGAAGTGCCTCTCCTGTGGTGTCCAGAGGCCAGACCCATGGCAGGAACAAGTGATAAACTGGGTGATTAAACAAGAGGAAAGTAGGAAATAGAAAAGAAGTGGGAAATTGCTATGTGAAAATTGATTGATCAATGGCCGAAAATGACTTTTAAGCAGACATTATTTGCAACAAAGTACCAGACCATATAAGTGATTAACTGAATGTCATGACCCAGTCCTCCCCTTACCAACCCTGGTCATCAGGGGGTAGGGGGTAGCTGTGCCAAGGTTTGAATAGTTCCCTTGGAGTAAATGAAAGCAAAACAAGTCCAAACAGCTAATGAACTGGGTTTATTAGACTGAACCAGAGCAGAGGGAAAATGGAGAGAAAAGCAGTGAGAAAAATGCATGTCAAAGAGAAAGGTTATCAGCATTTCCCTGGCTTAAAAATTGTGGCACTTGTCACAGGAGCAGTTCCAAGTTTCTTCATGGTGGCCGTGCCTCATGGTCCTCTCCAGGTCACAGGGAACACTAAGCCAGGGTCGTGCCACTTGACTTATCTCTGGAACACAGGCAGCAGAAAGGTGTTGGGGCCATGCAGAGTAGGGCAATGTGGAGCAGCATGAGGGAGCAGGGCCATGCCCCATGACCGCCTGCCAGGGAGCCCTCTAGACCACAGGTGGTGGCAGAAACTGAGAGGTACAGCACAGTGCAGAGTGGGCAGTACCAAGTGGTGGTGTGGAGCAGGGAAAGTGGAGCTGAGCTGAAAACCCCTGTTTTCCCCTCACCCCCTGCATGGCAGGCAGGCTGAGGACACTGCCCCCAGACTGTGTGCACACATAGCCCCTCAGTGGCACTGTCTGAGCCAATGAAACACTTGGCATCTGTCACTGGAGTATTGCCAAAAAAATAATTTCAAGGACTGACAGATATGCTGAATCCACACAGCTTCTAGTGGCAGTGTTAGGACTTTTGAGTCTTCAGTATCTGAAAATCAGTCAATAAAGCAAGTTCTTAGTTAACACCTAAATACCACAAGAAGAGAATTTTTTTTTTAAAGCTGGAGATTCACAAGGAAGTGACACATGTAGCTTTTAAAAATTAGACTCAAATAAATGTGTTTAAAGTCACACTAGTCATGAATACAATTTATTAGCACTATGGAAAAGAAAGAATAAAACCATTACGTTTGCAGAATAGTAGTCCGCCATAAACAGGGGGAGTCAGCCAAGCATTGGAGTCTGAGTGCCTGAATTTTGCAAAAAGTTGAGAGGACAGACTTGATTGAATACTGGAAAGATGCATATTATTGTGTGAAGACAAGAATAAAAATGTATTAAGCAAGTATTGTGGGTTGAGACCTAACCAGTGGGTAGATAGGAGTCACCTGACCAAAGGGGGTCACTGGACCCCAGGTGGGAGGTACCAGATTGGGTTTATCCCCTCCCCTTCCTGCCTCTAATTAAGGGGGTATCAGTTCCAGTCTCTCTCTTTCCCTCTTCCTGCATTTGCCTCGGGAGCTGCCTTGCCTGCTGACCACGTGGTTGGGTCTGCTACCATGTGGTGTGGCCTACCTCCACGTGTTGGGGTCTACCTCCAGCAAAATCCATCCTTATGTGGAGGAGTCTGTGTCCATCTGTGATTGCCTTGCATATACATCTATATATATACATCCTCCTTATTTTCTCTGTATATTTCTTCTCCCTTAATACCTGTTATTTCTTGTTTAAAATTGCCTTTTTATCCATGTAAGTTATTTTGGTTACCTCTTTTTCTCTTCCCTGCCTCTTTTTTTCCCCTATGGGGAGAGGAGGGAGAGGGATGAAGGTGGAAATGTAAAATCTGACCTGGGAGGTTTTGCTCTAAAACCTTAAACAGTGACAGAAATTTGGCGTTCCCAACATGTAGAATTCAATTATAATTTAGTAGTTTTTTTGTTTGAAAAGGATTGGTCACCAAGGAAGAGATGCCACCTACTAACGGGCTTGGGAAAGATCAGTAGATATATCCTTGGAAGCTATTGTGCAGGTGTGAGAGACTAAAGCTTGTCTCTCCTGGTGTGACTCAACAAAGATAAAATCACTTGCTGCTTGTCCAGACAATAGCTGATGTGTGTTGGGCAGAGCCACTGGAAAGACTCTTGGAAGGTGCAAAGATAACATTGCTCACTGAACTGCAGCTGGCCTACAACAATGGTCCAAGGGCCCAGCCATCATGCCTTCAGGACAAGATCATTTCCAGCCATCAGATACCCCAGGAAAGGACAATGGAATCACCACCTGTTTCCTGATGTGTAATGAGTGTGTGGGTAGGTAGATGGAGCAGGAGGAGGTGGAGGCCTCCCCCCCTTCCATCCAGACGGCTGGCCAAACTCACCTGAGTACACAGAAAGATTTCCTGGGGAACGATACCTGGACATTTGCCTGAGGACTAAAAAACTGTATAAAAGACTGGAGCAACTACTGGTTTGGTTGAAGAAAACAGTAGAAGAAAAAACGGAGAAGAAAACTGGAGAAGCAAAATGCAGCACCACACGCTGGAAACATCAGGGGCCAACACAACGGATCTTGGACTCTGTAAACTCTCTCTCCGTGCCTAAGTTCCGCCTGCTGCAACTCATGGAGCTGAAGAAGCTGCTCAGAGGACCACATCCCTTCTACAGCCAAAGCCTCAGCACCGTTCCTCTACAGACCCAACATCTTCTGCAGCACCGTTTACCTTTCCTCCACAGACTGAAACTGTCTTGGGGGGTGGTGAGGGTGTAGTAATATAATCCTTTCTTTTCTCTCTTCTCTATTTCCTCTCTCTCCCCTTCTGATCCATCCACTTATTTATGTCCATCCACTGTATTTATGTAGTAAATAGTCTAGCTGTTGATATTTTGGCCTCGTTTGTGCCTCTAATTTCACAACACGGGAATATTCATTAAAAACCTGAATCTCTTCCCTCTCCAGACATTAGACCTTTACAGCAGGTTATTCACAATGTGACTTTTGTGCTGCCATAAACCAAGCTAAGTACATGAAACCCTTGTGGTATGGGGGATGATGGTTCAAATATAAGTATGGTGAGGCATGGTAGATCGACTTCATCACCCTTCCTTGATCTCACAATGGCAAAAAATATGTACTGACTATGTAGAGGCAAGCACTGGATGGTTGGAAACTTACCCAGTTCTTCATGCTAGTGCACGTAACACCATTCTGGGCCTGGAGAGACAAGTACTGTGGAGACATGGCACCCAAAGAGGACTGAGTCAGATAATGGGACCCATTTCAAGAACCACCTAATTAGCAATTGGACCAAGGAATGTGAGGTTGAGTGGATCTATCATATCCCCTACTACGCACCAGCTACAGGAAAGTGAACACTACAATGGTTTCCTAAAGCAATGGGGTGTGGAACTTTTAAAAACTGAGATAAACATTTAGCACAAGCCACTTGGTTAGTAAATAGATGAGGTTATGTAAACCAAGCTGGTTCTACCCAATCAAAACTGTTACAAACAGTAGAAGGGGATGGAGTTCCTGTTGTCTGTGAATAAAATCTACTGGGGAAGACTTTGTAGGTCTTTCCTACTTCTGAAGGTCTGGGTCATACATATTGAAACTGGTGATATTCAATGTATTCCATAAAGAAACATAACTTCGGCTGAAAAAGTTTAATACCAGAGTGGCAACACAGGTTACTGTAATGTAGGCTTGTAATTTAGATTAATGTGCAATAGTTAATGATTATAGGTTTTAAGGGTCTCCTGAGTTTCATTTTCTAAAAAGAACATGGCATCCAGGAAAATCCAAGATCCGTCCTGGGAGGTTTTGCTCTGAAGCCTTAAATGGCAACAGAATGTTAAGTATAATAAGAAATATTGAAAATTCACAGAATTTCAGGGGCTGGAAGGGACCACCTGCCAGAGCAGGATCGCCTACATGCATCAGGTGAGTTTGAATATCTCCAGAGAGGGAGACTCCACAATCTCCTTTGGCAGCCTGTTCCAGTGCTCCATCACCCTCACAGTGATTTTTTTTCCCTCCTATTTTAGATGAAACTCCTGTGCCTCAGTTCCATCTTCCCAGGATTCACCCTTTATATATTTATAAACAATGATGAGGTCACCTCTCAGTCCCTTTTCTCTAAGATAAAGAGCCCCAGCTCCCTCAGTCTCTCCTCAAATGGAAGATGTTCCATTCCTTATTACTTATCCTCTTTGTCTCTGTGCTGGACTCTTTCAAGTAGCTTACTGTCTTCTTGAACTGAGGGGCCCAGAACTGGACACAATATTCCAGATGCAGCCTCACCAGTGCAGAGTAGAGGGGGGGAGACCCTCTCTTGACCTACTGGTCACCCCCCTTCTAATCCACCCCAGAATGGCCTTCCTGGCCACAAGAACACATTGCTGGCTCATAGTCATCCTTCCATCCATGAGGACGCCCAGGTCCCCTTATCCCTTCACTGCACTCCAGCAGGTCCGTCCCCAGCCTATATTGGTGCATGGAGTTGTTCCTTCCCAGGTGTAAGACTCTACACTGGCCCTGTTGAAATGTATCACATTTCTCCCTGCCCTGCTCTCCAGCCTGTCCATGCACAGCAAATTACAAAAACCACAAATCCCAAACCCTCCTATTTGAGATTAATAAAGCCTCTCCAGAAAAAAAATATATAGAAAGCTATAAATATTTACAGAACTTAAGTTATAGGGGACTGAAAAAAAAAATGAACAGGCTTGTTGAAGTAAGAAGGAAACAAAAAGGTATCAGATTAATGTAAAGTTGAGAAATGGATAAATAAAAGAAGCAGAGCAGACCAATAAGATGTTCAATGTTTTAATGAAGTGATAGGGTAAAATACTTTTAATGAAGTGATAGAGTAAAAGTAATTTTTAAATGGTTCTTTCAATGGTGCCAAATGATGCGCATGGTATTTATTTTGCTTTTGTTAACTTGGTTAATAATAACACTTTGTGACCGGTTGAGGCTATGCCTTTAAGAAAGAGCAACTCTCATGAGATATCCTTCCTGAGATGATCTACCATAGAGGAAGGAATTAAGCGTCTGAGAGAATTTGCTGTCAGAGAGGGTACTCTATGGTGGCCATGAGACTCTGAATCCTGATGAAAATTCCTGTAGGAACTGGTCTTGCTAAAAAAGCTCATCAAACTGCTCCTCCTAACTATGCAAATATTCTGGCAAGCAGAATTGTGGCAAGAAATTATGGTGGAGGTTCTCCTACAGTTGGCCGGCACTGATCAGATGAGACAATTGGAGGATAGCATGACAGTGTTTCTCTGGTTTCAGCCATTGAAACTCTGTCTGGAAAAATGTTTGAGAATTGCATGAAAGAGATGAAGGATGGTTTAAATTCCATATCCCACTTATTGACACAAAGAGATAATTCCCAATTCTTCCTCCAGATGGATACAGGTTTCCTCTGTGAGGAATTTACATCCTCCAAGGTTGTCATTCCAAAACAGGCCCAAAGGAGATCTAACCACGGTGCACAAACCCTGAGAACCCTGAGAGCCCTGAGTCAACTGAGAGTCCCTGTTTCCCTGTTTCCCTGTTTCTCTTTTCTTCGCTTCGTCTGTGAAGAGACAAAACTTTTTCCATTTTCTTGTTTCTTGGACTTCTGAATTATCTACCACCTGAGGATAGCCGGAATGGACTATGAACTTTGCTTACAAATTGTATCTATTGCTTTAGATTGGATGGACAGTATGAACAGCCAATGAAATTGTTTAGAAGAGGTGGATTGTGACCGGTTTAGGCTATGCCTTTAAGAAAGAGACAGTTGCTGAACACTCTGGCTGAATGTTTTTGATATTTGAACAAAAACAAGATAGTCTAAACTAATTTCATTGGTAGATTGTAGAATGCAATTTTAAGTTTGGGTTCTGTTAGTTCAGTCTGGTCTGGGTTCAGGCTGGGTGCAGTCTGTGCTTCTCTGTCCTGTGGGCTGGACGGCTTCTCTCTTTCTGAAGCAGGAACGGCCTTGAGTTAACAGCTAACCAGATAAGAAAACTAATTCTTGCATGTTCTTTTGAGCTAACAGATTTTTTTTCTTCCTTAATTGTTTTCTCTCTCTCTCTAACCCTTTTTGGGAAAAAGGGGAGGTGGGGAGGGAGGAGAGAGGGGGGTTCAGGGAACCCCCTGCCCGCGCTGGCTGGAGGTAAAAGGCTTTGTCTGCATTACGTTCGTTGCTGTGTATTTCTGTATATATTGTAAATATTGTAAATTTGTGTATATATTCATTGCATTCCATTTATGTAAATATATCTTTCATCTGCTTTTCCGACTGAACTAGCTGTGGTTTCTTTCTTTGTGTATGGGGAGGGAACTTTCTCACCCCACCACACACTTACATGCAAAATAGCACTTACATGCTAAGAATACATATACATCTTACCATCTGTTAACTTAGAGTCGTTTTGATCAGTGTCCTGTAAATACTGATCAAATTAATAACCTTCAGAAATTGCAGAAAAACCTTTTTGGAAAACTACAGATATACTACCAGATAAATGGTGTATTTCAGTCTGTGCTGATAAGGTGAAAGTTCCTGAAATGTTTATCTCATAAAGTTTTTTCTTCATGGAAGATAGCTGGCTCATTGAGATTAAATACAATTATAAAGACTACTTGTTCACATTGATGAAAAGAAAATGTTTAGCTATAAAAAAGATTCCACTTCTAATCCTGACCTTCAAAGGCTGCCTATTCCTGTGCAATCACTGCAATAAAAACATGAATAAAGGAAGCATTTTAAGCTTGCAAATCTACTTCAAATGTTTTGGCATTTACATATTCTGAAATCTCTCCTGGGAGTACTTTGTTGCTTTCAGTGTCTTCTGGAAGATATTCTAATAATTGTATGAGTCTGACTGCTCAAACAATATTTGAATGTACTGTGTGGCCTTTCATGCCAATCCAGAGTTGGATAGGAATATTTTATCTAATGCTGTTTCTGAAAAATCTGCATTAAAAAGAAGGGAAATGTTTTTTAAATTCTGCATAACTCTTTTATTAATTAAATCTACTAAAATACTTTCCACATGTAACCCACAAATTATGATATGACACCTGAGGAGAGCTTGTAGCTGGAATGCTTTATTTACCTTTGGAAGGATGCTTGAAAGATGGTAAGGAGACAACTTCAACCAGGGACATTTGATTATGCATTTAATAAATAAAACGCACAATGTCACAGTGTTTCACGAAATAGGTGGCTGATTATTTATCTCCTCTAAGCAGCAGATCATTTATAGCAATGTATAACTTGTGTTTATCTCTTTCTCATTAATAATATGAGCTTCACAGATTCAGTATTATTAATCACTTTCAGTCTTTTTCAGGTCACGTGTCCAATAAAATGGCAATAAGAATTTTGCCACTTTTTTCTATGGAGTATTTTATTTTTCAGCAGAGGAGAACAGAAGAGCTTCTGACACAGTATGCAGCTGCATAACTGCAAACTGACCTGCTGCTGGGAGAGATGTGATTCACCAGAGTTTCTGTATGTCTGAGTCATTCAAGTGAGAAACATTGCAGGTGTTTCAGGCATTAACTCCCATACATCTTGCCATTCTTGAAGCATTTCTCCAGCTTATAGACCACATCACTACTGTCAATAGACTGGAAGATAAATGTTTTGAGAAGAACAGCTTTTCAGGGTAGTAGCCTCATCCATGAGCAGATTGTCTCAGAAGCTAGGAGAGAATAGGTTTGTGTTATTCTTGCTCTGGAAGCCCTTGGACATAATATAAAGTGTCTAAGTACCATCCACAATTTTCTAGCAGTTGCAAAGATAAGATCAAATTAATTAATCTCAACTAGTACCCTCCTGACATTATTGTTGTTTGAACAGTTTTATTGTGAATTTATTTATTTATTTTTGCCACCGTGTATTATTATCAGATATGAAAACCTAATATTACTGAGACACAAGGCCTCCTTGCTGAGTGTAGCATCAGAGACATGCAGTTTTTCTACCTGGATAGCAATTTAAAACTCCTGGTAGGTGACAAAATGTCATCATTTTAGAGGGCAGACAGAAACTCTTTTATGCCTCCCCAGAGGAGTAAAAGAAAATGCTCCACACAGGATTGGAAAGAATTGGAAATTTAAATGGAAATACTTTTCACAGCTATATACAACAGTACGATACACACAATATACACAAATTTTGTATTCAGCCTCAGCCCAGCCTGGGCTTCTCCAAAACCTCCCTAGGCTATCACATTCCAAAACCTCCCTCCCAAGCAGGCTTCAATACCAGGCCTCAATACCCCAAAGCCTCCCCCTCCCAATGCCCACCCTGCCTCCTCCAGCCACATTGTGCAGCCAGAAAATCAGCTTGTTCACATCATGCCCCACTCCCCCACAAACCATAGATGTAAGAGCCTGCACACGCTGGGAGAAAAGGGGAAGAAACTGACTACACAGCCAGTTTATATAGGGAAGGGAGATGCAGGCTGATGGGAATGAAATAACAAAAGATTACACTTTCTGGTGTCCACTTCCTGGGCTATGTAGTCCCTCTGGAAGACTGTACTTTATGGTTAAGACATCACAGTTCTTAAACCCCAACCGCAAAACATTTCAGTCATTCATACACTGAAGGGACATAACTTTTTCTGGCTGAAAGCAACACCTACAGAACATGGGAGAGCAATCAAGGAAACCTTCATAACCAAGATACAAAGGACCAAGGAGCTTGAATTTTTTACATTTTGCCTGCTAGTCAAGAAACTTATCTTTCCTGTATCATTGTCTGGGACTACAGCTCCTGAACCATGTCCCTAAGTACCAGGTTCACAGGCTGCTTGAACACCTGCATGGATAGTGACCCCACCACTGCCCTGGGCAGACCATTCCAATGTTTAAGAACCCTCTCTGTGAAGAATTATTTCCTAACATCCAACCTAAACCTGCCCTGTTGGAGCTTGAAACGTTTCCTCTAGTCCTGTTGCTTGCCATCAAGAAGAGGTTGTCCCCCTCCTCACTCCAACCTCCTTTTAGGTAGTTATAGAGAGTGATAATAGCTTCCCACAGCCTCCTCTTCTCTAGACTGAGCAACCCAGCTCCCTCAGACATTCCTTGTAGGTCATGTGCTTCAAGCCCTTCATGAGCCTCATTGCCCTTCTCTGGACATGTTCCAGAATCTCAATATCCTTCTTATAGTGAGGGGCCCAGAACTGAACATGCTACTCGAGCTGTGGCCTCACCAGTGCTGAGTACAGGGAGATGATCACCTCCCTGTTCCTGCTGGCTCCAGTGTTTCTAATAGAAGCCAGGATACTACTGGCTTTCTTGGCCCCCTGGGCACACTGCTGACTCATATTCAACCCAAGTTCAGATTCCTGCTTTCTGCAGGCTGTATTTGTATACTGAAACATTCATGGGTTCTTGATGTGACAGTTTAGGCTGTGCCTTTAAGAAAGGATAGCTGCAGAATTCTCTAGCTGAATGTTTGGATGTAAAAGGAAAACAAAAGGAAGATAATTCTAAATTAATTTCATTGGGATGTAGTTTTACGATCTTACATTCTGTCTCAGTCTGTCTTCTGTTTCTTGGCCAGAGTACATGCATGCTGACCCTGGACTAAAACTGACAAGATGAGCAGCTAACTTCTTAACAACTGCTTTGAGCTTAACTGGAGTGAGAGAAAGAAAATAGAGAGGGAGAAATAGAAGGAATAAGGAGAAGAAGGAGAAAGTAGGAAAGGGATTATATTACCAACGGTCAGAGGTGGAGAGAGGGTTTTCAGAGTCCAAGATCTGTTGTGTTGCCCCATGATGTTTCCAGCGTGTGGTGCTGTCTTCTCCCTTCTGTCTTGCCAGTATCGCTCAAGTCTTTTTATACATTTTTTGTCCTTAGCTAAGTGTCCAGGTGTTGTTCCCCAGGACAACCTCCCAGGAAATCATCCTTAGGTAAGTATCCAGGTATTGTCCCCAGGAAATCTTTCTGTGTATTCCTGTGTATTTGGGCAGGGGTCTGGATGGAGTGGGGGGGGGCCTCCATCTCCTCCTTCTCCATCTACCTGCCCACACACTCATTACACATCAGGAAACTGGTGGTGAATCCATTGTCTCACCAACCTCCCTTCCTGGGGTATCTGATGTCTGGAAATGATCTTGTCCTGAAGGCATCGATGGCTGGGTCCTTGGGTAATTGTTGTAGGCCAGCTGCAGTCCAGTTACCCTTTGTTGGGGCACATCTTAATTCATGATGCAATCACAACGTCATTTGCATCCAGGATTGGTAGACAGGATTCTGACATCTCCTAACATTCTTTTCTACTCTTTTCTTCTAATTAACGAGAGGGAAAGGGAAGAGGGAGGGTGAGAGAGAGGTTGGGGGGAACCGAGGTGGGATCCTCCTCCCAAGGAGGATTTCTGTGTTTTGTTTTCTTCCTGTAAATTCTTGTGTAATATTGTAAATACTGTATATTTTGCATATATTCATTGCATTTCATTATTGTTTGTAAAATATAGCTTTCATTTGCTTCTCTGGTTGAGTTCAGCTGTGCTTTTTGTTAGCGTGTGTGGGCTAAACCATCACACCACTACACTTGGTCTGCAGGTTTCCTTATTACACTGTTGACCATGAATTGCATTCTGGGTGAAAGCATGCCGCAAGTCCATGCTGAAAACATCCAAACCATTTCTTCTTTAGAAAATTCCGTGTGCTGTGGACTATCCTGATTGTAATATTCTCATGTAGAGTAAGCTACTTGGTTTGCCTTTCAGATGCATTCTTTCTGCTACCCAAAATTCTTTCTTTGAACATTATGATTATTTCTCCATTTCATGCTTAAAACTATTGTTTTCAGTAAGGTTTCTTTGCAAACAGTGGGTTACTTTTGGGAGGGTAAAGGTTACTAGGTATGTAGGAGATGTTAACCTGCTGCACAATCCTTTATCTATGCTGTTCTTTTCAACCAGTATGCTCTCTCTGCTTTGCATTGTTGATGTTAGATACAGACATAGATTGCCCTGCTACAGCTGACACTCATATTCAGTGTTATTTTGCAGAATCAGTGCTTGCTGTGGTTCTTGCATATCTCTTCTGATCTCACATCATCCCACCTGTGTCTAGCTGTAGCTAGTTCCAGATTGAGCTTTGCTTATTTGTGTACACTAGATATCTGCTTTTTTCTATGAAATCTTTGGCTTTACTGCCATTGTTGCTTGTGACTCTGTACCTTTTTCAAGATATCTCAGAAAAGTTTTGTGTTTAGAGACCTACTTGCTGGTTAGACACACACTTGCTCATCTGTGTGTAGCCTCCCTTTCTTCTCTGAGTTGTTAGAGGGAGTTGCTTACTTTGGGGTTGTATCAGCTGATTCTCAGTCTTGCATGTTATTACTCTGCTAGCCTGATTTTCACAGGTAGCAGACACTAACCCTTTGTGCAGCCTTGCAGTGTGCTGCTGCTGACACCAGCAAGATGTAATATAGTGGCCAAGCATTGTCAAGTATGCAGTGTCTCATTTTATCAGTCATCACACTTTTTCTGAAAGAGGAGAAAAAGCAGATTCCACTAAAAAAAATGATGTCTTATCTATAGTGCAATACCCTTAACATGTTGCTTAATTATATTGGTTCTTTTGCATAACTTGCATTTGACCTTCTGTCTGAGCAGAACATATTTCTATACTATATTTTTCAAAATTTGTCTTCTGTTTTCATCTGTAGCATAATAGTTCTACAGACAGCCTGCTGGTTTAGGCTATGATGTGAAAATCTTCCACAAATCTTGAACAGAAAGTAGTAGAATGTAAATAAATTATCCCATTGGACAGATACCTAACATAAAATTTAATTTTGTAAACTAACTCTTTTTTTGCTTCCTCACTCTGTCAGATACTAACTTGTGTTTCTGCTGGCTTTGCTGACCTTGAATATGTTCTTGTTGTGGTTAAGTAACTAACAGCAACTCTATGCTCTTTCTCTTGTCCCATGTACAGGGATTAGGGAAGGGAGCAGGGAGGGGCAAGCTATTAGTACCCCCTGGTTTATCTAGGGGGATTCTTGTGTTGTTTATAAATTGTATGTGTATGCAAATATTGTATATTTTGTACATGTTAATTGCATTTCATTTCTAGATTGTCCACCACACCTGCCTAAAACACAAATACACATTGAAGAGTGCTAATTTGCCATCATCTTATAGTCTTTTCCTTAAGTCTTTTCTAGTGTTTAGCAGTAACATCAGAGCTTCAGGAGGTTAAACACTGAATTTAATATACATAGTTTGTATGCTTTATTTAACGTTTCTTTTGTATTTTCTTTTGCTTTGGAGTTGGCTGGACTCTCTTGGTTTAGAAAAGCCTTTTAATTCAAAAATCAGTTTCACGGAATGGGATTTATGTAATCAGATACAGATGTCTTCCATGTAAACTTACGTGTCTGAACAGCTCAGCCAAAACTCCTTTAATGGCTGTTAAAGAAAGATGCAGTTTCAAGGTGCTCTTCATCTAATCTCATCTAGGGATGTATTTAAAACAATTCAGATAAATAATGCCCTTAAAGTGCATATTTCTCTCATGCTGACATCTAAAGTTAGGTAGAATAAAATTAGCTCATGATGTCACACCTTGAATCTATTTGAATATCTCTTGTCTTTCCTTTAGGCAAAAGGAAGTAGTGCATAGTCTCTTGTGGCACTTGCTTTTTCTGATTGGATTGGTCAGGGAACATTTATTATTTTGACATCTTCAGAAGCCTGTCAGAAGAAGCTGGTTGGACCCAAAGAGTGGTGGTGAATGGAGTTAAATTCAGGTGGCTTCCAGTCACTAGTGGTGTTCCCCAGGGCTCACTACTGGGACCCGTTCTCTTGAATATATTTATAAAGGATCTGGTCTAGGGGATGAAGTACAGTCTCAGTAAGTTTGCAGGTGACAACAAATTGGGTGAGAGTGTTGATCTGCTTGAGGGTAGGAAGACTCTGCAAAGGAATCTGGTCAGGCTGGATCATTGGACCCAGGTCAATTGTATGAGATTTAACAAGACCAAATAATGGGTTCTGCACTGAGTCACAAGAACCTGATGCAGTGCTACAGACTTGGGGCACAGTGTCTGGAAAGTTTTCCACCAGAAGGAGCTGGGAGTGCTGGCTGATGAACATCTGAACATGAGACAGCAGTGTGATCAGGTGGCCAAGAAGGCCAACAGCATCTTGACCTGTATCAAGAGTAGTATGACCAGCAGGAGTAGGGAAATGATTGTGGGTCTCTACTTGACATTGGTGAGGCCATACCTCAAATACTGTATTCAGTTTAGGGTTCCTCACTACAAGAAAGACATTGAGGTGATGGAGCACGTCCAGAGGAAGGTAGCAAATCTGGTTAAGGAGCTGGAGAACAAGTTTTATGATGAATGGCTGAGGGAACTGGGATTTTTAGTCTGGAGAAGAGGAGATTAAGGGAGATCTCACTGCTCTCTACGACTGCCTGAAAGGAGGTTGTAATGAGGTGGGGATTGGTCTGTTCTCTCAGGGTCATAGGATGAGAGGAAATGGCCTGAAATTGTGACAGGGAAAGTTTGGGTTTGATGTTAGGAATTACTTCTTTACTGAAAGAGTGGTCAGTCATTGGCAGAGGTTGCCCAAGGAAATGGTGGAGTCACCGTCCCTGGAGGTGCTCAGAAATGTGTAGACATGGCTCTTCAGGGCATGGTTTAATGTCTGTGGTATCATGGATTGAGTTGAACCTGCTGCTGTTATTCACACCATGCTGCAGTCATGCCAGCTTCAACAGGCAGAAAGGAACTTGGGGGTACTGGTTGACAGTAGGTGAACATGAGTCAGCAGTGGGCCCACATGGCCAAGAAGGCCAACAACAATCTTGCCCTATATCAGGAGAAGGGAGGTCATTGTGCCCCTGTACTCAGCACTGGTTAGGCCACACCTTGAGTACTGTGTCCCTTTCTGGGCCCCTCAGTTTAGGAAGGATGTTGTCTTGCTGGAGCGTGTCCAGAGAAGGGCAACAAAGCTGGTGAGGAATTTGGACCACAAGTCCCATGAGGAGAGGCTGAGGGAGCTGAGGTTGTTTAGCCTGGAGAAGAGGAAGCTCAGGGGAGACCTTATTGCTCTCTACAACTACGTGAAGGGATGTTGTAGACAGGTGGGGGTTAGTCTCTTCTCCCAGGTAACCAGCAATAGAGCAAGAGGACACAGTCTCAAGTTTAGGCTCGAGGTGAGGAGAAAGTTCTTTGCAGAAAGAGTTATTTGCCATTGGAATGGTCTGCCCAGGGTGGTCACCTTCTCTGGAAGTCACCATCACTGGAAGTGTTTAAAAAGAGACTGGATGAGGGACTTAGTGCCATGGTTTAGTTGATTACATGGTGTTGGGTGATACCCCAGGAAAGGACAATGGAATCACCACCTGTTTCCTGATGTGTAATGAGTGTGTGGGTAGGTAGATGGAGCAGGAGGAGGTGGAGGCCTCCCCCCCTTCCATCCAGACGGCTGGCCAAACTCACCTGAGTACACAGAAAGATTTCCTGGGGAACGATACCTGGACATTTGCCTGAGGACTAAAAAACTGTATAAAAGACTGGAGCAACTACTGGTTTGGTTGAAGAAAACAGTAGAAGAAAAACGGAGAAGAAAACTGGAGAAGCAAAATGCAGCACCACACGCTGGAAACATCACGGGGCCAACACAACGGATCTTGGACTCTGTAAACTCTCTCTCCGTGCCCTAAGTTCCGCCTGCTGCAACTCATGGAGCTGAAGAAGCTGCTCAGAGGACCACATCCCTTCTACAGCCAAAGCCTCAGCACCGTTCCTCTACAGACCCAACATCTTCTGCAGCACCGTTTACCTTTCCTCCACAGACTGAAACTGTCTTGGGGGGTGGTGAGGGGTGTAGTAATATAATTCCTTTCCTTTTCTCTCTTCTCTATTTCCTCTCTCTCCCCTTCTGATCCATCCACTTTATTTATGTCCATCCACTGTATTTATGTAGTAAATAGTCTAGCTGTTGATATTTTGGCCTCGTTTGTGCCTCTAATTTCACAACACGGGAATATTCATTAAAAACCTGAATCTCTTTCCCTCTCCAGACATTAGACCTTTACAGCAGGTTATTCACAAATGTGACTTTTGTGCTGCCATAAACCAAGCTAAGTACATGAAACCCTTGTGGTATGGGGGATGATGGTTCAAATATAAGTATGGTGAGGCATGGTAGATCGACTTCATCACCCTTCCTTGATCTCACAATGGCAAAAAATATGTACTGACTATGTAGAGGCAAGCACTGGATGGTTGGAAACTTACCCAGTTCTTCATGCTAGTGCACGTAACACCATTCTGGGCCTGGAGAGACAAGTACTGTGGAGACATGGCACCCCAAAGAGGACTGAGTCAGATAATGGGACCCATTTCAAGAACCACCTAATTAGCAATTGGACCAAGGAATGTGAGGTTGAGTGGATCTATCATATCCCCTACTACGCACCAGCTACAGGAAAGTGAACACTACAATGGTTTCCTAAAGCAATGGGGTGTGGAACTTTTAAAAACTGAGATAAACATTTAGCACAAGCCACTTGGTTAGTAAATAGATGAGGTTATGTAAACCAAGCTGGTTCTACCCAATCAAAACTGTTACAAACAGTAGAAGGGGATGGAGTTCCTGTTGTCTGTGAATAAAATCTACTGGGGAAGACTTTGTAGGTCTTTCCTACTTCTGAAGGTCTGGGTCATACATATTGAAACTGGTGATATTCAATGTATTCCATAAAGAAACATAACTTCGGCTGAAAAAGTTTAATACCAGAGTGTGCAACACAGGTTACTGTAATGTAGGCTTGTAATTTAGATTAATGTGCAATAGTTAATGATTATAGGTTTTTAAGGGTCTCCTGAGTTTCATTTTCTAAAAAGAACATGGCATCCAGGAAAATCCAAGATCCGTCCTGGGAGGTTTTGCTCTGAAGCCTTAAATGGCAACAGAATGTTAAGTATAATAAGAAATATTGAAATTCACAGAATTTCAGGGGCTGGAAGGGACCACCTGCCAGAGCAGGATCGCCTACATGCATCCAGGTGAGTTTTGAATATCTCCAGAGAGGGAGACTCCACAATCTCCTTTGGCAGCCTGTTCCAGTGCTCCATCACCCTCACAGTGAATTTTTTTTCCCCTCATATTTAGATGAAACCTCCTGTGCCTCAGTTTCCATCTTCCCAGGATTCACCCTTTATATATTTATAAACAATGATGAGGTCACCTCTCAGTCCCTTTTCTCTAAGATAAAGAGCCCCAGCTCCCTCAGTCTCTCCTCAAATGGAAGATGTTCCATTCCCTTACTTACTTATCCTCTTGTCTCTGTGCTGGACTCTTTCAAGTAGCTTACTGTCTTTCTTGAACTGAGGGGCCCAGAACTGGACACAATATTCCAGATGCAGCCTCACCAGTGCAGAGTAGAGGGGGAGGAGACCCTCTCTTGACCTACTGGTCACACCCCTTCTAATCCACCCCAGAATGGCCTTCCTGGCCACAAGAACACATTGCTGGCTCATAGTCATCCTTCCATCCATGAGGACGCCCAGGTCCCTTATCCCTTCACTGCACTCCAGCAGGTCCGTCCCCAGCCTATATTGGTGCATGGAGTTGTTCCTTCCCAGGTGTAAGACTCTACACTTGGCCCTGTTGAAATGTATCACATTTCTCCCTGCCCTGCTCTCCAGCCTGTCCATGCCACAGCAAATTACAAAAACCCACAAATCCCAAACCCTCCTATTTGAGATTAATAAAGCCTCTCCAGAAAAAAAATATATAGAAAGCTATAAATATTTACAGAACTTAAGTTATAGGGGAAGAAAAAAAAATGAACAGGCTTGTTGAAGTAAGAAGGAAACAAAAAGGTATCAATTAATGTAAAGTTGAGTAAATGGATAAATAAAAAGAAGCAGAGCAGACCAATTTAAGATGTTCAATTGTTTTAATGAAGTGATAGGGTAAAAATACTTTTAATGAAGTGATAGAGTAAAAATAATTTTTAAATGGTTCTTTCAATGGTGCCAAATGATGCGCATGGTATTTATTTTGCTTTTGTTAACTTTGGTTAATAATAACACTTTGTGACCGGTTGAGGCTATGCCTTTAAGAAAGAGCAACTCTCATGAGATATCCTTCCTGAGATGATCTACCATAGAGGAAGGAATTAAGCGTCTGAGAGAATTTGCTGTCAGAGAGGTACTCTATGGTGGCCATGAGACTCTGAATCCTGATGAAATTCCTGTAGGAACTGGTCTTGCTAAAAAGCTCATCAAACTTGCTCCTCCTAACTATGCAAATATTCTGGCAAGCAGAATTGTGGCAAGAAATTATGGTGGAGCTTCTCCTACAGTTGGCCAATTCACTGATCAGATGAGACAATTGGAGGATAGCATGACACGTGTTTCTCTGGTTTCAGCCATTGAAACTCTGTCTGGAAAAATTGAGAATTGCATGAAAGAGATGAAGGATGAAATTATAAATTCCATATCCCAATTGACACAAAGAGATAATTCCAATTCTTCCTCCAGATGGATACAGGTTTCCTCTGTGAGGAATAGACATCCTCCAAGGATGTCATTCCAAAACAGGTCATTCCAAAACAGATCTAACCAAAACAGACCACCAAGGCAGTCACGTGGAAGTATTTGGATAACTCTGCGTGATCAGTTTGGTGAGAACATGAACAGATGGGATGGTCAACCAACTGCTAATCTTTTCAGGAGACTGAGGGAACTGCAAAGTGGCAGAACCCGAGGTAGCAATGCCAGAAGGGTAGCTGTTACTTCCACAGTTTCCCAGGACAACTCTAATAGCTCCAACAGTGGCTCCAGTTCTAACACTGCACACTGTGCTCATTGCACATGTGGGCATGTTCCCCATAACTAGGGGTGCCCTGCCTCCTGCCAGGGGGTGGAGAGGGGTAACAGAGATAGCAGAATCTATTGGGATGTGTACATCCAGTGGCCTGGCACTTCACAATTTCAGAAGTACAGGGCCTTGGTTGACACAGGGGCTCAGTGCACCATAATGCCATCAAATTATCAGGGATCAGAAGCTATAACTATTCTGGGAGTCACTGGTGGATCTCAAGAGTTAACTAAGGTGGAGGTTGATATAAGTTTAACTGGTAAACAGTGGAGGAAGCATACAGTTGTGACCGGACCTGACGCACCTTGTATTCTGGGAATTGATTTTCTGAGAGAAGGGCGTTTCAAAGACCCTAAAGGTTACAAATGGGCTTTTGGAGTAGCATCTGTAGAAGTTGATGGACAAAAACTGAAGCTGTCTGTTAGACCTGAGCTATCTGATCAATCTGCAATCATGGGACAACACAAGATACAGGACATTAAATTGCCGGTTGCTTCTCAGACTGTGCATCACAGACAATACAGAACCAACTGTGACTCTTTGTTGCCCATTCGGAATCTGATTCGTCAGTTGGAGAGTCAGAAAGGCATCAGCAAAACTCATTCCCCTTTCAACAGTCCAGTGTGGCCTGTGTGGAAGCAGAATGGAGACTGGCATCTGACAGTCGACTACCGAGCTCTAAATGAAGTAACTCCACCTATGAGTGCAGCAGTACCAGACATGATGGAACTCCAATATGAGCTGGAATCCAAAGAGGCCAAATGGTATGCTACCATAGACATTGCTAATGCCTTCTTCTCTATTCCCATAGCAGAGGAATGCAGGCCTCAGTTTGCCTTCACCTGGACAGGAATCCAGTACACTTTCAACAGATTGCCAATGGGCTGGATCCACAGCTCCAGCATCTGTCATGCAGTGATCCACGATTGTGGTGGATTAACACCCTTTTTCTGGGAACAAAAGAACAAAGCAGGGTGGAGGGCTTGCAGGTACTTTTCACTCCCTGCAGGGCATTTTTCGCCTGGGAAGCTGAGTCTGTTCCACTCCCCCCTTCCTGCCCAGCTAGGGTATAAAAAGCAGGACCTCGTAGCTGTTGGCCTGGCTTTTCTGGCTCCTGCCTCTGCTGGGGGAGAGCTACTGCAGCTACCCTCCTGCTCCTCTGCCACGTGGTCGGACCTGCTGCCTCCACGCTTCCTCAGAGAAAGGCTGGTTTTGTATTATTCTCTTGTTTTTTGTCCCCCTCCCATCCATCCTTGTTCCTTGCCCTTGTGAACCTTTTTTCCTGTTATTGTTATATATATATATATATATATATATATATATGTATATATATATATATATAGCTTAAAGACAACTCTCTGCCTCTCTACTTCCAAGCCGACTCCAAATTATTGTTTGGTGGATTTGCTCTTTCCTTTTCTCCCCTCTCTGTTGGGAGGGAAGAGGGGGGGGAGCGGGGGAGAGATTCTCAGCCTTGCCCCCCAACTGAGCTCTTAACTTCCAGTTAAGGCTCAAACCACCACAATTTTTGGCGCCTCCAACGTGGGGCTTGGAAATTAATCTTGTCTTGGGAAAGCAAAACTTTGTCTGAAAAAGGGACTGGAAGTAGAGATGGCGATTTTAAAGAGCCTGGTGGTCCAAGCCTTTGCGTGGGTGTTTGGCTGGATCTTTTGGACCCACATCTACAAATTAATAACTTACCATGTGGTGTGGTTAATGATAGAGATGCTGATCAAATGGATGAAAACTTTACCAATGAAGCTGGGCATGTATCTCCTGAATTCATTGAGTTTCACTGTCAGTGGTAACTTTTCTGACACAGGAAATTTTCCTGCAGAAGGCTGTGAAACCAATGGTGTAGAGAAATGTGCCTGTGATGGAAAATTGCTGTCCATTGCAATATGCTCCATATGCTTGAATGTAATCCTTACAGGGGCATTTGCTGTGACCGTGTTGGGTGGGGGTCGAGCTAACCCATTAAGAGCTGTTTGGAGGGTGATAACACACTCCTTTGCACTCTTTAACGACTGGGGGCGTGTCTGTTGTGGGCATTGTGAGCACTCTGTAAACACAAAGAGGGAGGGGTCAGGTTGTAATGAGTGTGGCAGATCTCAGCCTGAGCCCCAGGCACAAGGGTCTGCCCCACCACCAGCAGCTCCACAGTTAACCCCTGATGCTTCTGCCAATGCAGTCTCTCTGGCACCAGTCACCACACGCAGGAAAAGAAGTAAAAAATCATCGCCAAGCACAGATGGAGAGGAAGGAACCTCAGCAGGCCCCAGCACCTCACAGAACCCAGCGGTGGATGAAGATGAGTCAGACCAGGAAATAACTTTCACATCGTTACCCAGAAAGGAACTAAGGCAAACTCGTCTGGATTACGCAAGGAAAGAGGGTGAGCCAATACTGAGCTGGGCCTTGAGATGCTGGGACGAGGGGGTGGACACAGTGGACCTGGATAAGAGGGAGGCAAAGCTTTTAGGCTCCCTGACTCGTGATGCTGGTCTGGACAAAGAGTTAGCCAAACTCGATGGAACACACACTCTCTGGGCCCGGATCCTCAATGCCATCAAGAGCCGGTACCGCTCAAGGGACGACCTGCCCTGGGCCCCAGTTAGATGGACAACTATGGAACAGGGCATTCGCTACCTGAGACAGATGGCTGTGCTGGAAATAATTGATGGGGATGGCCAGCTCCCTTCGGACCCAGATGAGGTGCCCATGAGACGGCCCTTCATAAAGAAGCTCACCCAGGGTGCTCCTCAGAAATATGCTCCCACATTAGGAGGGATACTCCTGACTGGACAGGATGGAAGTCCTAAACCTGTCTGTGAGTTTGCCAATGATTTAAGGGAATATGAGGACAGAGTAAATCAGAAACCCCTGATCTCAGCCATAGAAACTATGGCCAAAGACATTGTCAAAGAGATCAAGACCTCCATGTCTGAACTGAAAAGGGGGAGCGATGCCTCCTTTTCCCCTTCTCCCTCAGAATGGATCCAGGTTTCAGCAATCAGGAACAGGTGACCTTCCCCTAGGAGAGCACCCCAAGCCAATCGGGGGATGTCAAGAGGGTCTCTGTGGAGGTTCCTCTGTGACCACGGAGAGGACATGGACACCTGGCATGGCCAACCCACATCTGCCCTCTGGAACAGAGTGCGGGAACTGCAAGGTGGCCACACTGGGGACAACTCATCCAGAAGAAGGGCTGCCCCAGTTTCCCGGAGTGGTACCTCTCGCTCAAGAGACCCTTCCCCTAGTCACACAGGACCCTGTGACAAGTGTGGACATCGCTGCCAGCATTAGAGGTGCCCTACCTCCAGCCAGGTGGAGGCCAGGGATAACAGAGTATACTGGGATGTGTATGTAAAATGGCCTGGCACTTCAGAAGCCCAGAAGTACCGAGCTCTGGTGGACACAGGGGCCCAATGCACCCTGATACCATCGAGGTACAAAGGGGCTGAACCCATAAGCATTCAGGGAGTCACAGGGGGCTCACAAGACCTGACTGTACTGCAAGCTGAGATAAGCCTGACCGGGAATGAATGGGGAAAGCACGACATAGTGACTGGTCCAGATGCACCTTGCATTCTTGGCATTGACTTTCTGCGGGAGGGATGCTTCAAGGACCCTAAGGGGCACAAGTGGGCATTTGGGGTGGCAGCTGTGGAGACTGCAGGCAAAGAACAGCTGTCCACCAAGCCCGAGCTGTCGGATGACCCCTCCGTGGTGGGCAGCCATAAGGTGCAGGATTTGAAGCTACCTATTGCCTCTCGCATAGTGCATCGCAGACAATACAGGACCAACAGAGACTCTCTGCACCCCATACACCAACTGATTCGACGACTGGAGAGCCAGAAGGTGATCAGCAAGGCTCACTCCCCCTTCAACAGCCCGATATGGCCAGTGCGGAAGGCAAATGGGGAATGGAGACTGACCGTGGACTACCGTGGCCTGAATGAGGTGACTCCTCCGATCAGCGCTGCTGTGCCGGACATGCTGGAGCTCCAGTACGAGCTGGAATCGAAGGTGGCCAGGTGGTATGCCACAACTGACATTGCTAATGCCTTTTTCTCCATTCCCATTGCAGAAGAATGCAGGCCACAGTTTGCTTTCACTTGGAGGGGAGTACAGTATCAGTGGAATCGGTTGCCTCAGGGCTGGGTCCATAGCTCGACCATCTGCCATGAGGTGATCCAGACTGCCTTAGAGAAAGGTGGGGCCCCTGAGCATCTGCAGTTCATCGATGACATCATCGTATGGGGTGAGACAGCAGAGGAAGTCTACCAGAAGGGTGAGAAGATAATCGATATCCTACTGGAGGCTGGCTTTGCCATCAAGAGAAGTAAGGTCAAAGGGCCTGCCAGGGAGATCCAATTCCTGGGCGTTCAATGGCAGGATGGCCGTCGCCACATCCCTCAGGAGGTGGTGAACAGGGTAGCCACTATGGTGCAGCCCACGAACAAGAAAGAGACACAGTCCTTTTTGGGCTTGTGGGCTTCTGGAAAATGCACATTCCCGGGTACAGTCAGATTGTGAAGCCTCTCTTCCATGTAACAAGGAAGAAAAATGATTTTGTGTGGGGACCTGAGCAGCAGGTGGCATTCGACCAGATCAAATGAGAGGTGGTCCACGCTATGGCTCTGGGACCTGTTCGAACCGGACCAGAGATCAAGAACGTGCTGTACACTGCGGCCGGTGAGAACGGTCCTACGTGGAGCTTGTGGCAGAAGGCTCCTGGTGAAACCAGGGGCAGGCCCCTAGGTTTCTGGAGTAAGGGGTACAAAGGCTCCGAGGCCAACTACACCGCGACAGAAAAGGAGATCCTAGCTGCCTATGAGGGCGTCCGGGCTGCCTCTGAGGTAATTGGGACTGAGTCACCTCTATTTCTGGCTCCAAGGCTTCCAGTCCTGACCTGGATGTTCAAAGGAAGAGGCTCAACCCCACATCATGCCACAGATGCCACCTGGAGTAAGTGGATGGCCCTGATAACGCAGCGAGCTCGAATGGGGAGCTTCGAACACCCCAGCATAGTGGAAGTGATCACCAACTGGCCAGAGGGTGCTGACTTTGGAATGCCACCAGAGCAGACAGTGACCCGTGCTGAGGAGGCTCCTGCCGGCTTGTGGGGAGCAAGCGGAGATGGAAGGCAGCTGTTTGGAGCCCAACAAGGCAAGTGGCGGAAGCAAGGGATGGAGAAGGCGAATCCAGTCAGTACGCAGAGGTAAAAGCTGTTCAGCTGGCCCTGGATATAGCAGAACGAGAGAACTGGCCAGTGCTGTACCTCTACACTGACTCCTGGATGGTAGCCAATGCCTTGTGGGGGTGGCTGAAGGAATGGAAGAGGAACGGGTGGCAGAGAAAAGGGAAGCCTGTTTGGGCCGCTGAGCTGTGGCAAGACATCGCTGCCCGCCTGGACAGGCTGCCAACAAAGGTACGGCACATCGATGCGCACGTCCCCAAGAGCAGAGCCAATGAAGAACACCAGCATAACCACCAAGCAGATCTGGCTGCTAAAATCTCCCAAATAGACTTGGATTGGGAACACAAGGGTGAGCTGTTCTTAGCTCGCTGGGCCCATGACACTTCTGGCCACCAAGGGAGAGATGCCACATACCGGTGGGCTCGGGACAGATCAGTGGACATCTCTATGGAGGCCATCTCACAGGTCATCCATGAGTGTGACATCTGTGCTGCCATCAAGCAGGCCAAGCGCATGAGGCCTCTGTGGTATGGGGGCAGATGGTCGAAATATAAGTACGGAGAGGCCTGGCAGATCGACTACATCACCCTGCCTCGGTCTCACAGCGGCAAGCAGTACGTACTGACCATGGTGGAGGCAAGTACAGGCTGGCTGGAGACCTACCCAGTACCTCATGCCACTGCTCGCAACACCATCCTGGGCCTGGAGAGACATATCCTATGGAGACACGGCACCCCCGGGAGGATTGAGTCAGACAATGGAACCCACTTCAAGAACCACCTCATAAGAGACTGGGCAAAGGAACATGGGATTGAGTGGATTTACCACATCCCATACCATGCACCAGCTGCCGGGAAGATCGAACGCTACAATGGCTTGCTAAAGACCACCCTAAAAGCCATGGGGGGTGGAACCTTTAGGAACTGGGAAAAACACCTAGCTCAAGCCACTTGGTTAGTGAACAGCAGAGGATCTGTGAACCGAGCTGGTCCTGCCCAGTCCCACCTGCTGCAAACAGTGGATGGAGATGGAGTTCCTGTGATTGCTGAGAAGAACCTGCTGGGAAAGGCAGTGTGGTTTTTTCCTGCTGCTGGTGGGGGCAAACCAACCCGAGGGGTGGTCTCAGCTGAGGGTCCTGGTCACACCTACTGGGTCATGTTAGAAACTGGGGACATTCAGTGTATCCCACAGCGAAACGTGACTGTGGCTGAGAGGGGATGAACTCGGGGTGGGGCAACACTTATCAATGTATTATAGTCATTGTGTAAATAGTTATAAGTTGTTCTAAGTTTCTCCCTCCTAGCCTAATACCAGCCTAGCATCGAGGACACAACGTACACACTGCACACCAGTACACCAGAGAGCTCCTGCATCATCGCACCTGTACCCGATGTCCCTGCAGCAATGGACTGTACCCAATGTCCCTGCAGCAATGGACTGTTCCTGGCTTTTCCTTCCAAAGACAAACTGATTCCTGATTTTTCTCCACATCCCTGCCCAGTTCAAGCAGCACCTACATTGACCATCACCAGAGAGAGAGAGACTTGCCCTGGGAGAGAGTGAGCCCGGATAACAAGGCACTTGCATCAAGGATCTGAATATCACGTGTCAAGATTGCATGAAGGGGCTGTGGCAGGAGAGAGGAAGTGGAACAGAGGGGTGGATTGTGGTGGATTAACACCCTTTTTCTGGGAACAAAAGAACAAATCAGGGTGGAGGGCTTGCAGGTACTTTTCACTCCCTGCAGAGCATTTTTTGCCTGGGAAGCTGAGTCTGTTCCACTCCCCCCTTCCTGCCCAGCTAGGGTATAAAAAGCAGGACCTCGTAGCTGTTGGCCTGGCTTTTCTGGCTCCTGCCTCTGCTGGGGGAGAGCTACTGCAGCTACCCTCCTGCTCCTCTGCCACGTGGTCGGACCTGCTGCCTCCATGCTTCCTCAGAGAAAGGCTGGTTTTGTATTATTCTCTTGTTTTTTGTCCCCCTCCCATCCATCCTTGTTCCTTGCCCTTGTGAACCTTTTTTCCTGTTATTGTTATATATATATATATATAGCTTAAAGACAACTCTCTGCCTCTCTACTTCCAAGCCGACTCCAAATTATTGTTTGGTGGATTTGCTCTTTCCTTTTCTCCCCTCTCTGTTGGGAGGGAAGAGGGGGGGGAGCGGGGGAGAGATTCTCAGCCTTGCCCCCCACCTGAGCTCTTAACTTCCAGTTAAGGCTCAAACCACCACAACGATGCTCTGGAGAAAGGTGGTACTCCAGAACACATCCACTTCATCGATGATAGCATCGTCTGGGGTAAAACTGCTGAGCAAGTCTTCGAGAAAGGTAACAAAATCATTGACATTCTTCTGAATGCAGGTTTTGCCATCAAGCGAGACTAGGTGAAAGGACCTACCAGAGAGATCCAGTTTCTGGGAGTGCGGTGGCAGGATGGACGCCGACACATTCCAGTGGATGTGGTAAATAGAGTCTCTACCATGGCAAATCCCATGAACAAGCAAGAAACTCTACATTTCTTGGGGATAGTGGGATTTTGGAGACTGCACATTCCTGGATACAGTCAGATTGTGAAACCTCTGTATGATGTGACTCGAAAGAGAAACAATTTCCACTGGGGACCTGAACAACAAGCAGCTTTTGACCAGATAAAGCAAGAGGTAGCTCAAGCAATGGGTCTGCGACCTGTTGGAGATGGTCCAGACATTAGAACATTTTGTACATGGCTGCAAGTGACAATGGTCCAACCTGGGGCTTGTGGCAGAGAGCTCCAGGTGAGACACGTGGACGACCTCTTGGTTTCTGGAGTAGAGGTTACAGAGGTTCAGAGGCTAATTATATTCCAACAGAGAAAGAAATTCTAGCTGCCTATGAAGGAGTAAAAGCAGCTTCTGAAGTGATTGGAACTGAATCACAACTTCTCTTAGCTTGGGGATTACCAGTTTTGAATTGGATGTTCAAAGGCAAAGGTTCCACACCACATCATGCAACAGATTCCACCTGGTCTAAGTGGATGGCTCTGATAACACAGAGAGCTCAAATGGGAAATCTTGAAAGACCTGGTCTGTTGGAGGTGATCTCAAGTTGGCCTGAAGGTACCAACTGTACTAAACCTCCAGAGGAGAGAGTAACTCGTGCTGAGGAAGCTCCTCCTTACAATGACCTTTCTGATGATGAAAAGAAATATGCTTTGTTCACAGACGGTTCCTGTCGGCTGGTCGGGAACAAGCGAAGGTGGAAGTCTGCAGTGTGGAGTCCAACACGCCAAGTTGCAGAAGCAAAGGATGGAGAAGGAGAATCCAGTCAGTTTGCAGAGGTAAAAGCTGTCCAGCTAGCTCTCGACGTAGCTGAACGTGAGAGGTGGCCAAAGCTTTATCTCTACACCGACTCATGGATGGTAGCCAATGCTCTGTGGGGTTGGCTAAAGAACTGGAAAAAGAATGGTTGGCAGAGAAAAGGAAAGCCCATTTGGGCAGCTGACCTGTGGCAAGACATTGCTGATCGAATTGAGAGAATTCCAGTGAAGGTGAGACACATTGATGCTCACATCCCTAAGAGCAAAGCTACTGAGGAACAGCAACACAACCATCAGGCAGATCTAGCTGCATGAGTTTCTCAAGTAGACATGGACTCTGATCTTGATCTCGACTGGAAACACCGAGGTGAGATATTCTTAGCTCGCTGGGCTCACGATTCATCAGGACATCAAGGCAGAGATGCAACCTACCAGTGGGCTCGTGACAGATCCATAGACATTTCCATGGATGCTATCACACAAGTCATCCATGACTGTGACATTTGTGCTGCTATTAAGCAGGCAAAGAGACTTAAGCCCTTATGGTATGGTGACAGATGGTCCAAGTACAAGTATGGTGAATCTTGGCAAGTTGACTACATCACTCTACCATGTTCTCGTTCTGGTAAGCAGTATGTGCTTACTAGGGTAGAGGCATACGCTGGATGGTTGGAAACTTATCCCGTTCCACATGCAACTGCACACAACACCATTCTTGCTCTGGAGAGACAAATCCTGTGGAGACACGGAACTCCAGAGAGGATTGAGTCAGACAACGGAACTCACTTCAAAAACAATCTTGTAAAGAGCTGGGCCAAAGAGCATGGCATTGAGTGGATATTCCACATCCCCTACTATGCACCAGCTGCAGGGAAGATTGAACGCTACAACGGTTTGCTGAAGACCACTCTTAAAGCCATGGGGGGTGGATCTTTGAAAAACTGGGAAAAACATTTAGCACAAGCAACCTGGCTGGTAAATAGTAGAGGTTCAGTGAACCAAGCTGGACCGGCACACTCAGATCTGCTACAGAAAGTAGAAGGTGATAGAGTTCCTGTTGTTAGAGAAAAGAATCTGTTAGGTAAAACTGTTTGGGTATTTTCTCCCTCAGGAGAGGCTAAACCTGTCCGAGGGGTGGTTTCAGCTGAAGGTCCGGGTCACACTTATTGGGTAATGCAAGAGAATGGTGAAATTCAGTGTATTCCACAAAGAAATCTAACTTTAGCTGAAAGAGTTTAATTTCAGAGTGTTGTACATCTACATCGCGCCCAAAGGAAGAATTCATGGGGAATCCACGGTGCACAAACCCTGAGAACCCTGAGAGCCCTGAGTCAACTGAGAGTCCCTGTTTCCCTGTTTCCCTGTTTCTCTTTTCTTCGCTTCGTCTGTGAAGAGACAAACTGTTTTCCATTTTTCTTGTTTCTTGGACTTCTGAATTATCTACACCTGAGGATAGCCGGAATGGACTATGAACTTTGCTTACAAATTGTATCTATTGCTTTAGATTGGATGGACAGTATGAACAGCCAATGAAATTGTTTAGAAGAGGTGGATTGTGACCGGTTTAGGCTATGCCTTTAAGAAAGAGACAGTTGCTGAACACTCTGGCTGAATGTTTTTGATATTTGAACAAAAACAAGATAGTCTAAACTAATTTCATTGGTAGATTGTAGAATGCAATTTTAAGTTTGGGTTCTGTTAGTTCAGTCTGGTCTGGGTTCAGGCTGGGTGCAGTCTGTGCTTCTCTGTCCTGTGGGCTGGACGGCTTCTCTCTTTCTGAAGCAGGAACGGCCTTGAGTTAACAGCTAACCAGATAAGAAAACTAATTCTTGCATGTTCTTTTGAGCTAACAGATTTTTTCTTCCTTAATTGCTTTTCTCTCTCTCTCTAACCCTTTTTGGGAAAAAAGGGGAGGTGGGGAGGGAGAGAGGGGGGTTCAGGGAACCTCCCTGGCCGGCTGGAGGTAAAAGGCTTTGTCTGCATTACGTTCGTTGCTGTGTATTTCTGTATATATTGTAAATATTGTAAATTTGTGTATATATTCATTGCATTCCATTTATGTAAATATATCTTTCATCTGCTTTTCCGACTGAACTAGCTGTGGTTTCTTTCTTTGTGTATGGGGAGGGAACTTTCTCACCCCACCACACACTTACATGCAAAATAGCACTTACATGCTAAGAATACATATACATCTTACCATCTGTTAACTTAAGAGTCGTTTTGATCAGTGTCCTGTAAATACTGATCAAATTAATAACCTTCAGAAATTGCAGAAACACCTTTTTGGAAAACTACAGATATACTACCAGATAAATGGTGTATTTCAGTCTGTGCTGATAAGGTGAAAGTTCCTGAAATGGTTTATCTCATAAAGTTTTTTCTTCATGGAAGATAGCTGGCTCATTGAGATTAAATCAAATTATAAACTACTTGTTCACATTGATGAAAAGAAAATGTTTAGCTATAAAAAGATTCCACTTTCTAATCCTGACCTTCAAAGGCTGCCTATTCCTGTGCACATCACTGCATAAAAACATGAATAAAGGAAGCATTTTAAGGCTTGCAAATCTACTTCAAATGTTTTGGCATTTACATATTCTGAAATCTCTCCTGGAGTACTTTGTGCTTTCAGTGTCTTCTGGGAAGATATTTCTAATAATTGTATGAGTCTGACTGCTCAAACAATATTTGGAATGTACTGTGTGGCTTTCATGCCAATCCAGAGTTGGATAGGAATATTTTATCTAAATGCTGTTTCTGAAAAATCTGCATTAAAAAGAAGGGAAAATGTTTTTTAAATTCTGCATAACTCTTTTATTAATTAAATCTACTAAAATACTTTCCACATGTAACCCACAAATTATGATATGACACCTGAGAGAGCTGTAGCTGGAATGCTTTATTTACCTTTGGAAGGATGCTTGAAAGATGGTAAGGAGACAACTTCAACCAGGGACATCTTGATTATGCATTTAATAAGAAAACGCACAAATGTCACAGTGTTTCACGAAATAGGTGGCTGATTATTTATCTCCTCTAAGCAGCAGATCATTTATAGCAATGTATAACTTGTGTTTATCTCTTTCTCATTAATAAATATGAGCTTCACAGATTCAGTATTATTAATCACTTTCAGTCTTTTTCAGGTCACCGTGTCCAATAAAATGGCAATAAGAATTTTGCCACTTTTTTCTATGGAGTATTTTATTTTTCAGCAGAGGAGAACAGAAGAGCTTCTGACACAGTATGCAGCTGCATAACTGCAAACTGACCCTGCTGCTGGGAGAGATGTGATTCACCAGAGTTTCTGTATGTCTGAGTCATTCAAGTGAGAAACATTGCAGGTGTTTCAGGCATTAACTCCCATACATCTTGCCATTCTTGAAGCATTTCTCCAGCTTATAGACCACATCACTACTGTCAATAGACTGGAAGATAAATGTTTTGAGAAGAACAGCTTTTCAGGGTAGTAGCCTCATCCATGAGGCAGATTGTCTCAGAAGCTAGGAGAGAATAGGTTTGTGTTATTCTTGCTCTGGAAGCCCTTGGACATAATATAAAGTGTCTAAGTACCATCCACAATTTTCTAGCAGTTGCAAAGATAAGATCAAATTAATTAATCTCAACTAGTACCCTCCTGACATTATTGTTGTTTGAACAGTTTTATTGTGAATTTATTTTATTTATTTTTGCCACCGTGTATTATTATCAGATATGAAAACCTAATATTACTGAGACACAAGGCCTCCTTGCTGAGTGTAGCATCAGAGACATGCAGTTTTTCTACCTGGATAGCAATTTAAAACTCCTGGTAGGTGACAAAATGTCATCATTTTAGAGGGCAGACAGAAACTCTTTTATGCCTCCCCAGAGGAGTAAAAGAAAATGCTCCACACAGGATTGGAAAGAATTGGAAATTTAAATGGAAATACTTTTCACAGCTATATACAACAGTACGATACACACAATATACACAAATTTTGTATTCAGCCTCAGCCCAGCCTGGGCTTCTCCAAAACCTCCCTAGGCTATCACATTCCAAAACCTCCCTCCCAAGCAGGCTTCAATACCAGGCCTCAATACCCCAAAGCCTCCCCCTCCCAATGCCCACCCTGCCTCCTCCAGCCACATTGTGCAGCCAGAAAATCAGCTTGTTCACATCATGCCCCACTCCCCCACAAACCATAGATGTAAGAGCCTGCACACGCTGGGAGAAAAGGGGAAGAAACTGACTACACAGCCAGTTTATATAGGGAAGGGAGATGCAGGCTGATGGGAATGAAATAACAAAAGATTACACTTTCTGGTGTCCACTTCCTGGGCTATGTAGTCCCTCTGGAAGACTGTACTTTATGGTTAAGACATCACAGTTCTTAAACCCCAACCGCAAAACATTTCAGTCATTCATACACTGAAGGGACATAACTTTTTCTGGCTGAAAGCAACACCTACAGAACATGGGAGAGCAATCAAGGAAACCTTCATAACCAAGATACAAAGGACCAAGGAGCTTGAATTTTTTACATTTTGCCTGCTAGTCAAGAAACTTATCTTTCCTGTATCATTGTCTGGGACTACAGCTCCTGAACCATGTCCCTAAGTACCAGGTTCACAGGCTGCTTGAACACCTGCATGGATAGTGACCCCACCACTGCCCTGGGCAGACCATTCCAATGTTTAAGAACCCTCTCTGTGAAGAATTATTTCCTAACATCCAACCTAAACCTGCCCTGTTGGAGCTTGAAACCGTTTCCTCTAGTCCTGTTGCTTGCCATCAAGAAGAGGTTGTCCCCCTCCTCACTCCAACCTCCTTTTAGGTAGTTATAGAGAGTGATAATAGCTTCCCACAGCCTCCTCTTCTCTAGACTGAGCAACCCAGCTCCCTCAGACATTCCTTGTAGGTCATGTGCTTCAAGCCCTTCATGAGCCTCATTGCCCTTCTCTGGACATGTTCCAGAATCTCAATATCCTTCTTATAGTGAGGGGCCCAGAACTGAACATGCTACTCGAGCTGTGGCCTCACCAGTGCTGAGTACAGGGAGATGATCACCTCCCTGTTCCTGCTGGCTCCAGTGTTTCTAATAGAAGCCAGGATACTACTGGCTTTCTTGGCCCCCTGGGCACACTGCTGACTCATATTCAACCCAAGTTCAGATTCCTGCTTTCTGCAGGCTGTATTTTGTATACTGAAAACATTCATGGGTTCTTGATGTGACAGTTTAGGCTGTGCCTTTAAGAAAGGATAGCTGCAGAATTCTCTAGCTGAATGTTTGGATGTAAAAAGGAAAACAAAAGGAAGATAATTCTAAATTAATTTCATTGGGATGTAGTTTTACGATCTTACATTCTGTCTCAGTCTGTCTTCTGTTTCTTGGCCAGAGTACATGCATGCTGACCCTGGACTAAAACTGACAAGATGAGCAGCTAACTTCTTAACAACTGCTTTGAGCTTAACTGGAGTGAGAGAAAGAAAATAGAGAGGGAGAAATAGAAGGAATAAGGAGAAGAAGGAGAAAGTAGGAAAGGGATTATATTACCAACGGTCAGAGGTGGAGAGAGGGTTTTCAGAGTCCAAGATCTGTTGTGTTGCCCCATGATGTTTCCAGCGTGTGGTGCTGTCTTCTCCCTTCTGTCTTGCCAGTATCGCTCAAGTCTTTTTATACATTTTTTTGTCCTTAGCTAAGTGTCCAGGTGTTGTTCCCCAGGACAACCTCCCAGGAAATCATCCTTAGGTAAGTATCCAGGTATTGTTCCCCAGGAAATCTTTCTGTGTATTCCTGTGTATTTGGGCAGGGGTCTGGATGGAGTGGGGGGGGGCCTCCATCTCCTCCTTCTCCATCTACCTGCCCACACACTCATTACACATCAGGAAACTGGTGGTGAATCCATTGTCTCACCAACCTCCCTTCCTGGGGTATCTGATGTCTGGAAATGATCTTGTCCTGAAGGCATCGATGGCTGGGTCCTTGGGTAATTGTTGTAGGCCAGCTGCAGTCCAGTTACCCTTTGTTGGGGCACATCTTAATTCATGATGCAATCACAACGTCATTTGCATCCAGGATTGGTAGACAGGATTCTGACATCTCCTAACATTCTTTTTCTACTCTTTTCTTCTAATTAACGAGAGGGAAAGGGAAGAGGGAGGGTGAGAGAGAGGTTGGGGGGAACCCGAGGTGGGATCCTCCTCCCAAGGAGGATTTCTGTGTTTTGTTTTCTTCCTGTAAATTCTTGTGTAATATTGTAAATACTGTATATTTTGCATATATTCATTGCATTTCATTATTGTTTGTAAAATATAGCTTTCATTTGCTTCTCTGGTTGAGTTCAGCTGTGCTTTTTGTTAGCGTGTGTGGGCTAAACCATCACACCACTACACTTGGTCTGCAGGTTTCCTTATTACACTGTTGACCATGAATTGCATTCTGGGTGAAAGCATGCCGCAAGTCCATGCTGAAAACATCCAAACCATTTCTTCTTTAGAAAAATTCCGTGTGCTGTGGACTATCCTGATTGTAAATATTCTCATGTAGAGTAAGCTACTTGGTTTGCCTTTCAGATGCATTCTTTCTGCTACCCAAAATTCTTTCTTTGAACATTATGATTATTTCTCCATTTCATGCTTAAAACTATTGTTTTCAGTAAGGTTTCTTTGCAAACAGTGGGTTACTTTTGGGAGGGTAAAGGTTACTAGGTATGTAGGAGATGTTAACCTGCTGCACAATCCTTTATCTATGCTGTTCTTTTCAACCAGTATGCTCTCTCTGCTTTGCATTGTTGATGTTAGATACAGACATAGATTGCCCTGCTACAGCTGACACTCATATTCAGTGTTATTTTGCAGAATCAGTGCTTGCTGTGGTTCTTGCATATCTCTTCTGATCTCACATCATCCCACCTGTGTCTAGCTGTAGCTAGTTCCAGATTGAGCTTTGCTTATTTGTGTACACTAGATATCTGCTTTTTTCTATGAAATCTTTGGCTTTACTGCCATTGTTGCTTGTGACTCTGTACCTTTTTCAAGATATCTCAGAAAAGTTTTGTGTTTAGAGACCTACTTGCTGGTTAGACACACACTTGCTCATCTGTGTGTAGCCTCCCTTTCTTCTCTGAGTTGTTAGAGGGAGTTGCTTACTTTGGGGTTGTATCAGCTGATTCTCAGTCTTGCATGTTATTACTCTGCTAGCCTGATTTTCACAGGTAGCAGACACTAACCCTTTGTGCAGCCTTGCAGTGTGCTGCTGCTGACACCAGCAAGATGTAATATAGTGGCCAAGCATTGTCAAGTATGCAGTGTCTCATTTTATCAGTCATCACACTTTTTCTGAAAGAGGAGAAAAAGCAGATTCTCACTAAAAAAAAATGATGTCTTATCTATAGTGCAATACCCTTAACATGTTGCTTAATTATATTGGTTCTTTTGCATAACTTGCATTTGACCTTCTGTCTGAGCAGAACATATTTCTATACTATATTTTTCAAAATTTGTCTTCTGTTTTCATCTGTAGCATAATAGTTCTACAGACAGCCTGCTGGTTTAGGCTATGATGTGAAAATCTTCCACAAATCTTGAACAGAAAGTAGTAGAATGTAAATAAATTATCCCATTGGACAGATACCTAACATAAAATTTAATTTTGTAAACTAACTCTTTTTTGCTTCCTCACTCTGTCAGATACTAACTTGTGTTTCTGCTGGCTTTGCTGACCTTGAATATGTTCTTGTTGTGGTTAAGTAACTAACAGCAACTCTATGCTCTTTCTCTTGTCCCATGTACAGGGGATTAGGGAAGGGAGCAGGGAGGGGCAAGCTATTAGTAGCCCCCTGGTTTATCTAGGGGGATTCTTGTGTTGTTTATAAATTGTATGTGTATGCAAATATTGTATATTTTGTACATGTTAATTGCATTTCATTTCTAGATTGTCCACCACACCTGCCTAAAACACAAATACACATTGAAGAGTGCTAATTTGCCATCATCTTATAGTTCTTTTCCTTAAGTCTTTTCTAGTGTTTAGCAGTAACATCAGAGCTTCAGGAGGTTAAACACTGAATTTAATATACATAGTTTGTATGCTTTATTTAACGTTTCTTTTGTATTTTCTTTTGCTTTGGAGTTGGCTGGACTCTCTTGGTTTAGAAAAGCCTTTTAATTCAAAAATCAGTTTCACGGAATGGGATTTATGTAATCAGATACAGATGTCTTCCATGTAAACTTACGTGTCTGAACAGCTCAGCCAAAACTCCTTTAATGGCTGTTAAAGAAAGATGCAGTTTCAAGGTGCTCTTCATCTAATCTCATCTAGGGATGTATTTAAAACAATTCAGATAAATAATGCCCTTAAAGTGCATATTTCTCTCATGCTGACATCTAAAGTTAGGTAGAATAAAATTAGCTCATGATGTCACACCTTGAATCTATTTGAATATCTCTTGTCTTTCCTTTAGGCAAAAGGAAGTAGTGCATAGTCTCTTGTGGCACTTGCTTTTTCTGATTGGATTGGTCAGGGAACATTTATTATTTTGACATCTTCAGAAGCCTGTCAGAAGAAGCTGGTTGGACCCAAAGAGTGGTGGTGAATGGAGTTAAATTCAGTTGGCTTCCAGTCACTAGTGGTGTTCCCCAGGGCTCACTACTGGGACCCGTTCTCTTGAATATATTTATAAAGGATCTGGTCTAGGGGATGAAGTACAGTCTCAGTAAGTTTGCAGGTGACAACAAATTGGGTGAGAGTGTTGATCTGCTTGAGGGTAGGAAGACTCTGCAAAGGAATCTGGTCAGGCTGGATCATTGGACCCAGGTCAATTGTATGAGATTTAACAAGACCAAATAATGGGTTCTGCACTGAGTCACAAGAACCTGATGCAGTGCTACAGACTTGGGGCACAGTGTCTGGAAAGTTTTCCACCAGAAGGAGCTGGGAGTGCTGGCTGATGAACATCTGAACATGAGACAGCAGTGTGATCAGGTGGCCAAGAAGGCCAACAGCATCTTGACCTGTATCAAGAGTAGTATGACCAGCAGGAGTAGGGAAATGATTGTGGGTCTCTACTTGACATTGGTGAGGCCATACCTCAAATACTGTATTCAGTTTAGGGTTCCTCACTACAAGAAAGACATTGAGGTGATGGAGCACGTCCAGAGGAAGGTAGCAAATCTGGTTAAGGAGCTGGAGAACAAGTTTTATGATGAATGGCTGAGGGAACTGGGATTTTTAGTCTGGAGAAGAGGAGATTAAGGGGAGATCTCACTGCTCTCTACGACTGCCTGAAAGGAGGTTGTAATGAGGTGGGGATTGGTCTGTTCTCTCAGGGTCATAGGATGAGAGGAAATGGCCTGAAATTGTGACAGGGAAAGTTTGGGTTTGATGTTAGGAATTACTTCTTTACTGAAAGAGTGGTCAGTCATTGGCAGAGGTTGCCCAAGGAAATGGTGGAGTCACCGTCCCTGGAGGTGCTCAGAAATGTGTAGACATGGCTCTTCAGGGCATGGTTTAATGTCTGTGGTATCATGGATTGAGTTGAACCTGCTGCTGTTATTCACACCATGCTGCAGTCATGCCAGCTTCAACAGGCAGAAAGGAACTTGGGGGTACTGGTTGACAGTAGGTGAACATGAGTCAGCAGTGGGCCCACATGGCCAAGAAGGCCAACAACAATCTTGCCCTATATCAGGAGAAGGGAGGTCATTGTGCCCCTGTACTCAGCACTGGTTAGGCCACACCTTGAGTACTGTGTCCCTTTCTGGGCCCCTCAGTTTAGGAAGGATGTTGTCTTGCTGGAGCGTGTCCAGAGAAGGGCAACAAAGCTGGTGAGGAATTTGGACCACAAGTCCCATGAGGAGAGGCTGAGGGAGCTGAGGTTGTTTAGCCTGGAGAAGAGGAAGCTCAGGGGAGACCTTATTGCTCTCTACAACTACGTGAAGGGATGTTGTAGACAGGTGGGGGTTAGTCTCTTCTCCCAGGTAACCAGCAATAGAGCAAGAGGACACAGTCTCAAGTTTAGGCTCGAGGTGAGGAGAAAGTTCTTTGCAGAAAGAGTTATTTGCCATTGGAATGGTCTGCCCAGGGTGGTCACCTTCTCTGGAAGTCACCATCACTGGAAGTGTTTAAAAAGAGACTGGATGAGGGACTTAGTGCCATGGTTTAGTTGATTACATGGTGTTGGGTGATAGGTTGGACTTGAAGATCTCAAAGGTCTTTTCCAACCTGGTTATTTCTGTATTCTGTAAAAATGAAAGTGCTAACTGGAGCAAAGTATTATGGGTCTTGAAGCTCAGATAACAACATGGGAAGCTTCCTGTTCCAGTTGCTGTCTCTGGATTCCAGCTTCTTGGGTGTGGTCTCTTTTACACAGGCATGGTGGTGTAGAGTGAGTTAGGTAGCTGCTGGTTTTGGCTTTCTATTTTATGTTGGGTTTTTCTTGCATTTCGCTCTGCTTCTTCTGCTAATAGGCTAAGATAAGGTAATCATTCATTGTATTATTAGACTATTAGTCATCCATTCTATTATTAGATTATTAGTCCTCCATTGTATTATAGATTATTTGATTAATTAGACTATTATCTAACATAATTACACATTGTGCTCATGATATATTATGTTAAACTCTTATCTCTTTATCTAAACCCTGACTTTTCTATGCTATTCTTCCCTTCACTTTTGTGTTGGAGCAGCAGGCATATTAACCTGCTACATGTTGACAGCTGAACGTGATAATCTTGGAGGTGTTTTCCAACCAAAACAATTCTATCATTCTGTGATTCAGCAATGGCTCTTTCCTGATGTCTGTGATCAGACGTCAGAGCCAAAGGTGACTTGATGGCACTGTGCTGCTCCAAAAACTTTCCCTGATATTGCCTTTGGAATGCATAAACACAATCTCTTAAGATTGTCCTAAAAAATGCTGTCACATATTGGTTTTGCATTATTGATGCTTGTAAGCTACTTTTAGTCATTTTCTGTTCAGCAGCTCTGTAAAGTTGCAGGACTGCTTATGGGTTTTTTGTTCTTTTCAAAAACTTTTCCTTGGATGTCTCTGCATTGACCACGATGGTTGTGGTGGTGAGAGGTTCAGTTCTCCCACACACACAAAGAAACCACGGCTAACTCAGTCGGAGAAGTGAAATGGATAAGAGCTATATTTACAAGCAGGATGAAATGCAGATGAATATATACAAAATATACAGTATTTATAATATATACAGAAATATGCAGCAAAAGACGTAACACAGAAGACCTTTCCCTCCTCCAGGAGGGAGGGTACCCACAATCCCCCTTCTCCCCCTTCCCCCCTTTTTTCCCCAAAAGGGTTAGAGAGAGAAAAGGTAATTATTACGGAGGAAATTCTGTTAGCTCAAAGCATATGCAAGAATTAGTTTCTTATCTGGTTAGTTGAAAGGTCAGCACCTGCCAGCACAGACAGAAGACAGCTGTTCAGAGGGACTGAGACAGACAGACTGAACTGACTTAGATTAAAACTGTTGCATTCTACCAATCTACCAATGAAATTAATTTAGAATATCTTTATTTTCATTTTTCTACCAAAACATTCAGCCAGAGTGTTCCAGCAACTGTTCCTTTCTTAAAGGCACAGCCTAAAACTGTATTACAGAGTAAATAGTAACAGAAATAACTTGCTTATAAAAGAAATTTGTTTGCTTGTTTGGGGTTTTATTTGTTTTGTTTTAGTTAATTGTTTTGGGGGGGGGGTAGGGATGTGTATGTTGGGGGTGTGTGTGTTGTTTATTTTGTAAGAGCACTCAGCAAACTCATGCTCCTTCCAAGGTACAATCACCCATAATTTTTTCTCCCTCTAACTTTCATACAAGGTGTTTGATGCAGGTAGAAATTCTGTACTTTCTGCCTGGATAGATCTGAATCAGTTTGAGTGACCAAATAACTTTCTCCTTTTGATTGAGAACATGAAGTGACTTGTCAATGCACTAGTTCGGCCTTCCATTGAATTTACTGCATATGCAGCTCTCAAAAAGCTTGCCTCCTCTGTTGTAGTTGGAAGGTGTGATTTATTGAATTTGTACAGCAATCTCTATCAAATTATAATTTAATAACTAATAACATTTCACTTTTCCTAGGACTCTTCTGTGAAAAAGATATAGGCACAGAATGTTAGAGCTGGGAACTGAATTCAATTTTCATCCAGTGGTCTTTCTATTAGATACCAGTGTCTCCATATTATTTCATTAAAATCTATGAGGTCTTAGTGCTCAGTCATAACAGGGGCAAAATCCACATTACTTAAAGTCTGCCATACAGTATACAATCACCAAATGAGTTCTGAATAGCCCATAGAAGGGTAGTAAGATAAGAGTGTTTTTTAAAGAAGTATGTATGCTTTTACTGGGCATAATTATTGTTCTGGAAAGAGTAGCATGTCTTTCATTTCTGTTTTCTAACATTTTTTTGGTGGATATGTTTGCTCCAGTAGCTGTTTAACATCAATGGTGAAAGACAGGTTATTGCCTATTTGCTTTTCTTTATATTAAAGACACTGAAATGTGTTTGGCCCAACTACCCCAACCTTACAGCTGATAGCAGGTAATGCATTAGACGCATTATTCTGAATATTCAGCTTTCTTTTCTAGATTTTTTCAATAGTAGATACTGATCTTGTTCAGCAACATGAGCTATGCACTTGTTCTTTCCTGCCAGAGAGTGAATAAATTTATGCAGTGATAACATCATAATGATTTCTCTGCGGCCATCTTTTCTCAAGGAGGGTTTCATGACATTGAGTGGCACAAACGCTGGTAGTGATTCAAATGATCTTAGTACTTCCATAATATGGGATCAGAACTAGCAAGCCTGACTCAGCAGGATCAAAGCTAGTATTCATTGAGATAAAGGGGAAGAAGGGCAATGCCATAAAACATGAAATGAAATACAGACTGAAATACAGAAATGTGAAATAAACAAATATTAACTAATATAGGTCAAAACATGACCACTGAATAAGCTACCTACACCAAATGGTAGGACGAGATACTTACACAGGAGGGAAGGTAAGTCCTGGGCAGAGATGAATGTAAATATGGAAAACTTTGGAAGTACTACTAAAACTCCTGCTTTGCGTTCAGGAAAATCTCAGATGAGGAAGAAATCAGTTCTATGCAGTAAGCACAATTCTATATATATCAGTGAGTATAATTAAATTGAGAGATGGAACATTACTGCTATATTTTCATGCTACTGATAAAGAAGCAAATTTGATACTATGCTACTGTGCTTCATCTCAACCTTAGACTGTCACAAGGTTAAGTTTATCTTACTGTGTGATGTTGTTTATAGAGACTCTTAAACAAGAAATAGTCTCTAGAGAATAAATTGAGTGTATATGAAAATCTTCCTCAATAGCAGGACAAAGTGAATTTATTTGTGGAAAAAAATAGCGGTAGAGACTGTCACAGTGTCACAGGAGAAAGCTGTGTTGGCAAGTGTGGTGGTTTGAGCCTTAACTGGAAGTTAAGAGCTCAGGTGGGGGGCAAGGCTGAGAATCTCTCCCCCACTCCCTCCCCTCTTCCCTCCCAACAGAGAGGGGAGAAAAGGAAAGAGCCAATCCACCAAACAATAATTTGGAGTCGGCTTGGAAGTAGAGAGGCAAAGAGTTGTCTTTAAGCAATATATATATATAACAACAACAGGAAAAAGGTTCACAAGGGGAAGGAACAAGGATGGATGGGAGGGGGACAAAAAAACAAGAGAATAATACAAAACCAGCCTTTGTCTGAGGAAGCGTGGAGGCAGCAGGTTCAACCTCATGGCAGAGGAGCAGGAGGGTAGCTGCAGTAGCTCTCGTCCAGCAGAGGCAGAAGCCAGAAAAGCCGGGGGCCAACAGCTATGAGGTCCTGCTTTTTATACCCTAGCTGGGCAGGAAGGGGGGAGTGGAACAGACTCAGCTTCCCAGGTGAAAAATGCCCTGCAGGGAGTGAAAAGTACCTGCAAGCCCTCCACCCTGCTTTGTTCTTTTGTTCCCAGAAAAGGGTGTTAACCCACCACAATCCACCCCTCTGTTCCACTTCCTCTCTCCAGCCACAGCCCCTTCATGCAATCTTGACACGTGATATTCAGATCCTTGATACAAGTGCCTTGTTATCCCGCCTCGCTCTCTCCCAGGGCAAGTCTCTCTCTCTCTCTGGTGATGGTTAATGTAGGTGCTGCTTGAACTGGGCAGGGATGTGGAGAAAAATCAGGAATCACTTTGTCTTTGGAAGGGAAAAGCCAGGAACAGTCCATTGCTGCAGGGACATTGGATACAGTCCATTGCTGCAGGGGCACTGGGTACAGTCCATTGCTGCAGGGACATTGGGTACAGTCCATTGCTGCAGGGACATCGGGTACAGGTGCGATGATGCAGGAGCTCTCTGGTGTACTGGTGTGCAGTGTGTACGTTGTGTCCTCGATGCTAGGCTGGTATTAGGCTAGGAGGGAGAAACTTAGAACAACTTATAACTATTTACACAATGACTATAATACATTGATAAGTGTTGCCCCACCCCGAGTTCATCCCCTCTCAGCCACAGTCACGTTTCGCTGTGGGATACACTGAATGTCCCCAGTTTCTAACATGACCCAGTAGGTGTGACCAGGACCCTCAGCTGAGACCACCCCTCGGGTTGGTTTGCCCCCACCAGCAGCAGGAAAAAACCACACTGCCTTTCCCAGCAGGTTCTTCTCAGCAATCACAGGAACTCCATCTCCATCCACTGTTTGCAGCAGGTGGGACTGGGCAGGACCAGCTCGGTTCACAGATCCTCTGCTGTTCACTAACCAAGTGGCTTGAGCTAGGTGTTTTTCCCAGTTCCTAAAGGTTCCACCCCCCATGGCTTTTAGGGTGGTCTTTAGCAAGCCATTGTAGCGTTCGATCTTCCCGGCAGCTGGTGCATGGTATGGGATGTGGTAAATCCACTCAATCCCATGTTCCTTTGCCCAGTCTCTTATGAGGTGGTTCTTGAAGTGGGTTCCATTGTCTGACTCAATCCTCCCGGGGGTGCCGTGTCTCCATAGGATATGTCTCTCCAGGCCCAGGATGGTGTTGCGAGCAGTGGCATGAGGTACTGGGTAGGTCTCCAGCCAGCCTGTACTTGCCTCCACCATGGTCAGTACGTACTGCTTGCCGCTGTGAGACCGAGGCAGGGTGATGTAGTCGATCTGCCAGGCCTCTCCGTACTTATATTTCGACCATCTGCCCCCATACCACAGAGGCCTCATGCGCTTGGCCTGCTTGATGGCAGCACAGATGTCACACTCATGGATGACCTGTGAGATGGCCTCCATAGAGATGTCCACTGATCTGTCCCGAGCCCACCGGTATGTGGCATCTCTCCCTTGGTGGCCAGAAGTGTCATGGGCCCAGCGAGCTAAGAACAGCTCACCCTTGTGTTCCCAATCCAAGTCTATTTGGGAGATTTTAGCAGCCAGATCTGCTTGGTGGTTATGCTGGTGTTCTTCATTGGCTCTGCTCTTGGGGACGTGCGCATCGATGTGCCGTACCTTTGTTGGCAGCCTGTCCAGGCGGGCAGCGATGTCTTGCCACAGCTCAGCGGCCCAAACAGGCTTCCCTTTTCTCTGCCACCCGTTCCTCTTCCATTCCTTCAGCCACCCCCACAAGGCATTGGCTACCATCCAGGAGTCAGTGTAGAGGTACAGCACTGGCCAGTTCTCTCGTTCTGCTATATCCAGGGCCAGCTGAACAGCTTTTACCTCTGCGTACTGACTGGATTCGCCTTCTCCATCCCTTGCTTCCGCCACTTGCCTTGTTGGGCTCCAAACAGCTGCCTTCCATCTCCGCTTGCTCCCCACAAGCCGGCAGGACCCATCTGTAAATAGAGCATAGCCCTTCTCATTGTCAGGGAGATCGTTGTATGGGGGAGCCTCCTCAGCACGGGTCACGGCCTGCTCTGGTGGCATCCTAAAGTCAGCACCCTCTGGCCAGTTGGTGATCACTTCCACTATGCCAGGGCGTTCGAAGCTCCCCATTCGAGCTCGCTGCGTTATCAGGGCCATCCACTTACTCCAGGTGGCATCTGTGGCATGATGTGGGGTTGAGCCTCTTCCTTTGAACATCCAGGTCAGGACTGGAAGCCTTGGAGCCAGAAATAGAGGTGACTCAGTCCCAATTACCTCAGAGGCAGCCCGGACGCCCTCATAGGCAGCTAGGATCTCCTTTTCTGTCGCGGTGTAGTTGGCCTCGGAGCCTTTGTACCCCTTACTCCAGAAACCTAGGGGCCTGCCCCTGGTTTCACCAGGAGCCTTCTGCCACAAGCTCCACGTAGGACCATTCTCACCGGCCAGTGTACAGCACGTTCTTGATCTCTGGTCCGGTTCGAACAGGTCCCAGAGCCATAGCGTGGACCACCTCTCGTTTGATCTGGTCGAATGCCACCTGCTGCTCAGGTCCCCACACAAAATCATTTTTCTTCCTTGTTACATGGAAGAGAGGCTTCACAATCTGACTGTACCCGGGAATGTGCATTTTCCAGAAGCCCACAAGCCCCAAAAAGGACTGTGTCTCTTTCTTGTTCGTGGGCTGCACCATAGTGGCTACCCTGTTCACCACCTCCTGAGGGATGTGGCGACGGCCATCCTGCCATTGAACGCCCAGGAACTGGATCTCCCTGGCAGGCCCTTTGACCTTACTTCTCTTGATGGCAAAGCCAGCCTCCAGTAGGATATCGATTATCTTCTCACCCTTCTGGTAGACTTCCTCTGCTGTCTCACCCCATACGATGATGTCATCGATGAACTGCAGATGCTCAGGGGCCCCACCTTTCTCTAAGGCAGTCTGGATCACCTCATGGCAGATGGTCGAGCTATGGACCCAGCCCTGAGGCAACCGATTCCACTGATACTGTACTCCCCTCCAAGTGAAAGCAAACTGTGGCCTGCATTCTTCTGCAATGGGAATGGAGAAAAAGGCATTAGCAATGTCAATTGTGGCATACCACTTGGCCGCCTTCGATTCCAGCTCGTACTGGAGCTCCAGCATGTCCGGCACAGCAGCGCTGATCGGAGGAGTCACCTCATTCAGGCCACGGTAGTCCACGGTCAGTCTCCATTCCCCATTTGCCTTCCGCACTGGCCATATCGGGCTGTTGAAGGGGGAGTGAGCCTTGCTGATCACCTTCTGGCTCTCCAGTCGTCGAATCAGTTGGTGTATGGGGTGCAGAGAGTCTCTGTTGGTCCTGTATTGTCTGCGATGCACTATGCGAGAGGCAATAGGTAGCTTCAAATCCTGCACCTTATGGCTGCCCACCACGGAGGGGTCATCCGACAGCTCGGGCTTGGTGGACAGCTGTTCTTTGCCTGCAGTCTCCACAGCTGCCACCCCAAATGCCCACTTGTGCCCCTTAGGGTCCTTGAAGCATCCCTCCCGCAGAAAGTCAATGCCAAGAATGCAAGGTGCATCTGGACCAGTCACTATGTCGTGCTTTCCCCATTCATTCCCGGTCAGGCTTATCTCAGCTTGCAGTACAGTCAGGTCTTGTGAGCCCCTGTGACTCCCTGAATGCTTATGGGTTCAGCCCCTTTGTACCTCGATGGTATCAGGGTGCATTGGGCCCCTGTGTCCACCAGAGCTCGGTACTTCTGGGCTTCTGAAGTGCCAGGCCATTTTACATACACATCCCAGTATACTCTGTTATCCCTGGCCTCCACCTGGCTGGAGGTAGGGCACCTCTAATGCTGGCGGCGATGTCCACACTTGTCGCAGGGTCCTGTGTGACTAGGGGAAGGGTCTCTTGAGCGAGAGGGACCACTCCAGGAAACTGGGGCAGCCCTTCTTCTGGATGAGTTGTCCCCAGTGTGGCCACCTTGCAGTTCCCGCACTCTGTTCCAGAGGGCAGATGTGGGTTGGCCATGCCAGGTGTCCATGTCCTCTCCGTGGTCACAGAGGAACCTCCACAGAGACCCTCTTGACATCCCCCGATTGGCTTGGGGTGCTCTCCTAGGGGAAGGTCGCCTGTTCCTGATTGCTGAAACCTGGATCCATTCTGAGGGAGAGGGGGAAAAGGAGGCATCGCTCCCCCTTTTCAGTTCAGACATGGAGGTCTTGATCTCTTTGACAATGTCTTTGGCCATAGTTTCTATGGCTGAGATCAGGGGTTTCTGATTTACGCTGTCCTCATATTCCCTTAAATCATTGGCAAACTCACAGACAGGTTTAGGACTTCCATCCTGCCCAGTCAGGAGTATCCCTCCTAATGTGGGAGCATATTTCTGAGGAGCACCCTGGGTGAGCTTCTTTATGAAGGGCCGTCTCATGGGCACCTCATCTGGGTCCGAAGGGAGCTGGCCATCCCCATCAATTATTTCCAGCACAGCCATCTGTCTCAGGTAGCGAATGCCCTGTTCCATAGTTGTCCATCTAACTGGGGCCCAGGGCAGGTCGTCCCTTGAGCGGTACCGGCTCTTGATGGCATTGAGGATCCGGGCCCAGAGAGTGTGTGTTCCATCGAGTTTGGCTAACTCTTTGTCCAGACCAGCATCACGAGTCAGGGAGCCTAAAAGCTTTGCCTCCCTCTTATCCAGGTCCACTGTGTCCACCCCCTCATCCCAGCATCTCAGGGCCCAGCTCAGTATTGGCCCACCCTCTTTCCTTGCGTAATCCAGACGAGTTTGCCTTAGTTCCTTTCTGGGTAACGATGTGACAGTTATTTCCTGGTCTGACTCATCTTCATCCACCGCTGGGTTCTGTAAGGTGCTGGGGCCTGCTGAGGTTCCTTCCTCACCATCTGTGCTTGGCGATGATTTCTGACTTCTTTTCCTGCGTGTGGTGACTGGTGCCAGAGAGACTGCATTGGCAGGAGCATCAGGGGTTAACTGTGGAGCTGCTGGTGGTGGGGCAGACCCTTGTGCCTGGGGCTCAGGCTGAGATCTGCCACACTCATTACAACCTGACCCCTCCCTCTTTGTGTTTACAGAGTGCTCACAATGCCCACAGCAGACAGGCTCCCAGTCGTTAAAGAGTGCAAAGGAGTGTGTTATCACCCTCCAAACAGCTCTTAATGGGTTAGCTCGACCCCCACCCAACACGGTCACAGCAAATGCCCCTGTAAGGATTACATTCAAGCATATGGAGCATATTGCAATGGACAGCAATTTTCCATCACAGGCACATTTCTCTACACCATTGGTTTCACAGCCTTCTGCAGGAAAATTTCCTGTGTTAGAAAAGTTACCACTGACAGTGAAACTCAATGAATTCAGGAGATACATGCCCAGCTTCATTGGTAAAGTTTTCATCCATTTGATCAGCATCTCTATCATTAACCACACCACATGGTAAGTTATTAATTTGTAGATGTGGGTCCAAAAGACCCAGCCAAACACCCACGCAAAGGCTTGGACCACCAGGCTCTTTAAAATCGCCATCTCTACTTCCAGTCCCTTTTTCAGACAAAGTTTTGCTTTCCCAAGACAAGATTAATTTCCAAGCCCCACGTTGGAGGCGCCAAAAATTGTGGTGGTTTGGGCCTTAACTGGAAGTTAAGAGCTCAGGTGGGGGGCAAGGCTGAGAATCTCTCCCCCACTCCCTCCCCTCTTCCCTCCCAACAGAGAGGGGAGAAAAGGAAAGAGCCAATCCTCCAAACAATAATTTGGAGTCGGCTTGGAAGTAGAGAGGCAAAGAGTTGTCTTTAAGCAATATATATATATATATATACAACAACAGGAAAAAGGTTCACAAGGGGAAGGAACAAGGATGGATGGGAGGGGGACAAAAAAAACAAGAGAATAATACAAAACCAGCCTTTGTCTGAGGAAGCGTGGAGGCAGCAGGTTCAACCTCGTGGCAGAGGAGCAGGAGGGTAGCTGCAGTAGCTCTCGTCCAGCAGAGGCAGAAGCCAGAAAAGCCGGGGGCCAACAGCTATGAGGTCCTGCTTTTTATACCCTAGCTGGGCAGGAAGGGGGGAGTGGAACAGACTCAGCTTCCCAGGTGAAAAATGCCCTGCAGGGAGTGAAAAGTACCTGCAAGCCCTCCACCCTGCTTTGTTCTTTTGTTCCCAGAAAAGGGTGTTAACCCACCACAGCATGATAACTGGAATTAGTGTTACATTTAAAGTGAAGAATCTCTCAGTTTTCAAGCATCTTAGCAGAATTGAATGTGAGGGCAGTTGAAAGCACTGAGCACATTGGAGAGAGACAAGCAACTGGTATAAAGCATCTGCTTATATAACCAGAGGGCAGATGGAGGCTCTTAAAACAACTTTGCTTTGCTTTCACCATGGAAAACTTCCAGAAGTATCAGCAATTCTGTGACTCCGTGTGTCCCAAGTTTCACTCTTTAAATTTGTACTCCTTTTGTGCATTATACTGATGTCTTAACAGAGGAGTTAAAGACAATGAGACATCTCTGCATGGGTCACTTAAAGCCTGAGTTGAGACAGTTCTCCTAGCCTAGATGAAGCAGCCTGGATTATTGCCTGGAAGGGGAAACTGTGTTCAGAATGCTCCTTCATAGCATAGCAGGAATGCTGCAGCCAAGTGGTGGATCAGAGATTGAATTTAAAAATTATTATTAAGTTCAGCAAAAAATGCTACATCTGAGAGGGAGCTAACCTTGGCTGAATGGGACAGAAATGCTCAGAAGCATGTTGATCTAATGAACTGCATGTTGCAGAAGCCAGTATGAATCAGACATCACTGATGGCAGAGCCCTTAAAATTTATTCCTTGTTATACACTGTCCATTGCCTCCACAGCAATATACCTGTGTAAGGTATCCCTTTCATTTTCTTAAGAGAATAGGGTGAAAATTTCAGGGTATTATTTTTACTGATTATATTACTGTCACTGATGATTTAACTACCAAGCGTGAAAATTATTCTCTTTTCCTCATTACAGGTTAAATGTACATCTAACAATTAGCAGTCCCGTCTGCAAACTACCCCAGGCTATTATAATAAAGAACAAATGAAACTCCCAGTCACAAGAGTAAAATTCTGATATCAGCCATGGGAACTGAATGAATCTTTTTACCCTGAATAATCAAGCAATTAAATAATGGTTATGGTATATAGTATAATAAAGGAGTAAAAGAAGATAATTTTCTGATCTTGCACATCAAGCGCCCCAGCATGTGTTCACAGGGGAGTGTAAGTGAAGAAAATATATTTTGTGCTCCTGGGAAGAGATGGAAAGGGGGACCCATCAAGGAATAGGAGAGAGTAGGGAGGAGAATTATCCACAGATAGAGTGCATAAAGAAAGATCTACAATTTCTAATCAAAGAATTTGCAGAGGACTGTGTAAGTAATTCCCATGTTATGTTGACATGAGTGCTTATACTACCTCTAGTGCTAAAACAGAAAAAAAATCCAAGCATCTGAACAACAACCCAAGAAACCCAAACACATACTACTGTGATAGGGTGATTGATGGCTAGGATTTTTAGGGTGACTTTCCTTAGAAAATAGCATAGATTTCCCTGGAAAAAAAATTTTTGTTAGAAAATTTGGACATGATGTTTTTAACCTCACAGTTACATTCTGAAAAATAGAACCAGAAGCCTGAGGTTTTATGTTATTTTAATATGTGTGAATTGGTTTTGTTATTGCAGTTGCTAATGCCTTTGTATTTGGATTTTCTTCTGTCTTGCAGACTTTTTGTGAAGAATAATTTATTTAAGCTCAATTTTCAGTTTAAGTAAGTTCATAATTACAAGGGAAAATGAAAATATGGGAGCTGGAGATTAGTTTGTGAAATAAGTAGGCAAATGGTCAAAGTTCGATAACGTTGCATTGCAGTCTCATGAAAATAGGTAGAGAATACAGATGTTCCTTTGGAAGATATGCAAATAAAACTGTCCACTAGGGGTCACCAAATGCTGTGAAATTTATTTTAAAAGGCAGTTGCTGTGAACCGAAATAGTCCTCAGATTCATGCAGGTTAGTTAGGGGTTTGTATGCTTGTTTTCTCAGCTTTTGCAAGTTTATTGTTACAAACACTAAACACTGGCAGATAATGAGGCTGGAATTAAGCTGGTCAAAGCTGCTCCTTTCCTTGACTATATCCTGTGATCAAATGATTCAGCTCCACACGCTGAAAGATGCAGCTTGGTCTTTTCAGTCTTTCTTGAGTGTGTGATAATATGTAGAAATTTGATTGATACAGGAGTGAGTTACTTTGTTTGCTTGGATTATTTTCAGGAAATATTGCTCCCTGTGGGAGGTACAAAATGCATGTGATTTAAAAATGAGCATGACAGCTACACATGGGTGTTTGCTTCTGTGGCTTCAGCTTTAACTGTAGAGTATAGCTGGCACCAGAGAGGGAACCCAAGGAATCCCTTTTTGCCCATGGAAATGCTGACCATTCTGAAAACAACTGGAAGCCATAAGGGACTTTAGTGAAGCAGAGCTGCAACAGCTACCTTCCTTACAAACTAACAAAACAGGGGCTGTGAAGACACCTGCCAAATAGTATCTAGTCTCTCTCTTTTTTTTATGGTTGCTTTTCTTCTGCATGAGAGGAAAAAAATGCAATAAACAGTAATGAGAAATAAGAATTTAAGTAACAAGCATTTATATTTTTGCTGGCATTCAAACATAAATGTGTATGACTCTCATTTTTCAACTTCATGAATGGGGTCCATAACAGCAATATCAGGGCAGTTTTAGTACATTTTCCTTATATGAGTCACTTTATAATATGCTCTCAGAGATTGTTCTCATGGCAAAAACATTTGTATTTGTGACAGAACTAATATAAGGAAAACTATTGAGTATCCAGTCTTGAATATAGGGTGAAAAAAAGGAGTTGTTACATTTTGTTCCCTTTCTCACTTATGTACATTGTAAATATGAATTATTAATCATTACTATAGCACCTGGAAGTAAATGCAAAGTAGGTGATGAAAATACCCCTCTCACACTAATCAAGGCAACAAAAGAATCAAAATTTATAAATACTTTGATTGATCCAGGAGAGCAAAGGAAACACATACCTCCCAAGCAGCAAGAAAATAAGGTCACAGAATCATAGAATGGTTTGTGTTGGAAAGGACCTTAAAGATAATCTACTTCCAACCCCCTTGCTATAGACAGGGACACCTTCCACTAGGCCAGGTTGCTCAAGGGCCTGTCCAATCTGGCCTTGAAAACTTTCAAGGAGGGGGCATCCATGACTTCCCTGGGCAACTTGTAACAATGTCTCACCATGTTCACTGCCCAGTCCTCCTACTGTCCAGTCTAAATCTACCCTCTTCCAGCTTAGTTCCTCAATTAACTGAATACTGCCTTTGGATCACACTTTAAGTGAAATATGTGGCAAAATGTTGGATGTGGAAAGGATCCAGTCCATGAATTTACCCTATTAGATTATTCCAAAATAGAGTGCATATATAAATAAATATATATACACAGAAAAAACATATTAATCAAATGGAGGTGCTTTAATTAGTATAACACATGAAGGCTATAATGGCCACTTTCTGTGTTCTTCACTATCAAAATGTCATCTGCAAAGAGTTTGGTCAAATATTATCTCTTTTTGCAGCAATGGATGGTGACAGCTAGAACCACAAGGAATGTCTGAATTGCATACCACAAGCCTGGATGAGTAACAGAATCAAGTTTCAAAGCTTCACGGGTCTCATCTAGTCTGATAAAGCTTGGTGCACACAGAGGAAAGCTAACCCTTATGTTCCTGATTATCTGTCTCCCAGGGATGCCAGGCATTAGTTGTCTGCCACCTGTAAGTACCATCTGAAAGGGATGTGAACAAATGGTACCTCAAGACCATCTTATTGACCTGCTTGACTAATGAAGCTGCAAAAATAGTATTGAGGAACAAACCTGCTATCCACGTCTGAAAGAAAAGAATTTGATAGTTGAAAAGAATGTGTAAGTTCGAGTACTTTGAATTTAAGGTCCAGCTTGAATTTCTTCTGAAGCAGAAGGCTCCTCACTTTCATCAGTAGAATGGAACCATCTAAAAATACCCTCAAAATTTTGTTTATCCACCTTATTGCTTGCTACATTGAATCAAACATTTTTCCCCAATGAAGCTTGACAAAAAGGCAAATCTAGACTTCTTACTTCTTGTGATCCTGCTACACACCTCTAAGAATAAATGAATAATTAAACCATTAGGCTGTTATTAAAAATAAGTATCAAACCCTGCAACAGGCTTACATGCAATGACACTTAGTCTTAAATACCTTTAGGTCAATTTAATGTTATTAAAAAAGCTTTTTTTAAAAAAAAATAGTTAAAAAATTATGCCTTCTCACCATATTTCATTTGATTTATCCCAGGATGTGGCGGGTTTTCTGTTTTGCACTGATACATTGCTAGCTCATATTGAGCTTCTTGTCAAATTATATTCTTAAGTGCTTTTTCTTAGAAGTGCTCTCTATATATTCTACTCTCGGCCCATGTTTGTGCTTGGGATTGCCTTGACCTTGGGATTGTTATGGGACCTTGTACTTGGCTTTCTTGAACTTCATGAGCTTGGCATTGGTCCACCTGTTAAGCCTGTCAAAGTCCTTCCAGAGGGCATCCCTTCCCTCCAGCATATTTTAAATATGAAAGGATGTATTTATCTGAATATCAAAGCTGGACTACCTGGATATACCAGGTCCTAATTGCATATTAAAAAAAAAAAAGGAAAGAAAAAGAAAATCTTAGCATATGGGAGAACTCAGATCTAATATGGATTTTTTTCTCATTTTTAAAAGAATTTTCTTTCACTGAGGGAAAAAATAGCATCTAAGAAAAGTATTCAGCAAGAATAAACACAATTATGTCAATTCAGCACAGGATTTTTTGCATCTGTACAAAAGAACTGATTTTTCGATGCTCAGTATTCAGCTAAATTTTAATGAAAATCTATAAACCACTGCAGATTATGAAATTCCTTAACTATTCTATATTAAAAAAAAAAAACAACAAGATATATTTCAAGCACATGGTTTCTTATTTTAGACAAGATCCAGCGATTACACAGATTCATATGCTGCAAAGCAGCTGCCATGTTACAATGAAAATCTTTGATGTCAGTGATCTCAGTTTTCTCAGCAAAACCTAAATTCTGCTTTTCTTTTCTTTTTTTTTTAAAGGCTGAGTTAATAAAAGTGATTTCAGCAGTACTATACAGCAATACCCTAAGTTATGATAGTTTTTGACTTTTCTTTCATATTATTGTATGGCTTTGTTCCATATCATGATCTGTACAAAAGCTTATGCATAATTCACTCTAAGGACAGAAAAAGTCCATAGTACAAATTTTTTAAGAGCCTTTTTGCATTTTTAAATTTTAAAATTATAATTTATAATTTTTTTTAAAAATAAATAATTTCATGTTGAGACTGAATGTGTCATCTTTAATCCAGGACATAAAAATAAATTTTTCTTTTAAACTCAGCGTTTCCTTTATTCTGGATTAATTTTCAATTTCTATGTTTTGTGGAGAAGGTGACATTTAAAGGGGAAGAGGTAAAGTCTGATGGCTCCCTGTTATTGTTACAGAACACAGACCTTGGAGGAAGAAAAAAAAAAAGGAAGGTAACTTTGCATATGCAATGTATTGTATTTTCTGATGAGGTGCCAGAACAAAAAAAAATTAGAGAGGCAAAGGTCCAGTTGGAACTGAAGCTGGCCACCTCTGTGAAAGATAACAGAAAGCATTTTTACATATATGTTAATGCTAAAAAGAAGGGCAAGAAGAACCTCCACTCCTTATTGGACCTAGAGGGGAACACAGTGACTAAAGACGAGGAAAAGGCTGAGATCCTGAACACCTTCTTTACCTCAATTTTTAACAGCAAGGCAGGAGGAGTTCAGGACGAGTGGCTTCCTGAGCTGGGTGATGGGGTCAGGGAGCAGTGTAATGCCCTGGATATCCATGAGGAATTAGTTCGGGACCTGCTGAGCCACTTGGACACTCACAAGTCCATGGGGCCGGATGGGATCCATCCTAGGGTGCTGAGAGAGCTGGCAGATGAGCTGGCCAAGCCGCTCTCCATCATTTTCCTCCAGTCCTGGCTCACCGGTGAGTCCCAGAAGACTGGAAACTGGCCAATGTGGTCTCCATCCACAAGAAGGGTCGGATGGAGGAACCCCAGAAACTATAGGCCTGTCAGCCTGACCTCAGTGCCAAGGAAAATGATGGAGCAGATTATCCTGGTGGCAATAACTGCTCACCTGCAGGATGGCCAAGGGCTCAGGTCCAGCCAACATGGATTCAGGAAGGGCAGGTCCTGCCTCTCCAACCTGATCTCCTTCTATGATCAGGTGACCCTCCTGGTGGATGTGGTCTACCTGGACTTTGGCAAGGCCTTTGACACCGTCCCCCACAGCAAACTGCTGGCTAAGCTGTCAGCTCATGGCTTGGACAGCAACACTCTGTGATGGGTTAGGAACTGGTTGGAGGGCCGGGCTCAGAGAGTGGTGGTCAATGGTGCCACCTCCAGCTGGAGGCCAGGCACCAGTGGCATCCCCCAGGGATCAGTGCTGGGCCCCATCCTCTTCAATGTCTTCACTGACGATCTGGATGAGGGGATTGAGACAGTCGTCAGCAAATTTGCAGATGACACAAAGTTGGGAGCAGATGCTGGTCAGTTAGAGGGTAGAAGGGCCCTGCAGAGGGACGTTGACCGACTGGACAGATGGGCGGAGTCCAATGGGATGGCATTCAACAAATCCAAGTGCTGGGTGCTGCACTTTGACCACAACAACCCCATGCAGAGCTACAGGCTGGGGGCGGAGTGGCTGAGAGTTCCCAAACAGAGAGGGACCTGGGGGTGCTGATCGGCAGCTGCCTGAACAAGAGCCAGCAGTGTGCCCAGGCGGCCAAGAAGGCCAACGGCATCCTGGCCTGCATTAGGAATGGTGTGGCCAGCAGGCGCAGGGAGGTCATTGTGCCCCTGTACTCTGCACTGGTTAGGCCACACCTTGAGTCCTGTGTCCAGTTCTGGGCCCCTCAGTTTAAGAAAGACATCGAGACGCTTGAACGTGTCCAGAGAAGGGCAACAAGGCTGGTGAGAGGCCTTGAGCACAAGCCCTATGAGGAGAGGCTGAGGGAGCTGGGGTTGTTTAGCCTGGAGAAGAGGAGGCTCAGGGGTGACCTCATTGCTCTCTACAACTACCTGAAGGCTGTTTGTAGCCAGGAAGGGGTTGGTCTCTTTTCTCTAGCAACCAGCACCAGAACAAGGGGACACAGTCTCAATCTGCACCAGGGGAAGTTTAGGCTCGAGGTGAGGAGAAAGTTCTTCACTGAGAGAGTGATTCGCCATTGGAATGGGCTGCCTAGGGAGGTGGTGGAGTCACCATCCCTGGAAGTGTTCAAGAGGGGATTGGTTGTGGCACTTGGTGCCATGTCTAGTCATGTGGTCTGTGGTGACAGGTTGGACTCGAGGTCTCTTCCAACCTTAGCGATACTGTGATACTGTAACATACTTGGTAAAACGTCTTTCATGGACAGCCAGGTTTATCTGTCTAATAAGGCAGGGTTAGATGTCTTAATAAGGCATGAGACAATTATATTAATCAACTGTGTCTTTGCTTACTCTCTCAGGCTAAATAGCTGCACAATGGTTATGCCTGATCTTTGTTCAGTCTGCCAAACTTAAGCAAGGGCTAGAGTTCAGGAAGCTCCTACAGACATTTGTCTGGTATTTGTTCTGCTGCAGATGCTTTTCAGTTGCTCTAGGTGGAGGAAAAATGGTACTAGGCTACTCTGTGTTTTCCTTCATTCCTGCGTTATGATAGTAACAGTTATCTTTATTCTTCAGAAACATGAGATTTCCTTGAAACCATCCTGGCAACATTTTTTTGCCATATACGGCCCAATTCTGACACTGTTAATAGTCATCCTGAAACAATCTGAAACAAACCCCATTAGGTTTACATGGCAAGGTTTCAATAGCAGGGTGCTACAGGGGTGTGAGAAGCTGCTAGAAGCTTCTGCTATGCCTGACAGAGCCAACACCAGACAGCTCCAAGATAGCGCCACTGTTGGCCAAGGCTGAGGCCATCAGCAATAGCAGTAGTGCCTTTGTGACAAGTGTTGCCTTTATAACATATTTGACAATGGAGAAAAATGGGTGCAGCAGCAGTAATTGTAGCCAAAAAGAAGATGAGAACATGTGAGAGAAACAACTCTGCAAGATTAAGTCCAGTGAAAATAAGACAGGGAGAAGACACTCCAGTGCCAGAGCAGAGATTCTCCTGCAGCTTATGGTGAAGACCATGATAAGGTAGGCTCTTTGCATTCCATGGAGGTTACTGGTGGAGCAGATATCCACCTGCAAGCCCAAGGAGGAGCCATGCTGGAGTGGATGGATGCATGTGGAGGAGGCTGTGACCCTGTCGGAAGTTGCTGTTGAAGCAGTCTCCCAGCAGGACTTGTGCACCTCTGAAAAGAGAGGAGCTCACGCTGAACTGATTATGCTGGAAGGACTTGTGAACCCACAGGGCAACTGTGCTGGAGAAGTCTGTTCCTGAAGTACTAAAACCTGTGGGGTTCTCCATACTGATGCAGTTCATGAAGAACTGCAACCCTTGGGAAGGACTCACATCAGAGAAATTTGTGGAGGGCTGTCCCCATGGGAGGAACCCCATGCTGGAGCATGGGAACAATGCGAGGAGTCCACTCCCTGAGGAGGAAGATTCAGCAAAGACATGTGATGAAGTAACCACAAGCCCCATTCCCCATCCCCCTAAACCAGTATGGGTGAAGGAAGTAGAGAAAAACAGGAGAGAAGTTGAGTCCAGGAAGAAAGGAGAGCTGAGGCGAAGGTGTTTTAAGATTTAAGTTTTTTTTCTCATTACTCTTCTCTGATTTAATTGGTGGTAAATTAAATTAATCTCCCCAAGTCATATTGGTTTTGCCTGTGATGGTAATTGCTGACTGATCTCTCCCTGTCCTTATCTTGACTCATGAATCTTGTTTTTCCCTTTCCCTGCTCCATCTGAGGAAGGGGAGTGATTGAACACATTTGGTAGGCATCTTGTATCCAACCAGGGTCATCTCAGCACATGGTAATGCAAATTTCAATGTCAACACTGTAAATTCTGACACTGTTTTCACTGGTGCATTGTTTACTAGCTACTCATTCATATACTGATGCCTTCCTTCTATAAGACATTTTTGTAGATATAATTTTTGTTTGTACTGAGTCAAATAGTCCCATGATATGTTTTCCTGCTGAAAGATGAAGGGAGAAACATGCATCTGTGTTAAGCATGCAGAGGTGCCTTACTATCGCTTAAAACTCTTTCAATGTGTACTTTTCTTACTCATTTGCCTGCAACAGTCCATTTCTCATGACACTACACATAGTCTCACCTTCAGAAAATAGGGTAATTTGTCAGCAGAAAGCTTCTTACTTAAATGTAACAATAGTTATTATTTTTTCTTTACTTTGTAGACAATGCAATGACTGTGTGTGGAGCTTTGTGTCTGGAAAGTTGCCTGGCAGAAAAGGACCTGAGGATGCTAGTTGGCAGCCATCTGAACATGAGCCAAAAGTATACTCAGGTGGCCAAGAAGGCCAACAGCATTCTGGCTTGTATTGGGAACAGTGTGACCAGCAGGAGTAGGGAAGTAATTGTGCCACTGTACTTAGCACTGGTGAAACCACATCTTGAATGCTGTTTTCGGTTTTGGGCCCCTCACTACAAGATGGATATTGAGTTACTGGGCATGTCCGGGGAAGAGCAACAAAGCTGATGAAGGGTCTAGAGAACAAGTCTTAGGAGTGGCTGAGAGAACTGGGATTGTTTAGTGAGGAGACTAAGGGGATACTTCACTGCTCTCTAAACTCTCTGAAAGGAGGTTGTAATGATGTGGGGATTAGTCTGTTCTGTCTAGTATGGGGTAATAGGACAAGAGGAAATGGCCTGAACTTGTGACAGGGGAAGTTTAGACTGGATATTAGGAAAGATTTCTTTACTGAAAGTGTGGCCAGGCATTGGAATATGTTGCCTAGGGAGGTGGTGGAGTCATCATCTCTGAGGGTGTTTGAGAATCTTGTGGACATGGCACTTCATGACATGGTTTAATGGTCATGGTGCTGTTAGGTTGATGGCTGGACTCAATGATTGTTGAGGTATTTTCCAGCCAAAACAATTCTCTGATTCTATAACTTCACAAATTGCATCAATACAGATGCTTCCATGTCCTCCTTGGCTGCCTGAAGAAACAATGTTTGAGAAACAGAAGTGACCACATATTAGTCCTTTGACTTCCACAGGAACATGCACAATTAAACTCAAGTAGCTAGAAAGGAACTGTGCTGCAGGAAGACCAAACAAATTATAACAACACCTTTATTTCATCAATAACAGCAGTCAACAGTCTAAAACCTCCCTTTGTTAGCTCATACTGGATGTTGTCTGAAGAGGGATTTGGAGAATACTCCATTCAGAGAAAATGTACATTCAGAAAGATTTTGTTAATATGAGATATAAAACAGATTTTGTGTGGCATGCTTTTTTCTTAATGCAGAAATTTTTCCATCAGACAACTAATACTATGGTCAGATAAAAGAGTGTTAATGTATCTAATATTGTAAAGAGATACAATACTTTGCTTATGTTTTAGGCACATTTGTGGGTAACAAGTATTATCTAGAAGATATAGAATATGATGGCAACAAGTATATCAATAGGCTACATAGAAAAAGAAAAGAGGGGATGGGAAGGAAGTATTTTCATCCCCCAGAGAATTTGGGATGGATACATACATCATCAAATTTGGGGATCTGGTTTATATTCCTAAATTAAGAGAGTCAGACTATAGTTCCCTTCAATGTGACGAGTAGCCCAATAAATGTCTTTTTCTTGACTTTCTATGATCAGGTACCTAATCTGGTCACTTAATCTCATATCTCCATTAGTATTGTCATTTGGGTCAGCACAGTACATTTGAAAAATTCCTCATTACTCTTGTTTACCATACTTTTGCAGAATGCATGGAACTTGAATTACATTTGAGATGGGTTTCAGGATTGCTTCATCTGCCATGAAGTACTCAGTCTACAGAAGCACACTAGAAATTATCCGAAGTAAAGCCCAAACTGCAAGTGTTATGGATACATTTTCCCTCTAGATTGGTTCTTTTTACGCTGCCCTGATTATTTTGCTAGATAGTCTAAGACAGCTGCCTAATATTAGTCAGTGTAAATATCTCCACGAGCATTTGTTCATGGTCCACAGAAACTTGCACTTTTCCCAGAACTGAACCCCTGTGGCTGAGAATCAGTATAGAAAGGTCCAAAATCATCTTGAAATTTTGGTGGGAGCTACTTCATGACTACTGGTTTCCTAGGAGTTTGCCTGTGAGGAAAGGTATCAATCAATTTATGCTTAAGCAATATCTCTGAAGTGTTAGCACACTCTTTGTGATCATCAGCCTCTGTTCAATCTTGGCATTGTCCAAAAGCTCTTTCACAAATACTTCTTGTAGCATTTTGCACTACATTTCCTGTAGCCAGAATACACTTGCAAATGTGGAGTTGCTATGCTGGCTGCAATTGGTTGTAATCACAATGAACAAACATTTTTATTATTCCAGAAAATACTGATTCAGAAAGACATTATGTTGAAGTTTATAGTAAGTCAAGAACATGGTGTAATTCATTTAAAGAAAAAAAAAATTAGATTCTTGTTGAGCTCCAACACAGATAACTGTTCCTTACTGCAGGGTTATTTCTAATAGATTAAGCACAGAACAAAGGAATTAATAGTCTTGGCTGTTAACTTGCTCAGATATCTTGGATATTCTGCCTGTGTCTCATTTTCATGTCCTGATGTAAAATGTATTTTTCCACCCCCCATATGAGAGAAAAGAAGATATATCTCTTTATAAACTAAGTGCAAAGGTGGCCATTTTTATTTCACTCATACAACTAAGATTAGTAATACAGTGCATGTTGCAAAGGTTGAGGCAGCTCAGTTGTGGTGGGTTGAAAATTCCCCCAATATTAGATTTTGTCAGACTAGCTCAGTTAGAAGCAAATGAAGCTGTATTTCCAAGCAAAACTACAATCGACAATGAGATGAAATTAATATGTACAAAAATTCACAGTATTTACAATATTTACAGATATTTACCATTGATAAATGGCATAAGCCCCACCCTGGCCAGAGACCAGGTGAGCTGCAACAGCTTCTCGCTCACCTGCTCACCTTCCTTACCCCCCTGTATACAAAGGGACAAGGGAAAAAAAAAGAGCAGAGAAGTTGTTAATACCAGTCACAAAAAGCTGTACAGCCAAGGTCAGTAAAGCTGGGAGAAACATCAGCCAGAGACAAAGAAGCAAAAAGAGAAAGATTGTTTACATTACTAGCTTAAGTGCATTCTTTCTCCAATGGGATTGTTTAGAATTATCATTATTTTCCTTTCTACACCCAGTGGAGATTTATTTATATTCTACTACTTTCTGTTCAAGATCTGAGGAGACTTTTAAAGTCATAGCCTTAAACTTGCCACATCAGTAAAAAAGAATACAAACAAATTTTACTCAGGAAAGGGAAACTGGTAGATCTTCAAAGACTTACTCCATAAAATAACAGTTTCCTTTTACCCTAAAGAGTAAACTGAATAATCTGTTAAATCTTTCAGGATACAAACTGCAAAACACTGACATGGAGATGCTGAAACCAGTAGCCTGGCAGAGGTGGGGACTGCTGCAGCCTCATGCCCCCAGGCCCAGCCAGCATCAAAAATGAACAGGCATGCCCATACACAAGAATGGTTTGTATACATACACACATACATAAAAAAAAGTATATAGGGGTTCCCACCACTCCTAAACCTCCCACTCTTGTCATACTGTGCAGTGATCAGCCTTCTAGTACACCACCTGGAAAATACAATGTGAGGCACTGAGAGAACTGGCTTGCTGCATAATTAAAATGTGTGAGATGAAGTTATACTTGCAGATTGCAGATAAGCAGGTGAATAGCCCAAACATGTAAATAGGAGCTGAGAATTATGCTTGTCCTCAGGTGACAGCTGAGACTTTATTAATGTTTATAAATATGTAAAGGGTGAGTGCCAAGAGGATGGTGTCAGGCTCTTCTCAGTGATGCCCAGTGACAGGACAAGGGACAATGGGTGGAAGATGAGGCATAGGAAGTTTCATGTAGACATGAGAAATTTTTTTTTCCACTGTGAGGGTTACAGAACACTGGAACAGGCTGCCCAGGGGTGTTGTGTAGTCTCCCTGTTTGGAGATATTCAAAACCTACTGTGGTGAAGGCACATTCTGCCCAGATACTAGATCTTGTCCCAGCATGTGGACAGGTTTCTCCTCTTTCAGGAGGAAGACAAAAGCCAAGGCATTAGCCAGGCCAGCATGCACTCAGCGCATGCAGTGCTTGTGCAAATACCAAGTATGGGCATAGTTCTAGCTTCACGCTTTCTATAGGGTGAAGCCAGTTGTTTATGAGAGTGCCCATTGGTCAAACCCAGCCTCAAGGAGTCTATAAGTATCACCCCAGTTGGTAAACAAGTTGCCCCCTCTTTCACTTTGCCTCTTTACTTGCTCGAGAGAACAACTCTTGAGCCATAGCCTCTGCCATTGAGCTTATTGTTGTTAGCTTCTATCATACATGCACACATACTGAAAGCCTCTGCATCGTGAGGAGCAATCCTGAGGATCCCAGAGGGACGACCTTCACTGAGCCTGAGAAGCCAGCGTCATTACAGCCAGTTGTACTGACCGGGAGAGCGCACCGTGCTACCAGAGGACTGGATCAGCCCCCAAGGGTAAGACCTGCCCAGCTGTCGGGGAGAAGGGACTTGATAGAGACTGAGTCCGCATATGCCTAGCCCCGCCATAGCGGGAGAGGAGCCACCACATGTGTCGCTCTGAGCCCTGTAAACATCAGGGAAGACTAAAGCGCTGTTCATGCCTATACTGCACAGAACCCAGTAAACGAGAAGCCACAGCTCAGCGCAGCCGCATTCTCTCTCCGAGGCTGTTTACATCAACCCCGAGACTCATGGCCACAGGGCCGACCCCATAGCTATTGTTTGCTGTTGTTGTTCAACTGAGCCTGCCTATTGGCAACCGTTGCCCCACCCTACCGTGCGGACCGACTCCAAGGGCCAACCCCACAGGCCGAATCCTACCAGGACCTATCCCTGTTGTCTGGAGGGAACCGACCGAGCCCTGAAGGCAACCTGCTTCTGAGCTAAGCTTAGGTTCCAGTATTCCCTCTCCACTGCTGCGGAGAGAGGAGACAGTAACCCAACGTCGCCGTCCAACTCAACTAGGAACCGGTCCAGTGACAGTAGTCTGCCGGACCTCTACCTTGCTATAAACAACAGCTACAGAGTATCTTCCACGTGCTTTCCATCCACTAGCACTCAGTTCAAAGTATCCGCATGTAGCAATCGCTGATGTATAGAGATTGCAGTATTGCTGTATATAGCCAGAAGCCACCCGTGTCGACATCTAGTGGCCAAACGGCCTAACTGCACCCTTCATTTTATTTATATATATATATATATATATATATATATATATATATATATATATATAATAGTCTGTGGATAGTTTAAGTTCTAATAACACTAAGCCACTTATGGAATGTATTTCATGAACGTGCACTAGAACATGTATATAAGTTGTTGATTCATTGTTATTAATAATTTTATAATTAATAAAACCAATATTTTCATAATTCATATTTCATATTCATAAATGTAATAACCTCTTCACAACACCTACCTGGACACATTCATGTGTAATCTGGTATAGGTGATCATACTCTGGCAGGGGGTTTGGATTAGATTATCTTTTGAGATCCCTCCCAGCCCCTAACATTCTGTGGTTATCTGCTTCTGTGTTAGACCTGGCTGACTCAGGTCTATTCCTATATTGCATAGGAAACCCTGTGTAGCAGAGAATATATGGGGGACATTTTTTCTGTTTACCACCAAAATATGATTAAAATAATTTATCTTTCCCCACCCCCCCATTTATTTAGATACACCATTCTAATATGGCTATAAATATCTGTATCTTTTCCATGTTTTTGAACTGAGCTCTGAATTTAAGCTTTTAGTCAACATAAGGTCTCTTGGGTATACTCCTTACTTGGAGCTTGGACAGGTGGAAGAGTCAATCCCATTCGTTACTAAGCTTTGTTCCAGATGCAGGCATCAGCCCATTTTGTCTTGCCAGCACTGCATGGCATCTCACTACCATGTTGGCCACAAAGCTGGTAATGTAGCTGTGAGTGGGACTGAAATACCCCAGGTATGCTCCTTATTGCAGTTGGATTCCTTCTCACAGAAACATGGATTGACATTTCCTCCTCTACATTAGAGCCTTCCCTTTTTGTATTGTTTTAAGTACAGAAGGACCAGCAAGTCCTTTACTGAAGACTTTGTGCTCCAGCAGGAACAGAAAATAAGGCATTACTGAATGGCAAAAGCCTAGTTGTGTCCACCATCAAGAACTTTTTACCCTTATGTTCCCTAAACACACAATTTTCCTGCATTTCAAGGTGTTTTTTTAAAAAATATTTCTTGATTTCACAGATGGTTTTGCACTAAAATTACTTACTTGAGGTGCATGTATGTATATATTGGTTGTTGAGCTAATAACCATTAAAGGTCCTTCCCAACCCAAAACATTCTATGACTGTGTGTTTCCATATGTACACACTTAGATACTATTTTTGAAGACTTTGCATACTCTTATGTATTTGAATGTCTCATGTCTTTGAATACTCCCATGGAATTTTGTCATACTGACATCATAAAAACTGACAACATTAACATGAATGAAAATATAAGCATGTATGATGATGAGAGTTTGTAAAAATTAGTCGTTGCTTTGACTGGCAATTGGAGAACTTTGGAATTTTTTGTTTAATAGCAAGCTTTTATTTTCCACAATTAAAAGAAGTTATTTTATTAAAATGCACTAGTAATTTCGCTCATTTTACCTAGAATTTAAAATATTCCATACATTTCCACTTGAGATTTCTAGAAACAACCAAAAATAACCAGCAAGAAACACTGACTTTCAGTGGATATAATGTGGGCTTTTCAGTTTTAAAAAGTTTATTTTAAATTTGTGAAACTCTTCCTATTTCTTTTCTGATGATATGCTTCAAAAGTAGATGTCAAAATTATTTAATCTTAATTGAAACAAATTAATGTAAAATATTGTCCTTTAGGTCCTAACAATTTTAGAGATCTGTACCAAGTTCTTTTAACAATGTTAATTAATTTATAAGTTTTCTGGTTGTTTTGAACTTTGACCGTTAGTCTTCTAAAACTATTTGCTCATGTTGAGTAGTCCCTGAAACAGTCTTCACACTGAGTGGCCAAATGTTATATGGATTTTGTGATACTCCTGAGAATTAAAAGCCATCTCACTCTGAAAAAACAGATTGGATGTCATTACATTGAATGTGCACGAACACATGCTTCTGACCAGCAGCATTTGTTTGATCTGAAAATAACCACAACTACAGGATTGAGAGCTCTTTATCTGGGGAGAAGAAATCTACCTCCTTCAGATCTACACTGTGAAGGACACTAACCTGGGTAATGACAGTGGCATCTTTGCTTTTAAAGTCTATTTATCCAATTTATCATTCATTCTCTAACCCATTGCTTCTCATACCCACTGTTTTGTCTGCCTTGTCTTTTACAATTCTTCCTAATTTATTTTCCCATACCTGTATGGTGTATCTTATTTCTATTACTTTGCAGCTTAATCACAATTACCCAGTGACCCCAGTAATTGGCATGTTTGTGCCTGGGATTTGGTTTTTGGTGTTTTTTTGTTTTATTCAGTACTGCTATTCACAGGTTTCTCAAAGAGAGGTTAGAACAGCTCATCTGCTTATCCATTAATCTAGCCAAGCAATATTTGGTAATAAATAGCTCTTTCTCAGACTGGCAACCTGTCACTATATGGGGCACCCAGGGATCAATATTGGGCCCAACGCTGTTAATATCTTCATTAATGATTTAGATATTGGAATTAAGAGCACCCTGATGAAGTTTGCTGATTATACAAAAATAAGTGGGGAAGTTGGCACTCCAGATAGAGCCACTTTCCAGAAAGATCTTGACAGCCTGGTAGAGTGAGCAAGATGGAGCAGTATGAAGCTTAATGAGGCCAAGTATAGGCTGTGGAAAGGGACCTGGAGTCTTGGTGGGCTAAAGGCTCAACATGAATGAACAGGGTGCTGCAGTGGCAAAGCCAACAGGTTGCTGAGATGCATTAGCAAGATGTCATTTTTCCACTCTACTCAGCACTGGTCAGGCCCCACCTTGAGTACAGTGTACAGTGTTAGTCTCTGCTATACAAGAATGCAAACAGGCTGAAAATGGTCCAGAGAAGAGCCACAAGAATGATCAGAGGACTGGAAGACCAGTCATACAAAGGAAGGCTGAGAGAACTGGTTTTGTTCATCCCTGAAAAGAAAAGGCTTAATGGGGAGACCTCATAGCCATGTACAAATACATAAATGGTGGCTATCATGAGGAGGGAGACTCCCTTTTTATAAAGAGTCACATAGTAAAGAGAAGGGCTAATGGGTACAAGTTGTTACTAGGGAGATTCAGATTGGATGCCAGAAATTTTTTTTTCAGCATTCAAACTATTGGACATTGGAATCAGTTCCCAAGGGAGTTGGTGGATTCCTCTATACCAGACAGTTTCAAGGCTTAGCTTGACAGGGTGCTGGGCCATCTCATTTAAATTATATTCTTACCCTGAAAGGTTGGACTAGATGATCCTTGAGGTCCCTTCCAACCTAGTATTCTATGAATCTATCAAACATACTCAGATGGCTGTTATTGGAACAAGGAAAATAAATAAGTTACCAGTAAGTCTGTTTCTACTAGAAAATCACATATAAATATTTGAAGCATTGAAAAGCCCCAGAGTAGTCTGTTCAAGGGAAGCCAGTTTCAGTAATGCTTGTGGGTTTAATCATATTATAATTGTTTTGTGCTGTAATTGAAAAAATACAAAGTCTCTAGATACAGTTCTTGTCAGGTTGAGCTTTGGTATTCATGTATTCACAACACGGAAGAATGGCAAAAGAAACTCCTCTCATTGTATTTTAAGCATAACTTGAAGGTGGGTTTTTTGTTTGTTTGGGGTGGGTTGTTTTTTTTTTATTTTCTCTCTAATCAGGAATTAGAGGGGGAAAAGAGAACATTAGAGGGAGCTGTTGCACAAAGAAAAAGAAGGAAAAAAATCCCAAACAACAGGTCAGAAATCTTTCTTTCTCATAGGCAAAATAATAATAATAAACGTAATGCAGAAGAAAAGGAGAGAGGTGTGAGCAAGTAGGAAAGAAGCCATAGTAGTTATAAAAGGAAATACGATTAATTAATGATTTAATGAACATGTCCCATAATGCTGATCTTGGGGATGGCACAGCAGGGCTGCTGTGCTTCAGACAGCCTGCTTAAAAATGTCAGTGTAACAGTCACCCTGCAGCCACCCAAGTCCTTGACCTAATTAATTTTGCATGGGTATGCAGCACATCCTTCAGGTTCATTCATTACTTCCACGAATAAACTGTGTTGGGAAGCAAGTGAGAGAGAAAGGATAGGTTCCAGTTTCTCTTGTGAGGGAGTTTGGGAGAGGTGTGGTTGAGCCCCAGCCAATGCAGACTATTGAAATACCCCACAGATAACTGCACACCAAGCAAGGTCAGTCAAGGGTGAGTCATGCAGGCATGTCCTAGAAGCCTGTGAGGTCAGTTGCCTGTATAGATCCAGCCATAGTTACAAGTCAGCCAAAAGCTGTTGATAGAAAATCTGTGGGTACCCAGACAGAAGCCACCCACAAACGTGTTAGTGGAGTTTTCAATATGCAGGAAAACAAGGAGGAGCAGTAACAGAACCCTCACTTTGGACTACCAGAGGGCAGACTTCAACTTGTTTAAGCAACGTATTCAGAAAGTACACCGGGTAGCAGCCCTTAAGAACAAAGTGGTCCAGGACTGTTGGACCTACTTCAAACAGGAGCTCTTAAATACACAGGAACTGACAGTTCCCACATGCTGAAAGATGAGCCAGTGGGGAAGGCAACCGGCCTGGATGAGCAAGCAGCTCTTGAAGGAATTAAGGGACAAAAGGAGATGTATTGCCTTTGGAAGGGGGGGGAGGCAACTCATGATACACCTATGAAAAATTAGAGAGGCAAAAGCTAAGTTAGAACTTGAACTGGCCACTTCTGTGAAAGACAATAAAAAGCATTTTTATAAAAACATTAATGCTAAAAAGAAGGGCAAGAAGAATCTCCACTCTTTATTCGACCTGGAGGGTAACATTGCAACTAAAGATGAGGAAAAGGCTGAGGTTCTAAATACCTTCTTTGCCTCCATTTACAACAATATGGCAGGAGGACTTCAGGATAACTGACCTCCTGAACTGGTTGATGGGGTCAGGGAGCAGTATAATCTCCCTGAAATCCATGAGGAAGTAGTTAGGGACTTGTTGAACCACTTGGATACTGACAAGTCCGTGGGACTGGATGGGATCCATCCTAGGGTGCTGAAAGAGCTGGCAGATGAGCTGGCCAAGGTGCTCTCCATCATTTTACACCAGTCCTGGCTCACTGGAGAGGTCCCAGATGACTGGAAACTGGCCAGTGTGATGCCCATCCACAAGAAGGGCCAGATGGATGAACCTGGAAACTACAGGCCTGTCAGCCTGACCTCAGTGCCAGGAAAGATCATGGAACAGGTCATCTTGAGTGCAACCACACAGCACTTACAGGATGTCCAAGGGATCAGGCCTAGCCAACATGGATTTAGGAAGGGCAGGTCCTGCCTGACCAACCTGATCTCCTTCTATGATCAGTTGACCTGCCTGGTGGATGTGGGGAAGGCTGTAGATGTAGTCTGCTTGGACTTCAGCAAGGCCTTTAACACCATCCCCCACAACAAAGTTCTGGCCAAGCTGTCAGCTTGTGGCTTGGACAGCAGCGCTCTGCGCTGGGATAGGAACTGGCTGGAGGGCCATGCCCAGAGAGTGGTGGTGAATGGTGCCACATCCAGCTGGCAGCCGGTCACTAGTGGTGTCCCCCAGGGATCAGTGCTGGGCCCCGTGCTCTTTAATTTCTTTATTGATAATCTGGATGAGGTCAATGAGTCAGTCATCAGTAAATTTGCAGATGATACCAAGTTGGGAGCAGATGTTGATCTGTTAGAGGATAGAAGGGCTCTCCAGAGGGACCTTGACCAACTGGACAGATGGGCAGAGTCCAATGGGATGGCATTCAACAAGTCCAAGTGCCAGTTGCTGCACTTTAGCCACAACAACCCCATGCAGTGCTACAGGCTGGGGTCAGAGTGGCTGGAGAGCAGCCAGCCAGCCAGGGACCTGGGGGTACTGGTTGACAGCTGGCTGAACATGAGCCAGCACTGTACCCAGGTGGCCAAGAAGACCAATGGCATCCTGGCCTGCATTAGGAATAGTGTGGCCAGAAGGAGGAGGAAAATCATTCTGCCCCTGGACTCAGCACTGGTTAGGCCACACCTTGAGTCCTGTGTCCAGTTCTGGGCCCCTCAGTTTAAGAAGGACATTGAGACTCTTGAACATGTCCAGAGAAGGGCAATGAGGCTGGTGAGAGGCCTCAAACACAAGCCCTGTGAGGAAAGGCTAAGGGAACTGGGATTATTTAGCCTGGAGAAGAGAAGGCTCAGGGGAGGCTTTATTGCTCTCTACAGCTACCTGAAGGGAGGTTGTAGCCAAGAGGGGGTTGGTCTCTTCTCCCAGGCAACCAGCACCAGAACAAGAAGACACAGTCTCAAACTGTGCCTGGGGAAATTTAGGCTCGAGGTGAGGAGAAAGTTCTTCAAGGAGAGAGTTGTTAGGCATTGGAATGGGCTGCCCAGGGAGGTGGTGGTGTCACTGTCCCTGGAGGTGCTCAAGAGGGGATTGGACATGGCACTTGGTGCCATGGTTTAGTAGTCATGAGTGTTGGTTGACAGGTTGGACTTGGTGATCTTTGAGGTCTTTCCAACCTTATTGATCCTATTCTATTCTATGTAGGCATCCAGGCCCCTGGCTGCAGAGAGTGCTGGAGCCTGGCACTTACAATGGATGGTGGCAGAGACAACACCTGCATTAGGTGTGAATAGGTGAATGATCTGCTCAACCTGGTGGCTGAGCTGAAGGAATAAGTGACAATACTAAGGGAACATGACAGGGAGTTAAACTCATGGAACCAGGCTTTGAGCACCCTCCTAGTGAAGGGAAGTGACCCAAGAAACAGGGGGGAATGGATGCAGGTCCCTGTTAGGTGAGGCAAAACAAACCCCTCCCAGCCCCCTTCTCCCTCCCAGTTGCCCTTGCACAAAAAGTATGGTGAAGTGGAAGTTGAGGGTGAGGCAAATGAGAATACAGAAGTGATACTATCTGGGGGGTTGCCTAAAGCAAATCAGTCTTTGCATTAGGACTTGCAGCCTTGAAAAAAAAAGTGGAGGGTAATTGTTATTGGTGATTCCCTTCTGAGTGGAACAGAGGGCCCCATATGTCAGCTGGATCCATCCCACAGGGATGTCTGCTGCCTCCCTGGAGCCCAGGTCAGAGATGTTACCAGAAGGCTGCCTAGTCTGGTACAGCCTTATTACTATCAGAAGTAATAAGTCAGGAAATTACTTGTTACATAAACCCATATACAGGTCAAACATAGATTTATTTTATGATCTCCATGTTGCTGAAGTGCATTTAAGAGAATTTTGTTGGACAGCTATAATCAGATAAGATATGCTATTTGTAGTACTTCATGAATAACTTTTTGGATGTAGATAACTTTGTCTTTACTGGGGCTAGAGTCATTATATATATATCCAAACACAAACCATCTGAAATAACTCACAATAATGAAAGAATGATCAGAAAAAGAGAATTTTATATCTGAAAGCTGTCAGCCTGGCTTGCTGCTGAGGTTTGCCCTTCTGCAACTGAAGCAGAAGTAGGTAGTACTTGAATTTTACTTTGATCTCTTTCTTCTGTCTACAGTGATATACCAGCATGCTTCCTAAAGCATGCTTTTCCTAAGCAATTGTACTTGATTTTTCTAAAATAATGCTGTAGCATCTGATTATGTACCTCTGTTCAAATCTACTGTTTGTATTTTTTCCTTCTTTTATCCTTTATCACAGTTTATTTTATATGACTTCTACATATTGCCTCTATGAATTGGAGAGTTCATTTGTGATTCATACGTGAGGCTGTGAGGTTGCAATCCTTATAGAAAATGTTTCCCTTGTGTAGCTCATGTAGAAATATCACAGTATCATAGTATCATAGTACATTAGAGGTTGGAAGGGACATCAAGAGATCATTGGCTCCAACCCCACTGCCAAAGCAGGATCACATAGGGTAGTCTGCACAGAAATGCATCCAGCTGGGTTTTGAAAATCTCCAGAGGAGACTCCACAACCTCTCTGGGCAGCCTGTTCCAGTACTCTGTCACCCTCACTGTAAAGAAGTTTCTCCTCATGTTGAGGTAAAATCTTCTATTTCAAGCTTGAACCCCTTGTTTCTTGTCTTATTATTTGTGGTAGGGTGAGAAAATTCTCCCCCACACACAAAGAAACCACAGCTAACTCAGTTGGAAAAGCAAATGAAATAAGCTGTATGTACATGCATAAATGGAATGCAATGAATATGTACACAAATATACAGTATTTTACAATATATACAGAAATATACAGCAATTAACGTAATGCAGAAAAGCTTTTTCTCTCCAGCCAGCCAGGGGGCTTCCCTGAAACCCCCTCTCTCCCTCCCTACCTCCCTTTTTTTCCAAAAAGGGTTAGAGAGAGAGACAGGCAATTAAGGAGAAAAATTCTGTTAGCTCAAAGCGTATGCAAGAATTAGTTTTCTTACCTGGTTAGCTCTGTTAATTCAAGGTCGCTTCTGTCCGGCAAAGCTGTTGCTTCAGAGGGAGAAACAGGCAAGCCCACACGAACAGAGAGAACAGACTGAACACAGCCTGAACCCAGACTGAACTGACAGAAGTTAAACTTATAGTTGCATTCTACCAATCCACCAATGAAATTAGTTTAGACTATATTGTTTTTGTTGAAATATCAAAAACATTCAGCCAGAGTGTTCAGCAACTGTGCCTTCCTTAAAGGCACAGCCTAAACCGGTCACATTACTGTGCACCATCAAAAAGTGCTTGGACTCCTCCACTTGACACCCACCCCTCAGATATTTATAGACATTAATCAGGTCCCTTCCCAGGCTTGTATTCTCTTCTCAAGACTAAACAGCCCCAGGGATCTGAGTCTGTCATCATAGGGAAGATGTTTGAGTCCCCTAATCATGCTTGTGGCTTTCTGTTGGATTCTCTCTAGCAGATCCCTGTCATCCTTGAACTGGGGAGCCCAAAACTGGATGCAGTATTCTAGGTGTGGTCTCACCAGGGCAGAGAAGAGAGGTAGAAGAACTTCCCTAGACCTGCTGGACACACTTTTCTTGATGAATGCTAGGATACCATTGGCCCTCTTGGTCACAAGGTCACATTGCTGTCCCATGGAGAACTTGCTGTCCACCAGGACTCCAAGGTCTTTCTCCATGGAGTTCCTTTCCAGCAGGGCAGCCCCTAAACTGTACTGGTGCCTGTTGTTATTATTCCCCAGATGCAGGACCCTGTGCTTGCCCTTATTGAACTTCATGAGGTTTATCTTCACCCAGCTCTCCAGCCTGTCCAGATCTTGTTGGATGGCAGTGCAGGCTGACGGCGTGTCAGCTAACTCACAGTATCACAGTATCACAGTATCACAAAGGTTGGAAGAGACCTTGAAGATCATCGAGTCCAACCTGTCACCACAGACCCCATGACTAGACCATGGCACCAAGTGCCACAACCAATCCCCTCTTGAACACTTCCAGGGATGGTGACTCCACCACCTCCCCAGGCAGCCCATTCCAATGGCGAATGACTCTCTCAATGAAGAACTTTCTCCTCACCTCGAGCCTAAACTTCCCCTGGTGCAGCTTGAGACTGTGTCCCCTTGTTCTGGTGCTGGTTGCTAGAGAAAAGAGACCAACCCCTTCCTGGCTACAAACAGCCTTCAGGTAGTTGTAGAGAGCAATGAGGTCACCCCTGAGCCTCCTGTTCTCCAGGCTAAACAACCCCAGCTCCCTCAGCCTCTCCTCATAGGGCTTGTGGTCAAGGCCTCTCACCAGCCTTGTTGCCCTTCTCTGGACACGTTCAAGCGTCTCGATGTCTTTCTTAAACTGAGGGGCCCAGAACTGGACACAGGACTCAAGGTGTGGCCTAACCAGTGCAGAGTACAGGGGCACAATGACCTCCCTGCGCCTGCTGGCCACACCATTCCTAATGCAGGCCAGGATGCCGTTGGCCTTCTTGGCCGCCTGGGCACACTGCTGGCTCTTGTTCAGGCAGCTGCCGATCAGCACCCCCAGGTCCCTCTCTGTTTGGGAGCTCTCCAGCCACTCCGATCCCAGCCTGTAGCTCTGCATGGGGTTGTTGTGGTCAAAGTGCAGCACCCAGCACTTGGACTTGTTGAATGCCATCCCATAGGACTCTGCCCATCTGTCCAGTCGGTCAACGTCCCTCTGCAGGGCCCTTCCACCCTCTAACTGACCAACACCTGCTCCCAGCTTGGAGTCATCTGCCAATTTGCTGATGACTGTCTCAATCCCCTCATCCAGATCGTCAGTGAAGACATTGAAGAGGATGGGGCCCAGCACTGATCCCTGGGGGATGCCACTGGTGACTGGCCTCCAGCTGGAGGTGGCACCATTGACCACCACTCTCTGAGCCCGGCCCTCCAACCAGTTCCTAACCCATCACAGAGTGTTGCTGTCCAAGCCATGAGCTGACAGCTTAGCCAGCAGTTTGCTGTGGGGGACGGTGTCAAAGGCCTTGCCAAAGTCCAGGTAGACCACATCCACCAGGAGGGTCACCTGATCATAGAAGGAGATCAGGTTGGAGAGGCAGGACCTGCCCTTCCTGAATCCATGTTGGCTGGACCTGAGCCCTTGGCCATCCTGCAGGTGAGCAGTTATTGCCGCCAGGATAATCTGCTCCATCATTTTCCTTGACACTGAGGTCAGGCTGACAGGCCTATAGTTTCTGGGTTCCTCCATCCGACCCTTCTTGTGGATGGAGACCACATTGGCCAGTTTCCAGTCTTCTGGGACTCACCGGTGAGCCAGGACTGGAGGAAAATGATGGAGAGCGGCTTGGCCAGCTCATCTGCCAGCTCTCTCAGCACCCTAGGATGGATCCCATCCGGCCCCATGGACTTGTGAGTGTCCAAGTGGCTCAGCAGGTCCCGAACTAATTCCTCATGGATATCCAGGGCATTACACTGCTCCCTGACCCCATCACCCAGCTCAGGAAGCCACTCGTCCTGAACTCCTCCTGCCTTGCTGTTAAAAATTGAGGTAAAGAAGGTGTTCAGGATCTCAGCCTTTTCCTCGTCTTTAGTCACTGTGTTCCCCTCCAGGTCCAATAAGGAGTGGAGGTTCTTCTTGCCCTTCTTTTTAGCATTAACATATTTGTAAAAATGCTTTTTATTGTCCTTCACAGAGGTGGCCAGCCTGAATTCCAACTGGGCCTTTGCCTCTCTAATTTTTTCCCTACATAATCTAACAACTTCCTTAAACATACCTCGAGCAGCCTTCCCCTCCTTCCAGAGGTGATACAGCCTCTTTTTTTCCCTTAGTTCCTCCAGGAGCTGCTTGCTCATCCAGTCTGGTCGCCTTCCCCGCTGGCTCATCTTTCGGACAGATGGGAACTGCCAGTTCCTGTGCCTCCAAGAGCTCCTATTTAAAGTAGGTCCAACCATCCTGGACCCCTCGGTTCTTCAGGGCTGATACCCAGGGGTACTCCCCTCCCCTCCGCCCCCCAAAATTTGGATCATCATTGAACTTACTGAGGGTACGCTCAATCCCCTCATCCAGGTTTTTCATAAAGATAGTGAACAAAACTGGACCCAGTACTGATCCCTGGGGAACACAACTAGCCACAGGCCTCCAAGTTGACTCTGTTCCATTGATGATGACCCTCTGAACTCTGTTGTCAAGCCAGTTTGCAATTCACCCCACGGACCAGCTGTCTATGCCACATCTCCTGAACTTTTCTATGAGGATGTTATGGGAAACACTATCAAAAGCCTTCTGAAGGTATATGACATCTACTGCTCTTCCCTCATCTAGTTTCATAGTTTCATAGTTTCAGTTAGGGTTGGAAGGGACCACAAGGATCATCTAGTTCCAACCCCCCTGCCATGGGCAGGGACACTCTACCCTAGATCAGGCTGGACAGAGCCTCGTCTAGCCTGGTCTTAAACACCGCAAGGGACGGGGCCTCAACCACCTCCCTGGACAACCCATTCCAAGCCTTCACCACCCTCAGGGTGAAGAACTTCCTCCTCATGTCCAGCCTGAATCTCCCCACCTCCAGCTTCATCCCATTCCCCCTAGTCCTATCACTCCCTGATAGTCTGAAAAGTCCCTCCCCAGCCTTCTTGGAGGCCCCCTTCAGATACTGGAAGGCCACAATGAGGTCACCTCGGAGCCTTCTCTTCTCCAGACTGAACAGCCCCAACTCCTTCAGTCTGTCCTCATAGGAGAGGTGCTCCAGCCCTCTGATCATCCTCGTGGCCCTTCTCTGGACACTCTCCAGCACCTCCAGATCCCTCTTGTAATAGGGGCTCCAGAACTGGAGGCAGTACTCCAGGTGGGGTCTCACCAGAGCTGAGTAGAGGGGGAGAATCACCTCCCTTGACCTGCTGGCCACACTTCTCCTGATGCAGCCCAGGATCTGATTGGCTTTCCGGGCTGCAAGTGCACATTGAGAGCTCATGTTGAGCTTCTCGTCCACCAGCACCCCCAAGTCAGACCCCAGCGCGTGGCTGAGAGAGCAGGCAGCGGCGAGGCACTCGGCTCTGAGAGCTTGCTTTTGGCTTTGCTTTCCTTGCTTTTCAGGAGGTAGGGGGCTGGTGGCTCGGGACCTTCTGGAGAGGGGAGGAGGGGCAGCAGGCTCGGGTTGCCTACGTGCCTGAGGGCAGTGACGTAGCAGGGGGAGGGGTTGCCGCGGAAACTGCGCGCAAGCCAAACAGCCCCCAGCGCGTGGCTGAGAGAGCAGGCAGGGGCGAGGCACTCGGCTCTGAGAGCAGGCAGCGGCGAGGCGCTCGGCTCTGAGAGCAGGCAGCGGCGAGGAGCTCGGCTCTGAGAGTGGGCAGCGGCGAGGCGCTCGGCTCTGAGAGCAGGCAGTGGCGAGGCGCTCGGCTCTGAGAGCAGGCAGCGGCGAGGCGCTCGGCTCTGAGAGCCTTCTCACTGAGGGAGGGGAAAAAAAAAAAAAAAAAAAAAAAAAAAAAAAAAAAAAAAAGCGCCGGGTGGAGAGGGTGGTTAAGAGGGTGGTTACAGCAGCATTACAGCAACATGGTTACTACTAGAAGTAAGGCTAGTAGAAGAACAGTGGGCACCCAAACAGAGGTCACTCACAAGCATGCAGGTGTTCAGGTGGGTGGCTGCAGTGAGTGCTGGGATCTGGCACTCGACATGGAGGATGGAAGGAACAACTCCTGTGTCAGATGCGAGCAGATCAGTGATCTGATGAGCATGGTGGCTGAACTACAAGAAGAGGTAGAAAGGCTAAGAGCTGTAAGAGACAGCAAAAGGAACATTGACTATTTCCAAAATCTAACCTCTACTAAACTAGAACAGGGGGTGACTCTTAGTGAAACAGGGAGTTTGGTACCTTCTCATCAGCAAGCCTCTCAGCCTCCCTGCAGTAACCCACAAGGGCAGGGCCAATGGGAGCAGGTCTCTGCCCGACGGAAGAAACGCAGACGGAGCAAGCCTGCTACTTTGAGCAACACACTGCCTACAGTGCAGGTACAGAATAGGTATGAGGCTCTGCAGGAGGAACAGGTCATAGGTGAGGACGAGGACTCAAGGAAGGCAGAAGCTGCACCAATGACAGGTTGCCTCAGGCCAGCTATCAAAACTAGACCAGAAAAGAAACCTCGCAGGGTCATCGTTATAGGAGACTCCCTACTGAAGGGAGCAGAGGGTCCAATATGCAGACCAGACCCCTTTCATAGGGAGATCTGCTGCCTCCCTGGTGCCCAAGTAAAGGACATTATAGGCAAAATTCCCAAACTCGTGAGTCCTTCAGACTACTACCCACTGCTGGTCTTTCAGGTGGGTAGTGACGATGCAACAACAAGAGGCTCGCAATCAATTAAAAGTGATTTCAGAACCTTGGGGCACCTGCTAAAGGGATCAGGAGCTCAGGTTGTGTTCTCTGCTATCCCTCTAATGTCAGCGATGGATGAGGGAACACTGAGGAAGAGCCAACAGGTCAATTCATGGCTCCGGGGCTGGTGCCATCGACAGGGATTTGGGTTCTACAATCATGGCTTGGTTTACAAGGCACCAGAGCTGCAAACAACTAATGGGGCACACTTGTCCCAGAGGGGGAAAAGGATCCTGGGGCAGGAATTGGCAGGGCTCATTGATAGGACTTTAAACTAGACTTGAAGGGGGAAGGGGGTAATAGTCTCCTGCTGGCCTGTGAGAAGCAGAGGGGCAGCTCACCAGAGGCAGTGGGATGGAGAGCTGCTAAGGGCTCTCAACTTGCTGCCCTGAGGCGAGACACAGATGACACACCAGGACACCCTGTGAAAACCAAGGGGAATTGGCAGAAGAGGACGACAGGGCCAACCCAGCTGAAGTGCTTCTATGCAAATGCACGCAGCTTGGGCAACAAACAGGATGAATTAATGGCCACCGTGCTGCTGGGAGGCCATGACATAGTGGGCATTACTGAAACTTGGTGGGATGATTCCCATGATTGGAATGTAGGGATAGATGGGTACAAGCTTTTTAGGAAGGATAGGCAGGGAAGGAGAGGAGGAGGTGTTGCCCTCTATGTCAAGAACCAGCTGGAGTCAGCAGAACTCCACCTGGGGAGGGATGATGAGATGGTTGAGAGTATATGGGTTAGAATTAAAGGCAAGACAGGGGATGGAGATATTACTGTGGGGGTCTCCTACAGGCCACCTGACCAGCAGAACCAAGCAGATGCGGCCCTCTACAGGCAAATAGAAGCGGCTTCCAGGTCACAAGCCCTGGTCCTCATGGGTGATTTCAACCACCCTGACATCTGCTGGAGGGACAACACAGCAAGGCACCAGCAATCCAGGATGTTCCTGGACTGCATAGAAGACAACTTCCTCCTCCAAATGGTAGAGGAACCAACAAGAAAAGGTGCTCTGCTGGACCTTGTTCTCACCAACAGGGAAGGGCTGGTAACCAATGTGAGGCTCAGAGACTGCCTTGGCTGCAGTGACCATGAAGCAGTTGAATTTAAGATCCTCAGGGCTATCAGGAGGACCTATTCTAAGCTTATGACCCTAGACTTTAGGCGTGCAGACTTCGATCGCTTCAGGAATCTGCTAGCCACAGTGTCATGGGACAAAGCCCTGGAGGGAAGAGGGACCCAGGACAGCTGGTCAGTATTCAAGGACCACCTCCTCTGTGTCCAGGAGCTATGTATACCAACAAAGAGAAAAACAGGGAAGAACACTAGGAGGCCTGCCTGGATGAACAAGGAGCTCCTGGACACACTATTACTTAAAAAGAAACTCTACAGGCAGTGGAGGGAAGGACAGATAGAACAGGGGGTATATAAGGAAGCTGCCCGAGCAGCAAGAGGCCTGGTTAGGAAAGCCAAAGCAGAGTTGAATTGAATCTAGCCAGGGAGGTCAAAGGGAGCACTAAGAATTTCTACAGGTATATTAATGGCAAGAAGATGAGTAGGGAAGGTGTGGGCCCCCTCAGAAAGGAAACTGGTGAATTGGTCACAAGTGATGTGGAAAAAGCTGAGGTACTCAATAACTTCTTTACCTCAGTCTTCACTGCAAGGGCCTCCAGCCACACTCCTGGAGTCATGGCAGATGATGCCAGGGATGGGGAGGAAGAACTGCCCTTCATAAGTGAAGCTCAGGTTCGTGATCACCTGAAGAACCTGAAAGTGTTCAAGTCCATGGGACCCGACGGGATACACCCACGGGTGCTGAGAGAACTGGCAGATGAGGTTGCTAAGCCCCTCTCTATTATATTCCAAAAGTCATGGCAGACTGGGGAAGTCCCCACAGATTGGAAAAGGGCAAATATTGCTCCCATTTTCAAAAAGGGAAGAAGGAGGAACCAGGGAACTACAGGCCGGTCAGTCTCACCTCTGTGCCCGGAAAGATCATGGAGCAGATCCTCCTGGAGGCACTACTGACGCAGAAGAGTAGTGAAGAGGTGATTGGGAGCAGTCAGCATGGCTTTGCCAAGGGCAAATCCTGCCTGACAAACCTGGTGGCCTTCTATGAACAGGTGACAGCATTAATAGATGAGGGGCGAGCAACTGATGTCGTTTACCTGGACCTGAGCAAAGCCTTTGACACTGTCCCACACCACATCCTGGTCTCCAAGCTGGTGACACACGGGTTTGATGGATGGACCACCAGATGGATAAAGAACTGGCTTGATGGCCGCACCCAAAGAGTGGCTGTCAATGGGTCCATGTCCCAGTGGAGGCCAGGGACAAGCGGAGTCCCTCAGGGATCAGTCCTGGGACCAGTCTTGTTCAATATCTTTGTGGGTGACATGGACAGTGGCATTGAGTGCACCCTCAGCAAGTTTGCTGATGACACCAAGCTGTGTGGTGCAGCAGACACGCTGGAGGGAAGGGATGCCATCCAGAGGGACCTTGACAGGCTGGAGAGGTGGGCACAAGCCAACCTCATGAGCTTCAACAAGACCAAGTGCAGGGCCCTGCATCTGGGTCGAGGCAATCCCAGGCACAAATACAGGTTGGGCAGTGACTGGCTGGGGAGCAGCCCAGAGGAGAGAGACTTGGGGGTGCTGGTGGACGAGAAGCTCAACATGAGCTCTCAATGTGCACTTGCAGCCCGGAAAGCCAATCAGATCCTGGGCTGCATCAGGAGAAGTGTGGCCAGCAGGTCAAGGGAGGTGATTCTCCCCCTCTACTCAGCTCTGGTGAGACCCCACCTGGAGTACTGCCTCCAGTTCTGGAGCCCCTATTACAAGAGGGATCTGGAGGTGCTGGAGAGTGTCCAGAGAAGGGCCACGAGGATGATCAGAGGGCTGGAGCACCTCTCCTATGAGGACAGACTGAAGGAGTTGGGGCTATTCAGTCTGGAGAAGAGAAGGCTCCGAGGTGACCTCATTGTGGCCTTCCAGTATCTGAAGGGGGGCCTCCAAGAAGGCTGGGGAGGGACTTTTCAGACTATCAGGGAGTGATAGGACTAGGGGGAATGGGATGAAGCTGGAGGTGGGGAGATTCAGGCTGGATGTGAGGAGGAAGTTCTTCACCATGAGGGTGGTGAAGGCCTGGAATGGGTTGTCCAGGGAGGTGGTTGAGGCCCCGTCCCTTGCGGTGTTTAAGACCAGGCTGGACGAGGCTCTGTCCAGCCTGATCTAGGGTAGAGTGTCCCTGCCCATGGCAGGGGGGTTGGAACTAGATGATCCTTGTGGTCCCTTCCAACCCTAACTGAAACTATGAAACTATGAAACTATAAGTCTCTCTCCTCTGGGCTGCTCCCCAGCCAGTCACTGCCCAGCCTGTATTTGTGCCTGTATTTGTGGGATTGCCTCGACCCAGATGCAGGACCCTGCACTTGGTCTTGTTGAAGCTCATGAGGTTGGCCTTTGCCCACCTCTCCAGCCTGTCAAGGTCCCTCTGGATGGCATCCCTTCCCTCCAGCGTGTCTGCTGCACCACACAGCTTGGTGTCATCAGCAAACTTGCTGAGGGTGCACTCAATGCCACTGTCCATGTCACCCACAAAGATATTGAACAAGACTGGTCCCAGGACTGATCCCTGAGGGACTCCGCTTGTCCCTGGCCTCCACTGGGACATGGACCCATTGACAGCCACTCTTTGGGTGCGGCCATCAAGCCAGTTCTTTATCCATCTGGTGGTCCATCCATCAAAACCCGTGTGTCACCAGCTTGGAGACCAGGATGTGGTGTGGGACAGTGTCAAAGGCTTTGCTCAGGTCCAGGTAAACGACATCAGTTGCTCGCCCCTCATCTATTAATGCTGTCACTTGTTCATAGAAGGCCACCAGGTTTGTCAGGCAGGATTTGCCCTTGGCAAAGCCATGCTGACTGCTCCCAATCACCTCTGCACTACTCTTCTGAGTCAGTAGTGCCTCCAGGAGGATCTGCTCCATGATCTTTCCGGGCACAGAGGTGAGACTGACCGGCCTGTAGTTCCCTGGTTCCCTTCTTACCCTTTTTGAAAATGGGAGCAATGTTTGCCCTTTTCCAGTCTGTGGGGACTTCCCCAGTCTGCCATGACTTTTGGAATATAATAGAGAGGGGCTTAGCAACCTCATCTGCCAGTTCTTTCAGCACCCCTGGGTGTATCCCGTCGGGTCCCATGGACTTGAACACTTTCAGGTTCTTCAGGTGATCACGAACCTGAGCTTCACTTATGAAGGGCAGTTCTTCCTCCCCGTCCCTGGTCATCGTGTCCAACCTATCAACCAATCCAACCCACCTAAACAACTAGATCATGGCACCCAGTACCCCATCAAGTCTCCTCCCGAATACCTCCAATGATGGTGACTCCACCACCTCCCTGGGCAGCCCATTCCAATAGGCAATCACTCTGTCTGTATAGAACTTCCTCCTAACATCCAGTCTAATGCACTAGCAAAGTGTGTATTTTTTAGCTTGTTGCATATTTTTTGGCTTGTTGCATATTTTTTAGCTTTTTTAGCTTTCTTAGCTTTCTACAGACAGGTACATTTGACTACATTTATTTTGTGTCATGTGCAATGGAACTACATTTTAAATGGTTGTTTCACCATACTAACAGCTAGTTGTGCTTTTAGGAGGCCTATTAATACAAATCCGTTACTTGCCTAAACTTATTTACTGTACAACAAAATTTGTAAGCAGCATGTACACAGTTTGGTAACTGTAAAAGCATAACAAATGCTCTACTGGGTCAGATCAGTTTTGTTTCTTTTAATAACTCTACAAGACTGTTGCATTATTCTCTTTTTGCTTTCCAGACCTGTTAAGTATAGAAGAGGATATATACTCCTGTAGATTTTTGCTATGTATTTAAGGATCCAATGCTCATGAATTTACTTAAACCTTTTACAAACATGCAGAATTACCTACTACAGCTGCAAGTTGCAGAAGATTAGTATATACTCAGTAAACTCCATTTGCCTCTATTGCTGATGCAATTTTGAACACAAAAATCTATTTATCTTCTTTTCACATTTCTCATGAATGGAAAGGAAATCTGTATTTATTAGACAAATTGTTTGCAGCATATAATTTTCCCATTTTTCATCCTTGTACTAGGATGTGACTCAGTAGATTATCAAAACATGATATATCATTTTTCTGGTATGTCCTTATAAACTCTTTTTCAGTGTTAAGCCTTTTAGTGATCACAAAAAGACTTGGGCATTCACAGCTTCAAGACTGTTTCCTGCAGAATATCTAACTGATCTTATGCTTGTAGAAAAATAGCTCTTCTTATGTGGCAGAATATATATTTTTTTATTATTGATAATTTCATCTAAATATTTCTGGTTCAATCCTATGCCTTATAAATTAGAAAAATACATCATTTGTCCAAAATATGTACTGTGCTGAAAACAAATATTCTCTTTAAGTGAGAGAATTTAAGATGTGTGGTGTTTTGGTTTCAAAATACAGATAGGAAGAAATTCATTATAGCAGGTTATTTGAAATAAGGCAAGGATTCTCAGCTGAAAATATAAGTGTATTTAGAAAACCAACTTTTAAAACCATTTTAGACATGTCAATTTTAACTTATCAGTTCTCTAGTATTTTACTCAGCACTTAAATTTATTGAAAAGAGGAGAAAAATGAAGGAGTATGGCAAAAACTGTGCTCAAAAATAATGTGATTTTTCTGCAGAGACCTTGGAATAAGTAACTGATTTTAAAGTAACAAGGTAGCTTTAACACCTTTCTAGAAGCCTCTGAATTTCAAATTACAAACAGCACTCAAAAGGCAGCAGAGCAATAATGCTGAAAAAAACACTTAGTGAGATGATCTTCCCCTTTTTGAGTTCACCTTTCTGTGGTGTTATTTATATTTCTGCTTTTTTTTTTTTGTAAGGTGAAGACATTCATCTTCATAACAACTCTGATGACAGACTGAAAATGCATTGACCTTGGAGAAAGACATTTTAATGTTGCACTGCAGTTGAAACAAAAATACTACATTCAGGTTACAAACATCAAGGAACAAATTTGTGCTCATATTCATCACCCCATTTCCTTCCTTGTATAACATGCTGTAATACCAAATAATATTCCTGATTTTTTGTTTCATGTTTTATTGTCATTAAACACATTGAATGTGTGTTACCATATTCTTATAAATTTTTTTTCTATCAGAGCAAAGTAAACTACTTTTTTTTTTATCAGTTACAGTGGAAAATGTAGAAACCAAATGTCTGTTACTTTACAGTAAATACAAAATGCCTAAATGTCATTATCATCCTGTTCACTGTCAAGAGGTTGATACAGCAGCCTCTGCTAATTCCTTTTACAGCATTTTTTGCAGAAACTCTGAAATTATTAATTAAATATCTCTGTTGGAGACATTTAATTAATAATAATATATCCATTAATAATAATATATCCTTCAGCTACAACAGACAGATGAAAGTCAGATTTTTTTTTCTTCCAAATAAGGAATGTATAACCCTAAACCTACTGACAATTACTGCAGTGTTTTTCCCATTTCCAAGCCAATCCTGTAGCATTATTTAGCTACTCTGGGAACTGATTTTGCTTTTCCAACAGAAGATACACTATCATGAAATTACAGCTTGTATCACCCATTAGTCTCATGAACTGTTATCACTGCATTAAATTCTTTATTAAAAAATTGGATGAGGGGATTGTCTGTACCCTCAAGAAGTTTGTTATGATACAAAACTGGGGGAGTTGACTGACACCCTCTTAGGCTGTGCTGCCATCCAACAAGATCTGGACAGGCTAGAGAGCTGGGTGAAGATAAACCTCATGAAGTTCAATAAGGACAAGTGCAGGGTCCTGAATCTGGGGAGGCACCAGTACAGTTTAGGGGCTGCCCTGCTGGAAAGCAGCTCCATGGAGAAAGACCTTGGAGTCCTGGTGGACAGCAAGTTCTCCATGGGACAGCAATGTGGCCATGTGGCCAAGACGGCCAATGGTATCCTGGCATTCATCAAGAAAAGCGTGTCCAGCAGGTCTAGGGAGGTATTTTCTACCCCTCTATTCTGTCCTGGTGAGACCACACCTAGAATACTGCATCCAGTTTTGCCGCCCCAGTTCAAGGATGACAGGGATCTGCTAGAGAGAATCCAACAGAAAGCCACAAGCATGATTACGGGACTCAAACATCTCCCCATGTGAAGAGAGAATAAGAGAACTGGGGCTATTTAGTCTTGAGAAGAGAAGCCTGATAGAGGATATGATCAATGTCTATAAATATCTGAGGGGTGAGTGTAAAGTGGAGGAGGCCAAAGTTTTTTTGGTGGTGTGAAATAATAAGATAAGGAACAATGGATACAAATTTCAACATAGAAAATTTCACTTCTGTAGTGAAGAGGTTATTAAATTTATTAATATGAAATATGAATTATGAAAATATTATTTTTCTTAATTATCAAATTATTAATAACCAATGAATCACTGACTTATATACATGTTCTAGTGCACGTTCATAAAATACATTACATAAGTGGCTTAGTGTTATGATTAGAACTTAATTAAACTATCTACAGACTATTTCTATATTTACATAATTAAGGGTGCAGTTCCAGAGCTTGGCCACTAGATGGCGACTCGGGAGAACGTGGGTGGCTTCTGGCTATATACAGCAATATAATCTTTCTATGCATCAGCGATAACTCTGCTAGATGCGGATACTTTGAACTGAGTGCTAGTGGATGGAAAGCACGTGGAAGATACTCTGTACCTATTGTTTGTAGCAAGGTAGAGGTCCAGCAGACTATTGTGGCTGGACTGGTTCCTAGTTGAGTTGGACGGCGGCGTCGGGTTACTATCTCCTCTCTCTGCAGCAGTGGAGGGGAATAATGGAACCTAAGCTTAGCTCGGAAGCAGGTTCCCTTCAGGACTCGGTTGATTCCCTCCAGACAACAGGGATCGGTCCTGGTCGGGGTCGGCAGGGTGGGGCAACAGTTGCCGGTAGGCAGGCTCAGAGGCTTTGGGTCGGACAACGACAGCAGACAAATGCTACGGGGTCGGCCCCGTGGCCATGAGTCTCGGGGCTGATGTAAACAGCCTCGGGGAGAGAATGCGGCTGTGCTGAGAGGCGGCTTCTCGTTTACTGGGCTTAAAGGAATAACAGGACACTCAGAGTGGTCCCGGGTTTTCGTGCAGTATAGGCACGAACAATGCTTTAGTCTTCCCTGAGGTTTACAGGGCTCAGAGCGGCACACATGGTGGCTCCTCTCCCGCTATGGCGGGGCTAGGCATATGCGGACTCAGTCTCCGTCAAGTCCCTTCTCCCTGACAACTGGGCAGATCTTACCCTCGGGGGTTGGTCCAGTCCTCCGGTGGTACGGTGGGCTCTCCCGGTCAGTACGACTGGCTGTGACGATGCTGAGCTTCTCGGGCTCAGTGAAGGTCCTCCCTCTGGAGATGATCCTCACGATTGCTTCTCACAATGCAGAGGCTTCAGTATGCGTGCATATATGATAGAAGCTAATAACAATAAGCTCAATGGCAGAGGCTATGGCTTGGAGTTGTTCTCTTGAACAAGTACGGAGACAAAGTGAAAGAGGGGGCAACTTGTTTACCAACTGGGGTGATACTTATAGACTCCTTGAGGCTGGGTTTGACCAACGGGCACTCTCATAAACAACTGGCTTCAGCCTATAGAAAGCATGAAGCTAGAATTATGCCCATACTTGGTATTTGCACAAGCACTGCATGCGCTGAGTGTGTGCTGGCCTGGCTAATGCCTTGGCTTTTGTCTTCCTCCTGAAGGAGGGGAAACTTGTCCACAAGCTGGGACCAGATCTAATATCTGGGCAACAAATGTGCCTTCACTACAACTTCAACATGAAGAGAAACTTCAGGCTGCCCAGAGAGGTTGTGGAGTGTCCTTCTCTGGACACATTCAAAACCCACCTGGATGCATTCCTGTGTGGACTACCCTAGGTGATCTTGCTTTCAGCAGTGGGGGTTGGACTTGATGATCTTTCGAGGTCCCTTCCAACCTTTAACTGCAGCAATTCTGTAATTCTGTAATTTGCATTGATTATATCTTCTCCTTTTTACTTCATTAAAAAATATAATAAATCATTTTGACCAAACTTTCTTTTTTTTTTAATATGGTATTTTCAGCAGAAATCTTGTCTTCATTTACAAACATATAGTTTAGAAACAATAGAGATCTTATATTTTTGTGCTCTTAGACTAACTAATGCAATGAACCTGCAGACTAAGATGACTATGTGAAACAAGGAAATGAAATAGCTGTCCAGTGGCAAATTGTTCCTTTTCAAATCCTTTTCAGATTTCCGGTGCAGAAACTGGAAAAATGTTGACATTTCCAGTCAATACTCAGGTTCATTCCTCTCTCTGAAGAAATTAAACTTTTGTAAATAAATACTATAAATGAAATAAAAATACTGCAATGAAAAAGACTGATTGTTTGTGGTGGGGTGAGAAAGTTCCCTCCCCACACACAAGGAAAGAAACCACAGCTAGCTCAGTCGGAAAAGCAGATGAAAGCTATATTTACAGGCATCAATGGAATGCAATGAATATATACACAAATATACAATATTTACAATATATACAGGAAAACACAGCAATGAACACAATGCAGAAAAGCCTTTTCCCTCCAGCCGACCAGGGGGGTTCCCTGAACCCCCCTCTCTCCCTCCCCACCTCCCCTATTTCCCAAAAAAGGGTTAGAGAGAGAGAGAAAGGCAATTAAGGAGGAAAAATTCTGTTAGCTCAAAAGCACATGCAAGAATTAGCTTTCTTATCTGGTTAGCTGTTAACTCAAGGCCGTTCCTGCTTCAGAAAGAGAGAAGCCGTCCAGCCCACAGGACAGAGAAGCACAGACTGCACCCAGCCTGAACCCAGACCAGACCAGACTGAACTAACAGAACCCAAACTTAAAATTGCATTCTACAATCTACCAATGAAATTAGTTTAGACTATCTTGTTTTTGTTCAAATATCAAAAACATTCAGCCAGAGTGTTCAGCAACTGTCTCTTTCTTAAAGACACAGCCTCAACCGGTCACATTGTTCTATCCTCTTCTAAACAATTTCATTGGCTGTTCATAGTGTCCATCCAATCTAAAACAGTATCTACAATTTGCAAGTAAAGTTCATAGTCTATTCCGGCTATCCTCAGGTGTAGATGATTCAGAAGTCCAAGAAACAAGAAAAATGGAAAACAGTTTGTCTCTTCGCAGACGAAGCGAAGAAAATGGAAACGGGGAAGCAGGGACTCTCAGTTGACTCAGGGCTCTCAGGGTTCTCAGGGTTCGTGCACCGTGGATTCCTCATGAATTCTTCCTTTGGGCGCGATGTAGCTATACAACACTCTGAAATTAAACTCTTTCAGCTAAAGTTAGATTTCTTTGTGGAATACACTGAATTTCACCATTCTCTTGCATTACCCAATAAGTGTGACCCGGACCTTCAGCTGAAACCACCCCTCAGACAGGTTTAGCCTCTCCTGAGGGAGAAAATACCCAAACAGTTTTACCTAACAGATTCTTTTCTCTAACAACAGGAACTCTATCACCTTCTACTTTCTGTAGCAGATCTGAATGTGCAGGTCCAGCTCGGTTCACTGAACCTCTACTATTTACCAGCCAGGTTGCTTGTGCTAAATGCTTTTCCCAGTTTTTCAAGGATCCACCCCCCATGGCTATAAGAGTGGTCTTCAACAAACCGTTGTAGCGTTCAATCTTCCCTGCAGCTGGTGCACAGTGGGGAATGTGAAATATCCACTAAATGCCGTGCTCTTTGGCCCAGCTCTTTACAAGATTGTTTTTGAAATGAGTTCCGTTGTCTGACTCAATCCTCTCTGGAGTTCCGTGTCTCCACAGGATTTGTCTCTCCAGACCAAGAATGGTGTTGCGTGCAGTTGCATGTTGAACTGGATAAGTTTCCAACCATCCAGTATTTGCCTCTACCCTAGTAAGCACATACTGCTTACCATAACGAGAACGTGGTAGTCAACTTGCCAAGATTCACCATACTTGTACTTGGACCATCTGTCACCATACCATAAGGGCTTAAGTCTCTTTGCCTGCTTAATAGCAGCACAAATGTCACAGTCATGGATGACTTGTGTGATAGCATCCATGGAAATGTCTATGGATCTGTCACGTGCCCACTGGTAGGTTGCATCTCTGCCTTGATGTCCTGATGAATCGTGAGCCCAGCGAGCTAAGAATATCTCACCCCGGTGTTTCCAGTCGAGATCAAGATCAGAGTCCATGTCTACTTGAGAAACTCTTGCAGCTAGATCTGCCTGATGGTTGTGTTGCTGTTCCTCAGTAGCTTTGCTCTTAGGGATGTGAGCATCAATGTGTCTCACCTTCACTGGAATTCCCTCGATTCGATCAGCAATATCCTGCCACAGGTCAGCTGCCCAAATAGGCTTTCCTTTTCTCTGCAAACCATTCTTCTTCCAGTTCTTTAGCCAACCCCACAGAGCATTGGCTACCATCCATGAGTCGGTGTAGAGATAAAGCTTTGGCCACCTCTCACGTTCAGCTACATCGAGAGCTAGCTGGACAGCTTTTACCACTGCAAACTGACTGGATTCTCCTTCTCCATCCTTTGCTTCTGCAACTCGGTGTGTTGGACTCCACACTGCAGACTTCCACCTTCGCTTGTTCCCGACAAGACGACAGGAACTGTCTGTGAACAAAGCATATTTCTTTACATCATCAGATAGGTCATTGTAAGGAGGAGCTTCCTCAGCACGAGTTACTCTCTCATCTGGAGGTTTAGTACAGTTGGTACCTTCAGGCCAACTTGAGATCACCTCCAACAGACCAGGTCTTTCAAGATTTCCCATTTGAGCTCTCTGTGTTATCAGAGCCATCCACTTAGACCAGGTGGAATCTGTTGCATGATGTGGTGTGGAACCTTTGCCTTTGAAGATCCAATTCAAAACTGGTAATCTGGGAGCTAGGAGAAGTGGTGATTCAGTTCCAATCACTTCAGAAGCTGCTTTTACTCCTTCATAGGCAGCTAGAATCTCTTTCTCTGTTGGAGTATAATTAGCCTCTGAACCTCTGTAACCTCGACTCCAAAAACCACGAGGTTGTCCACGTGTCTCACCTGGAGCTCTTTGCCACAAGCCCCAGGTTGGACCATTGTCACTTGCAGCCATGTACAAAATGTTCTTCACGTCTGGAGCATCTCGGACAGGTCCCAGACCCATTGCTTGAACCACCTCTTGCTTTATCTGGTCAAAGGCTGCTTGTTGTTCAGGTCCCCAGTGGAAATTGTTTCTCTTTCGAGTCACATCATACAGAGGTTTCACAATCTGACTGCATCCAGGAATGTGCAGTCTCCAAAATCCCACTATCCCCAAGAAACGTAGAGTTTCTTGCTTGTTCATGGGATTTGCCATGGTAGAGACTCTATTTACCACATCCACTGGAATGTGTCGGCATCCATCCTGCCACCACATTCCCAGAAACTGGATCTCTCTGGTAGGTCCTTTCACCTTGTCTCGCTTGATGGTGAAACCTGCATTCAGGAGAATGTCAATGACTTTGTTACCTTTCTCGAAGACTTCCTCAGCAGTTTTACCCCAGACGATGATATCATCGATGAACTGGATGTGTTCTGAAGCACCACCTTTCTCCAGATTATCGTAGATCACTGCATGACAGATGCTGGAGATGTGGATCCAGCCCACTGGCAATCTGTTGAAAGTGTACTGGATTCCTGTCCAGGTGAAAGCAAACTGAGGCCTGCATTCCTCTGCTATCGGAATAGAGAAGAAGGCATTAACAATGTCTATGGTAGCATACCATTTGGCCTCTTTGGATTCCAGCTCATATTGGAGTTCCATCATGTCTGGTACTGCTGCACTCATAGGTGGAGTTACTTCATTCAGAGCTCGGTAGTCGACCGTCAGACGCCAGTCTCCATTCTGCTTTCTCACAGGCCACACTGGACTGCTGAAAGGTAAATAAGTTTTGCTGATGACTTTCTGACTCTGCAACTGACAAATCAGATTCTGAATGGGCAACAAAGAGTCACGGTTGGTTCTGTATTGTCTGTGATGCACAGTCTGAGAAGCAACCGGCAATTTAATGTCCTCAATCTTGTGTTGTCCCACAACTGCAGATTCATCAGAAAGCTCAGGTCTATCAGACAGCTTCAGTTTTTGTCCATCAACTTCTACAGATGCTACTCCAAAAGCCCATTTGTAACCTTTAGGGTCTTTGAAACGCCCTTCTCTCAGAAAATCAATTCCCAAAATACAAGGTGCGTCAGGTCCAGTCACAACTGTATGCTTCCTCCACTGTTTACCAGTTAAACTTATATCAACCTCCACCTTAGTTAACTCTTGAGATCCACCAGTGACTCCCAGAATAGTTATAGCTTCTGATCCCTGATAATTTGATGGCATTATGGTGCACTGAGCCCCTGTGTCAACCAAGGCCCTGTACTTCTGCAATTGTGAAGTGCCAGGCCACTGGATGTACACATCCCAATAGATTCTGTTATCTCTGTTACCCCTCTCCTCCCCCTGGCGGGAGGCAGGGCACCCCTAGTTATGGGGAACATGCCCACATGTGCAATGAGCACAGTGTGCAGTGTTAGAACTGGTGCCACTGTTGGAGCTACTAGAGTTGTCCTGGGAAACTGTAGAAGTAACAGCTACCCTTCTGGTATTGCTACCTCGGGTTCTGCCACTCTGCAGTTCCCTCAGTCTCCTGAAAAGATTAGTAGTTGGTTGACCATCCCATCTGTTCATGATCTCACCAAACTGATCACACAGAGTTATCCAAATACTTCCATGTGACTGCCTTGGTGGTCTGTTTTGATTTGATCTGTTGTGGAATGACCTGTTTTGGAATGACATCCTTGGAGGACGCCTATTCCTCACAGAGGAAACCTGTATCCATCTGGAGGAAGAATTGGAATTATCTCCTTGTGTCAATTGGGACATGGCATTTTTAAATTCATCCTTCCGCTCTTTCATGCAATTCTTTATCTCACCAGACAGAGTTTCAATGGCTGAAACCAAAGAAACACGTGTCGTGCTATCCTCCAATTGTCTCATCTGATCAGTGAATTGGCCAACTGTAGGAGAAGCTCCGCCATAGTTTCTTGCCACAATCCTGCTTGCCAGAATATTTGCATAATTAGGAGGAGCAAGTTTGATGAGCTTTTTAGCAAGACCAGTTCCTACAGGAATTTCATCAGGATTCAGAGTCTCATGGACAACATAGAGTACCTCTCTGACAGCAAATTCTCTCAGACTCTTAATTCCCTCTTCTATGGTAGTCCAGGGTTTAGGATTCCATGAGAGATCATCTCGGGAAGGATATCTCATGAGAGTTGCCATTAAAAGGCGTATCCACAGAGTAACCTTACAGAGAGTCCTGCCTAGATGTCTGTCCATTCCATTATCCTTTGAGAGAGTTCCTAGTTGAGCTGCTGACTTGTCTCCAACCATTAGAGCTGGAGCGCCTGTATCATAACATCTACCAAGCCAAGCTATGATTGGCTCCTTATCTGCTCTGATGTAATCTTTACGCACATTCCGTAGCTCTTCTCTTGGGGAAGAACAGGTGTCTATGTCATCTGACTCCTCCTCTTCCTCCTCTTCCTGAACTTGTTGCCCCATTAATCTTATTGTCACTCTCCTAAGAATCTCTTTAAGGTCAGGAGTACCACCTCTAGTTGTTCTGCTATCAGCAATTTGCCCTGCATCTCCATCCAGTGATGATCTCAATAACTCAGCTATATCTTTAAGACAAACCTTCTCCTCCTCCTCAGCAGGCTCTCTTTCAGCAGAAGTTCCCTCACCAGCGTCGGCTTCTGAGTCAGCTTTGGTCTTTCCACCTCTCATCTTTAAAACAGCTACCTGCTTAACTGGAGCTGTGTTTGAATTTACAGCTGGCTTAACAGAAGCTGACAGGTTCTGAGACGGATCAGCTGCTGTGGAGGACACTTCCGGTCCTGCTTAAAAAGAAGAAGGAGGAACTGGCTTTGCCGCGCTAATGGCTGCCGAGGGTGTGGGAGCCGCCATGGTAGGCGCTGCCGCTGCTGCTGCAGCTGGCTGATTGCCAGAACCACCAACAGCACTGTTCAGAGCAGCCCTTCCGATGGAGTTTTTAGCTTTATCTTTAACTGATACAGATCCTCCATTCTCCTCATCACTAGATATTTCTGGGGACGAGTTAGAGCTGTTCTTTCTCCTCTTGGGTCTACGCTTAATTACAAAACAGGTCTTAGATACCTTTCTCTCCCTGTACAGAGCATATAACAAGTACGCATTGCTTATCATCAACAGCAGGATTGCACACATCAAATAAATCACCTTCGGATCCCAGCCATCACTTAAAACTACTCTTTCACCTACTGGGATCTTAAACTTGTTTATCTCTATGGGCAGAGTGGTTGAGGTCACATTCCTGTATCTATTAAGCCAAAAGAATCCCAGGCACTGGTCATAGAGAAGCTGAATCTTATACTTAAACCATAAATACAATTTATACATCAAGTATCTGCCTAAGCGATCGAAAATCAATCCTAGAACATGCTTATAGATAAGGACCCCAAAAATTGAAAAAAATAGACGCTCTAAAAGCCAAAACACTTTCATCCTTGCAACTCCGACCTGAGCAGACAATAAATCAAGCAACTTTTGCTCTGCTTCTGGACAGCAACTATCCACAAGCCGTGCGTTGGGCCGCCAATTAAAAATATGTGGTGGGGTGAGAAAGTTCCCTTCCCACACAAACAAAAAAAAGAAACCCCAGCTAGCTCAGTCGGAAAAGTAGATGAAAGCTGTATTTACAGGCATCAATGGAATGCAATGAATATGTACACAAATATACAATATTTACAATATATACAGAAATACACAACAATGAATACAATGCAGAAAAGCTTTTCCCCTCCAGCCGACCAGGGGGGTTCCCTGAACCCCCCTCTCTCCCTCCCCACCTCCCCTATTTCCCAAAAAAGGGTTAGAGAGAGAGAGAAAGGCAATTAAGGAGGAAAAATTCTGTTAGCTCAAAAGCACATGCAAGAATTAGCTTTCTTATCTGGTTAGCTGTTAACTCAAGGCCGTTCCTGCTTCAGAAAGAGAGAAGCCGTCCAGCCCACAGGACAGAGAAGCACAGACTGCACCCAGCCTGAACCCAGACCAGACCAATGAAATTAGTTTAGACTATCTTGTTTTTGTTCAAATATCAAAAACATTCAGCCAGAGTGTTCAGCAACTGTCTCTTTCTTAAAGACACAGCCTCAACCGGTCACATTGTTCTATCTTCTTCTTGTGATCTGTCCAGTCTTAGTAGAAATGGGAAATAGTGGTGAACTTTCAATATTCTGATTTTGTTTTCCTACTACTGAGTCCATTTATTAGGAAAAATTAACAATGATTCTGTCAATTCAAAAGACAATAGAAACTACTCCTTTGTGGTGGGCTGACCCCATCCAGCAATGAAACACCCACACAGACACTTTGTCACAACCCTCCTACTCTGTTGGAATAAAAGACCAGAGAGTAAAAGCAAGAAAACTTGTGGGTTCATATAAACTCCACTAAGTGAAGGGAACAGGAAAAAAAAAACAACAACGACCCTCTAACAAACAGGTGAAACTCAAAACAAGTAATGTAAAGGCAATTATACCTTGCACAAGCAGAAAAATAACCAAACAGTTGTGAGCAATGGCTACTTTGGGAAGATCAAGCCATGTGCATCGGTTAAAAATTAGTAGCTTGTTGTATAATATCCCTCTGGTAAATTTGGGTCAGCTGTTCTGGTTGTGACCCTCTCTTTCTCTGGACCATCACCAGCCTACTCATTTGTATGGTGGAATGAGAATCAGAGAAAGCCTTGACATTGCTCAATAGGATCTAAAACTCTGGTGTATTATCAACATTTTTATAGCCAAAAATCCAAAACACAGGGCTGTATGGGCTGCTATGAAGAAAGTGAACTCCATCCCAGGCAGATCCAGTACATCCTTGAAATTGTCCATACAATTTTCTAGTATTATATTATAATACACTGTTGACATCAAGCTATAAAGAAAACTCCTATTCTCAGATGCCTGAACATCTTATGGATGCTGCTTCTGAATGAGAACAGAGAAAAAGCTCTAGAGAGGTTTATTTTCAAGGACAAAAAAAGAGATAGTTTACTTATTCCTTCAAGAAAGAGGTCCCCATACTGTTAGATTACAGCAGAACAGGAGTTTTGAGGATCAAAATATTTATGAAGATTGAAGACACAGTAGGAAGTTTCTAGCTAACATGTTATTTCAGGCTGGTACCAATAAATGCACGTTTTATGGCCATCAGAAAATACGCCAAAGTAGCTTACCCCTTAATGAGAAAATAAGAAGCTAATTAATGTATTCAATGAAAGGGAAAGTTTACAAACAGTTGGCAGAGAATAGCTAATGTACAGGAAAATATTGCCCCACATCAATTGCCTCTGTGTGAATACAGAAAAGCCCATATTTTCAGAACTGAGAATTAATCTCCAGTGTCACAGGGAGTGGGTTAGACTGAAGGAAACTGTGATCAAATTCAAGCTTATGCTACATGCTTCACTCAGTAATCCCATTTATAGCCTACTTTGTGAAACCCTGAACAATTACATTTGGAAAGCAATGAGATAATGCTAATATTTGTTAAACAAGCAAGAGTTAACTTTGTGCTTAGGCACACAGCATCTGCCCCATGTTCTTGACTCCTACTGATCTAGGGGGGTGGGATGTAGGAATCATTGCCTCACACAGATACAAGAAACTACTAGCAAAAGGTTTGCTCAGTTTCTCCTAGTGGTGTCTAAATTGTGAAAGCATTTTGAAGAGTCTGGGGTTTGGTTTCATCATATTTGCACCTGGTCAAGGTCAGTGTCAGTGAAGTACATAGGTGGGCAGAAGTATACTTAGACCACAGCACAGGTAAGGATCAAAGGCAATGGCCTAAGATTAAATGCAGCTTTGGAGCCAAAGCCTCTGATCTTAAGTGTGGTGGGGTGAGAAAGTTCCCTCCCCACACACAGGGAAAGAAACCACAGCTAGCTCAGTCGGAAAAGCAGATGAAAGCTATATTTACAAGCATAAATGGAATGCAATGAATATGTACACAAATATACAATATTTACAATATATACAGGAAAATACAACAATGAACACAATGCAGAAAAACCTTTTCCCTCCAGCCGGCCAGGGGGGTTCCCTGAACCCCCCTCTCTCCCTCCCCACCTCCCCTTTTTCCCAAAAAGGGTTAGAGAGAGAGAGAAAGGCAATTAAGGAAGGAAAATGCTGTTAGCTCAGAAAGTGCATGCAAGAATTAGTGTTCTTATCTGGTTAGCTGTTAACTCAAGGCCGTTCCTGCTTCAGAAAGAGAGAAGCACAGACTGCACCCAGCCTGAACCCAGACCAGACACAGACTGAACCAACAGAACCCAAACTCCAAACTGCACCCCACAAGCACCAATGAAATTAGTTTAGACTATCTTGTTTTTGTTCAAATATCAAAAACATTCAGCCAGAGCGTTCAGCAACTGTCTCTTTCTTAAAGGCATAGCATCAACCGGTCACATTAAGGATCCTGATGACTATCATTAAAACATGGAACATGAGAGTGAGTCATACATTTTCTCTCTTAGTCCTAGCTGGGAGGACTGGGGACCAGAGCTTCACAGGACATAAGATGTGACAGCAGAGGGCATTCTTTTTGCACAGAAGCCTCTACTCCTACACAGCGACAGAGAGAAAAACACAACATAGAACCCTAACATTTGAATTGCTGAGAGCACTGAAAGTCTATGATAATACAAAATGTTATTAAGGTAAGGATAATGAAAAAAGAACACTTGGAACCTGGAGATATGGGTCTGACAAGATACCAGTTGGAGAATGACATTTTGTGCTTGTAGTTGCTATGTGAGCACATGGGTGATGCCTGTAGCAGATAAGAAGGTAGGACAGGATTATGGCACACAACAGATACTTGCAGTTAATGGGAGACTAATTTGTACTGAGTTGAGTTTCCAAAACACCTGACTAAAGAATGCAGTTTGTCAAATGTAAGCATCCCTTCTATAAGTGAATGGCAGACTCAGCAGGCAGTTTAAGGATTAAAGCACATTTCTGCTTGCAAACAGGGTAAAATAGGGATCGCATAGGCACTTTCATTAATTCAGACTCAGATCTATTCCTATCTTGTTTTGGTAATTATCTGTCATCTTGCATTTGTATACATGACAGCTCTCTTTAGCACCCAACACAATCCATCCCTGAGTAAGTTTGAAATAAATAATGAAAGATTTTCATTCAATAATCTCTAATTCAGCTGCCTACATTGAAACAATTACCAGAAATGAAGAAAGAAATTTGTCTAGTCATTCCTGCAGATATTTCCTTAAAACATTTCTCTCAGTCTCTCAGAATATTTGACTTTCAAACATTTGCTAGAAGAAAAACCAAAACCAAAGCCAAAGCCAAATTAAACAAATAAATAAAAAAACAACCCCCCCCCAAAAAACCCTCACCCCACCAAAAACCAAACAAAATCAAGCAAACAACTACAAACAAACAACAAAACAAAAACCAAAACCCCACAAACCCCCAAACCCTCAGAAAAACCCAGATCCTCATTTTGGTACAAGGTTGTTAAAAATGCCATCTCTTTTTACTGCAGCATTAAGGCATCCAAGAGCAGACTAGGATTATGTTCAGATAAATGTATTGGGAGAAATGAGCAGAACTTTTGTGCAGATTATTTTTCAGAGGCTGATGTTTTGGATACACCTGATGAGATGTAGTTCAGCTTTTCTGATTAAATAGCAAGACCTTAGGAATACATCATTCTTTTCTAATCCAATGGCAACCTGAGAAACAAGTTCCTTGTTCAAAGCCTTATGGCTATGAAAACAGATTAATTGTCTGTGTTATTTTATACCATCTATTAATGATGCTTCATTTAAGGAAAGTTTAACTGAAAGTATGACAGATTTAACCATCTGATTTTATTTCAAAGATAACATTCTGAATTGAGAAGGTTCATCTCTTTGGACCATGTTATAGTATAGATAAGAAGGAGGAGTAATATCTACACACTGAATCTTGCAGGAAGAAAAAAAAATCTCTTCTAAATAAATACTGCTGTATCAAAAGTATCTATCACAAATCAAGGTGGTAACTGAACTGAGCAAATCAGTTTTGAGAAGCTGCCCTTGAAAAATGTAATTTATGAGGCATTTCCAACAGTGAATATGCGTCAAGGTTTGGTCTTAATACATATTTCAGTTATCACTATGGAAACTCAGAGTAACAACTTAGCTAAAGATCTATAAATACATGAGCAAAACCAGAAACAGATTTCTAAGCAGCAGCTCAAGGCAGAAACAAATGCATCTGTCTTTGCTTATGGCTGCAACTGCCATAGTAGAAGTACCAAAAAGTTTCCACTGGCAATTCTGGGTTTCAGCTCCTTTTCAAAACAGTAAATGTGCAATAACAAGTCACAACACTTTAACATATTTTTCAATGGTATGTTTCAGTATACACACTAATGTTCAGCTCAGCTAGGGAAAGATACAGCCTAAAAACTAGAAGAGTCTTAAAATGTTCATTTTCTACAATATAATTAAACTGATAACTGTAAAAACAGGTAGATACTGACTAAGGTAGTACTTGAAGGACACTAGATAGCTCTATGCTTTAAAACTGTTGGTCAGATGCATACATATAAGTATAAACTGTAAAACTTGGTTATTAAGCTGTGTTGTTTAAGATCAGTGTTTAACCTTCCTTCTCTCTGCCTGGCATTGCTTCAGAACTTGTGATAGTTTGGGATATCAAAGGATAATATACATAACCAGTGAGTTTAAGAACTGTATTTTGATGTGCACTCTGAAAAATTCTCCTTGTGTTTTTAAAAGGTAAGTACAGAATTACAGAATGGTGGGGATTTGAAGGGACATCTGGAAATCATCTACTCCTATCCCCCTCATAATGCAGGTATGCCTAGATCATTTGCAGAGGAATGCATCTAGGCATGTTCCGACACTCTCCAGAGATAGAGACTCCACAGCCTCTCTGGGCAGCCAATTCCAGTGCTCATTTGCCCTCAGTTATGAATTTTTCCTCATGCCAAGGCAGAACTTCCTGTGTTCTAGTTTGTATCCAATGCCCCTTGTCCTATCACTGCACACAAGTTAAAAGAAACTGGTCTCATCCTCGATTAGATTACCCTCTTAGCCTTCTCTTCTCCAGGCTAAACAGCCCCAGGCTTCTCAGCCTTTCCTCCTAAGAGAGGTGTCCTATTCTCTTAACCATCATTGTAGCCTTATGTTGGATTCTCTCCAGTAGTTCCCTGTCTCTCTTGAACTGGGAAGCCCAGAACTAGTTACAAACCTCCAAGTGCAACCTCACCAGGGTGGAGTAGAGGGGGAGGAGAACCTCCCTTGACCTGCTGGCCACACTCTTCTTAATTCACCACAGTGGACTATTTGCCTGGCACATGATGAACTTGTCCACCAGCATCCCAGCTCATTCTCTGCAGAGCTGTTTTCCCGTGGGCCAAACTTTAACCTGCACCGGTGTAGGAGCTTATTCCTTCCCAGGTGCAGGACTTTACATTTGTCCTTGTTGAAATTCATGAGGTTTACCTCTGCTCAACTCTCCAGCCTGTTCATGCCTTGCTGAACTGCAGCACAGCCTTCTGGTGTGTCAACCACTTCTCCCAGTTTTGTACCATCAGCAAACTTGCTGAGAGTACACTCTGACCCTTATTCCAGGTCATTGATGAAGATATTAAACAAGTATATCATGAATGAAATTGTAGACAACAAATCATGTTAGGCCTTCAACAAAAACCAAAGAAAACCCCACAACAAACAAACTATGCCCCCATAAAAAACCACATCCAAACAACGAAAAACCAGCTACCTGTCACTCAGTTATATTTATTTAAGAAACCAAACCAAACCAAACAAAACCCTATCTTAGTGCATATTCTTTATAACATGCACACTGATCTCCCTCTATGATCAGGTGACCCACCTGGTGGATGTGGGGAGGCCTGTGGATGTAGTCTACCTGGAACTCTGCAAGGCCTTTGACACCGTCCCCCACAGCAAACTCCTGGCCAAGCTATCAGCCCATGGCTTGGACAGGAGCACACTGCATTGGGTTAGGAACTGGCTGAAGGGCTGAGCCCAGAGAGTGGTGGTGAACGGTGCCACATCCAGCTGGCGGCCTGTCACTAGTGGTGTGCCCCAGGGATCAGTGCTGGTCCCCATGCTCTTTAACATCTTTATTGATGATCTGAATGAGGGCATCGAGTCCATCATCAGCAAATTTGTGGACAACACCAAGCTGGGGGCAGGTGGTGATCTGCTGGAGAGTAGAGGGGCTTTGCAGAGGGACTGCGACAGGCTGGACAGATGGGCAGAATCAAATGGCATGAGATTTAACACATCCAAGTGTCAGGTTCTGCACATTGGCCACAACAACCCCATGCAGTGCTACAGGCTGGAGGCGGAGTGGCTGGAGAGCGGCCAGGCAGAAAGGACTTGGGGGTACTGGTTGATGGTAGGCTGAACATGAGCCTGCAGTGTGCCCAGGAAGCCAGGAGGGCCAATGGCATCCTGGCCTGCATCAGGAACAGTGTGGCCAGTAGGAGCAGGGAGGTCATTCTCCCCTTGTACGCTGCACTGGTTAGGCCACACCTAGAGTACTGTGTCCAGTTCCGGGCCCCTCAGTTTAGGAAGGATGTTGACTTGCTGGAATGTGTCCAGAGGAGGGCAACGAAGTTGGTGAGGGGTTTGGATCACAAGCCCTATGAGGAAAGACCGAGGGAGCTAGGGTTGTTTAGCCTGGAGAAGAGGAGACTCAGGGGTGACCTTATTGCTCTCTATAACTACCTGAAGGGAGGTTGTAGACAGGTGGGGCTGGTCTCTTCTCCCAGGCAACCAGCCCCAGAACGAGAGGACACAGTCTCAAGCTGCGCCAGGGGAGTTTTAGACTGGATGTTAGGAAGAAGTTCTACACAGAGAGAGTGATTGTCCATTGGAATGGTCTGCCCTGGGAGGTGGTGGAGTCACCATCATTGGAGGTGTTTAGGAGACTTGATAGGGTGCTTGTTTGCATGGTTTAGTTGATTAGGTGGTGTTGGATTAGTTGATAGGTTGGACGTGATGATCTTGAAGGTCTCTTCCAATCTGGTCTATTCTATTCTATTCTATTCTATTCTATTCTATTCTATTCTATTCTATTCTATTCTATTCTATTCTATTCTACTCTACTCTACTCTACTCTACTCTACTCTACTCTATTCTATTCCTGCTTAAGATGTTTTGTGAAGGACTGATGGTTTTATAGGAAAATTCTCAAACATAGATATTAAAGTATGCTCTGACCAGAATGCTACAAGGATAACGTCTCTAGGGAAAGGTAAGATCTTTTATTAAAACGGCTGATATACCAGGGAAAAGTAGATAGCTTTTGGACTTGCAGGTCTTTCATAAAAGACCTGTGTGTCAAATCCTTTATCTACATGTTCTCCAGTTGGTTGAAGAGATTATAACTCCCTTTAAATTTTGCCTCTTATGCTTTGTTGCTATCCTGGTCCAACACCACTACTTCTAAAAGACTTCCCAGATGCATTTTAATAACATTTTGAACAAAAGACTGATTTTTTTTCCACATTACTCCTATAATATACAGAAAGCACCTGCCTCCCTGTATTTGCTTCTAGGAGCAGCAGCTACCCCACTTGTTTCCCATCCGATTAATGCTTCAGACTAGTGATTAGTTTGTAAACGCTTTGGGTTTTCTGACTTAATTTCCCTTTAGTTCCCAGCTTTTTCTCCCCCATCATCAGGGTGACAGCAGATGTCCTGAATCCTTCTCTCATTTCTAAGCTTTTCTCATAGCTTGTATTGCGGCAAATTTATCTGCTGGCCATATGGTTATGTATAGAAAGGAATTAGTTTGTAAACATTACAAATTATTATAATTTTTGTGCACATTCAATAAAGCTCAAATTTTAAGTTCTAGAAACTTGAAATGCAGTGTGGTAGACTCATAGAGGGGTTTAGAGGATTTTTACAGAATTTTTCTCCTACCTGACATTCTTAAAATATTTGACTCACTAAGGTCAGCATAGAAATAAGTGAATTGAAAAATTCATTTATTCGGATCTGTCAGAGCTTGAGGAGGTTTCTATTTTAAGACCATATTTGCTTTAAATTAGAAATCACATGTCTAGATTTAATGCTTCTAAGAAACACACATATTGATATTCTGATTTTCTCATAATGTAGCTACCAGCTATTCTAAGATCAGAAACTAAGAGCATCTGAGAGTTAAGCTGTTCATAGAGCCAAAATAAAACATGAAATGTATTAATTTAGAAGGGAAATTTTGCCTTTGGCAGTGTCTTCTGGGCAGGACAAATTTAAGAAACAGAAACATACATACATATATATATATATACACACACTTACACACAGATCTCTTCTGATCAATACTTGTGGCTCCTTTTGCTATAACATAACTTCTCAACAACTTGTTTTCTGATCATGCTGAGAACTGAGCTGCTTTGAAAATAAACTATTGACTCAGATGATAAAAAAGATGTAGGGCTGGATCTAAAGGATGTCTAATGTCTAAAAATTTTTTTTTCAATGTAGGAATTTATGTCTACATCTGAAATCCATCAATCCCAACAATGTTCAACAATCATTCTTGCCTCATTAGATGGTCCTTCTAGTCTTTAACAGTATTATCAGTTCTCTGTTTTCCGTGTGGTCATTAGTGGTTTTACCACTGCAGACAGAAGTGTCCAGGCAATGATTTCTGTTGATGCCAGACCTTTTGAATGTAGAAAATCTCCACTATTCCTTTCAGTGATCAGATCAGATTGAACTTATACATTTCCTTGAAGTCTCTTGCAAATAGCTACCTTGTGTTCCATAAAGCCTAGTGGTTTACCAGTGCTCCCTTTAGCATTTGATCTCTCATATCTTTCCCTCACCTATTTCTCTAAGGAATGACTCAGCCTGTGACAGAAGCACAGTGACAGCCTGGACACCCTGTGACAACATGTGTCCAGCCTGTGACAGTCAGGACACTGATACAAAGCAGTACTTCCATGATTTTCCCTTAATTTTCATGTAATAAAAATTACTTCTTAAAAGTTGTGTTTGTTTTTTCCCAACTGCTCCTCCCCATTTTACTAATGGTAAATGATAATATCAGAAGCTAATGATATCTACAATTAAATGCCATATACACTCTGGCTGTTTTTCTGCTTCACTTGTGCTTTAAAGCACTTCTCATCTAGATTAATGCATTCAAAACCTCATTTCAAGTATTTTTACTATGCCTGGCTTCAGCTTTCTGCCATTAAAAAGGCGAATGTACACTTCATTTAAGGATTCAATATCCCTGTTAGACAGTAATTTATGTCAGCTTTTCCATTTAAATTCTAGAAGTTCTTGAGATTTAGTTGATTTATAAAAGCATTTGGAACTGGAACTCTTCCTCTGCCACCAAATATGGACTATTTTACCTGCTAAAACATAATAGTTAATAATAAGCTATTTTGGCCAGCTGCTCATGGCATTGTGTTTCCTTATTATTTAAAGGCAACTTTCTTTCCTCTCCATTTTAAAATTAGGTACTAAACTGCCTGATTGCTGATGATGGAGATATCTGCTTGGCCAGTTTGGCATGGGTCACAAAAATCAGAAGTGAAAGAACTGAGACAGCTACAGTGGTGGAATCAATATTTTTAGTGTTTATGTCAAAATTCCTTTTGCAGCTCTGGTGGATTGTGTCTTTGGTTTTCACCATGCCAGTTTGATAAAGTGAAACATTTTCTAAAAGCAGGAAAGACAAAATTCTCATGTGCCTAAACTGGAAGCTTTTAGTCTAGATTATATCAGCACTTGTATCCTGATTTTGAAGAATTAAGAGCAAGATGCAAATGGGTTTATAACTCAGCACTGGGAGTGGTTTCACCTCATGACCACTTGTGATTGAATGAAGTGGAGCAGTCATTGCACATGCAGGGCCAGAAGACACTGGCTTAGTAGTCATTCAATTCCGTTGGATTCTGGCTACTAGTTTGCAACATATGGTCTTGGAGAAGGAAGAGACTCCTTATTACTAGGCATAACCCTGTACATTAGTGAGCCATACTTAGAGCTCAGAAAATATTTTTGCCTCAGGAAGTCTGCCTTTGTTTGTTTGTTTGTTTCACCATTCCAAATAGACATTCTTCTTTTACTAAAAAGCTCTCAAGGACATACTTTACTACCTCTAATGGGCTTCCCTGTACCAAAGTATGGAGATGCTTGCTAGCAAGCAAATCATTAGGGTGGACACCCTGTATAAGAGCTGCAGTAAAATAAATCAGAACCAACCTGTATGGCAATGTGACTGTTTTAGGCTGTGCCTTTAAGAAAGGGACAGTTGCTGGAACACTCTGGCTCAATGTTTTGGTGAAATAATTGAAAACAAAGATATTCTAAATGAATTTCATTGGTAGATTGGTAGAACGCAACTTTAAGTATAATTTCTGTTTGAATTTCAGTTTGAATCTGTCTGTTCCAGTCTGTCTGTCTGTTTTCAGTCTCTCTCTGAGCAACAGCTGTGACCTTGAAGGCACTAACAGAGATAACAGATAAGAATAATTCTTGCATACGCTTTGAGCTAACAGAATTTCCTCCTTAATAATTACCTTTTCTCTGTCTCTAACCCTTTTTTGGGGAAAAGGGAGGTAGGGAAAGAGAGGGGGTACGGGGTGGGGAACCCTCCTGGCTGGAGGAGGGAATTTTGTTCTGTATTACGTTCTTTGCTGTATATTTCTGTATATATTGTAAATAATGTATATTGTGTATACATCCATCTGCATTTCATCCTGCTTGTAAATATAGCTTATATTAATTTCTGCTTCTCTGACTGAGTTAGCCGTGGTGTCTTTGTGTGTGTGTGTGAGAACTGAAATTTCTCTCACCACTACATAATTTATTGGCAACCAGCATGGGGCTTGTGGATAATTGCTGTCCAGAAGCAGGGCAAAATTTGCTTGATTTATTGTCTGCTCAAGTTGGAGTTGCAAAAATGAAAGTGTTTTGTATTTTAGAGCGTCTAATCTTTTCAATTTTTAGTGTCCTGATCTATAAGTATTTCCTAGGATTGATTTGTGATCGCTTAGGCAGATACTTAATGTATAAATTATATTTATGGTTTAAGTATAAGATTCAGCTTCTCTATGACTGGTGTCTGGGATTCTTTCGGCTTATGAGATATGGAAATCTAACGACAAGCACTCTTCCAATCGAGATAAAGGAGCTTAAGATTCCAGTAGGTGAAAGAGTAGTTTTAAGTGATGGCTGGGATCCAAAGGTGATTTGCTCACAGAAACAAAAAGGGGGATTTGTGGCAATCATAGCAATAAGTAGTGCGAGCAATCTGGTAATATGAGCTTAGACCTTGATATAGTGGTAGGCCCTGCTTAGCATAAGCGTAGAAGTAGCTAGCAGTTTAGCAAAATAGTGCTGTGCTAGCAGCATGTAACTAAAGCAAAGTACTGATAGCTATAAACACAGAGAGTTATCTTGGAATAACAGGATGCATATGTCGATCAACAACTTCATGTTATATTTGTAGTATAATCAATAATGTATAACAGTAGGATGTGTGGAAAATTGTGGGGAACCAGTGAAGCTATGCCAACTATGCTCTGTGAGTCTGTGTGTCTTTCTAAGCTGTAGAGGTTCCTTAATTAAACTGAACTTAGATCACATTGGTCGTCTACATTGATTCTGAACTCCATCGTCAACAACTGGCACCCAAACTCATGGACGGGACCCTTGGACTGCGATGCTGCTCAACCCAGCATAAGAGGTACACTCCAAGAAGGGATGGGAAGCAGGTGGAAGTGGCACTGCCCCAGTGCTGGAAAAATTAGCAGTGTACACTCAAAGAAGGAAGGGAGTCTCGCCAGGATCTGGTGAGCGGCCAGGGAGAAAATAGGGGTAGCACTCAGTAAAGAAGAAGAGGCTGTGCTTAAACTCCTCCAAAATATCCTTTCTATGAGAGGTATTTCTTATGATTCATGGACTTTGAAGGGCCTTTTAGCCTGGGCCCGGGATCAAGGTTTTATCCCCACAGTAAATGAAGCTTTTACTTGTGAAACCTGGTACAATATTGGTGTCTGGCTGTGGGATGAGGTGTCTAAGGGCTCAAAAAGGGCTTCTCGCTATAGCACCTTGTGGCAACTTATCACAGATACACTGAAATCCATGAAAGCAGAAAAGTCTGCTCTCACTTTAGCTGCTGCGGCATTTGTTGTAACCAAGATGAAAAAGGGAGATTTGGAGGGCTCTGCACCCTCTGCCCCCTCCCCCCCCACATTGTCTGCTGCTTGGTCAGCATCCTCGTCATATTTCCTATTTCAATTATGCACTATCCCCCTTCCTACATGAATCACGGCTCCTTTATTACTGTCCTTTTCCAAGAAAAGATCTCCTGCTGCTACGTCAGTAGAGACAGAAGCAAATTCTGATCTGACTGAAGAGACGCACACAAACAAAATGGAGGATGAAAAAGATAAACATTCACCACAAGAAGAAGCGATGACCACCATTTTGGCAAACACATTGTCCCCACAAAAGACCACTACTGCCATTCATCCTAAGCAGAGAAAAAGCCATAAAAAGGCAGTGAAACCTGTGGTTCAGCATATTTGATCCATCACATTGACATCTTCCTCTGATAATGACAGTGACTGTTTAGATTCTGGGAAGAGGAAACCGACATTAAGAAATCGAGCAGCGACGACTGTTTTGAAGCTCCTCTTAGAAAAAATGGAGCACTTGAGGCTCACGATTACAGCACTTTTATGACCAAACCCCTTCCACAAGCCCTGACAACAGCAGCCCCGACAACGGCAGCCTCGACAATGGCAGCCCTGACAGTGGCTCCGACTACGCTACCCTCTTTGCCCTTTAGATCCCAGACATTATCAGCAGACAATAACATTCTGATGGAGATTAAAATTGAATTCAGAGGGGACGAGAGTGTAAGGGATTGGGAGGGGGAAGAGGGGGATCTGATCTGCTGCACCGGTGGAGAGGTATTGTGAGAGATGAAGTAATAGATGGGGAATTTGTAGATTCTCCTGTGCATGCATTTCCTGTGGTATTACAAGATCAACAAAGAATGTGGCAATCTCTGGATTGGAAAATGTTAAAAGAAGCTAAACAAGCCATAATTACCTATGGGTTAAAGTCAGGATACACAACTACTGTAATTGATCATTTGTTTTCAGCACAACTGTTAACTCCATATGACATAAGTACGATGGTAAATACTCTGTTAATACCACATCAGCGACTACAATTTTTCAATAGACCAACTTGTTGGGCCAGGACCTTCTGCTAGCTCAGATCAGCAAACACAATTTCCTGATGAAGTTTTACAATGAAGTCAGACTTCAGTGATCAAAGTATGATAGGGAATTCAGGACAATAAATCTGGTCCTGCGTTTGTTTCTACTTGGCAAGGCCCCACAGAGCCATTGGGTTCCTTTGTCAATAGCTTACATACAGGATTAATCACTAACCTGGATTTGAATCACAATATGTAGGTAAAAATGCTGGATGTTCTGGCATTTGACCTGAGTATTTTACCAAGAGAGGTATGTACTGCACAAATCTGAGAAGCGACAGAAAGAATGACCCAAAACCAAAAGGCAGATGTAGCCACTGCTGTAGAATCAGCTGTGAAACCACTAATACAACACACAAAATAAGAAAAATCAATACTGGGACTTAGTACAGAGTTTGGGATGGCAACAAAAGTAAGCGAAATTGCTGCATCTTCCTTTACAATGTGGAGATTAGTTAAAAATTCTTTAAAGCAACTAGAAAAGGACCGTAATGCAGCTTCAGTAGTAATTAACAGCATTTGGCTAAGCCCGCCTGCACCCTTCGACCTGCAGTTACGCCTAACAACAACAGCAGCCCGCTACCCTCCCGCCTCCCCCTCCACTTCTGTGGCGGTGATGGCTTTGCTGAGCTGTCCAGCCAGGCCCCCCCCTTCTTCCCCCCTACTCTGTACCTACGGTGGCCTTGCTAGCCAGCCACCTCCCCCACACCTTCTCCTTTTGATAATACTCTAGTTTGTGATGTTGTGTTCTGATTTAAAGCAGCAGTACCAATTTTATTATTTCTGATTGTAATGTGTTTTAGAGATTTGTTATTTAGAGTTTTTGTTAAGTTTTACTAGTAAGCATAATGAATAGTAAGTATTTGGTATTTATAGGTATTTAGTATATAATGATTATGGTAAGGTAAAAGTATTAGTAATGAGTTCAAATTTTGAGTCTTTTTTCATGAGTTTAAATTTTAAGTTTTTCTTTTGGTTTGAACCTTCGTGGTTTTTATATTTTGTGTGTGCCTAGGCATTTCAAAGGAGCTTCATGTAATGTAGTTAAGGATTGTAGTAAATAGGTTTTAATTTTTAAAAATATTCTTTAGTTAATGTAACATCTTTTAATTTCCTTTTTAGACATTGATTTGATAATTTAATTTTAACATAGTTCTTTAAGTTTTTAGGGATTTTTGCTATTAGCATAAGTTAAGAGTTTGATATAGGTATATTATAGATTTTTTTTATCTTTTTTGTATTAATAATATCTTTAAGATAAGGCTTATATTAAGAAAAAAGAGGATGTATATTTTATAACTAAGGTTTTTAGTGATACCATCAAGAAATAGCTAACCCATGTCAACATCTGGAAACATCAATTTTGCAACAAAGTACTGCAATCATCTCAACAAACAACAGCGCAAGAATCAAGAATATGAAAAAACAGCTTTTCCCATGAAGTTGAAAATCATCAGACCTACCTAGCATCGATGACAATAATTGTTATGATAATCTGAGATCAAAAGCATCAACCAGAAGAGTGTACCAAAACCCATCTGAATTAGGATGGAATATTATGATTTAGAGAAAATGTTCACATGGATTTATATGTTAACTCACCAGTTTGTCAGAATTTTAAATAGTTAAAGGGAAAGTCAAAATTAATTACAACACAAAATACATTTTCATTGTAGATTATAAAAAAAAGGGGAGAATTTAGGTATGTCACACCAAAAAATGGTCAAAGCATATTATGTTCTCAAATTGTCATTTTATATGTGGTTTCAAATGTGATCTCACAAAATTTATAGAATATGTAAGAATTATGGAAGCTTTAGCTAGGAGAAACTTGAAAGAAGAACAAACAACATTAGGCCAAAGTTAGTATCAATAGGACTCAGTATCTTTCCTTAGCAAAAACAAAGCATCAAAAGATCAGTATTATTAAGATGAGTAAAAATGCATTATCATGTTATGTTCAATTTTATATTGGGCAAAGCAATGAATATTCAGGATGTAATTTTTAACGCACCAATGGAGCCTTTTCACTCTTGCTGTTTGCCTGCAAGTATTTTCTTTATCTGTGGAGCTAGAGCCTGGCCAGATCTACCTTTACAGATTAAGGAAAATCTTGCTAACATTAAACAATATATGATTATTGACCATCTTAGAAAAATAAAGGTGCAACATACCTTTAGAACAGAACGTAAAAGACAGTGCTGAAGATTGGGTTTGTATCTTAATCCTTGTGTGCAATGTGTTCAGGCCTAATCAAGTCGTCTTTGTTGGTGAGAGGAGTGAAATGTAAAAATTGGAACTGGTGGGATCTAAGTTCTTCTTTGGAAGATCACGCAGGTGGCAAGTGTATTGGGTTGAACTGAGCTGCAGTTAATTCTCCTCACAGCATCTTTCTAGTGCTGTGGTTTTTGCAGCAGTAGTTGATAACACAGCAGTGTTTTGGCTACTGCTGAATCCACCAACTGTGTCCTTTCAACATTTTCCTGCCCCAAGAGTACATTGAGGGGTGGGCAAAATCTTGGGAGGGGACACAAGTGAGCCAGCTGACTCAGACTGGCCAAAGAGGTATTCCATGCCATATGACGTGAGCCCAGGTATAAGAATGAAGTGAAAGAAGGAACTGTGGCGATTCATCCATGGTGTTTATCCTCCTAAGGAACCACCAAGCTTCTGGAGACTGACCATCGTCCTGCTGATGGGAAGTAGAGGCTTTTGAGAGGCTTTGCAGAGGGACCTCGACAGGCTGGACAGATGGGCAGAATCCAACGGCATGAGATTTAACACATCCAAGTGCCGGGTTCTGCACATTGGCCACAACAACCCCATGCAGTGCTACAGGCTGGGGTCAGAGTGGCTGGAGAGCGGCCAGGCAGAGAGGGACCTGGGGGTGCTGGTTGATTGTAGGTTGAACATGAGCCTGCAGTGTGCCCAGGCAGCCAAGAAGGCCAATGGCATCCTAGCCTGCATCAGAAACAGTGTGGCCAGCAGGAGCAGGGAGGTCATTCTGCCCCTGTACACTGCACTGGTTAGGCCGCACCTTGAGTACTGTGTCCAGTTCTGGGCCCCTCAGTTTAGGAAAGATGTTGTCTTACTGGAGCGTGTCCAGAGAAGGGCAACAAAGTTGGTGAGGGGTTTGGAAGACAAGCCCTATGAGGAGAGGCTGAGGGAGCTGGGGTTGCTTAGCCTGGCGAAGAGGAGACTGAGGGGTGACCTTATTGCTCTCTACAACTACCTGAAGGGAGGTTGTAGCCAGGCAGAGGTTGGTCTCTTCTCCCAGGCAGCCAGTACCAGAACAAGAGGACACAGTCTCAGGCTGCGCCAGGGGAGTTTTAGACTGGATGTTAGGAAGAAGTTCTATACAGAGAGAGTGATTGCCCACTGGAATCAGCTGCCTGTGGAAGTGGTGGAGTCACCTTCATTGGAGGTGTTCAAGAAGAGGCTTGATGGGGTGCTTGGTGCCAGGGTTTAGTTTTTCAGTTGTTTAGGTGGGTTGTATTGTACTCTATTGTACTGTATTGTACTGTATTGTACTGTATTGTACTGTATTGTATTTAGGTGGGTTGGATTGGTTGGACGTGATGATCTTGAAGGTCTCTTCCAACCTGTTGTATTGTATTGTATTGTATTGTATTGTATAGAGACTAACATCTCTCTCTCTGCTTTTTTTGCTTCCATGTGGTCTATTACTGTTTGCTTATTAGTGCAATTAAATTGCTCCTATCTTATTCCTGGCTTCTATTATATTTTCTTTCCCTTCTTCCCCTGTTCACTTAAGAGGGGGAGTGATAGAGTGGCTTTGGTGGGCATCTGGCTTTCAGGGCTGACCCTCTCCCCACCATGGTCAAAAATAATGACTCAGACAAACAGATTGCAGAAGTGGTGGAAAGTTTAAATAAGAAGCAGTGAATGTTTACAGAGAGCCAGAAGCAGAATGACAAAGAAAATCCCAAGGCATACCAGAAACATCCCATCCCCACCTGAGGGTACACCCAAGACCCCCAGGGCTCCTTCCCTCCCCCCCCCCACCTCCACCGCTAGGCTAGTCTCAGCTGGCCAGGTCTGAGACTACCCATACCCCCGGCCTTGGGCCTAGCTAGGCCCAAGGCCGGGAGAAACCTACCCCAAGTTACCAGGTGACAGCGAGGGAAGAAAGAGGAAGTGCCAGACCCCTGCTGAGATTTTATAGTGGCACAGGGAATTATGGTAGGAAATACCTGGTTTCCTGTGTCCACCCACTGGGCTGGACTTTTGGACACAGGAAGTGCACCTGGTATGAACACAGCAGAGGGCACCCAGCCCAAACTGCTACACAAAGGAGTGAGTTCAAAGTTGCAAGATGAGACTTTCTGTCTAAAGAAAAGAACTGTTCTGTTGTGTTCTGACCTTGTAAGATAAGTGGAATGGAATGTATGTGCTTGTTACTAGAAGGTTTGTTATCTTTGACCATGTATTATGCCAGTTCTGTTAGAATGTTCTAATTAACTCAACCTAAGCATTGTGTCTTGTATGGGTTACATCAGTCTGTTTTGTGCTATAGAACTTTTGCTTTTGCTGTATAGTTAGTTTTAACTTGTGTGGTGGTGAGGGAAAGTTCAGTTCTCCCCCACACACAAAGAAACCACGGCTAACTCAGTTGGAGAAGCAAAAAAATGGATAAGCTATATTTACAAGCAGGATGACATGCAGATGAATATATACACAATATACAGTATTTACAATATATGCAGAAATATACAGCAAAGAACGTAACACAGAACGTAACCTTTCCCTCCTCCACTGAGGAGGGGCACCCCAAAATACCCCCTTCTCTCCCTCCCTCCATTTTTTCCCAAAAAGGGTTAGAGAGAGAAAAGGTAATTATTAAGGAGGAAATCCTGTTAGCTCAAAGCATATGCAAGAATTAGTTTCTTATCTGGTTAGTTGAAGGTCAACTCCTGCCAGCACAGACAGAAGACAGCTGCTCAGAGAGACTGAAACAGACAGACTGAACTGACTGAGATTCAAACTGAACTAAAGCAAAAATTTAAAATTGCATTCTACCAATCTACCAATGAAATTTGTTTAGAATTATCTTTGTTTTCATTATGACACCAAAACATTCAGCCAGAGTGTTCCAGTAACTGTCCCTTTCTTAAAGGCATAGCCTAAAATGGTCACAACTTGCTAGCTTCTGCATATGCAAAGAATTTGACAATATAAGGTTGTATTTTATATGGGATGGGAACAACTCCCATGACCAGATTGCTCACAGAAACAAAAAGGGGGATTTGTGGCAATCATAGCAATAGGTAGTGTGAGCAATCTGGTAATATAAGCTTAGAGCTTGATATAATGGTAGGTCCTGCTTAGCATAAGCGTAGAAGTAGCTAGCAGTTTAGCAAAATAGTGCTGTGCTAGCAGCATGTAACTAAAGCAAAGTACTGGTAGCTATGAACACAGAGAGTTATCTTGGAATAACAGGATGCAAACGTCGATCAACACCTTCATGTTATATTAGTAGTTTAACCAATAATGTATAACAGTAGGACGTGTGGACAATTGTGGGGAACCAATGAAGCTATGCCAACTATGCTCTGTGAGTCTGTGTGTCTATATAAGTGGTAGAGGTTCCTTAATTAAACTGAACTTAGATCATAGTGGTCATCCGTATTGATTCTGAACTCTGTTGTCAACAAACCTGTACTTGTTCTTGCCACTCTTTAAATGTTTCATTTTCATCTCTATGCACCTGTAGCTACCTAGAGACTAATGAAGTGACAGAGATAAAACATCAGTAAAATGCAAATGGAATAAACAAACTTTTTGAACAGGTCAAGAAGTGTCTTCTGAAGCACCATTTTGAGAAGATCTGCTCCTCAAGGCTCATAGCAATAGTCTAAAAAAAAAATCTTGAAGTTTGCATTGTAATCAGGCAGAGAAAAATGGATGAAAGTTGCAATTTTATACATATTGATGACATTGAGAAAAGCTGATAGCATGAGATGTATATGGCATAATCTTTCTTGGGCATGCTGTAATTGTCTAACACTAATAAAGCTGAGATATTATTCTTGGCCATCAGAACACCTCCCAGTTATGGGCCAGACAGTTCTGAGCTTCATGGTATTGGACTCTTAGTTTTCTCAGGCTGTGCAGCAACTTTGGGAACACTTAATTTTCACATTTGAGATCTAAATGTGTCTCAGCCTTAGAATAGAACTTATTTCTGTGCTTGCCTTACATCTTCACAGTGACTTCTTAAGTGATTGTCTGTAAAATGCTTTCCCCTGTAAATAGCTGCCTGAGCAGGAAACAGCCCAATATTATTACAGGGCTTTGTTGGCTTGTGGGGATTTGTTTGTTTGTTTGCTTTTTTCTGAGGGACTTTTTTCTAAACCATGAAGTTTTTTATTAAATGGTAGGCATGGAGCAGGCCAGACCTCTATAGTTTGTCTTCATAATAGTGATGCCAGTACCATGTTAGTCTTGGGGAACCTTGACATATTTTAGAGCTTAATTGGAGAATGATGAATGCTTTGGCCTGGAAGAGACCCTAAAACTCATCTAGTTCCAATCTCCATGCCATGGGCAGGGACACTTTCCACTAGATCAGCTTGCTCAACACATCATTCAACCTGCTCCAGTCCCTTCCACGGAGGGGCATCCACAACTTCTCTGGGCAACCTACTCCAGTGTCTCGCTACCCTCACAGTCTAGTATCTGCACTGCAAGGGCTCCACTTATCTATGCAAACTAAAACCTTGCTGCTGGGAAATTTTCTCATCATTATTGACCTCACCTAGGTTTCTTGCTAGAGACTTGCACTCTGAATGGATTTTTTTGCATAAGTGCCATACTGTTATAGTTTATGATCAAGTTTATAAGCCAGAAATATGATAAAAGATTAATATTATTTATTAGATATTAAAAAATATTTTTCTGAGCTAATTTGATCAGGTTCATCTGCCCAGTTGATGATAGGTTGATTACATATGATAGGATGCTAATAAACAGTAGAATAACAGTCTAGGAAAATCAGAAACTTGGAATACAAAGGAACAAACTGGAAACTCTTAAAATGCGAAAACAAACAGCAGTGCTGACTCAGGTCATGAGATGGACTCCCTCAGCTTTACAATGGAGTTAAGCGACAAATAAACAGGCTACAAACTTTAGAAATAACCAGGTAAATTAGCGCAAGTTACTCACGAACCACTGGGCTGCTAATCGTCAAAACTTTAGCTGGATGAAGCAATACCTGGGAGTTGTAATTTGTAATCCAAAAGGCAGGGATAATCCAAAAGGTAAATCCTGAATTAGAGGAAGTGAGAGAGAGAGCACTCTGCTATAGCTGAAGTCTGTGACTTAAACACATTGCTTCTAGAACAAAAGAAGCTAATCAACCTGAAGACAGGAGAACAATGTAGATGCTTGTCAGCACCTCAAATCCCATTAACAAACAGGCTGTGGCCTTTCAAATCATTCCCTATAATTTCCCTTTTTGAAAACTGAACGGCCCAATGGCAGATTACCTATTCAAATCTGGTGAATCAGTTCAAAATGCTGTATGGCGGGCAACTGCACGCGTCAGAGGCTAGCTGAAATATGAGGCATGCGATTCAGCTTTCACCCCATTCAGGTGGCTTCAATGGCTCCTGCCTATTGGCTCCTCAACCTCAAACCTGGACCCTGCAAAGGGGAGGGAGGAGAGAGGGCAGTGGCCAAGCAGGTTTAGCTGGTTTGTTAATGCCTCTTCCAGGACACATGCTACCTGCTACACATCTTTTGTAGTGGAGAGTTAATCATGTGAATGCCTACTATTTTTCAAATACAGTTCATGCACTGACTCTTGATTCTGCTTTGAATTCATCGTTAGTATTATTTGCCTTCTCATGGCTTGTAACAGTCTTATGGAGTACAAAAAATGGCTCTTCTTTCCTTAAATGCAGTATTGCACCACAACATATTGTTGAGGGTGAGAGCTGCAGCACAGCTTATATTGCTTTCCTTGATATTCTTGGCTTATCTACCTCTTGCTTTCTTGGGTGCCAAACCACTGTTGAGCTTCAGTATGAGTGTCATTCAGCAAGGTCCCTTAAGTAATAAACTTCTATCATTAAACTTGCTAGATTGCATAGGACTCTGTCAATATTTTCTATGGATTCCTTCCTCATGAAATTATGAAAAACACCTTTTCCATAACTGACATTTTAGAGGGAATTAGAGAGCTATCCGATTTAGTAATGATGACACTATATGATTTCTTGGGTTTGGGGTTTTATTTCAGTTACATAACTGAGAGACCTTATGATTCCTTCAACCTTCAGGCTTTTGGGTTACAGATCACTTTTTTTTTTTTCTCTTCTGCATTGCATTTTAGATTAGGCCATATGGAATAGGTCTGATAAGCTAAAACCTGTCTTTTCATCCACTCATTACCTACACTGAAAGAAAATTTGTGCCTAAGGAAGGAGTAGTAAGGAAGTCAAACTTTGCTCACAGAAGCAATAGTGGGAGAGGCCAAAAGGCTGAACAGTGAAGAAGAATCAGATGACCCTTATACATGAAACAGCTGGGTTTGGGAACTTAAAAAGTAGATGAGAAATGGTCATGCTAAATAATTTATTCAAATGACTGCTTTCATACTGTCTGAAAAAATTATTATTATTAATAATAATAATAATTCCCATTTACCTTTTCAGGAAAACTCTTTGAAAGGATCCCAATAATGTGAATTAATGTAATATATTTTACAAATAATTGTTCATGAATGCTATAAGTAAATGCTTAACATATGCTCCTGTGGTTACCTTCTGGAGTTTTATTTTCCTCCTTTGTTAAAATAAGAGGATTTTGCATGAATCTAATTAAATGACAAAGATGAAAACTGAAGTAAACAAGAAAAGAATTAGGTCCTACATTCATGTATTTTGACTGCTTAAGATTAACTGTTCATGGAAAGTAATCCCAAAAGAATCTCAGAGAAGTTCTACTTGAAATTAGATTTCAGATTCAAATTAATTCTGACAATGCACTATTTCTTCAGCTCTCCTTCTAGAAACTAAGTGATAGTGACATTTATATTAAGGTTACCTTGAGCTTCTCATTAAAATCTCTTGTATCTTAGCTATCAGTTTATACTTTTGGAAAATCTTACCACTCATAAAATATCCCACCTTTTATCCCTTACTCAAGTTATTCTTTCTCCTCCCTGAGACTCCTTTTTTTTTTTTAATAAAAACAAATCAGTTGTTTTAGAGTGTAAAGTACAGAATACTGTGGGCAGATTTGACATATTTTAATTTTTTTTTTTTATTTTATTAGGTTAGGACTTTGGAAACTAATGGTGAATCGTGGCAAATTCAGAACAGTAGCATAATGGACCATACTCGTGAGAGGACAAAATATTTAAAGCTACTGTAATGACAAAAACTTCCCTCCACTTTGCAAAGAAGGTGTTTGATAATATTACCAAAGGTGAAAAGTCAGTATACATCTTATGGAAGATCTGCCTATCTCTCATTCTCCCTATTGGTGTGGGTGGTGGTGTGTTTTTGGCTTTTTTTTAATGTACATTAGATGTCTGGGATTCCCAGTTCTAAAGAACTTGAGTTTTGCACAACCACTTTTATACACAAATTGTTTAGAAAAGTAAGTATTTCCTTCATGTCAACTAACATTTAAAGAGGCTGGAAGAGTAGCATACAAATAAACACCTATTTATTTTCAAATTAATACGAAGTCCTTCTTCTCAGCAATGCTAATTATATATGCTGCAGTATAAGTCATATATTTCTATTATTTTTAAGAAGCTTTTCTGAAACATCACTGAAACTGGTATAATGTTCTTTCTATTATGTCTAAAATATTTTGTTTCTTAATTGTATTGTGCAAGACTAAAAAAAGGGAGTAGGATGAGAGAAAAAGATCTTACTAATCTTACTGTATCTTTCAGATTTAGTGACTTACATAATTAAACTACACTTATTTTTCTTGGTCATTCATTTCTTCATCTACTTTGTATGGTGATCCATCATGTTCCATTGATCTTTATGTGCCATGAACCACAGACTGAAAGCAACAGCTTCATCACATATGAGCAAATGCTCCCTGCTTGTTCTGCAGGGATGAGACGTATTCAAATGCTGTTAGCTGATCCTTGGTACACAACATCTGGCTATCATAGTAAGGGAGAGTACTAATGGGAGGCTTGGACATTGGGTAATACATTACTCAGTAGTCTGATGTAATTTTTCCATTAAAGATGCACATGGAACAGATAAAGTGCATAGACTATAGCTTTTGCTCTGTGAGGGAAGCAAAAACATATAGTGGCAAAATCACTTGATAATTATAGTTGAGTCACTATATGTTGACTTCTCAGGGTGAGAGAGGGATGACGATAAAGGTAATTGTTTGCAATGCCCATCCATGTTCCACCATGGGCATGTTTCAAGAATTATGACCTCTGCATTTCTGTGCCCATTTTCTGGTTTTGTGGCTGTTTTAGGCCAATGCCTAGGAAATTTTCTGCAGACCTTGAGTGGAATATGGTAGAATGTAAATAAATTACCATTGGATACAAAAGAAAAAAGAATAATAAGGTCTAAATAATACCATTGGTCTGATAACTAACATAAAGTTAACTGCATAAACTAGCTTTTTCTCTTTCTCATCTTACCTGCTCTAGCAGATACTAGCTGGCTGCTTCTGCTGTCTTGCTGACCTTGGCTTTGTTTCTTTGTTGTGGCTAAGTACGAGCAAGCTACTATCTGTTTTTCTCCTCTTTTTGTTTCCCTTGTCCTGGGGTGGGGAGGGTGGGGGCACAGAGGAAGAAGCTATTGGTAGCCCCCTGGTTTTGTCCAGGGGGGTTCTTGTATAGTTTATAAATTGCAAATTCATGTAAATATTATATATTTTATATATATTCATTGAGTTTCATATTTCTAGATTGTAGTTTAATTTGTAAATATACCTTCATTTGCTTCCATACCCCTGAGGTAGTCTGGGGGTATTTTTTCCAAAACTAGTTGGGGGGTAATTTCAATCCACCACAGTTTTACAGAATTACTTAAGAATTAGTAATGTGTGCAAGGTAGTGGTGCTGGGACACTGAAGTGCTGGAGATACACAAAGGAGGGTATTTTGATTCACTCTTCTGCAACAGACTGAATAGATGAGAGAATTGTTTCACATGATTGAGCAGCAATCTCTCTCGGGAACTGCATTGGGACCAGCAGCCTCGGAGGGCACCTTACTCTACTTTCCTTTTCAGGCTACGGCAGCGGCATAACCCCAGCAATCCCTGGGCAGTCAGTGAGGACTGACACAGCCACCTTCTCATGTGCCTGCCTGCTCGTGACCGTTATGTCACCAGCAGCATATTCAAAAACTCAGCAGGGGCTTGCACAGGCTGGCATTGAGCAGCAAGTTCTGTTGGGAACCACACTGTGACCAGGAGCCTTGGAGGGCACCTTACTCTACTCTTCTTTTCAGGCTACAGGAGCGGCAGGACCCTGGTGATCCCCAGGCAGTCAGTGAGGACTGGCATAGCTGCTTTGAGAATCAAACCTGTGCTCTCATTTGGCTGCTGCCAGCCGCACGCGCTGCCGCACTTTTATTTTTGTCCAGTAGGTCACGTGGGCAGGGATAGGGATGGTTGTTACAGCAAAGTTGCCTTCAAAAGATCAGTGTTGACCCAGACTGGAGTGGAACATAAGCATGTAGGTGTCCAGGTATCTGGCTGCAGAGAGTGCTGGAGCCTGGCACTTGAGATGCAGGGTAGTGGGGACAACTCCTGAATTAGGTGTGAGCAGATCGACTATCTGCTCAACCTGGTGGCCAAACTGAAGGATGAGGTTGCTAGACTTAGAGCAGTAAGGGAATGTAGAAGGGAGATGAACTTGAGTAACTGGGCTCTGCAGGCTCCCCTAGCAGAGGCTGGTTACCCAAAAAGCAGCAGGGAATGGATACAGGTTGCTCTTAAAAGACATAAAATGAAACCTCCTTGCCTCCCCTCACCTTTCCCATTGCCCTTGGAAAACAAGTATGGGGCACTGGAGGTTGAAGGTGAGGTGATTCTGATGCCGGAAGACACATCATCTGAGGTTTTCCCTAAGGCTAAACAGCCTAAAGCTAAACAACCTAAGGCAAAACAGCTTAAGGTAAAACAGTGTTCCCCCAGCATCAGGACTTGTTCCCTCAAAAAAAGAGGAGGGTAATTGTTATTGGTGATTCCCTCATAAGGGGAACAGAGGGCCCCATATGTCAGCCAGATCCTTCTCACAGGGAAGTTTGCTGCCTCCTGAGAGCCCAGGTTAGGGATGTTACCAGAAGGCTGCCTAGTCTGGTGCAGCCCTCTGGTTACTATCCCTTACTAGTTATGCAGTTAGGGAATGATGATGTTGCAACCAGAACTCCCAGGGCTATAAAATATTACTTCAAGGCCCGGGAAGAACTGGTTGAAGGGTCAGGGGCATAAATAACTTTCTCGTCAATACCCCTAGCTGCAGAAGGGAATACCAGAAGGAACAGGTCAGCACCTACAATCAGCAAGTGGCTTAGAGGCTGGTGCTACCAAAAGAATTTGGAGTTTTTTGATCTAGGGGAACTTTCTATTGCAGCAGGTCATCTGGCAACAGATGGATTACATCTGTCACAGAGGAGGGGAAAGATCACAGTGTATGAGAATGGCCTATCCCTCAAAGGGAAAAACATTCTAGAAAGGGAGTTGGCAGTTCTCATTGACAGGCCTTTAAACTAGATTCAATGGGGGAAGGGGCTGAAACCACTCACCCCAGGCAGGAGTCTGAGGGTGATAAGCTGGAGGCAGGGGTGAAACCAGCAGCCCAGCTGCAGTGCATGCACACTAATGAACGAAGTATGGGCACCAAACAACAGGAGCTGGAAGCCTTGTTACAGCAGGAAAGTTATGAGGTAGTTGCCATCAGAGAGATGTGGTAGGATGACTCACATGACTGGAGCACTGCAATTGACGGCTACACGCTCTTCAGGAGAGACAGGCAAGGGAGAGGGGTGGAGGGGTGGCCCTGTACATCAGGGAGGCACTAGATGCCATTGAGGTAGAGATCAGGGATGATTGGGTTGAGTGCGTGTGGGTGACAATTAGACGGAAGATCAGCAGGGCAGACATCCTGGTTGGAGTCTGTTATAGACCACCCAACCAGGATGAAGTAGTTGATGAATCATTCTATGGGCAGCTATAGATTGTCTCAAGCTCAGTATCACAGTATCACAGTATCACCAAGGTTGGAAGAGACCTCAAAGATCATCGAGTCCAACCTGTCACCACAGACCCCATGACTAGACCATGGCACCAAGTGCCATGTCCAGTCCCCTCTTGGACACCTCCAGGGACGGCGACTCCACCACCTCCCTGGGCAGCCCATTCCAATGGCGAATGACTCTCTCGGTGAAGAACTTTCTCCTCACCTCAAGCCTAAACTTCCCCTGGTGCAGCTTGAGACTGTGTCCCCTTGTTCTGGTGCTGGTTGCTAGAGAGAAGAGGCCAACCCCTTCCTGGCTACAACGACCTTTCAGGTAGTTGTAGAGAGCAATGAGGTCGCCCCTGAGCCTCCTCCTCTCCAGGCTAAACAACCCCAGCTCCCTCAGCCTCTCCTCATAGGGCTTGTGCTCAAGGCCTCTCACCAGCCTTGTTGCCCTTCTCTGGACACGTTCAAGTGTCTTGATGTCTTTCTTAAACTGAGGGGCCCAGAACTGGACACAGGACTCAAGGTGTGGCCTAACCAATGCAGAGTACAGGGGCACAATGACCTCCCTGCTCCTGCTGGCCACACTATTCCTAATGCAGGCCAGGATGCCATTGGCCTTCTTGGCCCCCTGGGCACACTGCTGGCTCTTGTTCAGGCAGCTGTCGATCAGCACCCCTAGGTCCCTCTCTGTTTGGGAGCTCTCCAGCCACTCCGCCCCCAGCCTGTAGCTCTGTGTGGGGTTGTTGTGGACAAAGCGCAGCACCCAGCACTTGGACTTGTTGAATGCCACACCATTGGACTCTGCCCATCCGTCCAGCCGGTTGAGGTCCCTCTGCAGGGCCCTTCCACCCTCTAACTGACCAACATCTGCTCCCAACTTGGTGTCATCTGCAAATTTGCTGATGACTGTCTCAATCCCCTCATCCAGATCGTCAATGAAGACATTGAAGAGGATGGGGCCCAGCACTGATCCCTGGGGGAAGCCACTGGTGACTGGCCTCCAGCTGGAGGTGGCACCATTGACCACCACTCTCTGGGCCCGGCCCTCCAGCCAGTTCCTAACCCATCACAGAGTGTTGCTGTCCAAGCCATGAGCTGACAGCTTAGCCAGGAGTTTGCTGTGGGGGACGGTGTCAAAGGCCTTGCTGAAGTCCAGGTAGACCACATCCACAGGCCTCCCCACATCCACCAGGTGGGTCACCTGATCATAGAAGGAGATCAGGTTGGAGAGGCAGGACCTGCCCTTCCTGAATCCATGTTGGCTGGACCTGAGCCCTTGGCCATCCTGCAGGTTCACAGTTATTGCCGCCAGGATAATCTGCTCCATCATTTTCCTTGGCACTGAGGTCAGGCTGACAGGTCTATAGTTTCCAGGCTCCTCCATCCGACCCTTCTTGTGGATGGGGACCACATTGGCCAGTTTCCAGTCTTCTGGGACTCACCGGTGAGCCAGGACTGGAGGAAAATGATGGAGAGCGGCTTGGCCAGCTCATCTGCCAGCTCTCTCAGCACCCTAGGATGGATCCCATCCGGCCCCATGGACTTGTGAGTGTCCAAGTGACTCAGCAGGTCCCGAACTAATTCCTCATGGATTTCTGGGGCATTGCACTGCTCCCTGACCCCATCACCCAGCTCAGGACGCCACTCGTCCTGAACTCCTCCTGCCTTGCTGTTAAAAATTGAGGCAAAGAAGGTGTTCAGGATCTCAGCCTTTTCCTCGTCTTTAGTCACTGTGTTGCCTTCCAGGTCCAATAAGGAGTGGAGGTTCTTCTTGCCCTTCTTTTTAGCATTAACATATTTGTAAAAATGCTTTTTATTTTCCTTCACAGAGGTGGCCAGCCTGAATTCCAACTGGGCCTTTGCCTCTCTAATTTTTTCCCTACATAATCTAACAACTTCCTTAAACATACCTCGAGCAGCCTTCCCCTCCTTCCAGAGGTGATACAGCCTCTTTTTTTCCCTTAGTTCCTCCAGGAGCTGCTTGCTCATCCAGTCTGGTCGCCTTCCCCGCTGGCTCATCTTTCGGACAGATGGGAACTGCCAGTTCCTGTGCCTTCAAGAGCTCCTATTTAAAGTAGGTCCAACCATCCTGGACCCCTCGGTTCTTGAGAGCTGATACCCAGGGAACTTTGCAAATAATTTTTTTAAACAGGCTGAAGTTCGCCCTCCGGAAGTCCAAGGTGAAGGTTCTTTTGGTGCTCCTCCCTATCTCCCTGCATATTGAAAACTTCACCATCTCATGGTCGCTGCACCCCAGGCAGCTTCCCACAGTCACGTCTCCCACCAGCCCTTCTCTATTGGAGAACAGCAGGTCAAGCAGAGCTTGACCCCAGTAGGCTCACTCAACAGCTGCATCAGGAAGTTGTCCTCCATGTGGTCTAGGAACCTTCTGGACTGCCTCCTCTCTGCTGAGTTAAGTTCCCCCCAGACCTTGTTCACATGGGCAACTTCAACCTGCCTGATATCTGCTGGGAACTCAACACAGAAGAGAGGAGGCAGTCCTTAGTCCACAGCAACCCCATGCAGTGCTACAGGCTGGGGTCAGAGTGGCTGGAGAGCAGCCAGGCAGAAAGGGACCTGGGGGTACTGTTTGACAGTAGGCTGAACATGAGCCTGCAGTTTGCCCAGGCAGCCAAGAGGGCCAATGGCATCCTGGCCTGCATCAGGAACGGTGTGGCCAGCAGGAGCAGGGAGGTCATTCTGCCCCTGTACACTGCACTGGTTAGGCCACACCTTGAGTCTGTGTCCACTTCTGGGCCCCTCAGTTTAGGAAAGATGTTGACTTGATGGAACATGTCCAGAGAAGGGCAACAAAGTTGGTGAGGGGTTTGGAACACAAGCCCTAAGAAGGGAGGCTGAGGGAGCTGGGGTTGATTAGCCTGGAGAAGAGGAGGCTCAGGGCAGACCTTATTGCTCTCTACAATTACATGGAGGGAGGTTGTAGACAGGCGGGGGCTGGTCTCTTCTCCCAGGCAGCCAGCACCAGAACAAGACGACACAGTCTCAAGATGTGCCAGGGGAGGTTTAGACTGGATGTTAGGAAGAAATTCTTCATAGAGAGAGTGATTGCCCATTGGAATGTGCTGCCCGGAGTGGTGGTGGAGTCGCCGTCACTGGGGGTGTTTAGGAGGAGACTTGATAGGGTGCTTGTTTCCATGGTTTAGTTGATTAGGTTGTGTTGGATGATGGGTTGGACGCGATGATCTTGAAGGTCTCTTCCAACCTGGTTTATTCTATTCTGTCAGCAACAGAGAATGGAATAAATACGAATGACCAATGTGATACAGTATTGTTTGCTTATTAAGGGAACTTCTACAGCTTATATAGACTCAGAGAGCATCGTTGGCATAGCTTCATTGGTTCCTCATGAGTGACTGCACATCGTACTATTATAGACTATTGGTCAAACAACTAATAACATGCAAGGTTGTTGATCCAGGTGTGTGTCCTGATATTCCCAGATAACTCTGTGTTTATAGCTACCAGTACCGTGCTTCAGTTACATGCTGCAGGCACAGCACTGTTTTGCTAAACTGGTAGCTACTTCTGCACTTATGCTGAGCATGGCCTACCACCATGTCAGGCTCCAAGCTTATACTGCCAGATTGCTCACACCACTTATTGCTACCATTGCCACAAATCTCCCTTTTTGTTTTTGTGAATAATCTGGTCATGGGAGTTGTTCCCATCCCACACAAGATACTACTTGCCTACACAGAAGCAAGGAAGTTGAAACTAAGCTGTATAGCAAAAGCAAAAGCTCTGCAGCACAGCATGTCTAACAGACTGATGTAACCCATACAAGGCACGATGCTTAAGTTGAGCTAATTAGAACCTTCTAACAGACCTGGCATAATACATGGTCAAAGATGATAAACCTTGTAAAGAAGAACTTAGATCTTACTAGTTCAAATCTTTACATTTCACTCCTGTTATTGACAGAGAAGACTTGATTATGCCTGAACACATTGCACAGAGAGATTAAGACACAAATCCAGTCCTCAGCACTGTCTTTTACAATCTGCTTTAAGGGTATGTTGCATCTTTATTTTTCTAGGATGGTCAATAATCATAAATTGTTTCATGTTAGCAAGATTTTTCTTAATCTGTAAAGGTAGATCTGGCCAGGCTCTAGCTTCACAGACAGAAAATACTTGCAGGCAAACAGCAAGAGGAAAACAGCTTCATTGCTTTGCCCAATATAAAGTTGCACATAATAATGCATTTTTACTCATCCTAATGATACTGATCTTTTGGTGCTTTGTTTTTGCTAAGGAAAGTGTAGTCAATATGCCAAGCTTCACCATACTTGTACTTGGACCATCTGTCACCATACCATAAGGGCTTAAGTCTCTTTGCCTGCTTAATAGCAGCACAAATGTCACAATCATGGATGACTTGTGTGATAGCATCCATGGAAATGTCTATGGATCTGTCACGTGCCCATTGGTAGGTTGCATCTCTGCCTTGATGTCCTGACGAATCGTGAGCCCAGCGAGCTAAGAATATCTCACCCCGGTGTTTCCAGTCGAGATCAAGATCAGAGTCCATGTCTACTTGAGAAACTCTTGCAGCTAGATCTGCTTGATGGTTGTGTTGCTGTTCCTCAGTAGCTTTGCTCTTAGGGATGTGAGCATCAATATGTCTCACCTTCACTGGAATTCTCTTGATTCGATCAGCAATATCCTGCCATAGGTCAGCTGCCCAAATAGGCTTTCCTTTTCTCTGCAAACCATTCCTTTTCCAGTCCTTTAGCCAAGCCCACAGAGCATTGGCTACCATCCATGAGTCGGTGTAGAGATAAAGCTTTGGCCATCTCTCACGTTCAGCTAAGTCGAGAGCTAGCTGGACAGCTTTTACCTCTGCAAATTGACTGGATTCTTCTCCATCCTTTGCCTCTCCAACTCGGTGTGTTGGACTCCACACTGCAGACTTCCACCTTCGCTTGTTCCCGACAAGACGACAGGAACCATCTGTGAACAAAGCATATTTCTTTTCATCATCAGAAAGGTCATTGTAAGGAGGAGCTTCCTCAGCACGAGTTACTCTCTCCTCTGGAGGTTTAGTACAGCTGGTACCTTCAGGCCAACTTGAGATCACCTCCAACAGACCAGGTCTTTCAAGATTTCCCATTCGAGCTCTCTGTGTTATCAGAGCCATCCATTTAGACCATGTGGAGTCTGTTGCATGATGTGGTGTGGAACCTTTGCCTTTGAACATCCAATTCAAAACTGGTAATCCCCAAGCTAAGAGAAGTTGTGATTCAGTTCCAATCACTTCAGAAGCTGCTTTTACTCCTTCATAGGCAGCTAGAATCTCTTTCTCTGTTGGAGTATAATTAGCCTCTGAACCTCTGTAACCTCGACTCCAAAAACCAAGAGGTCGCCCACGTGTCTCGCCTGGAGCTCTTTGCCACAAGCCCCAGGTTGGACCATTGTCACTTGCAGCCATGTACAAAATGTTCTTCATGTCTGGACCATCTCCAACAGGTCGCAGACCCATTGCTTGAACTACTTCTTCTTTTATCTGGTCAAAGGCTGCTTGTTCAGGTCCCCAGCGGAAACTGTTTCTCTTTCGAGTCACATCATACAGAGGTTTCACAATCTGACTGTATCCAGGAATGTGCAGTCTCCAAAATCCCACTATCCCCATGAAACGTAGAGTTTCTTGCTTGTTCATGGGATTTGCCATGGTAGAGACTCTATTTACCACATCCACTGGAATGTGTCGGCATCCATCCTGCCACCACACTCCCAGAAACTGGATCTCTCTGGTAGGTCCTTTCACCTTGTCTCGCTTGATGGCGAAACCTGCACTCAGAAGAATGTCAATGACTTTGTTACCTTTCTCGAAGACTTCCTCAGCAGTTTTACCCCAGACAATGATATCATCGATGAACTGGATGTGTTCTGGAGCACCACCTTTCTCCAGATTATCGTAGATCACCGCAAGACAGATGCTGGAGCTGTGGATCCAGCCCACTGGCAATCTGTTGAAAGTGTACTGGATTCCTGTCCAGGTGAAAGCAAACTGAGGCCTGCATTCCTCTGCTATGGGAATAGAGAAAAATGCATTAGCAATGTCTATGGTAGCATACCATTTGGCCTCTTTGGATTCCAGCTCATATTGGAGTTCCATCATGTCTGGTACTGCTGCACTCATAGGTGGAGTTACTTCAGTCAGAGCTCGGTAGTTGACTGTCAGACGCCAGTCTCCATTCTGCTTTTGCACAGGCCACACTGGACTGTTGAAAGGCGAATGAGTTTTGCTGATGACTTTCTGACTCTGCAACTCACGAATCAGATTCTGAATGGGCAACAAAGAGTCACGGTTGGTTCTGTATTGCCTGTGATGCACAGTCTGAGAAGCAACTGGCAATTCAATGTCCTGAATCTTGTGTTGTCCCATGACTGCAGATTCATCAGAAAGCTCAGGTCTAACAGACAGCTTCAATTTTTGTCCATCAATTTCTACAGATGCTACTCCAACAGGCCATTTGTAACCTCTAGGGTCTTTGGAACGCCCTTCTCTCAGAAAATCAATTCCCAAAATACAAGGTGCGTCAGGTCCAGTCACAACTGTATGCTTCCTCCACTGTTTACCAGTTAAACTTATATCAACCTCCACCTTGGTTAACTCTTGAGATCCACCAGTGACTCCCAGAATAGTTATAGCCTCTGACCCCTGAAAATTTGATGACATTATGGTGCACTGAGCCCCTGTGTCATCCAAGGTCCTGTACTTCTGCAATTGTGAAGTGCCAGACCACTGGATGTACACATCCCAATAGATTCTGTTATCTCTGTTACCCCTCTCCTCCCCCTAGCGGGAGGCAGGGCACCCCTAGTTATGGGGAACATGCCCACATGTGCAATGAGCACAGTGTGCAGTGTTAGAACTGGCGGCACTGTTGGAGCTACTAGAGATGTCCTGGGAAACTGTAGAAGTAACAGCTACCCTTCTGGTATTGCTACCTCGGGTTCTGCCACTCTGCAGTTCCCTCAGTCTCCTGAAAAGATTAGCAGTTGGTTGACCATCCCATCTGTTCATGTTCTCACCAAACTGATCACGCAGAGTTATCCAAATACTCGCACGTGATTGCCTTGGTGGTCTGTTTTGGTTAGATCTGTTTTGGAATGACCTGTTTTAGAATGATGTCCTTGGAGGACGTCTATTCCTCACAGAGGAAACCTGTATCCATCTGGAGGAAGAATTGGAATTATCTCTCTGTGTCAATTGGGACATGGCATTTTTAAATTCATCCTTCAGCTCTTTCATGCAATTCTCAATTTTTCCAGACAGAGTTTCAATGGCTGAAACCAAAGAAACACGTGTCATGCTATCCTCCAATTGTCTCATTTGATCAGTGAATTGGCGAACTGTAGGAGGAGCTCCGCCATAATTTCTTGCTACAATTCTGCTTGCCAGAATATTTGCATAATTAGGAGGAGCAAGTTTGATGAGCTTTTTAGCAAGACCAGTTCCTACAGGAATTTCATCAGAATTCAGAGTCTCATGGACAACATAGAGTACCTCTCTGACAGCAAATTCTCTCAGACGCTTAATTCCTTCCTCTATGGTAGTCCAGGGCTTAGGATTCCATGAGAGATCATCTAGGGAAGGATATCTCATGAGAGTTGCCATTAAAAGGCATATCCACAGAGTAACCTTACCGAGAGTCCTGCCTAGATGTCTATCTATTCCATTATCCTTTGAGAGAGTTCCTAGTTGAGCTGCTGACTTGTCTCCAACCATTAGAGCTGGAGCACCTGTATCATAACATCTACCAAGCCAAGCAAGAATTGGCTCCTTATCTACTCTGATATAATCCTTACGCACATTTAGAATTTCTTCGTGTGGTGACGAACAGGTGTCTATATCATCTGTCTCCTCCTCTTCCTCCTCTCCTTGAACTTGTTGTCCCAATAATCTTACTGTCACTCTCCTAAGAATCTCTTTAAGGTCAGGAGTACCACCTCTAGTTGTTCTGCTATCAGCAATTTGCCCTGCATCTCCATCCAGTGATGTTCTCAATAACTCAGCTATATCTTTAAGACAAACCTTCTCCTCCTCCTCAGCAGGGTCTCTTAAAGCAGAAGTTCCCTCACCAGCGTCGGCTCCTGGGTCAGCTTTGGTCTTTCCACCTCTTGTTTTTAAAACAGCTACCTGCTTAATGGGAGCTTAGTGTGAATTTACAGCTGACTTAAGAGAAGCTGACAGGTTCTGAGACGGATCAGCTGTTGTGGAGGACAATTCTGGTCCTGCTGAAGAAGAAGGAGGAAATGGCTTTGCCTCGCTAATGGCTGCCAAGGACGTGGGAGCCGCAATGTTAGGAGCTGCTGCTGCCGCTGCAGCTGGCTGATTGCCAGAACCACCAACAGCACCGTTCAGAGCAGCCTTTCCAATGGAGTTTTTAGCTTTAACTGATACAGATCCTCCATTCTCCTCATCATTTGATATTTCTGGGGTGGAGTTAGAGCTGTTCTTTCTCCTCTTGGGTCTACGCCTGATTACAAAGCAGGTTCTAGACACTTTCCGCTCCCGGTACAGAGCATATAACATGTACACATTGCTTATCACCAACAGCAGGATTGCACACATCAAATAAATCACTTTTGGATCCCAGCCATCAATTAAAACTACTCTTTCACCTACTGGGATCTTAATCTCCTTTATCTCGATGGGCAGAGTGGTTGATGTCACATTCCTGTATCTATTAAGCCAAAAGAATCCCAGGCACCGGTCATAGAGAAGCTGAATCTTATACTTAAACCATAAGTACAATTTATACATCAAGTATCTGCCTAAGCGATTCAAAATCAATCCTAGAACATGCTTATAGATAAGGACCTCAAAAAATTGAAAAAAACAGATGCTCTAAAAGCCAAAACACTTTCATTTTTGCAAGTCTGACTTGAGCAGACAATAAATCAAGCAAATTTTGCTCTGCTTCTGGACAGCAACTATCCACAAGCCGTGCGTTGGGCCACCAATTAAAATATGTGATAGGGTGAGAAAGTTCCCCACACACACAGGGAAAGAAACCCCAGCTAGCTCAGTCGGAAAAGCAGATGAAAGCTGTATTTACAGGCATCAATGGAATGCAATGAATATGTACACAAATATACAATATTTACAATATATACAGAAATATACAGCAATGAACGTAATGCAGAAAAAGCCTTTTCCCTCCAGCCGGCCAGGGGGGTTCCCTGAACCCCCCTCTCTCCCTCCCTACCTCCCCTTTTTCCCAAAAAGGGTTAGAGAGAGAGAGAGAAAGGCAATTAAGGAGAAAAATTCTGTTAGCTCAAAGCATATGCAAGAATTAATTTTCTTACCTGGTTAGCTTTGTTAATTCAAGGTCGCTCCTGTCTGGCAAAGCTGTTGCTTCAGAGAGAGAAAAAGTACAGAACTGAACACAGCCTGAACCCAGACCAGACTGGCAGAACCCAAACCCAAAGCTGCATTCTACCAATCCACCAATGAAATTTGTTTGGACTATCTTGTTTTTGTTTAAATATCAAAAACATTCAGCCAGAGTGTTCAGAAACTGTCTCTTTCTTAAAGGCACAGCCTAAACCGGTCACAGAAAGGTACATACAAAATGACAATTTGAGAACACAGTATGCTTAAACCATTCTTTTTTTGTGACATACCTAAATTCCTCCTTTTTTTTTCCTGTTTTTATTTGTTTTTAACCTAAAATGAAAAATGTATGTTGTGTTATAATTAATTTTGACTTTCCCTTTAACTGTTTAAAATTATGGCAAACTGGTGAGGTAACATATAAATCCATATGAACATTTTATCTAATTACACAACAATTAAACAATCATGATATTCAGTCCTAATTCAGATGTTTGCTTTTTTTTTAGTACATTCTTCTGATTGATGCTTTTGATCTCAGATTATCATAACAATTATTGTGACCGATGTTCAAATTAATGGGAAATCCTGTTTTTTCATATTCTTGATTCTTCTGCTGTTGTTTATTGTGATGATTGCAGTTGACATGGGTTAGTTATTTCTTGCTGGTATCACTAAAACCCTTAGCTATAAAATATACATCCTCTTTTTATTTTTTTTGTTTTTTTTTTTTTATATATTTTGTAATTTAAAAAAATATTAATTTTATTTTTTTATTTTATTTTTTGTTTGTAATTAATTTTTAAATTATTTTAAAAACAATCTATTTAAAAATTTTTACTTTAAAAAAATTTAATGTATTTTTAGTGTTTATTTTATTATTATTTTATTTTTAAAATCTAATTATTTTTATTTAATTTTAATTTTTTTATTAATTTAAAAATTTTCCTTTTAGGTTTAATTTTTTTTTTTTATTTTTAAATTTTATTTTTTAACTTTTTAATTTTTCATTTTAATGTTTTTAATTTAAAATTATTTAATTTTTTTATTTTTCTTTTTTTGTATTTTACAATTCTTTTTTTTATTATTTATTTTTTTCTATTTTTTATTTTATCTAGTCAATGTCTAAGAAGGAAATAAAAAGATGTTACATTAGCTAAGGAATACTTTTTAAAATGAGTACATATTTACTACAATCCTTAACTATATTACATGGAGCTCCTTTGAAATGCCTAGGCACACAACTAAGAAGGTTTGAACCAAAAGAAAATTTTACAATTTTAATTAATTACTAAGTACTTATACCTTACTATAATTATTATGTACTAAGTACCCATAAATACCAAATATCCATTATTCATTATGCTTACTAGTAAAGCTTAGAAAAACTCTAACAAATCTTTGAGACACTTTATAATCAGAAATTATGAAATTAGCACTGTTGCTTTAAATCAGAACAGAGCTTTGGTAGACTAGATTCTTACCAGAAAAGGGAGGGGGTGGGGAGGGTCAGGGTGGGGGGGGCTAGCTAGCAAGGTATGCCCTAATTGCAATTTTTCCTGCACTAGGGTCCTAACCTTTTGCAGCCTATCTTGTCTTAGTGACCACTGCTCCATCCATACTGGATTATGTTTTCCATTTTAATTTGAGGGTTGGTTGCTGACCAGTAACCACTACAGAAAAGGATCAGTGATGAGTTTTGCACCTAGCTGACTTAAGGCATCTTTGCCCAATAGAGCAACTGAAAGGGTTAACATATAGGGTCTTACAGTGCTTGATTTGCTGTCTTTAAAAGCTAATTGCACTGGCTCTTTGCTGACCCAGGTTGTTTGCATACCTCCTATGCCCATGACTCCAGAATTTGCCATCAGCAATGGCCACTGACAATTCCATTTATGGCAAGGTATAATAGTGACATTGTCTCCAGTATCCACAATCACTGAAAGTTGTACTGTTTGTCCACAAGTGTGTCTGATAGTTAGTCTCTTCTGGTTTTCCCTTTTGGATTTCTAGGGCCCCTAAGATATTAGGCATATCGGTGGAACCAAATCCTCCTTGTCTGGATTCTTGACCATGCTTTGATCAGTAAATCCTGAATTAATTGTAGAAACTCATCTGGAAGTTGTATTTGCTGATCTGATCTAGCAAAATGTTCTGCCCCAATGAGATGGTTAGCAGTGACACCTCGTAAAGGGTCTGCTGACTGCTGGGGTGTGGCTTCTGTGGCATTGCAAGTGATTTACCATTTATCAAGAAATTGCAAGCTCTGATGTGGTGTTATTTTTAACCCTCTGCTTTCTAACATGGGTTGAAGCTCAGATACTATTTTCTTAGGATCTAAATTTTTTTGCAATTAGAATATCATCCACATAATGATAGATGAGGAAGTCACGATGAGTCTGTCCAAATGGGGACAAAGCCCAAGCCACATACATTTGGTACAAGGTGGGAGAATTCTGCACGCCTTGAGGCAAGGTTACCCGTTGATATCATTGGGCAGGTTCTGCCTTGTTAATTGATGGCTGTTAGAGGACACTCAGGGGTGACCTTATTGCTCCCTACAACTACCTGAAGGGAGGCTGTAGACAGGTGGAGGTTGGTCTCTTCTCCCACGTAGCCAGTACCAGAACAAGAGGACACAGTCTCAAGCTGTGCCAGGGGGGTTTAGACTGGATGTTAGGAAGTTCTATACTGAGAGAGTGATTGCCTGTTGGAATGGACTGCCTGGGGAGGTGGTGGAGTCACCTTTATTGGAGGTGTTCAGGAGGAGACTTGATGGCGTGCTTGGTGCCATGATCTAGTTGTTTAGGTGGGTTGGATTGGTTGATAGGTTGGACGCGATGATCTTGAAGGTCTCTTCCAACCTGGTGTATTGTATTGTATTGTATTATAAATGGGCTGCACAAGAAAATTTCCAAGTTTCTCGTGAGAGTTGTTTATTAAAAAAGAAGCGAGCAAGCAGCAGGGAAAAATAAAGAGAGAGAAACAGGGCGCTGGGCCGCAGACACTTCCCCCCACAGACACCTCCAGTCTCTGCCAAAAAAGCAACTTACTAACTTTTCTTTATATAGCTACGCCATCTACTGTGGTGGGGTGAGAAAGTTCCGTCCCCACACACAAAGAAAGTAAACCACAGCTAACTCAGTCAGAAAAGCAGATGAAAGCTATATTTACAGGCATCAATGGAATGCAATGAATATGTACACAAATATACAATATTTACAATATATACAGAAATACACAGCAATGAACGTAATGCAGAAAAGCTTTTTCCCTCCAGCTGGCCAGGGGGGTTCCCTGAACCCCCCTCTCTCCCTCCCTACCTCCCCTTTTCCCCAAAAAGGGTTAGAGAGAGAGAGAGAAACACAATTAAGGAAGAAAAATTCTGTTAGCTCAAAAGCGAATGCAAGAATTCGTTTTCTTATCTGGTTAGCTTTGTTAACCAAGGTCACATCTGCTTCAGAAAGAGAGAAGCCATCCAGCCCACAGGACAGAGAAGCACAGACTGCACACAGCCTGAACCCAGACCAGACTGAACTAACAGAACCCAAACTTAAAATTGCATTATACAATCTACCAATGAAATTAGTTTAGACTATCTTGTTTTTGTTTAAATATAAAAAACATTCAAGCCAGAGTGTTCAGCAACTGTCTCTTTCTCAATGGCATAGCCTAAACCGGCCACATATGCATGTTTATGCTTAATAGAATGCAGGGATATGATAATGAGTTCTAGCAACTTCTTGGGCTTCTTGAGCATGTGTCTTCTTTGTGATGGGGGTTGCAGATGAGGCAGGGGAGGTCTTTCTCCTGTGTTCTTTGCAGAACCACATCTTCTCACACAAGTACAGCTGTAGCACAGGACTTATCTGAGGTAAACATTCTATGGCTCCTGAGAGAGTTGGCATGAGGTTCCTGTCTGAAGCCAAAACAATCTGAACATTTACCCTCTGTTCTCAAAACAAACCAACTGCCACTACCCGCCCCGAATACCGTGTTCTACAGCACAAATCACAAGCCACTACTGCATTTGTAACAATGCCCCAGTAAATGCAAACTTTTCTGAATCCTCCTGATGTCATTCACAATACCTCTCCACTGATGCAGCACTGGATCGGTTCCCCGTCCTCCCACCTCCTGTTCCCTTACACTATCGTCCCTTCGGAATTCAATTGTATTCCCCTTTGCAGTGATATCGTCTGCTGATAATGTCTGGGACCTAGAAGGAGTGGAGGGTAGTGGAACTGTAGCCATTGAGGGGCTGCTGGGGCTGCTGCCATGACTGCCACCGTGGCAGCCGCCATGGGGACGGCTGCTGTGGTCAGTGCTGCTGGTGTCGGTGGTGCATTGGTCCGTGCCGCCTCAGTTGGGGCCATTGGGGTGGTCATAAAGATGACATAACTGCAAGCCTCCAAGCACTCCATTTTTCCTAAGAGGAGATGCAAAACAGAGTCGGCGCTGTTCGGCTTCTTGGCATCAGTGTTTTCGTCTTCCGAATCCAAGCCATCACTGGTGGTAGTGGAGGAAGATGCCGATGATGGGGATCGAATACGCTGAACCACAGGTTTCGCTGCCTTTTTCATGGCTCTTTCTTTGCTTGGGGCGAAGGGCAGTGGTGGCATCTGGTGAACACAGTGTGTTTGCCAGGATGGTGGATGTGGCGTCTTCCTGCAGTGAGTGTTCATGTGTTCTGACCTCCATTCTGGTTTTGTGTGTCTTTTCAATCCAATCAGGATTCGCTTCTGTCGTACTGACTCAGTGGCAGGAGATTTTTTCATGGAAAAAGACAGTAATAGGGAAGCCACGATTCATGTAGGAGGAGGGATAGCGGGTAATTGAAATTGTGATGAGGATGCTGACAAAGCAGCAGACAATGCAGGGAGAGTTGGGGTGGAGGGTGTGGAGCCTTCCAAATCTCCCTTTTTGTCTCAGTTACAACAAACACCACAACAGCTGAATCGAGGGTAGATTTTCTGCTTTTATAGATTGCAGTGTATATGACAATTTGCCACAAGATGCTATAGTGAAAAGCTCCTTTTGAGCCTTTAGGCACCTCATCCCACATCCAGGCTCCAATTTTGTCCCATGCTTCGGAAGTAAAAGCTTCATTTGCTGTGGGGATAAAATCATGATCCCGGGCCCAGGCTAATAGCCCTTTTAAAATCCCAGAATTGTAAGTGATACCGCTCATGGTGAGGATATTTTGGAGGGCTTTTAGCACGGCCTCTTCTCCTTTGCTGAGTGCCAACTCCATGACCTCCCCGGTCGCTCACCTGTTCCTGGTGAGATTCACTGCCTTTCCTGAGCGCGTGCTGCTTATTTTTCCAGCACCAGGGCAGTGCTGATTCAACCAGCTTTCTGTACCTCTCAGAGAGTATCTCTTATGCTGAGTCGTGCAGCATCGTAGTCCAAGGATCCCATCACAAGTTTGGGCACCAGATGTCGGCGATGCAGAATGGAATCTATACGAATGACCAATATGATCTAGTATTGTTCATTTATTAAGCATTGTTGGCATAGCTTCATTGGTTCCCCATGAGTGACCACACATATTATAGATTATTGGTCAAACTACTAATAACATTGCAGGTTGTTGATGCAGGTGTGTGTCCTGTTTTTCCCAGATAACTCTCTGTGTTTATAGCTACCAGTACCCTGCTTCAGTTACATGCTGCAGGCACAGCACTGTTTTGCTAAACTGCTAGCTACTTCTGCACTTATGTTGAGCATGGCGGTGACCGGTTTAGGCTATGCCTTTAAGAAAGAGACAGTTGCTGAACACTCTGGCTGAATGTTTTTGATATTTGAACAAAAACAAGATAGTCTAAACTAATTTCATTGGTAGATTGTAGAATGCAATTTTAAGTTTGGGTTCTATTAGTTCAGTCTGGTCTGTGCTTCTCTGTCCTGTGGGCTGGACGGCTTCTCTTTTTTTCTGAAGCAGGAATGGCCTTGAGTTAACAGAGCTAACCAGATAAGAAAGCTAATTCTTGCATTCGCTTTTGAGCTAACAGAATTTTTCTTCCTTAATTGTGTTTCTCTCTCTCTCTAACCCTTTTTGGGAAAAAGGGGAGGTAGGGAGGGAGAGAGGGGGGTTCAGGGAACCCCCCTGGCCAGCTGGAGGGAAAAAGCTTTTCTGCATTACGTTCATTGCTGTGTATTTCTGTATATATTGTAAATATTGTGTATTTGTGTACATATTCATTGCATTCCATTGATGCCTGTAAATATAGCTTTCATCTGCTTTTCTGACTGAGCTAGCTGGGGTTTCTTTCTTTGTGTGTGGGGAGGGAACTTTCTCACCCCACCACAATGGCCTACAACCATGTCAGGCTCTAAGCTTATACTGCCAGATTGCTCACACTACTTATTGCTACCATTGCCACACTATTCCATTCTAATGGCTGTATTTGCTGTTGTAGCACACTGTTGAGCTTTATATCTACCAAAACTCATGTTGAGCTTTATATCTACCAAGACTCCCAGGTCCCATTCCACAGGGCTGTTCTCTATCCAGGTGGATCCGAGTTTGAGCTGCACTCCTGGGTTATGAATTCCCTTAAATTGTTCTCTGCTGAACTTCATAAGCTTCTTGCCAGATCATTAATTTGGCCTGTCCAGGTCTCCCTTCTGGAGTGTTAACTTCCCCACACATATCGGTGTTGTCTTCAATATAACCATATTGAAAAAGGAAAGCTTGTATATGTTGATTATTTCTGTGATACTAGTCTATAATTATAGCTGTGTACAGTTTTAAAGTAAAATGGAAGTAATGGGATACTGTTATAAATGCAATAGTGGTTTGTGATTTGTGTTACAAGATGCGATTTCAGGGAAGCTTGGTACTAAGCTGGATGGTTGGTTTGTTTTGAGAAAAAAAGGTAAATGTTCAGACTGTTTTGACTTTAACGAGTAGCCTTATACGAATCTTTCCAGAGTCATGGAATGTTTATCTTAGATATGGAAGGCCCGGACACAGCTGTGCCTGTACTTGTGTGAGAAGATGTGGTTCTTCAAAGGATACAGGAGAAAGACCTCCCCTGCCTCATCTGCAACCCCTACCACAAAGAAGATGCATGCTCAAGAAGCCCAAGAAATTGCTAGAATTCATTATCATATCCATGCCTTCTATTAAGCATAAACATGCATATGTAGATGGTGTAGCTATATAAAGAAAAGATAGTAATTGTGAGGTGCTTTTTGGCAGAGACTGGAGGTGTCTGTGGCAGGGGAGTCTCTGCAGCCTGGTGTGCTGCTTCTCTGCTGCTTGCTTGCTTCTCTTTTCTTAGTAAAACAACTCTTACAAGAAACTTAAAAATTTTCTTGTGCGGCCCATTTTTAACCTTTTACATAAAATGTTGAATCCCATAATTTTATAACTTCAATTTCCAACAACCAGACTGAGAATGATATGACATTCAAAAGGTCTTCTGACATTTTCAAAGGAATTAGTAAACTTTAAACACAGATCATGAGGGAAAACAAAACATCACACTAGGCACAGCGTATTAGTCAGTGTTCTTAAACATGGGTCAGAGAATAATACTATTTTGTTTACTCAGAGATGTCTCACATAATAGCACCCTATCCTTATTTATGAATACAAATGCACTGCACTGTTGTTCCTCAAACCTATTAATCATAATTTCTTATTTAAATCTTTTCTCCTCAATCTCCCTCCTACTTCTGGCTAGATCTTAGTCTCCTACTTAGTCCAAATTCCATTTCTGTTTCTCTCCACCTTTCTGCCTTCTCCTTTTCTGAACCTCTCTTGCCTCACTTCCCTCACAGACTCTGCTGCCCCCAGTTTTCACATTGAATTGCTCATGGAAATCTTTGTTATTTTCCCCTTTTGTCTCTTTTGCCCTGATTTTTAATATTTAAGAAGAGACTTCTGACTCTTGGATGTGAGGCAGTAGGAATGACATCCGTTGTTTTCAGTGCCCTTTTTTTTCTTGAATAATGCAAACCTTAATGTGTTTGGTAAGCAGTGAGAGAAGAAAAATATCCTAAGAGCTCATTATAATTTCTGTTTTTCACAATGTTATTCAAAATTTGTGCAATCCATGTGTCAGTAAAAGAGTTGATGTCTCTGGACAGAAGCATCTGTCAAAGGTAAATAACAGGTGTGTATAGAACAGCTACTTTTATTGTAAACAAATATGTTTTCCCTAAGAATAATAAAAAAGCCTCTGGGTGATATTATCTTGTACTGTATGATATTGCACCCAAATATGGATAGTTGTCTCGTGTGGCTGTCTGGCGCAGTAACTCTCTTTGCTACAGCAGTGAAATAGGACAGTTGAATGCTGGATTATGTCATATCTAAACAATCTTTATAGTTTTGGACGTCTTCAAATATAAACAACAAATGCAATGGGCACTCAAAAAATGTCATTTAATCAATAGCTAAAGAAAGATATCAACCTCCTTTTATATATTATCAGCTATGACACATGAAGTTTATAGGTACAAATTGATAGATCTCTGTAAAATGTGAAAACCTCACAATTTTAAAAAATATTAAAACAGTCAAATATAGAAAAAATACATCTGACATAAATCACCTTTCTGCCTGTCCTGGGTTAACACAGGCTGGTCTCACAATCTACCCATCACACAGAGATGGGAGTGAAAGTTATAAACCCCCAACCCCTCTGGGTTGAGATAAGGAGTGTACTAAGGTGACACAATGCACAACTACCTTAGGAAAAGCAGAAGCAACAGCAGAAGCCAGTGATAAAATGGGCCCCCCCAACCCAAGCATGCAGAAGCAAGTACAATGGAAAAGACCAACACCCCTAACCCAGAAGCCACAACTGGAACAGGAAGCCTCTCATGTTACAATTTGAACTTCAAGACCCATGATATTTTGTTCCAGCCTGGCAATGATATTTTGAAGCTGGCATGAAGGCAGCACAGTATTCAACACACATCAGCAGACTCAACTCAACCCATGACACTGCTAAATTCCAAAATCCAAAGAAAGTGTTAAAAAGTGACTTGTGAAAGGTCATCAATGATTTGTTGTTTTACTGAATATGGGCAAGAGTTTCTATTACTTTCTAATACCTTTCCTGAATTTGTGAAATACTTAATTTACAATATTATGCTCATTTTAGATTGAATGTAGTAACTCAAGATAAAGAATCCTAGTCTAAATGATGTAAAATTGGTAAAAGCAATCAAATGAGGTGTACATAATATTGTCTGTAGGTCACACCCTTAGTCACTTTAATAACATTGCCAGGCTAGGCTGTTGTTGATGTAGAATACAGAATGCCTGTGGTAGTGAGAAAAGTTCAATTCTCCCCCCACACACAAACCACAGCTAACTCGGAGAAGCAAATGGAAATAGCTATATTTTTACAAGCAGAATGAAATGCAGTGAATATATACACAATATACAGTATTTACAGTATATATAAAAATACACAGGAAAGAACATAACACAGAAAACCCCCTCCCCAGGAGGAGGGTTCCACCCAAAACCCACCTTTTCCCCCTTCCTTCTTTTTTTCCCAAAAAGGATTAAATAGAGAAAATGGATATTAAGGGAAATTCTGTTAGCTCAAAGCAGTTGTTAAGGGAGGAAAAAAAAGTTAGTTTCTTATCTCATTAGTCCAAGGTCAGAACTACCAAGAACAGAACAGAAACAAGACAGCTGCACCGACTGAACATCGACTAATCCGCATGGCAGACTTCCGCCTTCGCTTGTTTCTGACAAGACGACAGGTATCATCTGTGAGTAAAGCATATTTCTTTTCATCATCAGAAAGGTCATTGTAAGGAGGAGCTTCCTCACCACGAGTTACTCTCTCCTCTGGAGGTTTAGTACAGTTGGTACCCTCAGGTCATCTTGAGATCACTTCCACCAGACCAGGTCTTTCAAGATGTAGCCCATGACATCACAAGTATCTTCAGTATGAGTAAGATCTCTGAATTATATTTGTGTTGTCCAAAGGACAATTTACAACCATCTTCATTGCTTGAACAAGAACAATTCTATAAACTAATCCTCTATTTAAGACTATTACAGATAATAAACATAAAGTAAGTGTCACAGTTTGAGTCACTTTTTGGTGATAAAAATCTGAAGAAAATATTGTACTGCATAATTTTTGGTTTATTTATGTTTCAAAACTGCATGGTCCTGATATTTTTGTCAAAGGCTTACATGTAGTTCTAATTCTTTCCTCTCATAACTTTTCAGATTATCGCTGCATTTCCTGTGTTTCTTAGTCTGTAAATGCCTTCTATTCAGCATGCAATTTTTATTCCCACTTCATAATTTTATTACTCATTTTACTCCCCATTTGAAATACCTATCCATAGCCCTCCAGCATTTCAGATAACTTCTCTGTTACATTCTTTATAATAGTCCCAAATGTCAATATCAGAAATCAAGGACTACAATTTTTCATATCAGTCCTGACCCTCTTAATAATAAGCATTGCTGCCAAGAAGTGGTTTCAGGATGAGAAAGTTCAAGTGCCAAGAGATAATGGCTTATGCTATAAATGACCCCTCAGATTACCAAGAATTTTATCAGATTGTAACAGTCTCCTATATTCTTGATTTCTCCTGTAATCAAAGTACCCTGAAGGAAACATCACATTTTGTTCTGCATTAACAAAAGGACAATAAGAAAAAAAAAAAAAAAAAAAAAAAAAAGAGAGAAAAGGAAAAGGGAACAAAAAGCAAAATTTGAAGCATCATTTTTTTTAAAGATCTATTTGTGTTTTGTTTTTTTTTTTATTCAGATAATCTCTTTTCTTCCTCTTCAAGTACTTTGAAAGAAGGACATTTCTGATTTGCAGACTTGCTCCAACCTTGGAATAGTCACAGAGTGTTGTAGTTTGGCATGCTACCAGAAACACTCATCAAGGGGAGCCTGATGCACAACTGTAAGGTAAATGGATTCATGCATGCAAAGGCACAATGTACTACTCCAACTTTAAAAGTAGATAAAAAAAAAATTAAAGGTCGTAAATAGGATCACACATTATTGTGTTTCTAACAGAAAGACTGCACCGATATCAGCATTTTTAAAACATTTGTTCTTAATGGACCATTGATATGCTGGATAGATTTCTGCTTTGAATAACTCTTGTGTAATCCCATTATGACTAGTGATGTTGTAATACTTTAACCTAAACTGAAATTTGATACAGTATGAAAAGGATTATTTCATTCATAATTTAACAAGACATCATAGCAATCTAATTTAGCCCCACTGGTTCCAGTGTAATAGGCTCTGATTTTCACCAGTTTGATACATAAAATGAAGGAAATCTGCATAACTGTCATTTTGTGCAATTTTGTAGTTTGAAAAGAGATGTTTTATAATAAAGTATCAAGTAAGGATATTTCTCCACTAAGCATCCTGACTCTGGATTAGGTATTAGAACAATGCAAGCAATTAAATGATTTGTTACCTTAAAAGATGGTTTTGCATTCAGACAATTATAAATATTTGTTGCACTTAATGACTTGTTTCATAGAATTGAAAAGAAGAAAAACTTCAGAATAGCTGATAAGGTTTACATAAAACTTTCCTAAAAGTGAACCATTTTAAATCTAGCTCCTGAATATTCTGAGGATGTTGACCACTTCCACAAAACAGATTGGGAACTGACATATACTCATCTCACTTGTTATTGGCACAGTATCTGAAATGCAGAGCTTGGCATTTATTAAGTGTTCCAGAAACACAACAGATAATTTTGAGTGTGGTGCCACTTTGATTGACTGAAACAGTACTGGATTTTCATAGTAAGGCCATTGATTATATAATTAAATAAAGTTTACGTAATCACATATTTGAGAATCTTACTGAGAAGGTCCAGTAGCAAAATTAACTTTTATAAATAAATTGTCCATCTCTGTCACTGTGTTTTGAGAGTAGTATTTAGACATGAACTATTATATACCCAGTTACAGCAAGAAAATGTCTGCTTTTGATCTTGAAGCTGGAAACAGCTGAAGCTAAATCAAGTAACTGAAGTTAAAATGATTAAATGAGCAGAAGTCTTGAGGTAATCTTAGATTTACAGCCATTTCTCTGTAAATCAAGACATTTTATATCTGCTTGTGTAAAAGAATATCTTCGTCTCAGACATATAATCTCATAAAATGTGTGATGTTCACTATGTGAGGAACAAACTCACTGCTGAATTTTACAACCAGTTTATTATAAAATAAAGGCAAAAACAGTGCTGGGTGCACAGCAGGTTTGCTGGAGGCGCACCATAACAACACGAGTTGAACTTATATAAACGTCAAACACACATATTCATATATTTCCCCAGCACGCTCCCACCCCTCTCCATCAGGGCTGTGACAAAACCTGCACTTTTGACCCAGCCAGTCTTCAGATATGTTGGCGCCTCACCTTTCTCTCCCAATGCACAAGGATACTATGACCAACCAATCAGCCCAAAGATTGAACCTCACGGTCCCCATCAATTGCCCTTGCGAAAGTTGAATATTAAAAACAATTTCTCACACTCCCTCCCCTTCTTTCTACTACATTTGGCTTGAGCCATACTAACCTAACCTGAAAACAATTCTATAGCAAGCAAAAAGGACTTTCAACTTCCTGGTAAAAGGTGTGGTTTAACAACTGATGTTCCTTGCCTGAGAATATTTCATCTCATACTTTAACAGGTAAAATACACAGTCAGTGGGTATGGTATATACACCAAGGTCTGGGTTTTCCCTTCAAGTGCTTAATCCTGGGAATTAGGAGTCTAGTTTGTCTTGCAATTCCACCCACATGACCTATGGGGTTGCTGCCCACAAGCATGGTTCTAGGTATTCTTCATGGCAATTACAGAGGTCTACCCGGTCTTGCCTCCTTCAGCCCCCACCAATACTCTGCTCAGATTATGTCCCCTTGTCCAGGGAGGTTTTACCAGTTTTGAACCCTGACTTGTTTCTACTCTGATACTGGAGCTTGTCTGATGACCATCCTTAGGTCCTCCACCACAGTCACAGTATCACAGTATCACTAAGGTTGGAAGAGACCTCGAAGATCATCAAGTCCAACCTGTCACCACAGACCCCATGACTAGACCATGGCACCAAGTACCATGTCCAGTCCCCTCTTGGACACCTCCAGGGACGGCGACTCCACCAGCTCCCCAGGCAGCCCATTCCAATGGCGAATGACTCTCTCGGTGAAGAACTTTCTCTTCACCTCGAGTCTAAACCTCCCCTGGTGCAGCTTGAGACTGTGTCCCCTTGTCCTGGTGCTGGTTGCTAGAGAGAAGAGGCCAACCCCTTCCTGGCTACAACGACCTTTCAGGTAGTTGTAGAGAGCAATGAGGTCACCCCTTGAGCCTCCTCTTCTCCAGGCTAAACAATCCCAGCTCCCTCAGCCTCTCCTCATAGGGCTTGTGCTCAAGGCCTCTCACCAGCCTTGTTGCCCTTCTCTGGACACGTTCAAGTGTCTTGATGTCTTTCTTAAACTGAGGGGCCCAGAACTGGACACAGGACTCTAGGTGTGGCCTAAGCAGTGCAGAGTACAGGGGCACAATGACCTCCCTACTCCTGCTGGCCACACTATTCCTAATGCAGGCCAGGATGCCATTGGCCTTCTTGGCCCCCTGGGCACGCTGCTGGCTCTTGTTCAGGCGGCTGTCAATCAGCACCCTTAGGTCCCTCTCTGTTTGGGAGCTCTCCAGCCACTCCAATCCCAGCCTGTAGCTCTGCGTGGGGTTGTTGTGGCCAAAGCGCAGCACCCGGCACTTGGACTTGTTGAATGCCTTCCCATTGGACTCTGCCCATCTGTCCAGTTGGTCGAGGTCCCTCTGCAGGGCCCTTCCACCCTCTAACTGACCAACATCTGCTCCCAACTTGGTGTCATCTGCAAATTTGCTGATGACTGTCTCAATCCCATCATCCAGATCATCAGTGAAGACATTGAAGAGGATGGGGCCCAGCACTGATCCCTGGGAGACGCCAGTGGTGACTGGCCTCCAGCTGGAGGTGGCACCATTGACCACCACTCTCTGGGCTCAGCCCTCCAGCCAGTTCCTAACCCAGCTCAGAGTGTTGCTGTCCAAGCCATGAGCTGACATCTTAGCCAGCAGTTTGCTGTGGGGGATGGTGTCAAAGGCCTTGCTGAAGACCAGGTAGACCACATCCATAGGCCTCCCCACACCCACCAGGCGGGTCACCTGATCATAGAAGGAGATCAGGTTGGTCAGGCAGGACCTGCCCATAACATCCCTTGAGCACATAAATATTGTAAAGTTCTCCCAGTTGTGTTCACATAATTTCTAATGTTTTTGTCTCCCAATTCATAATTAGCCATTTATGGTAGGGTGAGAAAGTTCTCCCACACACACAAAAGGAACCACAGCTAACTCAGTCGGAGAAAGCAAATGAAATAAGCTGTATTTACAGGCAGAAATGGAATGCAATGAATATATACACAAATATACAGCATTTACAACATATACAGAAATATACAGAAATTAACGTAATACAGAAGAGCTTTTTCTCTCCAGCCGGCCAGGGGGGTTCCCCCTGTACCCCCCCTCTCCCTCCCTACCTCCCTTTTTTTCCCAAAAAGGGTTAGAGAGAGAGAAAGGCAATTACGGAGAAAATTCTGTTAGCTCAACGCGTGTGCAAGAATTAGTTTTCTTATCTGGTTAGCTTTGTTAATTCAAGGTCTCTTCCATCCGGCAAGCTGTTGCTTCAGAGAGAGAAACAGGCCCACATGAACAGAGGGAAAAGTACAGGCTGAACTCCGACAGAGACAGACAGAACTTAAAGTTGCATTCTACCAATCTACCAATGAAATTTGTTTAGACCTTATCTTGTTTTTGTTTAAATATCAAAAACATTCATCCAGAGTATTCCAGTAACTGTGCCTTTCTTAAAGTCTCAATCCACACCTGCTAAACAATTTCATTGGCTGTTTGTACTGTCCATCCAATCAAAAAACAATATCTACAATTTGTAAGTAAACTTCATAGTCCACTCCGGCTATCCTCAGGTGTAGATGATTCAGAAGTCCAAGAAAATCAGGAAACAAGAAAAATGGAAAATGGTTTGTCTATTCGCAGACAAAGTGAAGAAAAGGGAAACGGGGAAACAGGGAAACAGGGACACTCTATTGACTCAGGGCTTTCAGGGTTCTCAGGATTCATGCACCGTAGATTCCTCATGGATTCTTCCTTTGGGTGCGATGTAGCTGTACGACACTCTGAAATTAAACTCTTTCAGCTAAAGTTAATTTTCTTTGTGGAATACACTGAATTTCACCATTTTCTTGCATTACATAATAAGTGTGACCTGGACCTTCAGCTGAAACCACCCCTCGGACAGGTTTAGCCTCTCCTGAGGGAGAAAACACCCAAACAGTTTTACCTAACAGATTCTTTTCTCTAACAACAGGAACTCTATCACCTTCTACTTTCTGAATGTGTTGGTCCAGCTCAGTTCACTGAACCTCTACTATTTACCAGCCAGGTTGCTTGCGCTAAAGACTTTTCCCAGTTTTTCAAAGATCCACCCCCCATGGCTTTAAGAGTGGTCTTCAGCAAACTGTGTAGCATTCAATCTTCCCTGCAGCTGGTGCATAGTAGAGAATGTGGAATATCCACTCGATGCCATGCTCTTTGGCCCAGCCCTTTACAAGGTTGTTTTTGAGGTGAGTTCCATTGTCTGACTCAATCCTCTCTGGAGTCCCATGTCTCCACAGGATTTGCCTCTCCAGACCAAGAATGGTGTTGCATGCAGTTGCATGTGGAACTGGATAAGTTTCCAACCATCCAGTGTTTGCCTCTACCCTAGTAAGCACATAATGCTTACCAGAACGAGAACGTGGTAGAGTGATGTAGTCAATCTGCCTAGCTTCACCATACTTGTACTTGGACCATCTGTCACCATACCATAAGGGCTTAAGTCTCTTTGCCTGCTTAATAGCAGCACAAATGTCACAGTCATGGATGACTTGCGTGATAGCATCCGTGGAAATGTCTATGGATCTGTCATGTGCCCACTGGTAGGTTGCATCTCTGCCTTGACGTCCTGAAAAATTGTGAGCCCAGCGAGGTAAGAATATCTCACCTCGGTGTTTCCAGTCGAGATCAAGTTCAGAGTCCATGTCTACTTGAGAAACTCTTGCAGCTAGATCTGCCTGATGGTTGTGTTGCTGTTCCTCAGTAGCTTTGCTCTTAGGGATGTGAGCATCAATGTGTCTCACCTTCACTGGAATTCTCTCGATTTGATCAGCAATGTCCTGCCATAGGTCAGCTACCCAAACAGGCTTTCCTTATCTCTGCCAACCATTCTTCTTCCAGTTCTTTCGCCAACCCCACAGAGCATTGGCTACCATCCATGAGTCGGTGTAGAGATAAAGCTTTGGCCATCTCTCACGTTCAGCTATATCGAGAGCTAGCTGGGCATCTTTTACCTCTACAAACTGACTGGACTCTCCTTCGCCATCTTTTGCTTCTGCAACTCAGTGTGTTGGACTCCACACTGCAGACTTCCACCTTCGCTTGTTCCCGACAAGACGACAGGAACCATCTGTGAACAAAGCATATTTCTTTTCGTCATCAGAAAGGTCATTGTAAGGAGGAGCTTCCTCAGCACGAGTTACTCTCTCCTCTGGAGGTTTAGTACAGCTGGTACCTTCAGGCCAACTTGAGATCACCTCCAACAGACCAGGTCTTTCAAGATTTCCCATTCGAGCTCTCTGTGTTATCAGAGCCATCCATTTAGACCATGTGGAGTCTGTTGCATGATGTGGTGTGGAACCTTTGCCTTTGAACATCCAATTCAAAACTGGTAATCCCCAAGCTAAGAGAAATTGTGATTCAGTTCCAATCACTTCAGAAGCTGCTTTTACTCCTTCATAGGCAGCTAGAATCTCTTTCTCTGTTGGAGTATAATTAGCCTCTGAACCTCTGTAACCTCGACTCCAAAAACCAAGAGGTCACCCACGTGTCTCGCCTGGAGCTCTTTGCCACAAGCCCCAGGTTGGACCATTGTCACTTGCAGCCATGTACAAAATGTTCTTCATGTCTGGACCATCTCCAACAGGTCGCAGACCCATTGCTTGAACTACTTCTTCTTTTATCTGGTCAAAGGCTGCTTGTTGTTCAGGTCCCCAGTGGAAATTGTTTCTCTTTCGAGTCACATCATACAGAGGTTTCACAATCTGACTGTATCCAGGAATGTGCAGTCTCCAAAATCCCACTATCCCCATGAAACGTAGAGTTTCTTGCTTGTTCATGGGATTTGCCATGGTAGAGATTCTATTTACCACATCCACTGGAATGTGTTGGCGTCCATCCTGCCACCGCACTCCCAGAAACTGGATCTCTCTGGTAGGTCCTTTCACCTTGTCTCGCTTGATGGCGAAACCTGCACTCAGAAGAATGACAATGATTTTGTTACCTTTCTCGAAGACTTCTTCAGCAGTTTTACCCCAGGCAATGATATCATCGATGAACTGAATGTGTTCTGGAGCACCACCTTTCTCCAGAGCAGCATGGATCACTGCATGACAGATGCTGGAGCTGTGGATCCAGCCCATTGGCAATCTGTTGAAAGTGTACTGGATTCCTCTCCAGGTGAAAGCAAATGAGGCCTGCATTCCTCTGCTATGGGAAAAGAGAAGAAGGCATTAGCAATGCCTATGGTAGCATTTGGCCTCTTTGGAGTTCCATCACGTCTGCTACTGCTGCACTCATAGGTAGAGTTAATTCATTCAGGGCTTGGTAGACGACTGTCAGACGCCAGTCTCCATTCTGCTTTCGCACAGGCCACACTGGACTGCTGAAAGGTAAATAAGTTTTGCTGATGACTTTCTGACTCTCCAACTGACGAATCAGATTCTGAATGGGCAACAAAGTGTCACAGTTGGTTCTGTATTGTCTGTGATGCACAGTCTGAGAAGCAACCGGCAATTTAATGTCCTGTATCTTGTGTTGTTCCACAACTGCAGACTCATCAGAAAGCTCAGGTCTAACAGACAGCCCTGTACTTCTGAAATTGTGAAGTGTCAGGCCACTGGATGTACACATCCCAATAGATTCTGTTATCTCTCTTACCCCTCTCCTCCCTCTGGTGGGAGTCAGGGCACCCCTAGTTATGGGGAATATGCCCACATGTGCAATGAGCACAGTGTGCAGTGTTAGAATTGAAGCCACTGTTGGAGCTATTAGAGTTGTCCTGGGAAACTGTAGAAGTAACAGCTACCCTTCTGGCATTGCTACCTCGGGTTCTGCCACTTTGCAGTTCCCTCAGTCTCCTGAACAGATTAGAAGTTGGTTGACCATCCCATCTGTTCATGTTCTCACCAAACTGATCATGCAGAGTTATCCAAATACTTCCACGTGATTGCCTTGGTGGTCTGTTTTGGTTAGATCTGTTTTGGAATGCCCTGTTTTGGAATGACATCCTTGGAGGACGTCTATTCCTCACAGAGGAAACCTGTATCCATCTGGAGGAAGAATTGGAATAATCTCCTTGTGTCAATTGGGACATGGCATTTTTAAATTCATCCTTCCGCTCTTTCATGCAATTCTTTATCTCACCAGACAGAGTTTCAATGGCTGAAACCAAAGAAACACGTGTCATGCTATCCTCCAATTGTCTCATCTGATCAGTGAATTGGCCAACCGTAGGAGAAGCTCCGCCATAATTTCTTGCCACAATTCTGCTTGCCAGAATATTTGCATAATTAGGAGGAGCAAGTTTGATGAGCTTTTTAGCAAGACCAGTTCCTACAGGAATTTCATCAGGATTCAGAGTCTCATGGACAACATAGAGTACCTCTCTGACAGCAAATTCTCTCAGACGCTTAATTCCCTCTTCTACGGTAGTCCAGGGTTTAGGATTCCATGAGAGATCATCTAGGGAAGGATATCTCATGAGAGTTGCCATTAAAAGGCGTATCCACAGAGTAACCTTACCGAGAGTCCTGCCTAGATGTCTATCTATTCCATTATCCTTTGAGAGAGTTCCTAGTTGAGCTGCTGACTTGTCTCCAACTATTAGAGCTGGAGCACCTGTATTGTAACATCTACCAAGCTTAGATAGAATTGGCTTCTTACCTGCTCTGATGTAATTGTTACGCACATTTAGAATTTCTTCGCGTGGTGACGAACAGTCCTGAATATTATCTTCCTCCTCCTCTGCCTCCTCTTCCTGAACTTGTTGTCCCAATAATCTTACTGTCACTCTCCTAAGAATCTCTTTAAGGTCAGGAGTACCACCTCTAGTTGTTCTCCTATCAGCAACTTGCCCTGCATCTCCATCCAGTGATGATCTCAATAACTCAGCTATATCTTTAAGACAAACCTTCTCCTCCTCCTCAGCAGGGTCTCTTTCAGCAGAAGTTCCCTCACCAGTGTCAGCTCCTGGATCAGCTTTGGTCTTTCCACCTCTTATTTTTAAAACAGCTACCTGCCTAATGGGAGCTTTGTTTGAATTTACAGCTGGCTTAACAGAAGCTGACAGGTTTTGAGAGGGATCAGATGCTGTGGAGGACGCTTCCGGTCCTGCTTAAGAAGAAGTAGGAAATGGCTTTGCCTCTCTAATGGCTGCCGAGGACGTGGGAGCCGCCATGTTAAGCACTGCCGCTGCATCTGGCTGATTGCCAGAACCACCAACAGCACCGTTCAGAGCAGCCTTTCCGATGGACTTTTTAGCTTTATCTTTAACTGATACAGATTCTCCATTCTCCTCATCACTAGAGATCTCTGGAGTAGAGTTAGAACCGTGCCTTCTCCTCTTGTGTCTACGCCTAATTACAAATGAGGCCCTAGATACCTTCCTCTCCCGGTACAGGGCATATAACAAGAACACATTACTTATCACCAACATCAGGATTGTACACATCAAATAAATCACCTTTGGATCCCAGCCATCACTTAAAACGACCCTTTCACCTAGTGGGATCTTAAACTTGTTTATCTCTATTGGCAGAGTGGTTGATGTCACATTCCTGTATCTATTAAACCAAAAGTATCCCAGGCACTGGTCATAGAGAAGCTGAATCTTATACTTAAACCATAAATACAATTTATACATTAAGTATCTGCCTAAGTGATCGCAAATCAATCCCAGGAAGTACTTGTAGACCGGTACTGAACTAATTGAAAAGACCAGACGCTCTATAAACCAAAACACTTTCATATTTGCAACTCTGACTCGAGCAGACAATAAATCAAGCAAATTTTGCCCTGCTCCTGGACAGCAATTATCCACAAGCCACGTGTTGGGCCACCAATTAAAATATATGTGGTAGGGTGAGAAAGTTCTCCCACACACACAAAGAACCACAGCTAACTCAGTTGGAGAAAGCAAATGAAATAAGCTGTATTTACAGGCAGAAATGGAATGCAATGAATATATACACAAATATACAGCATTTACAACATATACAGAAATATACAGCAATGAATGTAATACAGAAGAGCTTTTTCCCTCCAGCTGGCCAGGGGGGTTCCCCCTGTACCCCCCCTCTCCCTCCCTACCTCCCTTTTTTTCCCAAAAAGGGTTAGAGAAAGAGAGAAAGGCAATTAAGGAGAAAATTCTGTTAGCTCAAAGCGTGTGCAAGAATTAGTTTTCTTATCTGGTTAGCTTTGTTAATTCAAGGTCTCTTCCATCCGGCAAGCTGTTGCTTCAGAGAGAGAAACAGGCCCACACGAACAGAGGGAAAAGTACAGGCTGGACTCCGACAGAGACAGACAGAACTTAAAGTTGCATTCTACCAATCTACCAGTGAAATTTGTTTAGACCTTATCTTGTTTTTGTTTAAATATCAAAAACATTCATCCAGAGTATTCCAATAACTGTGGCTTTCTTAAAGGCACAGCCTAAACCGGCCACACCATTTCTCTCCCACGTTGTAAATAAGGTAACCCAAACATCATTTCATAGGGTGATACACCAACATCAGATATATATCAGACTATATCCTGATCCAGAGTAGGGCCAAGTGTAGGCACTTAACCCATGTCATCTGTGTTTCAATCATTAATTTGTGTAGGGTTTGTTTCAGTGTTTGGTTCATTCTTTCCACTCTCCCTGAACTGTCTGGGTGCCAGGGGGTATGAAGTTCCCAATGTATGCCCAAACTGTCCATTAATTGTTGGACCACCTTTGACATAAAATTAGTGCCTCGATCAGAATCTATCTGGTTTACCAACCCATATCTGGGAATTATTTCTTCCAATATCACTTTAGTTACTACATTGGCAGTTGGTCTGGAGACTGGCACAGCTTCTACCCAATGTGTCAAGTGATCCACTAGAACTAGGAGGTATTTCCATCTGTTAATCTGAGGTAGTTCAGTACAATCTACTTGAATAGCTTGGAATGGGTGTAAGGATATGATATGTCCCCCAGATGGAACCTGTCTCATGACTCTCTTATTTACTTTTTGACATACTAGGCATTTATTAGTTACTTGCCTAGATGTCTCGTAAACTCCAATGCAGACATAATCCCACAGGAAATGATCACATGAAGCTCTTGTTCCCCAATGGGTGTTAAGGTGTAATCACTGGAGGATTTTTTGGGCTAAGGCTTTTGAAATCAATTGCCTCCCATCCTCCAATTTCCAGACCCCTTTATCATCTTTCCTTCCCCCTATCTTTTGAAGTGCCTGTTCCTCAGTAGGAATGAATACTGGTGATTCCTCCTCTTCATCTGGCGCCTTTACCTTTACATGGAGAACCCTTTCCTCTTCTTTTTCTTCTACTTGATTAGCTTCACTGTCAGCTAAGTTGTTTCCTCTAATGATTAACGAAGTTCCCTTCTGATGTCCTTTTACATGAACCACCACTATTTCTTCTGGTAATTTCAATACCTCTAAGAGTTCCCTGATTAGGGTTTCATGAATGAAATTTTTCCCTTTTGAATTTAACATCCCCCTTTCTTCCAAAATTTTTCCAAATGTATGAACTATTCCAAAAGCATACTTAGAGTCAGTATAAATGATTCCTGCTTTATTCATTAAAAGGTACAAGACCTGATTCAGTGCATATAATTCACAGGTTTGACCTGACCAATGAGAGTGTAATCTCCCTTTTTCAATCATTTCCAGTCTTAGCCCATCAACCACTGCATATCCTGACAAGCATTTCCCATTTACACACAGTGAGGACTGTCTCAGTCTGGAGAGGGAAAGAGACTCAGTTCTTTTGAATATTCCCGTGTTGTGAAATGAGAGGCACAAATGAGGCCAAAATATCAACAGCTAGTCTATTTATTACATAAATAAAGTGGATGGATCAGAAGGGGAGAGAGAGAAAAAACAGAGGGAGAGAGAGAAGAGAGAGAGAAGAGGAAAGGAATTATATTACCACACCACTCACCCCCCCCAAGACAGTTTGAGTCTGTGGAGGAAAGGTGCTGCAGGTGATATTGGGTCTGTAGAGGAAGGGTGCTGAGGCTTTGGCTGTAGAAGAGATGTGGTCCTCTGAGCAGCCTCTTCAGCTCCATGAATTGCAGCAGGTGGAACTTAGGACACGGAGAGAGGGTTCATTCTGCTTCTTCCAGGCTCCATGCCCTCTTCTCCTTGGAGCAGCATTGTCCTGGGCTTTTCCTTCTCTCGTGCTTTCCTTCTCCGCAGCATTATCCTTCTGAGTTTTTCTTCATCTCTGTTTTCCTTCTGTGTTTTTGGTTCTCCGTTTTTCTTCTCCTGTGTTTTATACAGTTTTTTAGTACTTAGCTATGTGTCCAAGTATTGTCCCTCAGGAAATCAGGGGCCAGGTGGTGAACCCATTGTCTCACCATCCTCCCTTTCCAGGGTACTTGATGGGTGGAAATTATCTTATCATATGCATATTCCCGAAGGTGGCCTCAGTCATTGATTTTATCTTTGTTGAGTCACATCAGGAGAGACAAGCTTTTAGTCTCTCACACCACCCTGTCAATCAAAGATAAAAGCAAGAAAGAAAGAAAGGAAAGGAAAGACTTTTTAAACAATTTTTACAATAGACATAAGTTTTGATTGGGTAATTGTAATAAATAAATGGATGAATTATTTGTTAACCATATAAATGATCAATGATGGAGTCATGATCAAGTCAGACAATGCCACTCAATGATAAGACCATGTAACATCCTGTTTTGAACAGTATGTACTTAGTTTTAAGCTTGTTAGGCAGAAATCTACAGAACTTGGGCAGCTGGTTCGACACCCACTGAGCCTGCCAGAAACAAGGTTAAAGATAAGGAAGACTATCAACATCCTCACAAGAGACTCCAGACCAGGATGTTGATCCCTATCAGGAACTCACACTCGCACAGCCAGAAGGGTGCATTCTATGCATGAGGAATTGGCTGTTACAATTGCGACATACCTCCACCTTAAAAGAAGAGAGTGAAACCTTATTCGATGTGTGCTGTTGTGGAGCAGGAGACTCCCAGCCACCCAGTGCGCTGTTTTTGCTTATTTTACCCGCAATAAAATTTCTTATACTCAAAACTCTCGATTGGCGTGGAGAGTGTTTTTAACAGTAATGACACAAATCTGTTGCACACCATCATTAGACACAACTTGCATATTGGACACTACATGTTGAATCACAGTATACAATAGGTTCTTACACAAGGTGAAAGAGTAACAATACTAACAAAATAGAACAAAATTAAAACAGGTAATTACACAAGGTGAAAACATCTCTGTTCCTCCTGGAAGGCAGGAGAACAAATCCATACCCTCCCACTCCGTCAGTCCTTCAGTTTGTAATTGAAGTGAGAGCTTCCAGATCTGAATGCATCTGTGGGTCTATGGAAAGTACAGTCCTTGAAAATATGTCTTCTGTGATGCAAAACTTGAGAGACAAGTCCTTCTGACAATACAATACAATACAATACAATACAATACAATACAATACAATACACCAGGTTGGAAGAGACCTTCAAGATCATCGTGTCCAACCTATCAACCAATCCAACCCACCTAAATACAATACAATACAATACAATACAATACAATACAATACAATACAACCCACCTAAACAACTAAAAAACTAAACCGTGGCACCAAGCACCCCATCAAGCCTCTTCTTGAACACCTCCAATGAAGGTGATTCAACCACCTCCATGGGCAGCCGATTCCAGTGGGCAATCACTCTCTCAGTATAGAACTTCTTCCTAACATCCAGTCTAAACCTGCCCTGGCGCAGCCTGAGACTGTGTCCTCTTGTTCTGGTACTGGCTGCCTGGGAGAAGAGACCAACCTCTGCCTGACTACAACCTCCCTTCAGGTAGTTGTAGAGAGCAATAAGGTCATCCCTCAGTCTCCTCCTCTCCAGGCTAAGCAACCCCAGCTCCCTCAGCCTCTCCTCATAGGGCTTGTCTTCCAAACCCCTCACCAACTTTGTTCCCCTTCTCTGGACATGCTCCAGCAAGACAACATCCTTCCTAAACTGAGGGGCCCAGAACTGGACACAGTACTCAAGGTGTGGCCTAACCAGTGCAGTGTACGGGGGCAGAATGACCTCCCTGCTCCTGCTGGCCACACTGTTTCTGATGCAGGCTAGGATGCCATTGGCCCTCTTGGCTGCCTGGGCACACTGCAGGCTCATGTTCAGCCTACAATCAACCAGCACCCCCAGGTCCCTCTCTGCCTGGCCGCTCTCCAGCCACTCTGACCCCAGCCTGTAGCACTGCATGGGGTTGTTGTGGCCAATGTGCAGAACCCGGCACTTGGATGTGTTCAATCTCATGCCGTTGGATTCTGCCCATCTGTCCAGCCTGTCGAGGTCCCTCTGCAAAGCCTCTCTGCCCTCCAGCAGATCAACTCCTGCCCCCAGCTTGGTGTTCTCCACAAATTTACTGATGATGGACTTGATGCCCTCATCCAGATCATCAATAAAGATGTTGAAGAGCATGGGGCCCAGCACTGATCCCTGGGGCACACCACTAGTGACAGGCCGCCAGCCGGATGTGGCACCATTCACCACCACTCTCTGGGCTTGGCCCTCCAGCCACTTCCTAACCCAACGCAGTGTGCTCCCATCCAAGCCATGGGCTGCCAGCTTGGCCGGGAGTTTGCTGTGGGGGACAGTGTCAAAGGCCTTGCTGAGGTCCAGGTAGACCACATCCACAGGCCTCCCCACATCAACCAGGCGGGTCACCTGATCATAGAAGGAGATCAGGTTGGTGAGGCGGGACCTGCCCTTCCTAAAGCCATGCTGGCTAGGCCTGATCCCTTGGCCATCGTGTAAGTGCTGTGTGATCGCACTCAAGATGACCTGTTCCATAATCTTGCCTGGCACTGAGGTCAGGCTGACAGGCCTATAATTCCCTGGCTCGTCCAATCGGCCCTTCTTGTGGATGGGCACCACATTGGCCAGCTTCCATCAATACATCAGGTAATCATCAGCATTAGAACTTAAATAAGAAACACAACCTCAAAACATACAAAACTGGTATTTCCAGGTTCCCCATACAGAAGTTCTCTGAGCCACCCTCTCAGGTGATGTCCCTGAAAGAGTTGGATTAATTACTTTGAATGGGCCTGTAAGTACCATTGATTGTTTCAGGTTCTCTCAAAGCCAAGCTAAGCATAAAGAAAAGCTTTTTCCCAAACCAAGTACAATTTTTTTTGTGGTGATCTCCTGACTCATGCTTCACCCCCCACTCACCACTGAGAAGTGAAGCCCTTAGTTGCCCTGGGGGGCATACCCCACCACTCACCAAATGGTCCCACCAAGATGGAGCAGTGGCCTCAGCCCTCTCTTGGGGCTCAGGCCAGCATTTCACAATGATTTCTAATTGCCTCGTGGATACCTGATCAATCACTTCTTTTGGAATACCTTTCTTCTGACCCACCCCCACCAATATTGCCGGGTATTCAAGTGTTCCCTGCCCCTAGCCAGGTGCCTACTAGGAATATGTTGCAACTGGCCCCGGGGCCAGGTGGTGAATCCATTGTCTCACCATCCTCCCTTTCCAGGGTACTTGATGGGTGGAGATTATCTTGTTTTATGCATATTCCCGAAGGTGCCCTTGGTCATTGATTTTGTCTTTGTTGAGTCACATCAGGAGAGACAAGCTTTGAGTCTCTCACAAGCACCCATCCACAAAATATTTCTCCCCTAGCAATTCCTGTTCAAATAAATCTTCCCTTATTTTTGTCTGGTATTGGATAACCTCCAGACAGTCATGTACTAAAGCTTCAGTAGGTTTGGTTCCCCGTATAAAAATTGAGCTGGATTTAAACTTTAGCTAGTGGTGATTGTTAGATCTAGACCATCAATCAAGATTGCTTCATATTTTAAAATCCTAGAATCAGCCATTTGACTGCTTTTTGGTTCAGTATATTTTTTACTGAATGGGGAGTATATACTTCCAGTTTTCCTCCTAGCATTAATTTTCTACTTTCTTCCAGCATCAGTGCTGTGGCTGCCACTGCTTGAATGCACACCGGCCAGCCTTGGCTTATGGGATCTAGTAACTTTGATAAGTATGCTACTGATTTACGTGACCCTCCCCATTCTTGAGTCAGCACTCCATAAGCCACCCCTCCCTCCACATTAACGAAGAGTTGGAATGGCATGCTCAGGGAAGGGAGGCTCAAAACTGGAGCAGCAGTCAAAGCCTTATTAATTGTTTCAAATCACTCCTCATCTTCCCCTGTCCAAATGAAGTTATCATCTCCTACTAATTTTTCATATAAAAACTTGACTAACTGACTATATCCCTCGTTCTATAATCTACAATATCCTAGTAATCCTAATAATCTTCTGACTTGTCTCTTTGTTTTAAGGGCTGGGAAAGATACAATCCCTTCTACTCTTTCAGGATCTATCTTCCTAGTTCTGTTACTTAACCATTGTCCTAAATATTTAACTTTAGGCTCCACAAATTGTAATTTACTTTTTGATACCCTTAATCCCAAATTTCCTAGGAAATTCAAGAGGTTTATGGTGGTCCTTCCAACTTCAACTGCCCCTTCTCCTGAGATTAATAAATCATCTACATATTGTGTGATTAAAACATCCTTTTCCTGTGGAAATGACAATAACAATTTTTCCAAGTTTTGACCAAACAGATTGGAAGAGTCTGTAAAACCTTGGGGCAATGTGGTCCACCTCAATTGTTGCTTTCTCCTGGTGATTGGATCTTCCCATTCAAAAGCAAAGATATCTCTACTGTTCTCAGGTAATGGGCAGGCCCAGAAGGCATTCTTAAGATCTATTACACTATACCATTTATGATTTGGAGGTATGTGACTCAACAATGTGTAAGGATTAGAAACTGCAGGAAACCGAGTCACAGTTCTCTTATTCACCTACTGCAGGTCGTGCACCAACCTGTAAATTCCATCCTCTTTCTTTTCTGGTAGTATGGGAGTGTTACGTGGGGACATACAAAGTTCCAAGGTTCCATCTTTAAGGAGGTGGTCCATAACCAGCTTTAATCCCTCTGTTCCTTCTTTAGGTATGGGATACTGTTTTACTCTGATTGGATGTTCTGGTTGTTCTATAGTTACATGTATAGGTTCAGTGTCTAAACTCCCTCTATTTTCTTCACTGGTCCAGACTTCTGGGTTAATCTCTGCCTGATCCTCAGTGTTTAATTGTAATATTCTGACCCTCATCTGCTCATCTTCTGGAACTACCCCTATACCCAATTGAAATTGTAAATCTCTTCCTAGTAAGTTACATCCTGCACTTGGCACTACCAAGGTATCTCCTACCCCAATTCTAGCCTCAGTCTTTAATTTAACATCCTTAACTACTGGGACTTTAAACCCTTCCCCCTTTGCCCCTAAACCCTTTAGAGTATTTTTGCTCTCCACACACCCTTCAGGAACCTTGGTAACACAAGTACGTGCAATCCTGTATCTACTAAAAATTCTAAAATTTCTCCCCGGGATCCTACTTTTAATTTTATCAAGGGCTCCTGTTGGTATTTTTGCCCCAGGTAAAAGGGCCCCTAAACACCCCTATTGCTGGTCTTCCTCAAAAAGTTTATGATCTCTCTTCCTCCTTTGGCAATCTCATTAAAAATGCTCAATTTTCTCACAATAGTAACATTCATTACCCTTATTACCAGTTTGAGCATTCCCCAGGTCCCGGTGAGGCCTAGGTGTTTTATGCCTCATAGGTCAAGGAGGTGGAGGGTGGGAGACTTATGTTTTATTCTCAGGTTTCCCCACCTGGCCTGCTTCCCTCATGCTGGCTACCATAATTTTGGCCTTTGTTTTTGCTTTTTCCTCATCTCTACGCATGTACACCTTCTGTGCTTCCCTCAGTAATTCTTGAAGTCTTCTATCCTGCCAATCCTCTATTTTTTCCAATTTCTTTCTAATATCTGGCCAGGAATGAATGATGAAATTTACCTTTAACAATATCTGGCCATCCTGACTGGTGGGATCTATTCTTGAATATCACTGCATATTATTCCATAACCTTTCAAGCCAATCAGTAGGGGTTTCCTCCCTTCCCTGTTGACTATGAAATGCCTTGTTTGTATTTTGCTCCCTGGGTGTTGCTTCCTTTATGCTTCTAATAATCAAGGTTCAATATTCATTCATCTTTCATCTGCCCCTATCATCATTATGGTTCCAATTAGAAGGAGTTAGGGGCATCTTTTGATCACCTGGAGGTCCCTGCTGATTTTTCCTTTTCCAAAACCTCATTCCAGCTGTCTTAATCAATTTGTCTTCTGTAGCAAAAAGGATTCCCATGATTGATTGCATTTCTTCCCACATGTAAATATTTGGCCCCAAGAATTTATCAAATTGTTCTGCTACTCCAATTGGGTCTTCCAGGAGACCTTTTAATTCCTTCTTAAAGTTTCTCACCTCAGTAGAAGTGAGGGGAGCATTTACATATCAAATTCCCCCATTCACTCCCCCCAGGAGCATCTCCTTCAAAGGATATAATGGTACTCCTTCATATGGATTGTCTGAATCAGTAGACTCTTCCTCCAAAACCATGACATTTTTCTCTCACTTGGGGCCCTTTCTTTTGTTTCACAAAGCATTTCTTTATAGGGCACTAAATTTCATGGGGAAATCAGATCAAAACCACTGTTTGTACCCAAAAAATCTTCCCTGGAAAAATGTACACTTTTAAAAGGCTCACTCCAAAATACTCTTCTCCAGGAAAAATGCACAATAGATTTTTCAGGAGAGGTCACACACAAGAAAAACAACAACCTGGGCTTCTCAAGGGAAAGTCACACTATTTCCCTGAGAGAACACACACTTGCAAAAGCTTCTCAGATTTTGTTCCTCAAATTTTCTGTTACAACAGGATAAAACCCCTGTGTTTCTTAGGGAAGAGTCACTCTGTTTCCCTGAGAGAACACATACCTGCAAAAGCTTCTCAACTTTTGCTTCAATACTGGGCTTCTCAGGGAAGTCACACTTTTCCAGAGAGAACACATACTTTACAAAATATCACCAAAAACTGGGTTTCCCGAAACAGGGTACTGAGAATTCTCAGGGAGGTCACACTATAAAATCAACATTTGTACCCCGGTTAATCTTCCCTGGGAAAGCACACACATTTAAAGTTTTTGAGAACTCCCACACAGTACACATTTTGGGGTTCTCAGAAATACGATAGACTTGCTGTGATACTTTCATTACACGGGAATCCTGCCGACTACACCAATATTAATGTTTCAGTCCCATGGCAATTCAATGTCAGTATAAAATGGCAGGTTAGACCTATCTTTTTTTTATTATTATTATTAAGCAAAAGCTAAATTTAATATCATGAGATAAATAAAAAAAGTTTGCATGTACTATGTCAACTTGTTTGCATGTACATGTCAACTTAAAGTTTAATTATTCCAACTATATAGTTCCATTATTAAGTTATTAATTGTATCTATGCTAAACAGAGGTATTACATATTATTACTCAGTTCCACTTCTACTGTATCACTTCCAAAAGAAACTAAAGCCCATTCAACAAAAATATCCACTATACTGATATTAGAGGAAAAAGAGGACATATACCATCTGTTTTTCTTTGTCACACACTTTGTAGGAACTTTTAACCGAATTTGCCCAGTTTCTAAATGGCAAGCACTGATCCATATACTACTACAAACCATGATCTCACCTACATTTCAGCCTGCTGGTTTACAATGAGCAAACCAAGTAATTGAATGCAATCTCAGTGGCAAAAAAGCATGAAGAATGTTAGCAAAGCTGACCCCTTTCTCTCTACTCTTACTTCAACAGTCTATAAAATTTATAGAAAGCTAATAAGTTTCTGCAATGTATTCCTCAAGGAGCATGAGGGTTACTGAACTCTGCCTTTAGCCACTTGGTGAATTCTGCAGTAGTCTCCATGAGAGCTCCTCTCTGTCCTACTTGTTGAAGTATGCAACCTGCCTTACTCTGCAAGGGTTTATGATGGCATTGAACCACTGTTGTGCAGTAGAGCATTTTGAAGATCTAAAGAGAAACATTAAAAGAAAAACAAAACAAAAACCCCCAAACCAAAACCCCACAAATAAAAAAAAAACCACCTTGGTTAGGAAAGCTTTAGGCTCAGTTGACTTAGTAAACATATTTATTATTATTTATTTATAGCTGCAGTGGACAACATCCCCATGCGTATCTTTGTAATATTAACTGACTGTTATTATAATATTCCATAATATATAATATAGATATATCTATGCTGGTGAGTTATATATACTGAATTTAAAAATAAATGAAACTAAGCAAAATATTTGCATATCTTTTATTTTAGTGTTGGGGTTTTTTTTCCCCCCTGCCACATTATTTGTTGGAGTGAAGAATTAAAAGGGAAAAAGAAAAACTCAGATTTTTTAGGAAAGACCTGCTGTTCTAATACAATTTATTTTATTGTTCTCTCCAGCTTGTGAGGATTCCCAAACAGTGTCTTTGGTGACTGAGTGCAGGGAGACAGGGAGGAAGAAGGATTTTTTTCCCTCAGCAATTATAGCTGCTTCTTTCAGCTCCACAGAAAATAGTGCACATGCATCAATGAAAGAATATAACTTCCCTGCTTTTCCTCCCTTGTGTTTTATTCTCTATTATCAGACTCATATTCTAATACTCTAAAAATCACTTTACTACACACCCATATGCATTCCAACAGGATGTCTCTACATATGAGTTGTTCCTATCCACACTTGTAGTAGGATGAGGAGTTTTGAATTGCCCAGTAGACCCCTCTGGTCAAGTGCTCTGGCCTGTGCCTTCACTACAAACAGATTGTGAGAGAGGGTAGCCCTGTAAATGGTTATATATATTTGATGTTCATGAAAGTCTGTATTTTCCTATTTTCTCTGCCTGTGGTTGTCTGGGTTTCTTTGAGAAACAGCCATGCAGGCTGAGCTAGTAATTAGTCTGAGAGACAAAAGTGAATTGCCAAATTATCCAAAGGGTGACAGATGGGAAAGTTAGTGTCTTGAGCCAATTGGAACAGGTTTGTGTTAAGAACAGATTCCAAACTATTATGCTGGATAAATGTTCTTCCCTTCATAAGTTATTTCAAGTTACAATAAAAACCCTCTCTAAAAACAAAAGCAACAACAAACATTAAAAAAAAACCACCAACAAACCTCCACAAAAACTAAAACTTCCACAAAATGAAACCTATCAAATTTTGTATATCTCAGTTACTCACCTGTGGTGGGTTGGTATTGGTTGGATGACAGTTACCTATCAATGCCACTCTTTCAATGTCCTACCTCAGTTGGACAGGGGAGAGAAAATATAATGAGAGGCTGGTGTGTGAAGGTAAAGAAAGAGAGACATCGCTCACCAATTTACTGTCATGGGCAAACCAGACTTGACTCAGGCAAAATTAATTTAATTTATTACCAATCAAATCAGAGTAGGGTAATAAGAAATAAAAACTGAAAGTTGCAACATCTTCCCCTCACCCCTCCCTTCTTCCTGGGCACAGCTCCTGAATGTCTTTATGTCCTTTCCACGCAGCAATGCAGGGACATAAGGAACAGGGCTTGTGGTCAGTTCATCACACATTGTCTCTTCTGCACCTTCCTTCTCAGGGGAAGGAATCCTCGCAATCTTCCCATGCTCCATCATGGGGTCTTTCCCATTGGTTACAGTCCTCCACAAATTTCTGACATCAGTCCTTCCTATGGTGTGTAGCTGCTCATGAACTTCCACCTTGTGGGTAATCCATGGGGTGTTGTCCTTCAGGAACAGACTGCTCCATTGTGGGTCTCCCATAGAATCACAATATATGCGCCACAGTTAACTACCAGGGGTTGGGTCACCATGGTCTTCACAACAGATTGCAGGGAAATCTCTGTTCTGGTGCCTGGGTTACCTCCTCCTCCTCTTTCTTCACTGACCCTTTTATTTCCAATTTTGTTTCCTTCATGTATTTCCACTCCTCTTTCCAGCTGAAGTTAAAGTTGTGCAGGGATTTCCCTCCTTCTTCAATAAGTTATCACAGAGGTGCTGCTACTGTGGGTAACGAGTTCAGCCTTGGCAGTGACAGGTCCATCTTGGACCCAACCAGCATTGGCTCTGTTGGACATGGGAAAACACTAGCAGCTTCCCACAGAAGTCACTCCTATATTGCAACTTTATCATAATCTTGCCACACAAATCTAAGACATCATTCTACATGTTATGTTATTGAACTATACCCCTAACTGTCAAAGAAAAATGCACTTTTAAGATACTCAAAGTGCATCTATATTAATATGTTAGTAAGAATTAAAAGTTTGCTTTTCTCTCGAGGTATGTTTAAGGAAGTTGTTAGATTATGTAGGGAAAAAATTAGAGAGGCAAAGGCCCAGTTGGAATTCAGGCTGGCCACCTCTGTGAAGGACAATAAAAAGCATTTTTACAAATATGTTAATTCCAAAAAGAAGGGCAAGAAGAACCTCCACTCCTTATTGGACGTGGAGGGGAACCCGGTGACGGAAGACAAGGAAAAGGCTGAGGTCCTGAACACCTTCTTTGCCTCCATGTTTAACAGCAAGGCAGGAGGAGTTCAGGACGAGTGGCGTCCTGAGCTGGGTGATGGGGTCAGGGAGCAGTGCAATGCCCCAGAAATCCATGAGGAATTAGTTCGGGACCTGCTGAGTCACTTGGACACTCACAAGTCCATGGGGCCGGATGGGATCCAACCTAGGGTGCTGCAAGAGCTGGCAGATGAGCTGGCCAAGCCGCTCTCCATCATCTTCCTCCAGTCCTGGCTCACCGGTGAGGTCCCAGGTGACTGGAAACTGGCCAATGTGGTCCCCATCCACAAGAAGGGTCGGATGGAGGAGACTGGAAACTATAGGCCAGTCAGCCTGACCTCAGTGCCAGGGAAAATGATGGAGCAGATTATCCTGGCAGCAATAACTGTGAACCTGCAGGATGGCCAAGGGCTCAGGTCCAGCCAACGTGGATTTAGGAAGGGCAGGTCTTGCCTCTCCAACCTGATCTCCTTCTGTGATCAGGTGACCCTCCTGGTGGATGTGGGGAGGCCTGTGGATGTGGTCTACCTGGACTTCAGCAAGGCCTTTGACACCGTCCCCCACAGCAAACTCCTGGCTAAGCTGTCAGCTCATGGCTTGGACAGCAACACTCTGTGATGGGTTAGGAACTGGCTGGAGGGCCGGGCCCAGAGAGTGGTGGTCAATGGTGCCACCTCCAGCTGGAGGCCAGTCACCAGTGGCATCCCCCAGGGATCAGTGCTGGGCCCCATCCTCTTCAATGTCTTCATTGATGATCTGGATGAGGGGATTGAGACAGCCATCAGCAAATTTGCAGATGAAACAAAGTTGGGAGCAGATGTTGGTCAGTTAGAGGGTAGAAGGGCCCTGCAGAGGGACCTCGACTGACTTGACAGATGGGTGGAGTCCAATGGGATGACATTCAACCAGTCCAAGTGCTGGGTGCTGCACTTTGACCACAACAACCCCATGCAGAGCTACAGGCTGGGATTGGAGTGGCTGGAGAGCTCCCAAACAGAGAGGGACCTAAGGGTGCTGATTGACAGCCGCCTGAACATGAGTCAGCAGTGTGCCCAGGGGGCCAAGAAGGCCAATGGCATCCTGGCCTGCATTAGGAATAGTGTGGCCAGCAGGCGCAGGGAGGTCATTGTGCCCCTGTACTCTGCATTGGTTAGGCCACACCTTGAGTCCTGTGTCCAGTTCTGGGCCCCTCAGTTTAAGAAAGACATCAAGATACTTGAACGTGTCCAGAGAAGGGCAACAAGGCTGGTGAGAGGCCTTGAGCACAAGCCCTATGAGGAGAGGCTGAGAGAGCTGGGATTGTTTAGTCTGGAGAAGAGGAGGCTCAGGGGCAACCTCATTGCTCTCTACAACTACCTGAAGGCTGTTTGTAGCCAGGAAGGGGTTGGCCTCTTCTCTCTAGCAACCAGCACCAGAACAAGGGGACACAGTCTCAAGCTGCACCAGGGGAAGTTTAGGCTTGAGGTGAGGAGAAAGTTCTTCACCAAGAGAGTCGTTCACCATTGGAATGGGTTGCCCAGGGAGGTGGTGGAGTCACCGTCTCTGGAGGTGTTCAAGAGGGGACTGGACGTGGCACTTGGTGCCATGGTCTAGTCATGGGGTCTGTGGTGACAGGTTGGACTTGATGATCTTCGAGGTCTCTTCCAACCTTAGCGATACTGTGATACTGTGATACGGTGAAATCAATGCCCTGATTGTTCTCCATGGAGAATTTTCAGAGCATGCAGACTGGATTTGTTTCAGATTAAATTAAATGGAAAGATGAACTACTGAGTTGTGTTTAATGTATATATCCAGTATAGCAGATAGAAAAGCTATTTTGTATCACAGAAGACTTTCCAAGTTCTTTTGCACTTTTTAGCAAAAACCTCCTGCACATTTTCTTCTGGTGAGAAACCGAAAGGTGCACAAGTATAACACAGGATGGTAGAAGCTATTTTCAGTAACTGAGACCTAAGAAACTATTTTTTAGTGGTGAGTTTTAAAAAAAGAAACTATATTTACTACCCTACTATACATTTTTAATTGGGTTTGCAAGAACACACTACTAAATTTTATTAGATACTATTTTTTATGTTGCTAGGAGGAGATCCTTATGAAATATTACAATAAAAATACAATACAATACAATACACCAGGTTGGAAGAGACCTTCAAGATCATCGCGTCCAACCTATCAACCAATCCAACCCACCTAAATACAAAATGTGTTTCTTCAGGAAGAAGTAATGTAATAAAATGCATAACTAGTTTTGATTGTATTGATAACTTATAGGAATAAAAGCCCCTTTAAGGAGATGCACTTTGTGTTCATAAGAAATAGGAAAGACTGTTTTGCAGTGGATTAAAACCATGGGGGCCATTAGGTTTGTATAATAAAAAACTTGCAAACACTGATAGTTTTATGGAGAGTCTTTTCCACAGCTGTTTGGCATAAGAATCTTTGGGTGCTTGAAGTCATAACACATTTCAGAAGAATCATACCACCTTTTTAAAGACTCAGCCTTTATTTTCACTTCCCTAACTTAGGTAACCATGAATAGAGACCCAATTTCAAGCAACTTTAATAAAGATTTATTTCCAATTTTGTGTAATAAGAAACAATTTTGGAGGGTCCATTGACTTTAGAGCATGGATATTATTTTCTAGTGAGGATAGAGGGGAAAAAAAAGGAAAGAAGCAGAATGTGAAAAAAGCCTGTAAATATGCAGAAAATAAATCCTGAAAGAAACAAATGTACATGATTGTTCAAGACAGTGGGAGAGAATAAGCGCAGATGGATACACTTAAAATATAGCTGTGTTTGAAGTGTCCTATTGTATTTTGGCAGTAATTTCTATAAATCTGTTTGAAGGACAGGATTCAGTTTAGCTGGAAATAGCTGCCTGATTTGTTTAGAAGGTCAAAGTAGTTCACAGGCCTGTTTTGTGTCATATTCACAGATTTTGAGGGTTTAAATGGCATCAGAGGAGTAGGACAATTGTTTTGGAGAGGAAACTGATATTTAATAAAAACTTAAATGGAAACCTCACTCAGTGGGTTTAGTTAATAGAGTCGAGGGTAAAACTTTACACTGGGACTGCAAAGACATCACTATAGGAATGTTTACATAGTCCTACTTTTAAAAAAAGACAGTTTTAATAGTTTTATCATTTTCTTCCTCCTGCCCATATAATACAATTCAAAAGTAAAGCCTTTAAGGAAAGAGAAAAATACTTCCTATTCTTCAGCAGTAAGGATAGATCAGCATTAAATGGAACATGTGGGACTGAAGTTATTCTGTAGAGAACTGCAATTTGAGTCTAGACAATGAATATGTTTGAGTTCTGTAGTCATAAATATATTTCCTTTCCTAACATTTCCCAGGGTATACATACCTTTAGTTGTTTGGTTTTGTTGTTTGGTTTTGTTGTTGTTGGTTTTGTTTGCATTTGTTTGTTTTTGTTGTTGCAGTGGTATAATAATAATCATAAAATTGTTGCTATAATTATTGTTATTTCCACCTAGAACTTCTTTGGTCCTTGTGTCTCAACTCAGTACAAGCACATAATCTCATCTCTCTACTATGTGCACCGATATACTAATTTTATCTCAAAACCACTGAACACTAAACAAAAAATCATAACAAACATCAAAGAGAAAATAGATGTTTTGGTATGATGATCAGGAAGTCCTCTAAAACAGATCCAAGTTCTGAGAATGCAAAAAGCATTTCTAAAACTTCAGGAAAAGATCTAGAAGTTGATTTGCAGGTGTCTGCTCTGGTTCTAAAGTTGGCAGTAGCCAAGTCCTAATGAACCAGATTTCCACTACTTTAAAAAAAAGAAAAAAATTCATAGAAACAAACAATAAGTGAATGAAGATCCTATACTGATGTTTAAAATAAAAGACAGAAAGAGATGGATAAAAATAATTCAAGTTTGTTTACTAATTTTTTTTCCTTGGAATCCTAGTATAGAAACAGTAAACTGTCTTTTGAGTAAAAGGCCTGTGTTTACAGACTTGGTCTTGAATAACAGCGCAGGAAAATTCAGCTTGGGAAAGAAATTGTCTGGAAATTGAAATTTTTCTCCTACATAATGCGAAAACTTCTGCTCCTTAATATCTCAGCTGCTAATAGAGCCAGTTAATGCCCTTAGAACAATAAATTCTGTTAAATGCTCTAAGAGGGCCATATTTATCTAAGTTTCAAGGTCAGATTAGAGGAACACATTAAATCTCTTCCTGGAGGTGTTTCAAAGTACCAGCTTGTTCTGATCAGATGCACAGGTTATATAATACTCTAGAAGAAAATCCAAAACCTTCACTGGACACCTAGACTGAAGGTATAAATTGACTGTTAACAAACATGAACTTGAATCCACTAAAACAATTAATTTTATCTGAAATATTATAAATTATAAGATTAGAGATTACTGTTGGAGATAAAATTAATTTAAGATGTGAGATTATTAATTTTTAAATAATGTTTTTATTACACCTATTTTCTTTCCCTCTGTGGTGGGTTGAGAAAGTTCCCTCCCCACACACAAGGAAAGAAACCACAGCTAGCTCAGTCGGAAAAGCAGATGAAAGCTATATTGACAGGCAGAAATGGAATGCAATGAATATGTACACAAATATACAACATTTACAATATATACAGAAATATACAACAATGAACACAATGCAGAAAAAGCCTTTTCCCTCCAGCCTGCCAGGGGGGTTCCCTGAACCCCCCTCTCTCCTTCCCCACCTCCCCTTTTTCCCAAAAAGGGTTAGAGAGAGAGAGAAAGGCAATTAAGGAAGAAAAAATTCTGTTAGCTCAAACAGCACATGCAAGAATTAGTTCTCTTATCTGGTTAGCTGTTAATTCAAGGCCGTTCCTGCTTCAGAAAGAGAGAAGCCGTCCAGCCCACAGAACAGAGAAGCACAGACTGCACCCAGCCTGCACCCAGACCAGGCACAGACTGAACTAACAGAACCCAAACTTAAAATTGCATTTTACAATCTACCAATGAAATTAGTTTAGACTATCTTGTTTTTGTTCAAATATCAAAAACATTCAGCCAGAGTGTTCAGCAACTGTCTCTTTCTTAAAGACACAGCCTCAACCGGTCACACCCTCACTCCCCATTTTATTCACATCCTTATTGTTTTAAGTCTCAACTAATTTACTATTGTTGAAGATTAAGTATTCTTTTTCATCAAGTTTTCATTTTAAGCCTTAAATTCTAATACCACTATAAGGAGACTTCATGAATCAAGTCCTAAACAAACCATTCATTCTATTTTCTGGCTTTTCAAGAATTAAATTAATATTCTTGAAGTTCATTCATTAAGTCCCTAACCTGCAATTAGGATTCAGGCCATGTTGTTGATTAGACAGGAAAAAGAAATCAGCCCACAAAGAAAGGCAGCTTTTCATTTGAATCCAATCAAAGACAGCAAACACACTCCAAAAAGTGTTTCTGTAATATATATATGTAATTATTATGAAGGAAAGGCAAAAAAGAACTTGGAACCTTAATGAATGTGAAATGGGGTGTTTTAGCCTTCAGCATTCACTGAAGCAATGTTACTTTTCTTAGTATCAATTCTATTGACCAAAACTTGGCAACAGATGACAAAAATGTTTTTCCATAATTTATCTAGTGTGCTTCATTATCTTTGAAATTTTCTGAGCTGACTTATTACAGCTGGTAGATTCATATAAATGAAGGGTAAGACAGTAGTCACTGCCAGCATGAAAACCAGCATGAAGATTGTGGCAGACATATTAGAAACAAAGTAAAAAAAAAAACAAGATACCAAAACAACAAACCAACAAAACTATTACAAGGGTAAAGAACATTACTAAAATAGCAGCCACTATCCTCCTCAGAGGTAAGAGCATCCAAATAATTCCAACATACCGCATGCAAAAATTTGTATTTGCTGTAGGGAAGGCAATTAAACTAAATTACATATAAATACTCTGACTTATCTCAGTTAACATTCCTGAAGTTCTGTGTGCTCTATTGATATCTGGTGTTTAAGGGCTTTTATAAACCACATCACTTAAATCACAGTAGTATGACAGTATCATGGTATCACTAAGGTTGGAAGAGACCTCAAAGATCATCAAGTCCAACCTGTCACCACAGACCCCATGACTAGACCATGGCACCAAGTGCCACGTCCAGTCCCCTCTTGAACACCTCCAGAGACGGTGACTCCACCACCTCCCTGGGCAACCCATTCCAATGGTGAACGACTCTCTTGGTGAAGAACTTTCTCCTCACCTCAAGCCTAAACTTCCCCTGGTGCAGCTTGAGACTGTGTCCCCTTGTTCTGGTGCTGGTTGCTAGAGAGAAGAGGCCAACCCCTTCCTGGCTACAAACAGCCTTCAGGTAGTTGTAGAGAGCAATGAGGTTGCCCCTGAGCCTCCTCTTCTCCAGACTAAACAATCCCAGCTCTCTCAGCCTCTCCTCATAGGGCTTGTGCTCAAGGCCTCTCACCAGCCTTGTTGCCCTTCTCTGGACACGTTCAAGTGTCTTGATGTCTTTCTTAAACTGAGGGGCCCAGAACTGGACACAGGACTCAAGGTGTGGCCTAACCAATGCAGAGTACAGGGGCACAATGACCTCCCTGCGCCTGCTGGCCACACTATTCCTAATGCAGGCCAGGATGCCATTGGCCTTCTTGGCCCCCTGGGCACACTGCTGACTCATGTTCAGGCGGCTGTCAATCAGCACCCTTAGGTCCCTCTCTGTTTGGGAGCTCTCCAGCCACTCCAATCCCAGCCTGTAGCTCTGCATGGGGTTGTTGTGGTCAAAGTGCAGCACCCAGCACTTGGACTGGTTGAATGTCATCCCATTGGACTCCACCCATCTGTCAAGTCAGTCGAGGTCCCTCTGCAGGGCCCTTCCACCCTCTAACTGACCAACATCTGCTCCCAACTTGGTGTCATCTGCAAATTTGCTGATGGCTGTCTCAATCCCCTCATCCAGATCATCAGTGAAGACATTGAAGAGGATGGGGCCCAGCACTGATCTCTGGGGGATGCCACTGGTGACTGGCCTCCAGCTGGAGGTGGCACCATTGACCACCACTCTCTGGGCCCGGCCCTCCAGCCAGTTCCTAACCCATCACAGAGTGTTGCTGTCCAAGCCATGAGCTGACAGCTTAGCCAGGAGTTTGCTGTGGGGGACGGTGTCAAAGGCCTTGCTGAAGTCCAGGTAGACCACATCCACAGGCCTCCCCACATCCACCAGGAGGGTCACCTGATCATAGAAGGAGATCAGGTTGGAGAGGCAAGACCTGCCCCTCCTAAATCCACGTTGGCTGGACCTGCGCCCTTGGCCATCCTGCAAGTGCACAGTTATTGCTGCCAGGATAATCTGCTCCATCATTTTCCCTGGCACTGAGGTCAGGCTGACTGGCCTATAGTTTCCAGTCTCCTCCATCCGACCCTTCTTGTGGATGGGGACCACATTGGCCAGTTTCCAGTCACCTGGGACCTCACCGGTGAGCCAGGACTGGAGGAAAATGATGGAGAGAGGCTTGGCTAGCTCATCTGCCAGCTCTCTCAGCACCCTGAACACTACATAATTTTGGAGATGTAAGTTTAGACTTCTGAATATCTTGTATAGAATATAATAGTGAAGATTTCTCAGCTGCCATTAGCTTATGAATTCCATTTTGTCACATTAGAGCTGTGTTAATTTAAACAGAGGAAGGTAATGTTCAAAATTAAATCCTCATGGTAGTCACTAATCCAGACAGTTAAGTCTTGTTTATAGATCTTAATATATATATTGGCAGTTTCTCTTAGCTAGCTGGTTTATTAGCTGGTTTAGCTGAAATTAGCTGAAAAGTATTTTATGCCTTACATTTTGTAAAACAGAATTCAATACCAAAGATCCTATGGAGCAATTTATTTTTCCAACCATACTACCCTTTGGTATTCCCCTTTTTTTTCCTTTTTCAGGAAGCTCCACACAGGTTGCCCCTTAAATCCATCTACCACCCTGCGCAATACACTCATAGAATCTCAATTGATGTTGTCCATATAATTTTTTTTTCCCCAGAACTTCCCATACATATTCACATATAATTTTATTGTGTTTATGTAGTTCAATTTTGAGAAGAAGTTAAGGTTAAGAAGCTGACACTAAGGTATTTCTAATTATGGGCCAGTGCCTGTATTTTGTCATTAACTGTAAGCCTGCAGAGTTTCTGTTGACCTCACTATCAGGGGTCTTATGACTTTTCTGATCTTGCCACAGTCTGAACTTGTCTTATCTTATTGTAGCAGTCACATAACTATTACCTACTCTGTTTTATCTCAAGAAGATTAACAAAATGGAAACTCTGTGAATGCTCCTGTTGAAGTTGCTGGGAATTTTACAGGTCAGTATAAGTGTGACTGAAAACCAGTAAAGACAGAAGAAAAGTGATGTGACCATTCCAATATGTTAACTATAAGAAATATAACCTATAGCATAGGTAATGTAAAAAATATAAGCATAACATAACATTCTGTGTTCTATGATTAAGTGGCATGACCATGAGTCCTTCCTACACATGGGATTCACAGAAACATCAAAAGGTATTCAGAAATTCTGTAAATCAAAGAATGTGTATCTAGTCTGCCAAAGCAGACAATTTTCTTTCAGATCTGTATGTAAAGTCAATGTACCACAGAAAACCAAATCAAAACAAACTTCGCAGTTAAACTGAGTGGAAGAGTAGTAAAACTGAGTGGAAAAGTTGAATTTGCAACTTCAGAATGAGAAGGAGATGGAAGACAGTGAAGGCCAAAAAATAAATACTTGGATGATGGTAAAGGAATAAGACAAAGGCAATTTTTCATCTGTAAGAGAACAGATGTTATGTCAAATTAACTGTCTAGGAGTGGGAGATTAACTATGCCTCTGAAGAGGTTAAACATTCAGTAACAGCTGGTGCGTGTAATGTCAAATAAACTGAAGTTTTGCTACGATACAGAAACTCCACCTGCCTGTGGGAAAACACATTTAGAAAATGAAGTGCCTATGAAACCAAAATTTTGAGTTTGGGGAATGAAATGCCAAGAAACATTGAAGACAAAAATAATGCAATTTGAGCAACTATTTAGAATCTGCATTTTCAAATGTATCTGAAGTTAGTGTAACAGCAAGTTTGTTCAGGCTAGGCACACTGTTAGGAAAATTTAAGGAGAAACAGACACAGATTTAAGGTTATCTAGGCCTACACTAAATAACAAAATAAAATAAAAAAAAATAAAGACGTGAAATTAAAAAAACATAGTAAAGTGGGAACTTGGTATAAGTTATAGAGTAATGTAATTTTTGTTTCTTCCTTGGGAAGAAATACACCAGAGTGTGGTGGTGTGACCGGTTGATGCTATGCCTTTAAGAAAGAGACAGTTGCTGAACACTCTGGCTGAATGTTTTTGATATTTGAACAAAAACAAGATAGTCTAAACTAATTTCATTGGTGCTTGTGGGGTGCAGTTTGGAGTTTGGGTTCTGTTGGTTCAGTCTGTGTCTGGTCTGGGTTCAGGCTGGGTGCAGTCTGTGCTTCTCTGTCCTGTGGGCTGGACGGCTTTCTCTCTTTCTGAAGCAGGAACGGCCTTGAGTTAACAGCTAACCAGATAAGAACACTAATTCTTGCATGCATTTTCTGAGCTAACGGAATTTTTCTTCCTTAATTGCCTTTCTCTCTCTCTCTAACCCTCTTTGGGAAAAAGGGGAGGTGGGGAGGGAGAGAGGGGGGTTCAGGGAACCCCCCTGGCCGGCTGGAGGGAAAAGGTTTTTCTGCATTGTGTTCATTGTTATATTTTCCTGTATATATTGTAAATATTGTATATTTGTGTATATATTCATTGCATTCCATTTATGCTTGTAAATATAGCTTTCATCTGCTTTTCCGACTGAGCTAGCTGTGGTTTCTTTCCCTGTGTGTGGGGAGGGAACTTTCTCACCCCACCACAGGTGGGTTAACGCCCATCCTGAAAACAAACTGGGGAAGGGCTTGCAAGTGCAATGCCCTCCCTGCAGGGCGTTTTCCCTCTGGGAAACTGAGTCTGTTCCTCTCTCCCGTCCCTGCCCAGCTAGGGTATAAAAGGGAGGACATTGCAGCTTCCAGCCGTGGCCTGAGGCTATACAGATGCGTGTCACAGGTACACCGCCCCCTCACTGGGCGTTCATGTACCGAGGCATGATAGCATCTGTTTACACAGCCCCCAACCCCCCCCCCCCCCCGGAAGAATGAGGAGCTGCACCACAACCTACTAGAAGAAAGGAGGTGGAGCCAGGTGCTAGGCGCCATTTTCGGAGCTCGTCCAAAAATCCTGGAAGAGATTAAAGCCGCCCCCACCACAGCCGGGGCCACCTCCGCCGATGACTATGGCACGACACGGGCAGAGTCGCCGCCGCCGCCACTCAGCATACAGCAGGGCTCCCACCATCTCTACCGACACGGTACAGAATCAAAATCACCTCCACACCTCGGGCATTCAAACGGCTCCTCCAGCAAAAGCCATTAAGACGTCCTCAGGGCCCTTGAGAATGGCTTTCCAGCTGGAGTCCCCGTTCGCCCTTTTGGGTTTTGGGAGCTGGGCTTGCCCGCTCGCCGTGGCTGGCCCTATCCCCGCAGTGAGAACGCACCTGACTTTGGTCTGCTTGCCACTGCCCCGCCCCCACGTCACTCCCCATCGCTTCTACCGCTCCGCAGAGAACAAAGGTGGAGGAAGGGCAGGTTCCATGTTCTCAAGCAGTACCCCAGCTCCAATGGTCAAGAACCACCCCTGCTTAAAACAGCAGGAGGGGCTCCGTGCCATCGACCACACACCAGGTGTCTCCCTGCAATCCATAACAAGCTCACACAATCGCTCTGGCAACAAAACTTGAGCCCCAACTTCCAAAATCCAAAACGATGCCCAGATCTGAATTTAAACTCTCAACTTTTGCAATCTGATCTGCAGAGTGGCCACAACAACCAGCTCCTGCCTGGCTCACCAAGAATGTGATGGGTTGAGGGTGACCCCCTCCCCACCACGGGCAAAATAATGACTCAGACAAACGGATTACAAAAGTGGTGGAAAGTTTAAATGAGAAGTGGTGAATGTTTACAGAGAGCCAGAAGCGCAGTGACAAAAGAAATCCCAAAGCATACCCAGAAACATCCCATCTCCACCTGAGGGTACACCCAAGACCACCAGGGCTCCTTCATCCCCCCCCCCCTCCACTGCTAGGCTAGTCTTAGCTGGCCAGATCTGAGAATGCCCATCCCTCCAGCCTTGGGCCTAGTAAGGCCCAAGGCCGGGAGACATCTCCTCCCAGTTACCGGGTGGTGGTGAGGGAAGAAAGAGAACGTGCCAGACCCTGCACTGGGACGCCCCTCTGGGCTGGACTTTTGGACACAGGAAGTATGCCTCATATGAACACAGCAGAGGGCACCCAGCCCAAACTGCTACACTCTGCTTTCTGGCTCCTGCCTCTCCTGGACAAGAACTACTGCAGCTGCCTTCCTGCTCCTCTGCCACATGGTGAGGCCTGATCCTTCTCCCTGCTGCCTCTGCACCTCTTCAGAGAGAGACTGGGTTTGCATTCTTCCCCCCCCCCCCCCCCTTGTTCCTTGCCCTTGTGAACCTTATCTATTATTTGTTTTATACATATATATTGTTTAAAGAAAAACTCTTTACCTCTCTTCTTCCAAGCCAACTCCAAATTATTGCTTGGTGGATTTGCTCCTTCCCTTTCCTTTCTTTTCCTCTCTGTTGGGAGGGAGGAGGGGGGGAGCAGGGGAGAGATTCTCAGCCTTGCCCCCATCTGAGCTCTTAACTCCCAGTTAAGGCTCAAACCACTACACAGAGACATGGTCTATTTATGAGTTTAAATCTGGACTTATAAAAGAAGAAAAATTCATTTGTTTTATTAATAATCTGAGGTGGCCTAGAGAGGAGTCCCAAATTTTGTAAAATTTGTCTAAATGATAACTGGTAGAAGGACATGTAGTAAAAATTTTAGATCATAGAATGGTATGTAAAGAGGAATAGTAAAAGGAAAAGGAAGGGTAAATATGAGAAATGGAAAGCAATTACAAAAGGAGAAGATGATTCATAATTTCAGAAATCATTTCTGACCCAGGATCAGTTAAACATGTTGCTGGGTGATGAAGCAAAGGAGCCATAGTTTGTGATGTTTGTGAGACCAGAAAAAACTCCTCCGGAGTACTGCTTTGGTGAGTAGGGCACATTAGATACAAAGTAGCATAATTCTAGAGATTGGAAATAGGAAAGCTCTGTGATTAATTGCTCAGTTTCATTCCCGGCTGAATTTTACTCAAAGCTATATCAAAGATGAATGATGTGCTGTTACTCTCTCTCTCTCTCTCTATATATATATATATATAAATACTTATGTGAATTTTAATTTTCTTTTTTCTTTTAAATATAGTGAGGTGTTAAAAACACTCTCCACGCCAATCGAGAGTTTAAGTATAAGAAATTTTATTGCGGGTAAAATAAGCAAAAGCAGCGCGCTGGGTGGCTGGGGGCCTCCTGCTCCACAACAGCACACATCGAATAAGATTCCCCTCTCTTCTTTTAAGGTGGAGGTATGTTGCAACCGTGACAGCCAATTCCTCATGCATAGAATGCACCCTTCTGGCTGTGCCAGTGTGAGTTCCTGATAAGTGTCGGCATCCTGGTCTGGAGTCTCTTGTGAGGATGTTGATAGTCTTCCTTATCTTTAACCTGGTTTCTGGCAGGCTCAGTGGGTGTCGATCCAGCTGCCCAAGTTCTGTAGATTTCTGCCTAACAAGCTTAAAACTAAGTACATACTGCTCAAAACAGGATGTTACATGGTCTTATCATTGAATGGCATTGTCTGACTTGATCACGACTCCAGCATTGATCATTTATATGGTTAACAAATAATTCATCCCTTTATTTATTACAATTCCTCCCTTTTCCTTTTTGCTCATTTATTTGTTATCCATACTAAGATGTCTCAAAATGGGATAAGGCATCTGAGGCTGCTTTGAGGACCACACTGGAGTTTGAGGTAGACTCAGTATCCTGGATAATAATTAATTTGACTTTTTTCCATTTTTTTGGCTTACAAATGATATTAACTGATTAAGTATACAGGGACCAAAGGTTAAAATCAATATTATCATTATTAATGGTTCCATGAAGGTTGACACTACAGTAGTCAACCAAGGGGATTGATTGAACCATCCTTCATACCAAGATTGATTATTTGCTCGCTCTCTTTTTCTTTTCTCCAGCCCTTCCCGGACCTTTGCCAATGAGTCTTTTACCACTCCTGTGTGATCTGCATAAAAGCCACACTCCTCTCCCAGGGCAGCACATAGGCCTCTAGCCTGTAAAAACAATAAGTCTAGACCTCGTCTATTTTGTAGAGCTACTTCAGATAACGATGTTAGTGATTTTTCTAAGTATGAAATGGATTTTTCAATGCTCTCCAAGTCTTCATCCACAGCTGCCCTAAGAGATGATAACCCCCTATTTTGCTGTACTAGTGAGGCTGCTCCTGTTGCTGTCCCAGCAATACCCAATCCCATCAAAGGAGCGAGGGGAATTGCGGTAATGGGTTCTCTTTTAACAATTCTATGGTTGCCGTTTTCCCAATGTACAAACATAGATTCTTCATTGTGATATAAAATTCGTGGCAAGATTATTGCTAATATACAATATTCTTTCTGCTCATTTACAATCTTGTTTGATACACATGGAGTCAGCCCTGTCTTTGAACAAATCCATTTAGTTCCATTTGGGGCTATAGTCCATAATGAGTTTAGGTTCTTTCTTCCCTTGCCTATACAAAAATTCTTCTTGATATTAGGAGGTACATGCCCTAAACATTTACCCTTGCCCTTAATTTGTTGTACAGTTATTCCTCTCTTATAATTGTCCCAATTACATCCAGGAGGATTACTTTGATTACTCTTTTGGTACATCTCATTCATTCCCACAGCTTCATAGAATGGAGGTTTTACATCATAACATAACCAGCAATGTTCAGTTTTGTTGGGATCAGTATAATTTAGAGCAGTGTAAGAGGCTTGAATCATATCCCATAATGGGTCGGTATTGACTCTAGTATTTTCTTCCGGTAAAGGTACAGTGGTAGGACTAATACGCTTTTGCACATTATTACTGTTTTCAATTTCCCTTGTCAATATTCAATTAGGTCCTAATGCTTGAGAAAAAGTTATTATTTCCTTTTTTATTAATGTCAAATTTAAGCACAATAGTATTCATTTGGCTGGTTACGATATGTTTTCCCAGGGTTTGAACTGGGACATAGATAACAAGGTTTCTAAATTAAACAGGGTTCCATTTGAACCAAGTCACACAAAGTTGGTTGGATGTTTGGAGCTCCAGTTGTTATTTCTTCATCCAACACCTTCTGATCACTCCATTGCATGAGTGACCATTTATGAGGTCGGTGTAATTTATTTAGGGCTAGGCATATCATAAACTCTTTATGAGGCTCATTTCGGGTCTCCACTTTAGCATATCTCTCTGCCTTCCCACCGCCTACGCTTGTGCACAGCGCAGCGGGGTGTTAGGTCTTCTTGGCAGCAGAAGATACTCTTCAGGGACCTTTTAGTTGTAGCCTTTTAAGCCTCTCCTCCACTTGATCTATAAGGGGATTGGGCCTTTTGGATACTTTGGAGAGTTTCCACTCTTCCTCACTTACCTCTTGTTCAATTATGACAACACCTATTTAATATTTGAGAGCTCCTAACTCCCCTGACATGATTTACCAGTCTTTGCAGTTCCCACATTCGGATTATCAATTCCTGATTTATTTTTTTTTTCTTTATTATATCCCAGATTTCTATCTATCCTTCCTTCAGGAATTCCCTGTTAATCTGTCCCGTGAGATTCAAATGCCCTCACCACATGTTGTTCCAAGTTCTCAAATTGGTACTGATCCCAACAACTTGAACATATTCCCCTTAAGATAACAAACACCCTATTTGCCTAATATATAAATTCACATCTCCCACAACAAAATTTTACCCATTAAGTACAATTCACACAATAAAATTTACCTATTAAGTACAATTCTTATCCCCACAATCACAATTTTTCTCTAACTTTTTATGTACATATCTATTTTTCATAAACTGATTATCATGTATATGTAAATCATCAACAATTTCTATAATGTCTTGAGTCCATAAGGGAGGGTTTATCACCTCCCCGATGAGTTCAATGGAAGTAACACTCTGCAATAGCGATGACTGGTGCCTCGATGCTCCTCAGTAGTCGTTAGCTGTATCGAGTTCATTCAGATTTATGCTCGAGAGAATGTTAATTTTAGAGGATCATCGTTGGTAGAGACCTTCCACTTTCCAGAGCTCACCGGACCTTTGACCCTGCTGATGTGGGTCCACCCTCTTTCAGCAGTACGAATTGCCGAATCTGTGGTGAGCAATACAAGAAAAGGGCCTTCCCATTTGGGGGTTAACGTTGATTCTTTCCATACCTTGATTAACACATTATCTCCCGGTTGAAGGTTATGGGTAGCCAGATCCAAAGGTGGTCTCTGGGCTACCATCCCCTTCTTCCTTAATTCCTGCCTCATTTTCATGAGAGTTATTATAAATTCCTCTAAAACTTTATCCTTGACCTTTGGGTAGTCTAAAGGGATTTCAAAGTCATATGGCATTCCATACAGCATTTCAAAAGTAGACACCCCAACATCTACTCTTGGTTGAGTTCTAATGTACAATAAGGCTAGTGGTAAACACTTTACCCAACTCATTTTTGTTTCCATCATTAATTTGGTTAGATGTTTCTTGATTTCTCCATTCATACGTTCAACTTTACCAGAGCTTTGGGGATGCCAGGGGGTGTGATATTCCCACTTAATTCCTAAGGCTTCCATTACTTTTCTGATAACTTTAGAGGTAAAGTGGGATCCTCTATCAGAATCCATGGTTACAACCAATCCATAACGGGGAATGATTTCCTCTAACAATATTTTTACTACTGTCCTAGCATTTGCCCTGGCTACTGGAAATGCTTCCACAAAGTGGGTTAAATGGTCTACCAATACCAGTAAATGTTGGTATCTTCCTACCTTAGGTAGGTCAGTAAAATCAGCTTATATCCTTTCAAAGGGCCTTTTTGCTAATTCTCTTCCACCAGATACTCGTTCTCTCAATTGCCTCTTACTAACTCGCTGACAGGTTAGACATCCTTCTATCATTTTCTTTACTATTCCATATGTTCCTATACAGGCATATTTAGACTCAAATTGGTCCACCAAAGCCTGTACTCCCCAGTGGGTTTGACTATGTAATTTTCCTATTATGCCCCTTGCTAATCCTTTTGGTACTCTCTCTCTTCCATCAGGTAGAATCCATTTACCTTTGTGCTCTGTAGCCCCCATTTGGGACAACTTCTCCTTTTCTTTTTGAGTAAAACTAACCGTGGTTTCTGACTTCACTTGGTTTACTTGTACAGCCAATAGTGCTGCCTTTTTGGCTTCTTCATCGGCCAAGTTATTTCCCCTAATGGTTTCGCCTAACCCCCTCTGATGTCCTTTTATATGTACTACTGCTATTTGCTTTGGTTCCCTCAAGGCTGACAATATTTCTTTTATGAGTGCCTCATGTATCAACCCTTTTCCTTGGCTGTTTAGAAGCCCTCTTTCCTCCCAGATTTTCCCAAAGGTATGCACTATCCCATATGCATACTTAGAATCAGTATAGATTGTTCCTACCTTATCTTTTAGCAACAATAAGGCCCTTAATAGAGCATACAATTCGCATGCCTGGGCTGACCATTGCTTACTCAGAGATGCAGATTCCATCACCTGGGAGGTTTTTCCATTTATGATTGCATAGCCTGACTTGCGCTTTCCTTCTATTACTCTAGAAGATCCATCTATATATAGTTTTTCCCCTTCAGGCAACTCTTCTTCCTCCAAATCCTCCCTTACCTTAGCCTGTCTTTCTACCAGACGAATACAATCATGAGTAAGATTTAAATCAGGCTCCCCATACAGAAATTGAGCAGGTTTCAATGCCCCTGTGGTTTGCAATGTTAGTTTAGGAGAGTGTATTAAAATTCTCTCATACTTCAAGAGTCTACTATCTGTTAGCCATTGATCAGCCTTCTGGTTTAATATTCCCCTAAGATCATGGGGGGTATATACTATTAGTTCTCCCCCTAAAGTGACCTTTTTGGCCTCTGCTATTAATAATGCTGTGGATACCACAGCTTGCAAACAGGTAGGCCATCCTCTACTAACAGGATCTAATAGTTTTGAGTAGTAGCCCACAGATTTTTATGTCCCACCCAATCTTGGGTTAAAACTCCATAAGCAGTTCCTTCATCAGGGTTAACATACAAAAAGAATGGTTTCTTTACATCTGGCAAATTCAGTACCGGGGCTTCGGTAAGGTCAGATTTAAGGGTTTTTAGCCTGTTATCATCCTCCAGACTCCACTTTAATAATCCATCTTTTGTTAGTTTTTCATACAAAAATGTTACCTTTTTACTGTAGTTTTCAATCCACTGCCTGCAGTACCCCAGTAAGCCCAAAAGCTGCCGAATCTGTCTCTTAGTTCTCGGGGGTGGCAAGTCCAATATCCCTTGCACCCGTTGAGGGTCTATTAAGTTTTCCCCCTTGTCTAGCCAATGACCCAAATATTTAACCTTTTCCTCGGTAAACTGTAATTTAGACTTTGAGACTTTCAATCCCTTAAGGCTAAGAAAATTTAGCAATTTAATACTGGCTTTTCTTACTTTTTCTTGTTCTTTTCCTGCTATCAATAAATCACCTACATACTGCAAAAGAGTTGTTTCAGGGTCCACCTCAAAGTCCTGCAACATTTGTTCCAGGGCTTGCTCAAAAAGGTTCGGAGATTCCTTAATTGTTGTGTTCTCCGGGCATCCACGTTTTCCCATTCAAATGCAAAACAGTCTCTACTTTCTTGTTTTAAGGGGCAAGCCCAAAAGGCGTCCTTCAGGTCAATTACACTGTACCAAGTATATTCTGGAGATAGCTTGCTTAGCAAGGTATAAGGATTCGCCACCACTGGAAAACTGGTGGGGGTGAGGGTTCTTTGATTTACGGCCCTCAAATCTTGCACTAATCGATAGGTTCCATCTGACCTTTTAACAGGTAGTATACGAGTATTATGAGGGGACATGCAGGGTTCTAATAGTCATTGTGCTAACAATCTGTCAATTACAGATTGTAATCCCCTCTTTGCCTCTTGCGAAATGGGATATTGTCGTATCCGTATTGGTTCAGAGGGATTCTTAATTGTGATTTCAAATGGTTCAATGTCAAATTTTCCTACATACCTCAGGATTTTTTTTTTTTAATTTTTTTTTTTCATCTTCTACTGTTAAGGCATATAATTTAATCTTTATGCCTTGTTTATCACTTTCCAAATTGATCCCTAATTCTACCATCAAATCTCGTCCTAATAGGTTGTATTCAGCTTCTGGGACCAGCAAAAAGCTTCCTAAAGAAAATTTAGTAGGGGACTCAATTTCTACTTCTTTAATAAGGGATACCTTAAATGGTTCTCCTTTTGCTCCAATTACCCCTATTTTCTCCATTGATTCCTTACATCCCGTCGGGATGTTTTGTATGGTGGACCTTTCTGCTCCTGAATCCACCAAAAAGGTAAATTCTTGTCGCTGGGGACCCAATTTTAATTTTATCAAGGGCTCTTGAATGTTGTGAGTCCCCAGCAGGTAGAGCCCCTGACCTCCCTAATCCTCCTGAAACATTTTCTCTTCTTGTATTCTTTTGCGACAGTTGCGCTTCAGATGGCCCTTTCCCTGACAATAATAACACACTACCTCTTTTCTGGCCTCTGTGTCCCTTGAAGGGGTTTGGCCATTTCTCCTCTTCTACAATAAACAAAATTCTTAGAATAGCCTGTAGTTCATCCCAGGTATAGATAGAGGGTCCTAGGAACTGATCAAGCCTCTCGGCTACTCCCAAAGGAAATCTCTAACATCCCCTGAGCTTAAAGGAACAGACACAAATCCTACACCTAATTGAGGCCCGCCCATGGCAAGCTCCCTTAAGGGATATTGCAACACCTCCTCCCTTTTAGTCTGGCTTCTAGTCACGGGTCAGCGGATATTCACTTCATCTGGGCCAGGCAAGTCCTCAGGGGGTATCTCAGGAGCCCCTTTGGAGGAGCTGTTGGTGGCTCCTGTCCCTGGGGTCCCGCATATGGAGGAGGAGAAACATCACCATACTCAATTTCCTCCTTTTTCTTTTTGTCAGTGTCCTTTTTCTCCTCTTTTATGGTAAATACCTTTGTGGTGGGGTGAGAAAGTTCCCTCCCCACACACAGGGAAAGAAACCACAGCTAGCTCAGTCGGAAAAGCAGATGAAAGCTATATTTACAAGCATAAATGGAATGCAATGAATATATACACAAATATACAATATTTACAATATATACAGGAAAATATAACAATGAACACAATGCAGGAAAACCTTTTCCCTCCTGCCGGCCAGGGGGGTTCCCTGAACCCCCCTCTCTCCCTCCCCACCTCCCCTTTTTCCCAAAAAGGGTTAGAGAGAGAGAGAGAAAGGCAATTAAGAAGGAAAAAGTCTGTTAGCTAAAAAGCACATGCAAAATTAGTTTTCTTATCTGGTTAGCTGTTAACTCAAGGCCGTTCCTGCTTCAGCAAGAGAGAAAGAAGCACAGACTGCACCCAGCCTGAACCCAGACCAGACACAGACTGAACTAACAGAACCCAAACTCCAAACTGCACCCCATAAGCACCAATGAAATTCGTTTAGACTATCTTGTTTTTGTTCAAATATCAAAAACATTCAGCCAGAGTGTTCAGCAACTGTCTCTTTCTTAAAGGCATAGCATCAACCGGTCACAATCCACCTCTTCTAAACAATTTCATTGGCTGTTCATACTGTCCATCCAATCTAAAGCAATAGCTACAATTTGTAAGTAAAGTTGATAGTCCATTCCGGCTATCCTCAGGTGTAGATGATTCAGAAGTCCAAGAAACAAGAAAAATGGAAAACAGTTTGTCTCTTCGCAGACGAAGCGAAGAAAAGGGAAACAGGGAAACAGGGAAACAGGGAAACAGGGACTCTCAGTTGATTCAGGGCTCTCAGGGTTCGTGCACCGTGGATTCCTCAAGGATTCTTCCTTTGGGCGCGATGTAGCTGTACAACACTCTGAAATTAAACTCTTTCAGCTAAAGTTAGATTTCTTTGTGGAATACACTGAATTTCACCATTCTCTTGCATTACCCAGTAAGTGTGACCCGGACCTTCAGCTGAAACCACCCCTCGGACAGGTTTAGCCTCTCCTGAGGGGAATGGGGAATCTGTATCAGTTAAAGATAGAGCTAAAAAGTCCATCGGAAAGGCTGCTTTGAATGGTGCTGTTGGAAGTTCTGGCAATCAAACAGCTTCAGTGGCAGCGGCAGCACCTAATATGGCAGCTCCCACGTCCTTGGCAGCCATTAGAGAGGCAAAGCCATTTCCTACTTCTTTTTAAGCAGGACCGGAAGCGTCCTCCACAGCAGCTGATCCCTCTCAAAACCTGTCAGCTTCTGTTAAGGCAGCTGTAAATTCAAACAAAGCTCCCATTAGGCAGGTAGCTGTTTTAAAAACAAGAGGTGGAAAGACCAAAGCTGATCCAGGAGCTGATGCAGGTGAGGGAACTTCTGCTGAAAGAGAGCCTGCTGAGGAGGAGGAGAAGGTTTGTCTTAAAGATATAGCTGAGTTATTGAGATCATCACTGGATGGAGATGCAGGGCAAATTGCTGACAGCAGAACAACTAGAGGTGGTACTCCTGACCTTAAAGAGATTCTTAGGAGAATGACAATAAGATTAATGGGGCAACAAGTTCAGGAAGAGGAGGAAGAGGAGGAGTCAGATGATATTCTGGACTGTTCTTCACCAAGGGAAGAGCTAAGGAATGTGCATAAAGATTACATCAGAGCAGATAAGGAGCCAATCCTAGCTTGGCTTGGTAGATGCTACGATACAGGTGCTCCAGCTCTAATGGTTGGAGACAAGTCAGCAGCTCAACTAGGAACTCTCTCAAAGGACAATGGAATAGATAGACATCTAGGCAGGACTCTCGGTAAGGTTACTCTGTGGATACGCCTTTTAATGGCAACCCTCATGAGATATCCTTCCCGAGATGATCTCCCATGGAATCCTAAGCCCTGGACTACCATAGAGGAAGGAATTAAGCGTCTGAGAGAATTTTCTGTTAGAGAGGTACTCTATGTTGTCCATGAGACTCTGAATCCTGATGAAATTCCTGTAGGAACTGGTCTTGATAAAAAGCTCATCAAACTTGCTCCTCCTAATTATGCAAATATTCTGGCAAGCAGGATTGTGGCAAGAAACTATGGCGGAGCTTCTCCTACAGTTGGCCAATTCACTGATCAGATGAGACAATTGGAGGATAGCATGACATGTGTTTCTTTGGTTTCAGCCATTGAAACTCTGTCTGGTGAGATAAAGAATTGCATGAAAGAGCGGAAGGATGAATTTAAAAATGCCATCTCCCAATTGACACAAGGAGATTATTCCAATTCTTCCTCCAGATGGATACAGGTTTCCTCTGTGAGGAATAGACGTCCTCCAAGGATGTCATTCCAAAACAGGTCATTCCAAAACCGATCCAACCAAAACAGACCACCAAGGCAGTCACGTGGAAGTATTTGGATAACTCTGCGTGATCAGTTTGGTGAGAACATGAACAGATGGGATGGTCAACCAACTTCTAATCTTTTCAGGAGACTGAGGGAACTGCAAAGTGGCAGAACCCGAGGTAGCAATACCAGAAGGGTAGCTGTTACTTCTACAGTTCCCCAGGACAACTCTAATAGCTCCAACAGTGGCTCCAGTTCTAACACTGCACACTGTGCTCATTGCACATGTGGGCATGTTCCCCATAACTAGGGGTGCCCTGCCTCCCGCCAGAGGGAGGAGAGGGGTAAGAGAGATAACAGAATCTATTGGGATGTGTACATCCAGTGGCCTGGCACTTCACAATTTCAGAAGTACAGGACCTTGGTTGACACAGTGGCTCAGTGCACCATAATGTCATCAAATTATCAGGGATCAGAGGCTATAACTATTCTGGGAGTCACTGGTGGATCTCAAGAGTTAACCAAGGTGGAGGTTGATATAAGTTTAACTGGTAAACAGTGGAGGAAGCATACAGTTGTGACCGGACCTGACGCACCTTGTATTCTGGGAATTGATTTTCTGAGAGAAGGGCATTTCAAAGACCCTAGAGGTTACAAATGGGCTGTTGGAGTAGCATCTGTAGAAATTGATGGACAAAAATTGAAGCTGTCTGTTCGACCTGAGCTTTCTGATGAGTCTGCAGTTGTGGAACAACACAAGATTGAGGACATTAAATTGCCGGTTGCTTCTCAGACTGTGCATCACAGACAATACAGAACCAACCGTGACTCTTTGTTGCCCATTCAGAATCTGATTCGTCAGTTGGAGAGTCAGAAAGTCATCAACAAAACTCATTCGCCTTTCAACAGTCCAGTGTGGCCTGTGCGAAAGCAGAATTGAGACTGGCATCTGACAGTCGACTACCAAGACCTGAATGAAGTAACTCTACCTATGAGTGCAGCAGTAGCAGACATGATGGAACTCCAAAGAGGCCAAATGCTACCACAGGCATTGCTAATGCCTTCTTCTCTATTCCCATAGCAGAGGAATGCAGGCCTCAGTTTGCTTTCACCTGGACAGGAATCCAGTACACTTTCAACAGATTGCCAATGGGTTGGATCCACAGCTCCAGTATCTGTCATGCAGTGATCCATGCTGCTCTGGAGAAAGGTGGTGCTCCAGAACACATCCAGTTCATCGATGATATCATTGTCTGGGGTAAAACTGCTGAGGAAGTCTTTGAGAAAGGTAACAAAGTCATTGACATTCTTCGGAATGCAGGTTTTGCCATCAAGCGAGACAAGGTGAAAGGACCTACCTGAGAGATCCAGTTTCTGGGAGTGCGGTGGCAGGATGGACGCCGACACATTCCAGTGGATGTGGTAAATAGAGTCTCTACCATGGCAAATCCCATGAACAAGCAAGAAACTCTACGTTTCTTGGGGGTAGTGGGATTTTGGAGACTGCACATTCCTGGATACAGTCAGATTATGAAAACTCTGTATGATGTGACTCGAAAGAGAAACAGTTTTCACTGGGGACCTGAAGAACAAGCGGCCTTTGACCATATAAAGCAAGAGGTAGTTCAAGCAGTGGGTCTGGGACTTGTCCGAGATGGTCCAGACATTAAGAACATTTTGTACACGGCTGCAAGTGACAATGGTCTAACCTGGGGCTTGTGGCAAAGAGGTCCAGGTGAGACACCTGGACGACCTCTTGGTTTTTGGAGTAGAGGTTACAGAGGTTCAGAGGCTAATTATACTCCAACAGAGAAAGAGATTCCAGCTGCCTATGAAGGAGTAAAAGCAGCTTCTGAAGTAATGGACCTGAATCACAACGTCTCTTAGCTCCCAGATTACCAGTTTTGAATTGGATGTTCAAAGGCAAAGGTTCCTCACCACATCATGCTACAGATTCCACATGGTCTAAGTGGATGGCTCTGATAACACAGAGAGCTCAATGGGAAATCTTGAAAGACCTGGTCTGTTGGAGGTGATCTCAAGTTGGCCTGAAGGTACCAACTGCACTAAACCTCCAGAGGAGAGAGTAACTCGTGCTGAGGAGGCTCCTCCTTACAATGACCTTTCTGATGATGAAAAGAAATATGTTTTTTTCACAGACGGTTCCTGTTGTCTTGTCGGAAACAAGCGAAGGTGGAAGTCTGCAGTGTGGAGTCCAACACGCCGAGTTGCAGAAGCAAAGGATGGAGGAGAATCCAGTCAGTTCACAGAGGTAAAAGCTGTCCAGCTACCTCTTGACATAGCTGAACGTGAGAGATGGACAAAGCTTTATCTCTACACTGACTCATGGATGGTAGCCAATGCTCTGTGGGATTGGCTAAAGGACTGGAAAAAGAATGGTTGGCAGAGAAAAGGAAAGCCTATTTGGGTAGCTGACCTGTGGCAGGACATTGCTGATCGAATCGAGAGAATTCCAGTGAAGGTGAGACATATTGATGCTCACATCCCTAAGAGCAAAGCTACTGAGGAACAGCGACACAACCATCAGGCAGATCTAGCTGCAAGAGTTTCTCAAGTAGACATGGACTCTGATCTTGATCTCGACTGGAAACACCGAGGTGAGATATTCGTAGCTCGGTGGGCTCACGATTCGTCAGGACATCAAGGCAGAGATGCAACCTACTAGTGGGCTCGTGACAGATCCATAGACATTTCCATGGATGCTATCACGCAAGTCATCCATGACTGTGACATTTGTGCTGCTATTAAGCAGGCAAAGCGAATTAAGCCCTTGTGGTATGGTGACAGGTGGTCGAAATACAAGTATGGTGAAGCTTGGCAGATTGGCTATATCACTCTGCCGCGTTTTCATTCTGGTAAGTAGTATGTGCTTACTATGGTAGAGGCAAACACTGGATGGTTGGAAACTTATCCAGTTCCACATGCAACTGCACGCAACACCATTCTTGGTCTGGAGAGACAAATCCTGTGGAGACACGGAACTGCAGAGAGGATTGAGTCAGACAACGGAACTCATTTCAAAGCCAACCTTGTAAAGAACTGGGCCAAAGAGCATGGCATTGAGTGGATATTCCACATTCCCTACTATGCACCAGCTGCAGGGAACATTGAACGCTACAATGGTTTGCTGAGGACCACTCTCAAAGCCATGGGGGGTGGATCTTTGAAAAACTGGGAAAAACATTTAGCACAAGCAACCTGGATGGTAAATAGTAGAGGTTCAGTGAACCGAGCTGGACCTGCACACTCAGATCTGCTACAGAAAGTGGAAGGTGATAGAGTTCCTGTTGTTAGAGAAAAGAATTTATTAGGTAAAACTGTTTGGGTATTTTCTCCCTCAGGAGAGGCTAAACCTGTCTGAGGGGTGGTTTCAGCTGAAGGTCTGGGTCACACTTATTGGGTAATACAAGAAAATGGTGAAATTCAGTGTATTCCACAAAGAAATTTAGCTGAAAGTGTTTAATTTCAGAGTGTTGTACAGCTACATCGTGCCCAAAGGAAGAAATCCATGAGGAATCTACAGTGCACAAACCCTGAGAACCCTGAGTCAACTTAGAGTCCCTGTTTCCCTGTTTCCCTTTTCTTCGCTTTGTCTGCGAAGAGACAAACTGTTTTCCATTTTCTTTTTTCCTGATTTTCTTGGACTTCTGAATGATTTACACCCGAGGATAGCTGGAATGGACTATGAACTTTACTTGCAAACTGTAGATATTGTTTTAGATTGGATGGACTGTATGAACAGCCAATGAAATTGTTTAGAAGGGGTGGATAAGGAGGACACTGCTGCCCAGAGAGAACACTGCTGCCCACTGCAGGCTTGAACCCACCGCTTTGCCATTAAGCATGTCATGCTCTACCAACTGAGCCACATGGCTCACTGTGAGGGTGACAGAACACTGGAACAGGCTGCCTGGGGGGGTTGTGGAGTCTTCCTCTCTGGAGATATTCAAAACCCTCCTGGATGCATTCCTGCGTGATCTGATATAGAGGATCTTGCTCTGGCAGGGGGGTTGGACTAGATGATCTTTCCAGGTCCCTTCCAGGTCCCTAACATTCTGTGATTCTGTGATTAATAGTGTGATAGTTTATTGTATGCAGTTAAAAACCTAGCGTACTTACTATGTATTGGTCTGTGGTATAACATGATCACCTCCTATACCATGTTCCTCATAAAGAGCTCTTCAGAGCATACAAATATCCTTCATGTGAAGATTTCCTGGGGAGCACTACCTGGACACTTATCTAAGGACCATTCCATGGGGGACAATACTTGGACACATACCTAAGGACTAAAGACTGTATAAAAAGACTAGAGTAACTACTGGCTTGGCAGAAGGAAAACACAGGAGAAGGAAAACACAGGAAAGGGACAATGCCGCTGAGAAGGAAAACATGAGAGAAGGAAAAGCCTGGGGCAATGCTGCTCTGAAAAAAACCCTGAGAGAATACCAGGACAGAAAATAATGACAGAGACATCACCATGGAGCCTGGAAGAAGCAGACCAAGAGGAACCTTCTCTCTATGTCCTAAGTTCCATCTGCTGCAACTCACAGAGCTGAAGAGGCTGCTCAGAGGACCACATCTCTTCTACAGCCAAAGTTGCAGCACCCTTCCTCTACATCCAAAGCTGCAGCACCTTTCCTCCATAGACTCAAACTGTCTTGGGGGGTGAGGGGTGTGGTAATATAATTCCTTTCCTCTTCTCTCTCTCTCTTCTCCCTCTCCCTCTCTATTTTCTCTCTCTCCCATTCTGATCCATCCATACTATTTGTGTAACAAATAGTCTAGCTGTTGATATTTCAGCCTCATTTGTGCCTCAAATATCATAACACTGGAATATTCAAAAGAACTGAGTCTCTTTCCCTCTCTGGACCAAGACAGGTGATGACCTGACAACGCCCCCCCCCCCTCCCCCCCTTTCCTGCCTGTATATAAGGGGGAGGCAGGAAAGGCCTCATCCTTTTTCTCCTTCACCTCTTTGACCTTTACCACCTTACTGCTGCAGTTAACAGTTTCTGAGCACACAGCCCTGCCTGGCCATGTAGCTGGCCTACTCCACATGGCCAGACCTCCTGCTTTGAGAATCCATTTTCCATCTAGACAATCCAAAGCCATCCAGCCTGGTTTTGGGTATATATCTGTATCTATCCCCTTCCCTTATATGTCTGTTACCTCCCTTTCCCTAAATATCTTTTTGGTTTTGTTAAAATTACTTTTAAATCAGTGCAAGGCTATTCTTTGATTGTTTTACCCTTTTTTTCCTCTCCTACCTAACATTTTTTTTCACATGGGGAGAGGGGAGGCAAACCTAAATTCTGTTCCATTGGGCTTTTGGGATCTGGGAAGACTTAAACTGCTACAATAACCAATAGGATGAGTAGTTTGTAAAAGCACATGGAACTTCATCCCTTTACCTTTATATACAACAAACCTGGGACCCAAAGACATTTAAATCTGTAATCACAGAGTCATGAAATAGCAGAAGCTGGAAGGCATCTCTGGTGATCACCTAGGCCAACTCTCTGCTTGAACAAGGGTAAACTAGAGCAGGTTCCTCAATTCTGTGTCGGGCTTGGGTTTGAAGGTCTTCAAGGATGGAGATTGACTTCTCTGGGATACCTGTTCCAGTGTTTGACCACCATCACTGTGAAAAATGAAATTTAAAGCAATTAAAAAAATATCTTAAATTCAGTTGGCTTTTCTACTGTTTCAGTTTGCAGTCATTACTTTTTTGTTCTCTCAGGGGGTACCACTGACCAAAATCTGGCTCAATCTTTCTCACTCCCATCATGATTTATTTGCACATACTGGTAAGTTTCCTTTTGAGGTTTCTCTTCTTCAGGTGAACAGTCCCATCTCTGCCAGGCTCTCCTATGCCAAACACTCCAGTTGCTCTGTGGCCCTTTGCTGTACTCAACTCTAACATGTCCGTATCTTTCACATAACAGAGAGCCCAGCACAGGACCCAGAACTCCAGATGTGTCTCACCGAGTTTGAATAGAGTGAACAGACCACTTCCCTTTACCTGCTGTCAGTGTTCTGCCTAAAGAAACCTGAGTGGCTGTTGATCCTCTTTGTCATGAAGCCACATTTTGTGTTATGGTTAGGTTATTATCCATAGGAACTTCCAGGTCCTTGTCTGCAAAGTTGACAGTCAGCACCCAAGTCTGTGGTGGTACATGGGATTATTTCTTCTGAGTTGCAGGACTTGGCATTTACCTTTGCTGAACTTCATGAGATTCCTGTTTAATCATTTCTCTAGCCTAAGTATGTCAGAATAACAGCATTGCCAGCTGGCGTATCGGGTACTCTTAGTTTTACATCATCAGCAAACTTGCTGAGGGTGCACTTACTACCATCTTCCAGGTGGTCAGTGAAGAAATTAAACTATGTTTGATTTAATATCCATCAATACAGAACTAGTTACTGGACTCTAGTGGGTCTTTGTGCTGCTTACGCAACACTTTGAGCTTGGCATCTCTCCAATTTATCTAATGTATACTTTGTCATCTTGACTGTAAGGATGTTGTGAAAGACAATATCCAAATCCTTGCTAAAGTCAAGACAACAATATCCACTGCTCCCTCATTCACTCTCCTTTTAGCTGTCTCAGATGCTGCACAGGCTGCTGGCTTCCTTCTGGTGCTCCTCTCTATGGTCATGCAGTTTCCCACAGCATGCACCTCCTGTAGGTGAGGAGTTTACCTGCCCTATCTCAGACTTGGTGAGGGGGACACCATGACAGATCCTTGGAAGCTCACCCTGGATGAAGGCCTCTGACTCTCAGAAGCCATGTTTTATATATAGCTGAAAATTTGGTTTCCTTAAGCCTCAAAGAAGCCTGAGATTTAAAAAACACAGAGCACAAGCAGAATCAACCATTTGCCTTTACAGTGCCTCTGGATAGATAGCACAGTATTCACTCAAGGATCCTTGTCACAAACTTCTTTTTATTGGTATTATTTCTAAGAATTCCCTTGATTATTATTTAGGCTGGTGAATCATTCCTATAAGAAGCTTAGATGTTCATGGTATAGCACAAATAAAAATAATTTTAAAAAATCAAAAGCGTGCAAAGATACATATAAACACATGGTATTTACCTCAGCTTTTCCCAAAAAAAGGTTGAAGTTTAAGGCTTAATATAGCTGTATCTTCATATAAACATATAAGTCATAAGTGCACCTGACATGCTATATGTATATTAGCAAAGCTAGAAGTGCTACACTATGAGCTGAAGAGTTCCTTTTGTGGTTTTGTTTGGTTTTAATTTTTTTTTTCTCTGAAATTTGTATTCAAAACCAATTCAACTGTTCTATAGGAGATGAATGAAACACAGGCAAAGAACCAACCAGCAGCTAGCCAACAGTCACCTAGCTGGCAGTGATATTGGTTTAGATACAAATTTATTACTGCTTCTTCCTATGTTTTTTTTTTTTTTTTTTTTTTCAGATATCAAATTTGTTAGGGTGCATTTTGAAGAAATCTTAAACACAGCTGCTTCTAACATCTGTGGCATCTAAGATTTGATTGTAGAAGATGCCTTAGACTGTTTGATTATCTAATGTTAAGTATTTGTAAATACTTCTGATGTAATTCCAGCTATGGTGTTTTGTCTTGTTGGATATTTCTTCCTCTTTATAAAATGAAATAACTTTTTATCCCCTGTAATTTGGTAAGTACATTTTGAAACTGATGCTTGAGAAACCAAGCTGACAACACCACACTGCATGGTGCAGCTGACACGCTGGGGGGAAGGGAAGCCATTCAGAGGGATCATGAAAGACTGAAAGTGGACCCAAGCCAACCTCCTGAGGTTCAACAAGACCAAGTGCAGGGTTCTGCATCTGGGTTGGGGCAATCCCAGCCACCGATATAGACTGGGCAGTGACTGGCATGAGAGCAGCCCTGAAGAAAAGGACTTGGGGGTGCTCGTAGATGAGAAGCTCAATGTGAGCAGCCAGTGTACACTTGCAGCCCAGAAAGCAGATCACATCCTGGATTGCATCAAGAGAAGTGTTGCCAACAGGTCAAGACAGGTGATTCTTCCTCTGTACACTGCTCTCATGAGACCTCACCTGGAATACTGTGTCCAATTCTAAAACCCCTATTAGAAGAAAGATACAGACGTGCTAGGATGTGTCCAGAGAAGGGACATGAGGATGATCAGAGGGCTGGAGCACCTCTCCTATGAGGACAGGCTGAGGGAGTTGGGCTGCCGGGACTGGCAGCCGCTTGGGGGGCTTCCACGGTTTCTCCTCTTCACGCTACGGGATCGGCTGGGGACGTGGCGCTTCCTGCACAAGCTGCGAGGCTCGGAGCGGCCCTGACTTCACGTGCGCACGGCTCGTGAGCCCAGCGCCTTCGGCGGCGGAATTTGAACAGAGGCAGCGCGGCTCGCGGGGCTTCCGCTCGGCAGCAGCCCTCGGTACAGCGCCGGGACTGGCAGCCGCTTGGGGGGCTTCCGCGGTTTCTCCTCTTCACGCTACGGGATCGGCTGGGGATGTGGCGCTTCCTGCACAAGCTGCGAGGCTCGGAGCGGCCCTGACTTCACGTGCGCGCGGCTCGTGAGCCCAGCGCCTTCGGCGGCGGAATTTGAACAGAGGCAGCGCAGCTCGCGGGGCTTCCGCTCGGCAGCAGCCCTCGGTACAGCGCCGGGACTGGCAGCCGCTTGGGGGGCTCTCACTCGGCAGCAGCCGCCTTCTCTGGTATTCTCTGGTACTCGCACGCGCCACCGCACTTTTTCTAAATTTTGTTTTGTTTTGTTTTTGTCCAGTGGGTGCTGTGGCCAGGGGCAGCATGGTTGTAACTCGCAGCAAAATCTTAAAAAAATCAGTTTCCACCCAGACTGAGGTAGAACACAAGCAGGTAGCTGTCCAGGTGTCTGGCTGTAGTGAGTGCTGGAGCCTGGCTCTTGAGCCTGCTCTTGAGATGCAGGGTAGTGGAAGCATCTCTTGCGTTAGGTGTGAGCAGATCGGCTATCTCCTCAACCTGGTGGCCAGACTAAAGGATGAGGTTGCTAGTCTTAGAGATGTATGGGAATGTAGAAAAGAGACGAGCCAGAGGAGGAAAGAGATGAACCAGAGAAAGCAGGCTCTGCAGGCTTCCCCAGCAGAGGCTGGTTATCCAAAAGGCAGAGGGGAATGGACGCAGGTTCCTCTCAAAAAACACAAATCAAAACCTCCTTGCCTCCCCCCAGCTCCCTCACTGACCTTGGAAAACAGGTATGGGGCACTAGAGATCGAGGGTGAGGTGATACTGATGCCGGAGGACACAGCAACTGGGGTTTTTCCTGAGGCTAAACAGCCTAAGGTTAAACAGTCCAAGGCAAAGCAGCCTGCGGTTAAACAGCCTAAGGCAAAGCAGCCTAATGTTAAACAGCCTTCCCCTGGCATCAGGACTTGCTCCCTCAAAAAAAAGAGGAGGGTAATTGTTATTGGTGATTCCCTCCTGAGGGGAACAGAAGGTCCCATATGTCGGCCAGACCCATTTCATAGGGAAGTTATTAGCCTAGTAGGAGCACAAGTTAAGGATGTTACCAGAAGGCTGCCCAGTCTGGTACAGCCCTCTGACTACTATCCCTTATTGGTTATGCAGTTAGGGAATGACGATGTTACTACCAGAACTCCCAGGGCTATCAAAAATGACCTCAGGGCCCTGGGAGATCTGGTTGAGGGGTCAGGTGCACAAATAATTTTTACATCGATACCATTAGCTGCAGGAGGGAATACGATAAGGAACAGGACGGCAGCTGCAGTCAACAAGTGGCTTAGAGGCTGGTGCAGTCGAAAGAATTTTGGGTTTTTCGATCTTGGAGAACTTTTTACTGCACCAGATCAGCTGGTAACAGATGGACTACATCTGTCCCAGAGGAGGGGAAAGGTCACAGTATATGAGAATGGCCTGTCCCCCAAAGGGAAAAAGATTCTGGGAAGAGAATTGGCAGGCCTCATTGACAGGGCTTTAAACTAGCTTCGAAGGGGGAAGGGGCTGGAATCAGTCGCCTCAGGCAGGAGTCTGGGGGAGATAAGCTAGAGCTAGAGATGAAACCAGCAGCCCAGCTTCAGTGCATGTACACTAATGCACGAAGCATGGGTAACAAACAAGAGGAGCTAGAAGCCCTGTTGCAGCAGGAAAGTTATGATGTAGTTGCCATCACAGAGACGTGGTGGGACGACTCACATGACTGGAGCACTGCAATTGATGGCTACAGGCTGTTCAGGAGGGACAGGCAAAGAAGAAGGGGTGGAGGGGTGGCCCTGTACATCAGGGAGGCACATGATGCCGTTGAGATGGAGATCAGGGATGACCGGGTTGAGTGCTTGTGGGTGAGAATTAGAGGGAAGTTCGGGAGGGCAGACATCCTGGTTGGAGTCTGTTATAGACCACCCAACCAGGAGGAAGATGTAGATGAGGCATTCTATAGGCAGCTTAAGGCTGTCTCAAGGTCACCTGACCTCATTCTCATGGGCGACTTCAACCTGCCTGATATCTGCTGGGATCTCAACACAGCAGAAAGAAGGCAGTCTAGGAGGTTTCTGGAGTGTATGGAGGACAGCTTCTTATCCAGGTGCTGCGTGAACCTACCAGGGGTAAGGCTATGCTTGACCTCCTCTTCACCAACAGGGAAGGGCTGGTGGGGGATGTGGTGGTCGGAGGGTGTTTAGGCACCAGTGACCACGAGATAATTGAGTTTCGGTATTCAGCCAAGCCAAGAGGGGTAGCAAGAAGACCTCCACTCTGGACTTCAGGAGGGCAGACTTCAGGCTACTCAAGGAACTAACTCAGAAGGTTCCCTGGGATACAGCCCTTAAAAATAAAGGGGTCCAGGAGAGCTGGAGCTGCTTCAAAGAAGAACTCTTGAAGGTTCAGGAACAGGCTGTGCCAGTGTCCCGGAAGATGAGCCGCCGGGGCAGACGGCCAGCCTGGTTGGTCAATGAACTCTTAATAGAACTAAGGGAAAAAAAGAGGGTGTACCATCTCTGGAAGAAAGGGGAGTGTGGTGAAGGCACATTTTGCCTATCCGGTCCCAGCATGTGGACAAGTTTCCCCTCCTTCAGGAGGAAGACAAAAGCCAAGGCATTAGCCAGGCCAGCACGCACCCAGCGCATGGAGTGCGTGTGCAATTACCAAGTAGGGCATAATTCCAGCTTCACGCTTTCTATAGCTGAAGCCAGTTGCCTATGAGAGTGCCCATTGGCAAACCAGACTCGAGGAATCTATAAGTATTACCCCTGTGGGTAAACAACTTGCCCCCCTCGTTCTCTTTGTCTCTGTTCGGCCAGTTCGGCTCAATCGCCACTCAGAACCGCTCCTTCGGGACAGCTCCGCTTGCCTAGTGAGTTTCTGCTGGGCTTTTGCCTTGCTTTCGGGGTTTAGCGGGTCGGGAGGACTCCTGGGGGGCAGGGATTGAGGCGGGCTCGTGCTCTCGCGAGCGTGCACGGGAGCGAGTGCCTGACGTCAGCCGCGGGAGATTTAAATCCCAGCCGGGCTGTGCGGGCGACGCCAGTTCGGCTCAATCGCCACTCAGAACCGCTCCTTCGGGACAGCTCCGCTTGCCTAGTGAGTTTCTGCTGGGCTTTTGCCTTGCTTTCGGGGTTTAGCGGGTCGGGAGGACTCTCTGGGGGGGCAGGGATTGAGGCGGGCTCGGCTCTCCGCGAGCGTGCACGGGAGCGAGTGCCTGACGTCAGCCGCGGGAGATTAAATCCCAGCCGGGCTGTGCGGCGACGCCAGTTCGGCTCAATCGCAGCCTTTCGGCTGCTTGCGCAAGAAAAAAAAAAAAAAAAAAAAAAAAAATTTTTTTTTTTTTTTTTTTTTTTTTTTGCTTGCTTTGTTTTTGTTTTTGTGTTTTGTTTTCACTCATACGCTGCACCATGGTCATTACTCGGACCAAGGTAGAAAAATAGCATCTACCAGACAGAGTTGTTTCTCCAGCATGCTGCTGGAGTCCAGGCTGCCAGCTGCGGAGAGTGCTTCAGCCTGGCAGTTGGAATAGAGGGAGAGGGAGAGGGAGAGGACACCTGTGTCAGGTGTGAGCAGGTGAACTTTCTCCTCAGCCTGGTGGCTGACCTGAGGATGAAGTGGCCAAGCTGAAAGAGGAGGTGTCTAGGCTCAGGTCAATAAGGGAAAGCGAACGGGAGTTAGACTTGTGGGAGAAGGCTCTGCAGATCTCCCCTGCTGAGGGCCGGCCCCTGAAAACGGAGAGGGATGGACACAGGTCCCTGCCAAGGGTGGCAAGAGAAATCCCCCCCCGGCCCTCTCCTCCTCCTCCGCTGCCCTGCGTAATAAGTATGAGGCCCTGCAGGCTGAGGGCGGTGGGGATGAGAGGGCTGAGGAGCGGCCATCCAGAGGGGATCCAGGGCCAAGCGGTCCCCGCCGGCTGTAACGACCAGCTCTGGGGAGCAGCTAAGGCCAGCCTAAGACCAAGCGGCCACCACCAGCTATAATGACCGGCTCCACAAAGAGAAGGAGAAGGGTTATAGTTGTTGGGGACTCTCTCCTGGGGGGTACTGAGGGACCCATATGTCGTCCCGACCCATCCCACAGGGAGGTCTGCTCTCTACCTGGGGCGCGGATAAGGGATATTGCAAGGGGAATCCCCAAGCTCATCAGTCCCTCTGACTATTACCCTCTACTGGTAATACAGGCTGGGAGTGATGAGATCGACAGGAAGGGCACCAGGGCAATTAAGAAGGAGTTCAGGGCCCTTGGACAATTGATTGATGGGGCAGGCGCGCAAGTGGTGTTCTGCTCAGTTCCCTCAGTGGCAGGGGAGTACACCGAGAGGAACGGGAGAACCCACACCATCAATAAGTGGCTCAGGGAATGGTGCCAGCAGAGGAACTTTGGTTTCTTTGATCATGGGCCTACTCTTACAGCACCCGACCTGCTGGGTCCTGATGGGGTGCATTATCTAGAAGGGGCAAGAGAGTCCTAGCACTAGAGTTGGCAGGGCTCATTAGGAGGGCTTTAAACTAGGTCTGAAGGGGGTGGGTGAAGACATCGGTCCCTCTGCAGAGGTAAGAGTAGGGCACAAGGTAGGGTCAACTGAGAGGTCGGGAGCCCAGCTGCAGTGCATGTACACCAATGCACGCAGCCTAGGCAATAAGCAAGAGGAGCTGGAGGTCCTAATCCACCAGGGCAACTATGATATAGTTGCCATCTCAGAAACATGGTGGGACAACACGCACGATTGGAGTGCTACACTGGGGGTTACAGGCTCTTTAGGAGGGATAGGAGGAGAGAAGAGGAGGAGGGGTGGCTTTGTATATTAGGGAGACACTTTCTGCCTCAGAACTTGAGGTGGAAGATGAGGGAATTGAGAGCCTGTGGGTTAAAATCAGAGGGCAACCCAACAAACCTGACATCCTGGTTGGAGTCTGTTATAGACCACCCAACAGGATGAGGAGATGGATGAATTATTCTATAAACAACTGGAGGCTGTCTCAAGATCATCAGATCTTGTCCTCGTGGGTGACTTCAATCTGCCAGATATCTGCTGGGAACTTAATTCAGCAGAGAGAAGGCAGTCCAGAAGATTCCTGGAGCGAATAGAGGACTGCTTCCTAACGCAGCTGTTAAGCGAGCCTACCAGGGGACAGGCTCTGCTTGACCTGCTGCTCTCCAATAGGGAAGGGCTGGTGGGAGATGTGACCGTGGGAGGCTGCCTAGGGTGCAGTGACCACGAGATAGTGAAGTTTTCAATATGCAGGGAGATAGGGAGGAGTACCAACAGAACCTTCACCCTGGACTTCCGGAGGGCAAACTTCAGCCTCTTTAAGGAACTTATTTGTAAAGTTCCCTGGGTACCAACCCTCATGAACCGAGGGGTCCAGGAGGGTTGGACCTACTTCAAAAAGGAGCTCTTGAGGGCACAGGAACTGGCGGTCCCCATGGTGTCGAAAGATGAGCCGGCGGGGAAGGCGACCGGCCTGGATGAGCAAGCAGCTCCTGGGGGAATTAAGGGAAAAAAAGAGGCTGTATCACCTTTGGAAGGGGGGGAGGCTTCTCGAGGTAGGTTCAAGGAAGTGGTTAGATTATGTAGGAATAAAAATTAGAGAGGCAAAGGCCCAGTTAGAACTGAAACTGGCCACCTCTGTGAAAGAAAATAAAAGCAATTTTACAAATATATCAACGCTAAAAAGAAGGGCAAGAAGAACCTCCACTCCTTACTGGACCTGGAGGGGAACACGGTGACCGAAGATGAGGAAAAGGCTGAGGTCCTGAACGCCTTCTTTGCCTCCATGTTTAACAGCAAGGCAGGAGTCCAGGATGAGTGGCCTCCTGAGCTGGGTAATAGGGTCGGGGAGCAGTGTAATGCCCCAGAAATCCATGAGGAATTAGTTCGGGACCTGCTGAGCCACTTGGACACCCACAAGTCCATGGGACCGGATGGGATCCATCCTAGGGTGCTGAGAGAGCTGGCAGATGAGCTGGCCAAGCCGCTCTCCATCATTTTCCTCCAGTCCTGGCTCACTGGAGAGGTCCCAGATGACTGGAAACTGGCCAATGTGATCCCCATCCACAAGAAGGGACGGATGGAGGAGCCCGGAAACTACAGGCCAGTCAGCCTGACCTCAGTGCCAGGAAAGTGATGGAACAGATTATCCTGGAGGCAATAACTGCGCACCTGAAGGATGGCCAAGGGCTCAGGTCCAGCCAACATGGATTTAGGAAGGGCAGGTCCTGCCTCTCCAACCTGATCTCCTTCTATGATCAGGTGACCCGTCTGGTGGACGTGGGGAGGCCTGTGGATGTAGTCTATCTGGACTTCAGCAAGGCCTTTGACACCGTCCCCCACAGTAAACTGCTGGCTAAACTGTCAGCTCGTGGTTTGGACCGCAACACTCTGTGCTGGGTTAGGAACTGGCTGGAGGGCCGAGCCCAGAGAGTGGTGGTGAATGGTGCCGTGTCCGGCTGGCGGCCAGTCACCAGCGGCGTCCCCCAGGGATCGGTGCTGGGCCCCATCCTCTTTAACATCTTCATTGATGATCTGGATGAGGGGGTTGAGTCAGTCATCAGCAAGTTTGCAGATGACACCAAGTTGGGAACAGATGTTAGTCAGTTAGAGGGTAGAAAGGCTCTGCAGAGGGACCTCGACCGACTGGACAGATGGGCAGAGTCCAATGGGATGGCATTTAATAAGTCCAAGTGCCGGGTGCTGCACTTTGGCCACGGCAACCCCATGCAGAGCTACAGGCTGGGGTCAGAGTGGCTGGAGAGCTGCCAAACAGAGAGGGACCTGGGGGTGCTGATTGACACCCACCTAAACATGAGCCAACAGTGTGCCCAGGTGGCCAAGAAGGCCAATGGCATCCTGGCCTGTATTGGGAATAGTGTGGCCAGCAGGAGCAGGGAGGTCATTCTGCCCCTGTACTCTGCATTGGTTAGGCCACACCTTGAGTACTGTGTCCAGTTTCTGGGCCCTCAGTTTAAGAAGGACATCGAGCTGCTTGAGCGTGTCCAGAAAAGGGCAACAAGGCTGGTGAGAGGCCTTGAGCACAAGCCCTATGAGGAGAGGCTGAGGGAGCTGGGATTGTTTAGCCTGGAGAAGAGAAGGATCAGAGGTGACCTCATTGCTCTCTACAACTACCTGAAAGGTGGTTGTAGACAGGAGGGGGTTCGTCTCTTCTCCCAGGCAACCAGCACCAGAACAAGAGGACACAGTCTCAAGCTGTGCCAGGGGAGGTTTAGACTCGAGGTGAGGAGGAAGTTCTTCACTGAGCGAGTCATTCGTCATTGGAATGTGCTGCCCAGGGAGGTGGTGGAGTCGCCGTCCCTGGAGGTGTTCAAGGGGAGATTGGACGTGGCGCTTGGTGCCATGGTCTAGTTGTGAGGTCTGTTAGGACAGGTTGGACTTGATGATCCTTGGGGTCTCTTCCAACCTTGGTTATACTGTGATACTGTGATACTGTACTCGCTCGAAAGAGGAGCTCTCGAGCCATAGCCTCTGCCATTGAGCTCATTGTTATTAGCTTCTGTCACACATGCACGCATACTGAAGCCTCTGCATTGTGAGAAGCACTTTGATCGTGAGGATCATCGCAGAGGGAGGACCTTTGCTGAGCCCGAGAAGCCAGCGTCGCCACAGCCAGTCGTACCGACCGGGAAAGCCCACCGTGCTACCGGAGGACTGGACCAGCCCCCGAGGGTAAGATCTGCCCAGCTGTCGGGGAGAAGGGACTTACTAGAGACTAAGTCCGCATATACCTAGCCCCACCATAGCGGGAGGAGAGCCGCCACATGTGCCGCTCTAAGCCCTGTAACTGCAGGGAAGACTAAAGCATTGTTTCGTGCCTATACTGCACCAAACCCGGGACTGCCCCGATCGTCTCGCTGTTGCTTTAAGTCCAGAAACGGAGAAGCTGCAGCTCAGCGCAGCCGCATTCTCTCTCCGAGGCTGTTTACCTCAGCCCCGAGATCCGTCGCCATGAGGCCGGCCCCATAGCTATTGTTGTCCGACCGGGAACCTCTGACCCGCCTACCGGCAACCGTCGCCCCGCCTTGCCGTGCGAGCCGACTCCCAGGGCCCACCCGACCAGGACCTATCCCTATTGTCCGGAGGGAACCGACCGAGTCCACCGTTTCAAGTCTACTAGGAATCAGTCCAGCGGCAGTCGTCAGCCGGACCCCCACCTTGCTACAAGCAACAGCTACAGAGTATCATCCACGTGCTTTCCACCCACTAGCACTCAGTTCAAAGCATCCACGTGTAGCAGTCATCGCTGATGCACAGAAAGATTGCAATATTGTTGTATATAGCCAGAAACCGCCCGCGTTCCGCCGAGTCGCCAACTAGTGGCCAAGCGGCAGAATGGCACTCTTCATTATATAAACAGACAAATAGTTTGTAGATAGTTTAATTAAGTTCTGATCATAACACTAAGCCATTTATGGAATGTATTTCACGAACGTGCACTAGAACATATATATAAGTTGTTGATTCATTTGTTATTAATAATTTGATAATTAATTGTGACCGGTTGAGGCTGTGTCTTTAAGAAAGAGACAGTTGCTGAACACTCTGGCTGAATGTTTTTGATATTTTGAACAAAAACAAGATAGTCTAAACGAATTTCATTGGTGCTTGTGGGGTGCAGTTTGGAGTTTGGGTGCTGTTGGTTCAGTCTGTGTCTGGTCTGGGTTCAGGCTGGGTGCAGTCTGTGCTTTCTCTTTTTCTGAAGCATGAACGGCCTTGAGTTAACAGCTAACCAGATAAGAGAACTAATTTTGCATGTGTTTTTTAGCTAACAGACTTTTTCCTTCTTAATTGCCTTTCTCTCTCTCTCTCTAACCCTTTTTGGGAAAAAGGGGAGGTGGGGAGGGAGAGAGGGGGGTTCAGGGAACCCCCCTGGCCGGCTGGAGGGAAAAGGTTTTTCTGCATTGTGTTCATTGTTATATTTTCCTGTATATATTGTAAATATTGTATATTTGTGTATATATTCATTGCATTCCATTTATGCTTGTAAATGTAGCTTTCATCTGCTTTTCCGACTGAGCTAGCTGTGGTTTCTTTCCCTGTGTGTGGGGAGGGAACTTTCTCACCCCACCACATATTTTTAATTGGCGGCCCAACGCGCGGCTTGTGGATAGTTGCTGTCCAGAAGCAGAGCAAAAGTTGCTTGATTTATTGTCTGCTCAGGTCGGAGTTGCAAGGATGAAAGTGTTTTGGCTTTTAGAGCGTCTGTTTTTCTCAATCTTTGGGGTCCTTATCTATAAGCATGTCCTGGGATTGATTTTCGATCGCTTAAGCAGATACTTGATGTATAAATTGTATTTATGGTTTAAGTATAAGATTCAGCTTCTCTATGAGCGGTGCCTGGGATTCTTTTGGCTTAATAGATACGGGAATGTGACCTCAACTACTCTGCCCATAGAGATAAAGGAGTTTAAGATCCCAGTAGGTGAAAGAGTAGTTTTAAGTGATGGCTGGGATCCGAAGGTGATTTATTTTATGTGTGCAATCCTGCTGTTGGTGATAAGCAATGCGTACTTGTTTTATGCTCTGTACCGGGAGAAGAAAGTTTCTAAGACCTGTTTTGTAATTAGGCGTAGACCCAAGAGGAGAAGGAACAGCTCTAACTCCACCCCAGAAATATCAAATGATGAGGAGAATGGAGGATCTGTATCAGTTAAAAAGAAAGCTAAAAATTCCATCGGAAAGGCTGCTCTGAACGGTGCTGTTGGTGGTTCTGGCAATCAGCCAGCTGCAGCGGCAGCGGCAGCGCCTAACATGGCGGCTCCCCCGTCCTCGGCAGCCATTAGCAAGGCAAAGCCATTTCCTCCTTCTTCTTCAGCAGGACCGGAAGTGTCCTCCACAGCAGCTGATCCGTCCCAAAACCTGTCAGCTTCTGTTAAGCCAGCTGTAAATTCAAACACAGCTCCAGTTAAGCAGGTAGCTGTTTTAACTACAAGAAGTGGAAAGGGCAAAGCTGATTCAGATGCTGATCCTAGTGAGGGACCTTCTGCTTTAAGAGACCCTGCTGAGGAGGAGGAGAAGATTTGTCTTAAAGATATAGCTGAGTTATTGAGAAGATCACTGGATGGAAATGCAGGGCAAATTGCTGATAGCAGGACAACAAGAGGTGGTACACCTGACCTTAAAGAGATTCTTAGGAGAGTGACAAGGAGATTAATGGGGCAACAAGTTCAGGAAGAGGAGGAAGGGGAGGAGTCAGATGACATTTTTGGCTGTTCTTCACCAAGGGAAGAGATAAGGAATGTGCGTAAAGATTATATCAGAGCAGATAAGGAGCCAATCCTAGCTTGGCTTGGTAGATGCTATGATACAGGTGCTCCAGCTCTAATGGTTGGAGACAAGTCAGCAGCTCAACTAGGAACTCTCTCAAAGGATAATGGAATAGATAGACATCTAGGCCGGACTCTCGGTAAGGTTACTCTGTGGATACGCCTTTTAATGGCAACCCTCATGAGATATCCTTCCCGAGATGATCTCCCATGGAATCCTAAGCCCTGGACTACCATAGAGGAAGGAATTAAGCGTCTGAGAGAATTTGCTGTTAGAGAGGTACTCTATGGTGACCATGAGACTCTGAATCCTGATGAAATTCCTGTAGGAACTGGTCTTGCTAAAAAGCTCATCAAACTTGCTCCTCCTAATTATGCAAATATTCTGGCAAGCAGAATTGTGGCAAGAAACTATGGCGGAGCTTCTCCTACGGTTGGCCAATTCACTGATCAAATGAGACAATTGGAGGATAGCATGACACGTGTTTTGTTGGTTTCAGCCATTGAAACTCTGTCTGGAAAAATTGAGAATTGCATGAAAGAGCTGAAGGATGAATTTAAAAATACCATCTCCCAATTGGCACAGAGAGATAATTCCAATTCTTCCTCCGGATGGATACAGGTTTCCTCTGTGAGGAATAGACGTCCTCCAAGGATGTCATTCCAAACAGGTCATTCCAAAACCGATCCAACCAAAACAGACCACCAAGGCAGTCACGTGGAAGTATTTGGATAACTCTGCGTGATCAGTTTGGTGAGAACATGAACAGATGGGATGGTCAACCAACTGCTAATCTTTTCAGGAGACTGAGGGAACTGCAAAGTGGCAGAACCCGAGCTAGCAATACCAGAAGGGTAGCTGTTACTTCTACAGTTCCCCAGGACAACTCTAATAGCTCCAACAGTGGCTCCAGTTCTAACACTGCACACTGTGCTCATTGCACATGTGGGCATGTTCCCCATAACTAGGGGTGCCCTGCCTCCCGCCAGGGGGAGGAGAGGGGTAAAAGAGATAATAGAATCTATTGGGATGTGTACATCCAGTGGCCTGGCACTTCAAAATTTCAGAAGTACAGGGCCTTGGTTGACACAGGGGCTCAGTGCACCATAATGCCATCAAATTATCAGGGATCAGAAGCTATAACTATTCTGGGAGTCACTGGTGGATCTCAAGAGTTAACTAAGGTGGAGGTTGATATAAGTTTAACTGGTAAACAGTGGAGGAAGCACACAGTTGTGACCGGACCTGACGCACCTTGTATTCTGGGAATTGATTTTCTGAGAGAAGGGCGTTTCAAAGACCCTAAAGGTTACAAATGGGCTTTTGGAGTAGCATCTGTAGAAGTTGATGGACAAAAACTGAAGCTGTCTGTTAGACCTGATCTTTCTGATGAGTCTGCAGTTGTGGAACAACACAAGATTGAGGACATTAAATTGCCGGTTGCTTCTCAGACTGTGCATCACAGACAATACAGAACCAACCGTGACTCTTTGTTGCCCATTCAGAATCTGATTCGTCAGTTGGAGAGTCAGAAAGTCATCAGCAAAACTCATTCCCCTTTCAACAGTCCAGTGCGGCCTGTGCGAAAGCAGAATGGAGACTGGCGTCTGACAATCGACTACCGAGCCCTGAATGAAGTAACTCCACCTATGAGTGCAGCAGTACCAGACATGATGGAACTCCAGTATGAGCTGGAATCCAAAGAGGCCAAATGGTATGCTACCATAGACATTGCTAATGCCTTCTTCTCTATTCCCATAGCAGAGGAATGCAGGCCTCAGTTTGCTTTCACCTGGAGAGGAATCCAGTACACTTTCAACAGATTGCCAATGGGCTGGATCCACAGCTCCAGCATCTGTCATGCGGTGATCCACGATGCTCTGGAGAAAGGTGGTGCTCCAGAACACATCCAGTTCATTGATGATATCATCGTCTGGGGTAAAACTGCTGAGGAAGTCTTCGAGAAAGGTAACAAAGTCATTGACATTCTTCTGAATGCAGGTTTCGCCATCAAGCGAGACAAGGTGAAAGGACCTACCAGAGAGATCCAGTTTCTGGGAGTGCGGTGGCAGGATGGACGCCGACACATTCCAGTGGATGTGGTAAATAGAGTCTCTACCATGGCCAATCCCATGAACAAGCAAGAAACTCTACGTTTCTTGGGGATAGTGGGATTTTGGAGACTGCACATTCCTGGTTACAGTCAGATTGTAAAACCTCTGTATGATGTGACTCGAAAGAGAAACAATTTCCACTGCGGACCTGAACAGCAAGCAGCTTTTGACCATATAAAGCAAGAGGTGGTTCAAGCAATGGGTCTGGGACCTGTCCGAGATGGTCCAGACATTAAGAACATTTTGTACACGGCTGCAAGTGACAATGGTCCAACCTGGTGCTTGTGGCAGAGAGCTCCAGGTGAGACACGTGGACGACCTCTTGGTTTCTGGAGTAGAGGTTACAGAGGTTCAGAGGCTAATTATACTCCAACAGAGAAAGAGATTCTAGCTGCCTATGAAGGAGTAAAAGCAGCTTCTGAAGTGATTGGAACTGAATCACAACTTCTCTTAGCTCCCAGATTACCAGTTTTGAATTGGATGTTCAAAGACAAAGGTTCCACACCACATCATGCAACAGATTCCACCTGGTCTAAGGGATGGCTCTGATAACACAGAGAGCTCGAATGGGAAATCTTGAAAGACCTGGTCTAGTGGAGGTGATCTCAAGTTGGCCTGAAGGTACCAACTGTACTAAACCTCCAGAGGAGAGAATAACTCGTGCTGAGGAAGCTCCTCCTTACAATGACCTATCTGATGATGAAAAGAAATATGCTTTGTTCACAGACGGTTCCTGTCGTCTTGTCGGGAACAAGCGAAGGTGGAAGTCTGCAGTGTGGAGTCCAACACGCCGAGTTGCAGAGGCAAAGGATGGAGAAGGAGAATCCAGCCAGTTCGCAGAGGTAAAAGCTGTCCAGCTAGCTCTCGACGTAGCTGAACGTGAGAGGTGGCCAAAGCTTTATCTCTACACCGACTCATGGATGGTAGCCAATGCTCTGTGGGGTTGGCTAAAGAACTGGAAGAAGAGTGGTTGGCAGAGAAAAGGAAAGCCCATATGGGCAGCTGACCTGTGGCAGGACATTGCTGATCGAATTGAGAGAATTCCAGTGAAGGTGAGACACATTGATGCTCACATCCCTAAGAGCAAAGCTACTGAGGAACAGCAACACAACCATCAGGCAGATCTAGCTGCAAGAGTTTCTCAAGTAGATATGGACTCTGATCTTGATCTCGACTGGAAACACCGAGGTGAGATATTCTTAGCTAGGTGGGCTCACGATTCATCAGGACATCAAGGCAGAGATGCAACCTACCAGTGGGCACGTGACAGATCCATAGACATTTCCATGGATGCTATCACACAAGTCATCCATGACTGTGACATTTGTGCTGCTATTAAGCAGGCAAAGCGACTTAAGCCCTTATGGTATGGTGACAGATGGTCCAAGTACAAGTATGGTGAAGCTTGGCAGATTGACTACATCACTCTACCACGTTCTCGTTCTGGTAAGCAGTATGTGCTTACTATGGTAGAAGCAAACACTGGATGGTTGGAAACTTATCCAGTTCCACATGCAACTGCACGCAACACCATTCTTGGTCTGGAGAGACAAATCCTGTGGAGACACGGAACTCCAGAGAGGATCGAGTCAGACAACGGAACTCATTTCAAAAACAACCTTGTAAAGAGCTGGGCCAAAGAGCACGGCATTGAGTGGATATTCCACATTCCCTACTATGCACCAGCTGCAGGGAAGATTGAACGCTACAACGGTTTGCTGAAGACCACTCTTAAAGCCATGGGGGGTGGATCTTTGAAAAACTGGGAAAAGCATTTAGCACAAGCAACCTGGCTGGTAAATAGCAGAGGTTCAGTGAACCGAGCTGGACCAGCACACTCAGATCTGCTACAGAAAGTAGAAGGTGATAGAGTTCCTGTTGTTAGAGAAAAGAATCTGTTAGGTAAAACTGTTTGGGTATTTTCTCCCTCAGGAGAGGCTAAACCTGTCCGAGGGGTGGTTTCAGCTGAAGGTCCGGGTCACACTTATTGGGTAATGCAAGAGAATGGTGAAATTCAGTGTATTCCACAAAGAAACCTAACTTTAGCTGAAAGTGTTTAATTTCAGAGTGTTGTACAGCTACATCGCGCCCAAAGGAAGACTCCTTGAGGAATCCACGGTGCACGAACCCTGAGAACCCTGAGAGCCCTGAGTCAACTGAGAGTCCCTGTTTCCCTGTTTCCCTTTTCTTCGCTTTGTCTGCGAAGAGACAAACTGTTTTCCATTTTTCTTGTTTCTTGGACTTCTGAATCATCTACACCTGAGGATAGCCGGAATGGACTATCAACTTTACTTGCAAATTGTAGATATTGTTTTAGATTGGATGGACAGTATGAACAGCCAATGAAATTGTTTAGAAGAGGTGGATTGTGACCGGTTGAGGCTGTGTCTTTAAGAAAGAGACAGTTGCTGAACACTCTGGCTGAATGTTTTTGATATTTGAACAAAAACAAGATAGTCTAAACGAATTTCATTGGTGCTTGTGGGATTCAGTTTTGAGTTTGGGTGCTGTTGGTTCAGTCTGTGTCTGGTCTGGGTTCAGGCTGGGTGCAGTCTGTGCTTTCTCTTTTTCTGAAGCATGAACGGCCTTGAGTTAACAGCTAACCAGATAAGAGAACTAATTTTGCATGTGTTTTTTAGCTAACAGACTTTTTCCTTCTTAATTGCCTTTCTCTCTCTCTCTCTAACCCTTTTTGGGAAAAAAGGGGAGGTGGGGAGGGAGAGAGGGGGGTTCAGGGAACCCCCCTGGCCGGCTGGAGGGAAAAGGTTTTTCTGCATTGTGTTCATTGTTATATTTTCCTGTATATATTGTAAATATTGTATATTTGTGTATATATTCATTGCATTCCATTTATGCTTGTAAATGTAGCTTTCATCTGCTTTTCCGACTGAGCTAGCTGTGGTTTCTTTCCCTGTGTGTGGGGAGGGAACTTTCTCACCCCACCACATTAATAAAATTAATATTTTCATAATTCATATTTCATATTCAATAAATTTAATAACCACTTCACCACAGGGAGGCAACCTATGGAATGTTTAGGGATGTTGCTAGGACATGCAAAAGAAAATTAGGGAGGCAAAAGCCCATTTAGAACTTAGACTGGCCTCTGCTGTGAAGGACAACAAAAAGTCCTTCTATAAATACATCAATAGCAAGAGGAAGGGTAAGGACAACCTCCACTTCTTGGTTGACACAGAGGGGAACGATGTAACAAGGGATGAGGAAAAGGCAGAGGTACTTAACACCTTCTTTGCCTCAATCTATCCTAGCATGGCAGAACATCTTCCAGACAGCTGGCCTGCAGAGCTGGCAGAAGGAGCCAGGGAGCTGCATGGTTTCCCGCTGCTCCAGGAGGTAGTTAGAGATCTTCTGAGCCGCTTGGACCCCCACAAGGCCATGGGACCGGATGGGATCCATCCTAGGGTGATGAGAGAGTTGGCAGATGAGCTGGCCAAGCCGCTCTCCATCATTTTTCAGCAGTCCTGCCTCACTGGAGAGGTCCCAGAAGACTGGAAGCTGGCCAACATGGTGCCCATCCACAAGAAGGGCCAGTTGGATGAGCCAGGGAATTATAGGCCTGTCTGCCTGACCTCAGTGCCAGGCAAGATTATGGAACAGGTCATCTTGAGTGCGATCACGCAGCACTTGCAGGATGGCCTAGGGATCAGGCCTAGCCAGCATGGCTTTAGGAAGGGCAGGTCCTGCTTGACCAACCTGATCTCCTTCTATGATCAGGTGACCCGCCTGGTTGATGTGGGGAGGCCTGTGGATGTGGTCTACCTGGACCTCAGCAAGGCCTTTGACACCGTCCCCCACAGCAAACTCCTGGCCAAGCTGGCAGCCCATGGCTTGGATGGGAGCACACTGCGTTGGGTTAGGAACTGGCTGGAGGGCTGAGCCCAGAGAGTGGTGGTGAATGGTGCCACATCCGGCTGGTGGCCTGTCACTAGTGGTGTGCCCCAGGGATCGGTGCTGGGCCCCATGCTCTTCAACATCTTTATTGATGATCTGGATGAGGGCATTGAGTCCATCATCAGTAAATTTGCAGACGACACCAAGCTGGGGACAGGAGTTGATCTACTGGAGGGCAGAGAGGCTTTGCAGAGGGATCTCGACAGGCTGGACAGATGGGCAGAATCCAACGGCATGAGATTGAACACATCCAAGTGCCGGGTTCTGCACATTGGCCACAACAACCCCATGCAGTGCTACAGGCTGGGGTCAGAGTGGTTGGAGAGTGGCCAGGCAGAGAGGGACCTGGGGGTGCTGGTTGATGGTAGGCTGAACATGAGCCTGCAGTGTGCCCAGGCAGCCAAGAAGGCCAATGGCATCCTAGCCTGCATCAGAAACAGTGTGGCCAGCAGGAGCAGGGAGGTCATTCTGCCCCTGTACACTGCACTGGTTAGGCTGCACCTTGAGTCCTGTGTCCAGTTCTGGGCCCCTCAGTTTAGGAAAGATGTTGTCTTACTGGAGCATGTCCAGAGATGGGCAACAAAGTTGGTGAGGGGTTTGAAAGACAAGCCCTATGAGGAGAGGCTGAGGGAGCTGGGGTTGCTTAGCCTGGAGAAGAGGAGTCTCAGGGGTGACCTTACTGCTCTCAATAACTACCTGAAGGGAGGTTGTAGCCAGGCAGAGGTTGGTCTCTTCTCCCAGGCAGCCAGTACCAGAACAAGAGGACACAGTCTCAGGCTGCGCCAGGGCAGGTTTAGACTGGATCTTAGGAAGAAGTTCTATACCGAGAGAGTGATTGCCCACTGGAATCAGCTGCCTGTGGAAGTGGTGGAGTCACCTTCATTGGAGGTGTTCAAGAAGAGGCTTGATGGGGTGCTTGGTGCCACAGTTTAGTTTTTTAGTTGTTTAGGTGGGTTGTATTGTACTGTATTGTACTGTATTGCACTGTATTTTATTTAGGTGGGTTGGATTGGTTGATGGGTTGGACGTGATGATCTTGAAGGTCTCTTCCAACCTGGTGTATTGTATTGTATTGGTTGTTCAGTTTGGAGAAGAGAAGGCTCTGAGGAGACCTTATTGTCACCTTCCAGTATCTGAAGAGGGCCTACAAGAAAGCTTGCGAGGGACTTTTTAGGGTTTCAGGTAGCGCTGGGACTAGGGGGAATAGATCTAAGATAGAGGAAGGTAATTTTAGATTAGATGCTAGGAAGAAGTTCTTCACCATGAGGGTGGTGAGACACTGGAACAGGTTGCCCAGAGAGGTGGTGAAAACCCTGTCCCTGATGTTTTTAAGGAGAGGCTGGATGTGGCTCTGGGCAACCTGATCTAGTGGAAAGTGTCCCTGTCCATGGCAAGGGGGTTAGAACTAAATGATCCTTGAGGTGCCTTCCAACCCTGACAATTCTGTGATTCTGTGAAACTTTTCAGGCATTGTACAGAGCTTCCTTTTTGAAGATGAATGTGACTAGTATATAACCTTCAGGAGCTAATCTCAGCTACAAAATACTGAATAGATAGTCAGTACGTGAATGTCATTTCATGAGGACAACGGAGGATCAATCAGAACAGCCTAGTGACAACCATCTCAACTGGTCAGTCCCAGTGGCAGAATGGCAAATCAATGCTTTTTTTTTTCCCCTTTTTTTTTTTTTTTTTTTTTTTTTTCATTTGGTGACCATGGGTTTTCTGTTCTGAGAACAAAGGGCCCCATATGTCAGCTGGATCCTCCCCACGGGAAAGTCTGCTGCCTTCCTGGGGCCTAAGTTAGAGATGTTACCAGAATGTCGCCTAGCCTGGTACAGCCCTGTGATTATTATCCTTATTAGTTATGCAGGTAGGAAGTGATGAGGTTGAAACCAGAAATCCAAAAGCAATCAAATGGGACTTCAAGGCATTGGGGAGACTGGTTAAAGGATCGGGACACAGGTAGTTTTTTCATCAATACCTTTAATGGCAGGAAGGAATACTGAAAGGAACAGGAAATCTGGTATGATAAGTGTCTCAGAGGCTGGTGCCACCAACAGATTTTTTGAGATTTTTGACTTGGGGATGGAGTACTTCTCAGAGTGGGGAAGAGATCTTGGCCCATGAGTTGGTGTGGCTTGTTAAAAGGGCTTTAAACAAGGTTCAAATTATGAGAGGGTTAAAACCAGGTGCACTAAAGGTGAGCCTAAGAATAGCCTTCAGTCTGCCATTTCACTTGAGGTGGAAGACGGTGACAATGTCAAAATTGTCTGTGACAAGTGGCAGGAAGACACACCAAGGTTAGAAGGATGGGGTAAGGGCCTTCAACCTCTTGCCCTGAAGCATGCTGTGGACACTGCACCAAATGCAGTGTCTTACAGAGGTGAGCCAGGGGCCTCTGAGGTAATAGGAGACGGGAGGGTAGCTCCCATGAAGCACCTTAGGGGAACCTTAGGCTGTGTCTGTAAGAAGATGACATGGCTGGCGGCCCAGCTGAAGTACCTCTACACCAATGCATGCAGCATGGGCAACAAACAGGAGGAGCTGGAAGCTAACCTGCTACAGGAAAGCTACAACACAGTGGTAATTATGCAAACTTGGTGGGATAAATTCTGTGCCTGGAGTGTGGATATTGATGGTTACAAGGTGTTCAGAAGGGACGGGAGAGGAAGATAGGGTGGAGATGTTGCCCTCTATGTATTGAAGTGGATAGAGTATGAAGAGTTATCACTAAAGAATAGCCACGAGCAGGTCAAAGGCTTGCGGGTAGAAGTTAGAGATCAGGACAACAAAGAGAGCAAAGAGAGCATTGTGGTTGGAGTCTACTACAGGCTGCCCAATCAAGCCTATTGATGAAGCCTTCTTACTCCAGCTCAAAGAGACATTGCGATCACAGGCTGTCATCCTTTGGGGGATTTGAACCTAAAATTGTAAAATTGAGGTACTCTACACACAGACAAAAAATGTTTTATATTCTAAGATTGTGAATGAATTTTAGAATACAGTAACATATTTTTTTTCTCTTGAGGTGACATATGCAGGATGATATTTCTAAAAGCATAATTTTAAAATGGCAAAGTATTTGGAATTTTGTCATCATGGTGATATTTGCAATGAAACTTATTAATTATTCCTACTTCATATGAAGTTTTCTTTTTATTTATCCTTGAAAGGATTTGTAGACTGTATTTTTCTTTCTTTTTCCATGTTTGCCCAGAAAACAGGTGCTTATCTGCAAAACAATAAGTAATTGTTTTTTCTTCAAACTCTACTATAGTATTTCCTTCACACTGTGGGGCACTTAACTCTGTGCATAATATGCTGCATATTAACATTAAACAGAAGAAAAAAAAAACAACACAAAAGGAGCAGAAAAATTTTGAATATGTAGATTTGCTTTTTATTTGGGTTTGAGTTATTTTTCTTCCATTTTATCTTGTTTATTTTTCTTTAGTATCTGGATAGAACTGACATTTCTAAGAAAGAAAAACAAGAAAGAAAAGAAAAATCTCTGCTAGGAGCATAAAATCTTGGTATTTTGTAATTTGGCAATTCTCTCACCACCAACTGACCAAGATACTAATTTATACCCCCGACAGACTACCAAGCCCCTGACTTGTTCTGAATAGGGTAAGTGGAATTAACTAAACAAGGATATGTTTTTAATAGGATTGTATTGGTTACATTGAAATGGGAGTGGTGACAACCATACAAATTAAAAAATAAAAAATCAATAGTTATGAAAAGATAGTGTGTTTCAGTAGTAGGTTGTTGGTAGCTTCAGAGTCTTGGAAAGGGGTACTCTGTAGGTCAGCAGTGTCTGGAGTACTTTGCTGTCAAGAATATGATGGGTGTCGTGGACGCTGTTTTATTTATCCCTCTAGGTTTTACTTGGAGTAATTTTTATGTTCCCCATCATGTTTTTTACACCCCTGTTCCTTCATTGGTCTACAGTGACAGATTATATCAGAATTTAGTAAACGCATAATGCTTTTATGCATATTAGATGTTATTTTTTTGTTTTGTGTTCCTCTGAGAACTGCTTTTGTCCATTTCTATTTCTTCTTTAAAAAAACCCAACAAACCACAACCCCCCCAACAACAACCAAACAAAAAAAACCTCACAACAAAACCCACAAAACCAAAACGACTCAAAAGAAACCCTCTCAATCATTACTAAATGGTTTACAGCTGTGAAGACAAGCTAGTACTTCATCTCTTACAATGCCTCGTGCATACTCTTCTCTTCTGTACAACACTGGGCCTTCACTATTATATCTGGCCTGTATTTCTCTGTTGTACATCATATTAGTCATAAAACCATAGTGCTACCATACACAGATATTGTTTAAAAATTAAAATGCATAAGCTACAGCACCTAGACATCTAGAGAAAAAACGATCACAGACAAGCCAGGTGAAGGGAAGCTGCATACAAGTCAAGGTGAGGTGGAGGCGGTCTGGCAGGCTTTCTCCCTCCACCAGGCCTTGCACACACAGCACAAAGCTTGCAGCAGTAGCAGAGCCATGTTACAGGGCTAACTACAGAGCAAAGGCTCCAACAAGCACTGTTGGACAAACCCTTGGGCGGCCAGGGTTCTGGTGGCATGCAAGCTCTGGTGAGGCCACATATTCTTGCTGCCAGCTGTAAGTCTTAAGGGACATGTTACAATACAATACACCAGGTTGAAAGAGACCTTCAAGATCATCGCGTCCAACCCATCAACCAATCCAACCCACCTAAATAACTAAACCATGCAACCAAACACCCCATCAAGTCTCCTCCTGAACACCTCCAATGATGGTGAATCCACCACCTCCACGGGTAGCCAATTCCAATGGGCAATCACTCTCTCTGTACAATACAATACAATACAATACAATAAAAACCAGGTTGGAAGAGACCTTCAAGATCATCGCGTCCAACCTATCAACCAATCCAACCCACCTAAACAACTAGATCATGGCACCAAGCACCCCATCAAGTCTCCTGAATACCTCCAATGATGGTGACTCCACCACCTCCCCGGGCAGACCATTCCAATGGGCAATCACTCTCTCTGTAGAGAACTTCCTCCTAACATCCAGTCTAAACCTCCCCTGGCGCAGCTTGAGACTATGTCCTCTTGTTCTGGTGCTGCCTGCCTGGGAGAAGAGACCAACCTCTGCCTGGCTACAACCTCCCTTCAGGTAGTTATTGAGAGCAGTAAGGTCACCCCTGAGACTCCTCTTCTCCAGGCTAAGCAACCCCAGCTCCCTCAGCCTCTCCTCATAGGGATTGTCTTCCAAACCCCACACCAACTTCATTGCCCTTCTCTGGACATGCTCCAGCAAGTCAACATCCTTCCTAAACTGAGGGGCCCAGAACTGGACACAGTACTCAAGGTGCAGCCTAACCAGTGCAGTACAGGGGCAGAATGACCTCCTTGCTCCTGCTGGCCACACTGTTCCTGATGCAGGCCAGGATGCCATTGGCCTTCTTGGCTGCCTGGGCACACTGCAGGCTCATGTTCAGCCTCCCATCAACCAGCACCCCTAGGTCCCTCTCTGCCTGGCCACTCTCCAGCCACTCTGACCCCAGCCTGTAGCACTGCATGGGGTTGCTGTGGCCAATGTGCAGAACCCAGCACTTGGATGTGTTAAATCTCATGCCGTTGGATTCTGCCCATCTGTCCAGCCTGTCGAGGTCCCTCTGCAAAGCCTCTCTTCCCTCCAGCAGATCAACTACTGCCCCCAGCTTGGTGCTGTCTGCAAATTTACTGATGATGGACTCGATGCCCTCATCCAGATCATCAATAAAGATGTTGAAGAGCATGGGGCCTAGCACTGATCCTTGGGGCACACCACTAGTGACTGGCCGCCAGCTGGATGTGGGACCATTCACCACCACTCTCTGGGCTTGGCCCTCCAGCCACTTCCTAACCCAACGCAGTGTGCTCCTGTCCTAGCCATGGGCTGCCAGCTTGGCCAGGAGTTTGCTGTGGGGGACAGTGTCAAAGGCCTTGCTGAGGTCCAGGTAGACCACATCCACAGGCCTCCCCACATCCACCAGGTGGGTCACCTGATCGTAGAAGGAGATCAGGTTGGTCAGGCAGGACCTGCCCTTCCTAAATCCTTGCTGGCTGGGCCTGATCCCTTGGCCATCCTGCAAGTGCTGTGTGATTGCACTCAAGATGACACTGGCACTGAGGTCAGGCTGACAGGCCTATAATTCCCTGGCTCATCCAACTGGCCCTTCTTGTGGATGGGCACCATGTTGGCCAGCTTCCAGTCTTCCGGGACCTCTCCAGTGTGCCAGGACTGTTGAAAAATGATGGAGAGTGGCTTGGCCAGCTCATCTGCCAGCTCTCTCAGCACCCTAGGATGGATCCCATCCGGTCCCATGGCCTTGTGGGGATCCAAGCGGCTGATAAGATCTCTAACTGCCACCTGCAACAGTGGGAAACTATGCAACTCCCTGGCTCCTTCTGCCAGCTCTGCAGGCCAGCTGTCTGGAAGACGTTCTGTCCTGATAGTATAAATTGAGGCAAAGGTGTTCAGTACCTCTGCCTTTTCTTCATCCTTTGTTGCAACGTTCCCCTCCATGTAAACCAAGGAGTGGAGGTTGTCCTTGCCCTTCCTCTTGCTATTAATGTATTTATAGAAGGACTTTTTGTTGTCCTTCACAGCAGAGGCAAGTCTAAGCTCTAAATGGGCTTTTGCCTCCCTAATTTTCTTCCTACGTGTCCTAGCAACATCCCTAAACATTCCAGGGGTTCCCTCCCTTTTCTTCCAAACATGATACACCCTCTTTTTTTCCCTTAGTTCTATTAAAAGTTCATTACCCATCCAGGCTGGCCGTCTGCCCCAGCGGCTCATCTTCCGGGACACTGGCACAGCCTGTTCCTGCGCCTTCAAGAGCTCTTCCTTGAAGTAGGTCCAGCTCTCCTGGACCCCTTTATTTTTAAGGGCTGTTTCCCAAGGAACCTTCTGAGTTAATTCCTTGAGTAACCTGAAGTCTGCCCTCCTGAAGTCCAGAGTGGAGGTCTTCTTGCAACCCCTCTTAGTTTGGCTGATTACCGAAAACTCAATTATCTTGTGGTCACTGGCGCCTAAACACCCTCCGACCACCACATCACCCACCAGCCCTTCCCTATTGGTGAAGAGGAGGTCAAGCATAGCCTTACCCCTGGTAGGCTCGTGCAGCACCTGGGATGAGAAGCTGCCCTTCATGCTGCCCACCATTTCAGGGAGTAATAGGACTAGGGGGGATGGAATGAAGCTGGAGGTGGGGAGATTCAGGCTGGAGGTGAGGAGGAAGTTCTTCACCGTGAGGGTGGTGAGGCCCTGGAATGGGTTGTCGAGGGAGGTGATTGAGGCCCCATCCCTTGAGGTGTTTAAGACCAGGGTGGATGAGGCTCTGGCCAGCCTGATCTAGTGTAGAGTGTCCCTGCCCATGGCAGGGGGGTTGGAACTATATGATCCTTGTGGTCCCTTCCATCCCTAACTGAAACTATGAAACTATGCACTCTAAGAACCTCCTAGACTGCCTTCTCTCTGCTGTGTTGAGATCCCAGCAGATACCAGGCAGGTTGAAGTTGCCCATGAGAACGAGGTCAGGTGATCTTGAGACAGCCTTAAGCTGCCTATAGAATGCTTCATCGACATCTTCCTCCTGGTTGGGTGGTCTGTAACATACTCCAACCAGGATGTCTGCCCTCCCAATCTTCCCTCTAATTCTCACCCACAAGCACTCAACCCGATCATCCCTGATCTCTAGCTCAATGGCATCTAGTGCCTCTCTGATGTACAGGGCCACCCCTCCACCCCTTCTTCCTTGCCTGTCTCTCCTGAAGAGCCTGTAGCCATCAATTGCACTGCTCCAGTCATGCGAGTTATACCACCACTTTTCTGTGATGGCAACTACATCATAACTTTCCTGCTGCAACAAGGCTTCTAGCTCCTCTTGTTTGTTGTGCAGCTCCTGTTACAGGACACTCAGACAGTGGAGAAAAAAATTATTGCTGGGTAGTCATCTCATTTTCTTGCAAGTCCATTCACCTTCCAGACATAAATGCTTTCTAAAGGAAGCTCTGGTCTTCATATTGGTAACAGAGCGGTTGCTGAGGTGCTAACAGGGAAAAACTTCCACCAGATACTCCCATGTAGTCCTGATAAAGCTCTTTATGGGATCAAACACATAGATGTAACTGGGAACATTGAAGAGCAAGTGTTAAATGAATATGTGTAAGCAGAATGGATATATGGCTTCTTGCTGAATCTGAATACTATGTCATTTAAAGTTCTGTAATTGAATTATGGAGAAAAATACTTTTAGTGATGGAGAAATTAAAGATTTAATTTTTCTCATTGTCACAGTGGGAGCATAATTGTATTCTTTATTGCCTGTCTTCTATAAATCTAGACTCATACTTTCATTTAGTGATTTTGAGCAAATGACTGTGGTAAGGTTTTTGGGGTCTTTGCAAAAAAGTTCTGATAGCCTTACAAAGTATTTTCCTCCACAAATTCTAGCTTGCCTAGAAAAGAAGGAAAACTTAGGATGGCTCATGTGCTTTCTTTCTAGATCCATTAACACAGAGAGTTATGAAAACATAATAAAATACAGCTGAAAACATATTATATTGCAAGGTTCCTGACAAACTTTACTTCATTGAATCCTCTTACCTAGAACACCCAAACCAAGAATGGCTCAGTGTGGTTCTGCTGTTGCAAGATGCCTCCGCTACTGATGGTATGTGGTTTGTAGTTTTAATTCTGACTGTCATCTCTACCTTCCACTAATTTATTTTCAAATATTTCTCCACTGTTTCCTCACTTCTTTCCTTGTTATTCCCTATATGTTTCCTCTTTTTATTTCTTAGGCATTAATTTATTTCCTGGATCCAAGAAGGAAGTTACAATGTACTGACATCCAGTAGAATGTTTGTGAAGAAAGTGAAAAATACCTGTGTGGGAGGCAGAACATATATTTCCTCTTTTTTTTGTGTCCTATTTTTTTCTGTCTTCTTTCCATGATTGTTCAGGTATGCAGAAAATTGGTTATCTAATAATATTATTCTATTTCAGGGTAAGTGTGTACATAAAATTTTGCAGTCCTGGTACTCATTCTGCTGCTTTAGTTGTTCATAACTATAGAAGGAGTCACACATGACTACTTAGATTCATAGTTCTGTAGTGGGGAAAAATATAATTCAATATTCAGTAGTAACAGGAAAGTCAAGAATAAAGAAGATGTGAGAATGGACAGCTGACAGTGAATTGTAATAAGGTTACTTTTTGTTCTCAGATTATTAATGCAATTTTGCATCTTCTCTGTCCTTAAACATTAAATTGTTCATGTGCCAGAATTCTTCTGTTGAATTGGATGATACAAAATGGTGTGATTAAAACATAAGATCTATATCAGATGCTTTAATTCAAACATAGCAGGAGGATGCCGAGCAGATGTTTTTATTTGTCAGCTTGTGCACAGAATATTCTGGGACTTAAGTCTTACAGCAGCTACTCACTTCTGTTCTGAAATTACAGAGATTTGGTGAAAGAAAATGGAATCATATACCAGCTAATTAAGAAAGGTAGGGATGAACTTCCAGGAAATCCTTAGATGTTTCCTTGAAGTACTATTTGTGATTGCTCTCTTGAATCTTAATTTGAGGTTACTAACTTGTGCTGATGCTCTCATTTAACAGGTCACCTAGTGGATGGTTCAAAGAGAAGATACTGCATTTCTGAGGGCTCAGGTTTTGTGAATATACTAGCTACTCGTACAGATACAACATTGTTCCCAAAGGAAGAATCCATGAGGAATCTATGGTGCATGAACACTAAGAGCCCTGAGAGTCCCTGTTCCTTTTCTTTGCCTCATCTGTGGAGAGACAAACTGTTTTCTGTTGTCTTGTTTCCTGGTTTTTGGACTTCTGAATCATCTGAGGACATCCAGAATGGACTGTGAACTTTATTTACTCATTTTAGACATTGGTTTAGATTAGATGGATAGTATTAACAGCCAATGAAATTGTTTAGAAGGGGTGGATTGTGGCAGTTTTAGGCTATGCCTTTAAAAATTAGTTGCAGATTTCGAGCAGAAAAGTAGAAAAATATAAACAATTCACTATTGGGTGTACCAAGGAAAACAAAAGATTATTCTAAACAAATTCATTGGATGGAATGTCTGATACAGAACTTGTTATACCATAAATATCTTTCACATTTCACTTCCATTCCCATTCCTTTTATTTTCTCCTGTGATTTTAGCTGCTTCCTGCTTCACCCAGGAGACATAACCTGCTTTCTGGCTGGCCTTCATAAAAGATAAGAACACTAACACTGCTTCTCTAAGCTAACATTCCTTCCATCTCCTCTTTTCTTCTGTTACAGGAAGGGGGAGGAGGTTTGGGGGGGAGTGGAACAGCTTCCCTGCTTCTCTGGGACCCACAGGGAGTATAGGGGGGTTTTGTGCTATTTTCTAATTGTAAATATCTGTATAATATTGTAAATACTGTATATTTTGTAAATATTCTTTGCATTCCATTGTAGAATGTAGTTTCTGCTTGTAAATACAGCTTCCATTTGCTTCTGACTGAGTTAGTCGTGCTTAGTTAATAGAATAGAATAGACCAGGTTGGAAGAGACCTTTGAGATCATCACGTCCAACCTAAATGTGAATGGGAAACTTATTGTTAACTTAATGTTAATCTCAGAGTGTTGGGGAAAAGAAATAAATTACTTAGGTTCACAACATTATCATGTGAAGCATTGCCACCAATTGAGAAACATGACAAGTTTTACAAATGGGTAAAGCAAAATAATGGAAATTCCTACGTAGGGAAGGAGCAATCTAATAATGTTCTCAACACTGGTCTGGGATCCGGGAGGGATATCCATCTTTTAATATGTGAAAAAAAGTTTTCAGTTTTCTCTGAATCAGTCATTCATGGGTAGAAGTGAGGAAGTTTAGCGTTAGTCTCACAGGCTAGATAAGGTTTAGAATTTAATACATTAAAAAAATATATATCATAAAGTAAAATTACCTTTTCTTGTCTTACATTTCCCTTCTATATGTGCTCCTACTTCTCAGTTTGGGTTTTTTAATACCTAAGTTGAAGAAAACTCTTCGTAAAGTAAAAGATAGTATTTGATTTTTCTACCAGAATAATGTGAACTGCTTTAACGTCTGGGTTGTAGATTCATATAGTCTGAGCGTGAGAATATATGTCTAGTAAAAAAACACTTGCATTTTAACAAAGAAACATTTTCACCCTGGTGTGTCTTAAACTTGCTCAAGGTAGCAAAGGTTACCATTCCTGAGAGTGAAGGACTTGGACAATTTACAGGAACATATTCAGCCATGTCTTGAAACTCTCTAGAGAAGGAGACTCCATAACCTCTCTGGGCAGCCTTCTCCAGTGCTCCATCACAGTGAAGAAGTTTTTCCTGATGTTGAGGTGGAACTTCCTCTGTTCCAGTTTCTGTCTATTGCCCCTTGTCCTAGCTCAGGGCACCAGTGAAAAGTGACTGTCCCTTGTTCTTGACCTCCACTCTTCATATATTTGTAAACATTAATAAGATCCCTTCTCAGCCTTCTCCAGACTAAACAGCCTCAGGTCTGTCAGCCTTTCCTTATAAGAGAGGTGTTCCCGTCCCTAAATCATCCTTCTAGACCTTCCTTGGACTCCCTCTGGTATTTCCCTGTCCCTCACTGAACTAGGGAGCCCAGAACTGGTCACAATATTCCAGATGTGGTCTCACTAGGTCAGAGTAGAGAGACAGGAGAACCTTAACGATCTAAAGATACATAGTTTCCAAACTGTGATGTAGAAAATCTAAGTGTTGTAACTATGGAAGCCTAATCAAATTTTGATAAGCACTAGGAAGAATGAAGTAGTTACAATTTTCATATTTTACAGAAAGAGTTTCCAAGGATTTCAGGGATGAAAGATGAGGAAAAGGGAAATGAGACAACTTCTGGATTACAAGAAAACAGTTGTAACAGAGCTAGACTTTATGCAGACAACATCTTTGAGTGTATATTAAATTATTAAGGCTTGTAAGAATTTTTTTCAATGTATTTGCAAAATGAGTTTATAGTCAGCTTGAGTGCCTCTTGTTTTTTCCTTTGTAATCAGTCCTACTTCTCTCATCTGTTCAGCCTAACTCAAAGAAATTCTTTGTTTCACCACATCAGGCTTTTGACTACCCTCCTTTGTTTTCCTTTCTTCCAATCCTCACTTCTTTTATGCAGAAATTGCATGCTGAATTATCCTTCTTAACCAATAAATCTAGCTGTAGATTTAAAGTTCTCCATCCCACCTTTCTCCATGTTTCACCATCTCCAGTTCTTAACTTCTCTTCCCTTTCAAGATAATATTCTGGGATTTATCTTGTGCTCTTGTGTTAATGCATCATCAGGAAAGCTATATTTTAGCTGCCATGTGATCTTCTACATAGGATGTGTGTTATAAGTTTAGGACTATTTTAAATAAAAGTTCTTCAGAGTATTCCAGAATACTGGGGTGCTGGATATTCCCCAGAGGGTTGGACAGGACATTATAAAATATTTTTATCCCATTCCATTCCCCTGCAAATCTCTATGTAATCTGAAGCAACAGTTTGTTCTTTCTCTTTCCCCTCCTTTTGCTCTCCTGTGTTTTTCTTGATTTCTTGCTCCTGGCTCCTGGGTTATGCTGAGTGGGAGGTAAGACATTGGTGCAGTGGGGACAGGTAGAGATAATACTTTTTAGCTGCACATCAGCCTCCGGGTTTTGTCCAGGGGAGTCTGGGCTATTTTGGGGTTATATATGTATATGGATATCTTTATTACCTTTTGTATTTAGTCTACTTTTGTAAATATTATTTTCATTTAACTTCCAAGTTCTGAGTAAGTGTTGTTATTTATTCTTTTTGGGGTAAATCCCACATTCTCTCTGGTGCAAAACCAACACACTGTGATATGCCAAAAACTTTCTCACACAGCATAGAATCATAGAATAGTCTGGGTTGGAGAGGACCTTAAAGATCACCTAATTCCTAATGCCCTGCCATGTGTATGGACATCTTCCAATAGACACTGTACCGAATTTACAAAATCAATGCTGTTTTGAGGCTGTTGTTGTAAAACAAAATAAAACTTCATACCTGTTTTGGCTTTTTGTTTGGTTGGTTTTGTTTCCTTTTTTGTTTGTTTGTTTGTTTTGTTTTGTTGGGGTTTTTTTGTTGAGTTACAGCCATTTGCTACAATAATACAGTGCAAACAGTGCATAATATAATTTTGCTAGCCTAGTTTATGTGAGGGCATATGTAGTCTTTCTGCAATGATTGTATCTATGATAAAAATCTTTGTTTATGCTGATGGTGCTTCAAACATCTTCATTCCATTGTTGACAGTATTTTACCTGTGAAACTTACTAGAAATTTATTTCATTCAACAAATAACAACATGTAAGTGGTGAAAAAGACAGGAACTTTCAGTTTCTGTAGAGTATTGATCTGGAGAATGCTGATGGGAACAACACAAGCTTTATCAACAGCTTGTTTTGCTCTTTCAAAATAACTTTGATTGCATTTTAAGTGTCTCAAGCAGTACTGGCTGAAGTTTATAATGTATAATGTGATTGCTACCTACTGTCTTGCATCTGTTTCTCTGCTCTGACAATTTCTGTAGCTTCTTAAACAGTTTCTAAATCATTATGGTTTCTCAAGTCAAGATGGCTTATAGGCTGCTTTCTGTTTACAGACTAGTAACAGCATCAGTTGCAAGGTCATTGAAAGGTCATATTCTAGGCCTTTTAAAAAAGATAAATGTAAGCTTACTATAAGCTGCATAAGTTATAGAATAATGGTGCTTGAGATGAATATCAGTAAAATGAAACTTGCAGCTAATTTTTCATTATATTTTTAGGAGTCTAATGCACAAATGTTATTTTGAGTTGATAAAACATAGAATTTGGTGTTACTGAGACTCTAAATCTGATTTCTTTTGAAGGTTTCTAGGCTTCTGCTGCATCATCACCTGTCATTCTATCTAGTGTTTCTATGGAGAACATTACTACTAAATCATTTTACAGCAGTAATTTGCTGTGATGTTAAGGAGACCCAACATGAAGAGAAGCTGGTTGTGACATTTGTACTTGAAAAAATGTAATACATCAAAACACTTATAGGTGTTTGGCAAAAACAGAATTGCATGTCTTTTGCTCGTTACTAAGTGATCAGAAGATGACTGAATTTTTCACTGTGAGAACAGCTTGCACAAATCAGGTCATTAATACAGGCTGGGCAGTGACTGTCTGGAAAATAGAGGAGAGAGACTTGGGGGTGCTGGTGGACAAGAAGCTCAGCATGAGCTCTCAATGTGCACTTACAGCTCAGAAGGCCAATGAGATCCTGGGCTGCGTCAAGAGAAGTGTGGCCAGCAGGTCAAGGGAGGTGATTCTCCCCCTCTACTCAGCTCTGATGAGACCCCACCTGGAGTACTGCCTTCAGTTCTGGAGTCCCTATTACAAGAGGGATCTGGAGGTGCTGGAAGGTGTCCAAAGAAGGGCCACAAGGATGATCAGAGGGCTGGAGCACCTCTCCTATGAGGACAGACTGGAAGAGTTGGGGCTGTTCAGTCTGGAGAAGAGAAGGCTCCGGGGTGACCTAATTGTGGCCTTCCAGTATCTGAAGGGGGCCTACAAGAAGGCTGGGGAGGGACTTCTCAGGCTATCAGGGAGTGATAGGACTAGGGGGAATGGAATGAAGCTGGAGGTAGGAAGATTCAGGCTGGAGGTGAGGAGGAAGTTCTTCACTGTGAGGGTGGTGAGGCCCTGGAATGGGTTGTCGAGGGAGGTGGCTGAGGCCCCATCCCTGGAGGTGTTTAAGCCCAGGCTAGATGAGGCTCTGGCCAGCCTGATCTAGTGTAGGGTGTCCCTGCCCATGGCAGGGGGGTTGGAACTAGATGATCCTTGTGGTCCCTTCCAACCCTGACCGATATTATGATACTATGATTTTTGGAGGCAGATGAACTCTAATTGCACTGTTTGACAGTGTACAAATATTGTTGGATAATCGGTCTATCCTGTCTACTTTTTGTGGTCTGGTATGCAGGGATGAAGAACAAAGGGGTCCAGGATAGTTGGACCTACTTCAAGCAGGAACTCTTGATAGCACAGGAACAGGCTGTGCCCATGTGCTGAAAGATGAGCTGGCAGGGAAGGTAACCAGCCTGGATGGGCAAGCAGCACTTGGAGGAATTAAGGGAAAAAAAGAGGGTGTATCTCATATGGAAAGGACGGACAGCAACTCAAGATACATTTAAGAATGTTGTTAGATCATGTGGGAGAAAAATTAGAGAGGCAAAAGCTCAGTTAGAACTTGAACTGGCCACTTCTGTGAAAGACAATAAAAAGCATTTTTATAAATATATTAATGCTAAAAAGAGGGGCAAGAAGAATCTCCACTCTTTATTGGACCTGAAGGGTAACATTGCAACTAAAGATGAGGAAAAGGCTGAGGTTCTAAATACCTTCTTTGTCTCACCTTTCAATAGTAAGGTAGGAGGACTTCAGGATAACTGGCCTCCTGAAGCAGTAGATGGGGTCAGGGAGCAGTATAATCTCCCTGAAATCCATGAAGAATTAGTTAGGGACTTGCTGAGTCACTTGGATACTCACAACTCCATGGGACCAGATGGGATCCATCCTAGGGTGCTGAGAGAGCTGACAGATGAGCTGGCCAAGCCTCTCTCTATCATCTACCACCTGTTCTGGCTCACTGGAGAGGTCCCAGATGACTGGAAACTGACCAATGGGATGCCCATCCACAAGAAGGGCTAGATGGAGGAACCTGGAAACTACAGGCCTGTCAGCCTGACCTCAGTGCCAGGGAAAATTATGGAGCAGATCATCTTGGGGGCAATCACTGTGCACCTGCAGGATGTCCAAGAGATCAGGCCCAGCCAACATGGATTTAGGAAGGGCAGGTCCTGCCTCACCAACCTGATCTCTTTCTATGATCAGGTGAACCACCTGGTGGATGTAGGGGAGGTTGTGGATGTAGTTGTTGTTGTGAATATGCCCTCAGAAATGAGCAGCAGATATATCAATGAAAATATACGTTAAGTTTATTTATATATGTGTATATATATATATTGTGGTGGGTTAACACCCTTTTCTGGGAACAAAAGAACAAAGCAGGGTGGAGGGCTTGCAGGTAATTTTCACTCCCTGCAGGGCATTTTTCACCTGGGAAGCTGAGTCTGTTCCACTCCCCCCTTCCTGCCCAGCTAGGGTATAAAAAGCAGGACCTCATAGCTGTTGGCCCCGGCTTTTCTGGCTTCTGCCTCTGCTGGACGAGAGCTACTGCAGCTACCCTCCTGCTCCTCTGCCACGAGGTTGAACCTGCTGCCTCCACGCTTCCTCAGACAAAGGCTGGTTTTGTATTATTCTCTTGTTTTTTTTGTCCCCCTCCCATCCATTCTTGTTCCTTCCCCTTGTGAACCTTTTTCCTGTTGTTGTTATATATATATATATATATATTGCTTAAAGACAACTCTTTGCCTCTCTACTTCCAAGCCGACTCCAAATTATTGTTTGGTGGATTTGCTCTTTCCTTTTCTCCCCTCTCTGTTGGGAGGGAAGAGGGGAGGGAGTGGGGGAGAGATTCTCAGCCTTGCCCCCCACCTGAGCTCTTAACTTCCAGTTAAGGCTCAAACCACCACAATTTTTGGCGCCTCCAACGTGGGGCTTGGAAATTAATCTTGTCTTGGGAAAGCAAAACTTTGTCTGAAAAAGGGACTGGAAGAAGAGATGCCGATTTTAAAGAGCCTGGTGGTCCAAGCCTTTGCGTGGGTGTTTGGCTGGGTCTTTTGGACCCACATCTACAAATTAATAACTTACCGTGTGGTGTGGTTAATGATAGAGATGCTGATCAAATGGATGAAAACTTTACCAGTGAAGCTGGGCATGTATCTCCTGAATTCATTGAGTTTCACTGTCAGTGGTAACTTTTCTAACACAGGAAATTTTCCTGCAGAAGGCTGTGAAACCAATGGTGTAGATAAATGTGCCTGTGATGGAAAATTGCTGTCCATTGCAATATGCTCCATATGCTTGAATGTAATCCTTATAGGGGCATTTGCTGTGACCTTGTTGGGTGGGGGATGAGCTAACCAATTAAGAGCTGTTTGGAGGGTGATAACACACTCCTTTGCACTCTTTAACGACTGGGGGCGTGTCTGCTATGGGCATTGTGAGCACTCTGTAAACACAAAGAGGGAGGGGTCAGGTTGTAATGAGTGTGGCAGATCTCAGCCTGAGCCCCAGGCACAAGGGTCTGCCCCACCACCAGCAGCTCCACAGTTAACCCCTGATGCTCCTGCCAATGCAGTCTCTCTGGCACCAGTCACCACACGCAGGAAAAGAAGTCAAAAATCATCGCCAAGCACAGATGGAGAGGAAGGAACCTCAGCAGGCCCCAGCACCTCACAGAACCCAGCGGTGGATGAAGATGAGTCAGACCAGGAAATAACTGTCACATTGTTACCCAGAAAGGAACTAAGGCAAACTCGTCTGGATTACGCAAGGAAAGAGGGTGAGCCAATACTGAGCTGGGCCCTGAGATGCTGGGACGAGGGGGTGGACACAGTGGACCTGGATAAGAGGGAGGCAAAGCTTTTAGGCTCCCTGACTTGGAATGCTGGTCTGGACAAAGAGTTAGCCAAACTCGATGGAACACACACTCTCTGGGCCCGGATCCTCAATGCCATCAAGAGCCGGTACCGCTCAAGGGACGACCTGCCCTGGGCCCCAGTTAGATGGACAACTATGGAACAGGACATTCGCTACCTGAGACAGATGGCTGTGCTGGAAATAATTGATGGGGATGGCCAGCTCCCTTCGGACCCAGATGAGGTGCCCATGAGACGGCCCTTCGTAAAGAAGCTCACCCAGGGTGCTCCTCAGAAATATGCTCCCACATTAGGAGGGATACTCCTGACTGGGCAGGATGGAAGTCCTAAAACTGTCTGTGAGTTTGCCAATGATCTAAGGGAATATGAGGACAGCGTAAATCAGAAACTCCTGATCTCAGCCATAGAAACTATGGCCAAAGACATTGTCAAAGAGATCAAGACCTCCATGTCTGAACTGAAAAGGGGGAGCGATGCCTCCTTTTCCCCCTCTCCCTCAGAATGGATCCAGGTTTCAGCAATCAGGAACAGGCGACCTTCCCCTATGAGAGCACCCCAAGCCAATCGGGGGATGTCAAGAGGGTCTCTGTGGAGGTTCCTCTGTGACCACGGAGAGGACATGGACACCTAGCATGGCCAACCCACATCTGCCCTCTGGAACGGAGTGCGGGAACTGCAAGGTGGCCACACTGGGGACAACTCATCCAGAAGAAGGGCTGCCCCAGTTTCCCGGAGTGGTCCCTCTCGCTCAAGAGACCCTTCCCCTAGTCACACAGGACCCTGCGACAAGTGTGGACATCGCCGTCAGCATTAGAGGTGCCCTACCTCCAGCCAGGTGGAGGCCAGGGATAACAGAGTATACTGGGATGTGTATGTAAAATGGCCTGGCACTTCAGAAGCCCAGAAGTACCGAGCTCTGGTGGACACAGGGGCCCAATGCACCCTGATACCATCGAGGTACAAAGGGGCTGAACCCATAAGCATTCAGGGAGTCACAGGGGGCTCACAAGACCTGACTGTACTGCGAGCTGAGATAAGCCTGACCAGGAATGAATGGGGAAAGCACGACATAGTGACTGGTCCAGATGCACCTTGCATTCTTGGCATTGACTTTCTGCGGGAGGGATGCTTCAAGGACCCTAAGGGGCACAAGTGGGCGTTTGGGGTGGCAGCTGTGGAGACCGCAGGCAAAGAACAGCTGTCCACCAAGCCCGAGCTGTCGGATGACCCCTCCGTGGTGGGCAGCCATAAGGTGCAGGATTTGAAGCTACCTATTGCCTCTCGCATAGTGCATCGCAGGCAATACAGGACCAACAGAGACTCTCTGCACCCCATACACCAACTGATTCGACGACTGGAGAGCCAGAAGGTGATCAGCAAAGCTCACTCCCCCTTCAACAGCCCGATATGGCCAGTGCGGAAGGCAAATGGGGAATGGAGACTGACCGTGGACTACCGTGGCCTGAATGAGGTGACTCCTCCGATCAGCGCTGCTGTGCCGGACATGCTGGAGCTCCAGTACGAGCTGGAATCGAAGGCGGCCAAGTGGTATGCCACAACTGACATTGCTAATGCCTTTTTCTCCATTCCCATTGCAGAAGAATGCAGGCCACAGTTTGCTTTCACTTGGAGGGGAGTACAGTATCAGTGGAATCGGTTGCCTCAGGGCTGGGTCCATAGCTCGACCATCTGCCATGAGGTGATCCAGACTGCCTTAGAGAAAGGTGGAGCCCCTGAGCATCTGCAGTTCATCGATGACATCATCGTATGGGGTGAGACAGCAGAGGAAGTCTACCAGAAGGGTGAGAAGATAATCGATATCCTACTGGAGGCTGGCTTTGCCATCAAGAGAAGTAAGGTCAAAGGGCCTGCCAGGGAGATCCAGTTCCTGGGCGTTCAATGGCAGGATGGCCGTCGCCACATCCCTCAGGAGGTGGTGAACAGGGTAGCCACTATGGTGCAGCCCACGAACAAGAAAGAGACACAGTCCTTTTTGGGGCTTGTGGGCTTCTGGAAAATGCACATTCCCGGGTACAGTCAGATTGTGAAGCCTCTCTTCCATGTAACAAGGAAGAAAAATGATTTTGTGTGGGGACCTGAGCAGCAGGTGGCATTTGACCAGATCAAACGAGAGGTGGTCCATGCTATGGCTCTGGGACCTGTTTGAACCGGACCAGAGATCAAGAACGTGCTGTACACTGCAGCCGGTGAGAATGGTCCTACGTGGAGCTTGTGGCAGAAGGCTCCTGGTGAAACCAGGGGCAGGCCCCTAGGTTTCTGGAGTAAGGGGTACAAAGGCTCCAAGGCCAACTACACCGCGACAGAAAAGGAAATCCTAGCTGCCTATGAGGGCGTCCGGGCTGCCTCTGAGGTAATTGGGACTGAGTCACCTCTATTTCTGGCTCCAAGGCTTCCAGTCCTGACCTGGATGTTCAAAGGAAGAGGCTCAACCCCACATCATGCCACAGATGCCACCTGGAGTAAGTGGATGGCCCTGATAACGCAGCGAGCTCGAATGGGGAGCTTCGAACGCCCTGGCATAGTGGAAGTGATCACCAACTGGCCAGAGGGTGCTGACTTTGGGATGCCACCAGAGCAGGCAGTGACCCGTGCTGAGGAGGCTCCCCCATACAACGATCTCCCTGACAATGAGAAGGGCTATGCTCTATTTACAGATGGGTCCTGCTGGCTTGTGGGGAGCAAGCGGAGATGGAAGGCAGCTGTTTGGAGCCCAACAAGGCAAGTGGCGGAAGCAAGGGATGGAGAAGGCGAATCCAGTCAGTACGCAGAGATAAAAGCTGTCCAGCTGGCCCTGAATATAGCAGAACGAGAGAACTGGCCAATGCTGTACCTCTACACTGACTCCTGGATGGTAGCCAATGCCTTGTGGGGGTGGCTGAAGGAATGGAAGAGGAACGGGTGGCAGAGAAAAGGGAAGCCTGTTTGGGCCGCTGAGCTGTGGCAAGACATCGCTGCCCGCCTGGACAGGCTGCCAACAAAGGTACGGCACATCGATGCGCACGTCCCCAAGAGCAGAGCCAATGAAGAACACCAGCATAACCACCAAGCAGATCTGGCAGCTAAAATCTCCCAAATAGACTTGGATTGGGAACACAAGGGTGAGCTGTTCTTAGCTCGCTGGGCCCATGACACTTCTGGCCACCAAGGGAGAGATGCCACATACCGGTGGGCTCGGGACAGATCAGTGGACATCTCTATGGAGGCCATCTCACAGGTCTTCCATGAGTGTGACATCTGTGCTGCCATCAAGCAGGCCAAGCGCATGAGGCCTCTGTGGTATGGGGGCAGATGGTCGAAATATAAGTACGGAGAGGCCTGGCAGATCGACTACATCACCCTGCCTCGGTCTCACAGCGGCAAGCAGTACGTACTGACCATGGTGGAGGCAAGTACAGGCTGGCTGGAGACCTACCCAGTACCTCATGCCACTGCTCGCAACACCATCCTGGGCCTGGAGAGACATATCCTATGGAGACACGGCACCCCCGGGAGGATTGAGTCAGACAATGGAACCCACTTCAAGAACCACCTCATAAGAGACTGGGCAAAGGACCATGGGATTGAGTGGATTTACCACATCCCATACCATGCACCAGCTGCCGGGAAGATCAAACGCTACAATGGCTTGTTAAAGACCACCCTAAAAGCCATGGGGGGTGGAACCTTTAGGAACTGGGAAAAACACCTAGCCCAAGCCACTTGGTTAGTGAACAGCAGAGGATCTGTGAACCAAGCTGGTCCTGCCCAGTCCCACCTGCTGCAAACAGTGGATGGAGATGGAGTTCCTGTGATTGCTGAGAAGAACCTGCTGGGAAAGGCAGTGTTGGTTTTTCCTGCTGCTGGTGGGGGCAAACCAACCTGAGGGGTGGTCTCAGCTGAGGGTCCTGGTCACACCTACTGGGTCATGTTAGAAACTGGGGACATTCAGTGTATCCCACAGCGGAACGTGACTCTGGCTGAGAGGGGATGAACTCGGAGTGGGGCAACACTTATCAATGTATTATAGTAATTGTGTAAATAGTTATAAGTTGTTCTAAGTTTCTCCCTCCTAGCCTAATACCAGCCTAGCATCGAGGACACAACGTACACACTGCGCACCGGTACACCAGAGAGCTCCTGCATCATCGCACCTGTACCCGATGTCCCTGCAGCAATGGACTGTTCCTGGCTTTTCCCTTCCAAAGACAAACTGATTCCTGATTTTTTCTCCACATCCCTGCCCAGTTCAAGCAGCACCTACATTAACCATCACCAGAGAGAGAGAGAGAGACTTGCCCTGGGAGAGAGCGAGCCGGGATAACAAGGCACTTGCATCAAGGATCTGAATATCACGTGTCAAGATTGCATGAAGGGGCTGTGGCAGGAGAGAGGAAGTGGAACAGAGGGGTGGATTGTGGTGGGTTAACACCCTTTTCTGAGAACAAAAGAACAAAGCAGGGTGGAGGGCTTGCAGGTAATTTTCACTCCCTGCAGGGCATTTTTCACCTGGGAAGCTGAGTCTGTTCCACTCCCCCCTTCCTGCCCAGCTAGGGTATAAAAAGCAGGACCTCATAGCTGTTGGCCCCGGCTTTTCTGGCTTCTGCCTCTGCTGGACGAGAGCTACTGCAGCTACCCTCCTGCTCCTCTGCCACGAGGTTGAACCTGCTGCCTCCACGCTTCCTCAGACAAAGGCTGGTTTTGTATTATTCTCTTGTTTTTTTTGTCCCCCTCCCATCCATCCTTGTTCCTTCCCCTTGTGAACCTTTTTCCTGTTGTTGTTATATATATATATATATATATGTATATATATTGCTTAAAGACAACTCTTTGCCTCTCTACTTCCAAGCCGACTCCAAATTATTGTTTGGTGGATTTGCTCTTTCCTTTTCTCCCCTCTCTGTTGGGAGGGAAGAGGGGAGGGAGTGGGGGAGAGATTCTCAACCTTGCCCCCCACCTGAGCTGTTAACTTCCAGTTAAGGCTCAAACCACCACATATATATATACAAACTTTGCAACGGGGTATGTACAGTCACCCTTCACAGGTATCGATATTCAGTTAGTGGAACTATCTTTACAGAATGTTTATGTATGGGCACTTAAATCAAATAATTCACAGAACTTAGAATCGAAACTGATTTGGAAAGCGGCAGGGGAAGGGGGTTGGTCAGTGACTGGCAATCCTCCACCTAGAGCGATTTGAACGCTACTCTACCTGAAAGTCTTTAAAGAAAGGCTAGGCTTACTCACAAGCTGAGAACTTCGTGAAGTCTTCCCTTAATAATGTTTATAGTCTAGAGAACATGGTACGGATATGCTGTAATAAGGACACAGGAAATGGCACCGACCGCGTGGCTGCGCCACGTGGCTGCTGGTTCTCCCAGGATACGGAGGTTCCCTGCTTGGGGCGGGGCACTGTGGCAGTTCAGCAGTGCTGGTTCACATGGGCTACCAGGTTTTCTCCTGCAGCGATGGATCACGCAGCGGTTGATCCCACGGGGTACTGTCCACAGCACTGCACGCAGCTGGGTTGTGGTGGCAAAGTACCACGAGGCCTCTTGGAGCATTGGTTTGAGTCCCAGGCAAGGTGGACCACAGCAGCACTGGTATGCACACAGATACAGGCTCAAACACGAATGTTGTTTACCAAACAACCCCTATTGACCATTTGCCCCAGTGAATACCGGTCCAATGAGCATCTGTTGCTAACACAAAGATTAACCAATGAACTGGCAGCTACCAAATATGGCATAAGCTTATGCTATAAACAGGGAAACAAACATATAGCCTGGTCCTTGCCTACCACAGGGGTGAGACCACGCCCAGGTAGGCAGTTTACCTGGACTCAGTGGCACCAGGATCCCCCCCACCGCCTCCAGAAAGGAGGGGGAACAAAGGAGGGTTAACACACAGAGAAGTATGTCCTAGAAATATTTGGGGCACAATCCTGGCCATAAGCATCATTTGTTACAGTAGTCTACCTGGACTTCAGCAAGGCCTTTGACACCATCCCCCACAGCAAACTCCTGCCCAAGCTATCAGCCCATGGCTTGGACAGCAGCACTCTGCGCTAGGTTAGGAACTGGTTGGAGGGCCATGCCCAGAGAGTGGTGGTGAATGATGCTACACCCAGCTGGCAGCCAGTCACTAGTGGTGTCCCCCAGGCATCAGTGCTGAGCCCCATCCTGTTCAAAGTCTTGATCGATGATCTGTACAAGGGGATTGAATCCATCATCAGTAAATTTGCAGACGACACCAAGTTGGGGGCAGATGTTGTTCTGTTAGAGATAGAAGGGCTCTGCAGAGGCACCTTGACAGGCTGGACAGAGTCCAACATGATGGCATTTAATATGTCCAAGTGCCGGGTGCTGCACTTTGGTCACAACAGCCCCATGCAGTGCTGCATGTTGGGGACAGTGGTTGAAGAGCAGCCAGGCAGCAAGGGACCTGGGGGTACTGGTTGTCAGCCAGCTGAACATGATCCAGCAGTTTGCCCAGGCAGCCAAGAAGGTCAATGGCATCCTGGCCTACATCAGGAATAGTGTGGCCAGCAGGAGCAGGGAAGTCATTCTGCCCCTGTATTCAGCACTGGTTAGGCCACATCTTGAGTACTGTGTCCAGTTTTGGGCCCCTCAGTTTAGGAAAGATGTTGAGACACTTGAACGTGTCCAGAGAAGGGCAATGAGGCTGGTGAGAGGCCTTGAGCACAAGTCCTATGAGGAGAGGCTGAGAGAGCTGGAGTTGTTTAGCCTGGAGGAGAGGAGGCTCAGGGGAGATGTTATTGCTCTCTACAACTACCTGAAAGGAGGTAGTAGACAGGTGGGCATTGGTCTCTTCTCCCAGGCAACCAGAAACAGAACAGGAGGACACAGTCTCAAGTTTAGGCTGGAGGTGAGGAGAAAGTTCTTCACAAAAGAGTTATTGGCCATTGGAATGTGCTGCCCAGGGAGGTGGTGGAGTCCCCATCCCTGGAGGTGTTAAAAAGGGGACTGGACGTGGTACTTGAAGCCATGGTTTAGTCATGAGGTGTTCATTGATAGGTTGGACTTGATGATATCTGAGGTCTTTTCCAGCCTTATTGAGTCTATGATTCTATGAGTCAGTTCATGCAGGTGGTATTTTCTACTACCAACAGATTTCTATATAGGGTCCCTTTCACCTATTTGTGCATCCTCTGTGTGACTGCAAGCAATTAGTGAATAGTAAGTTTGGAAAATTTTAGTGATCTGAGTTACTTCATAGAGTCACTTTGTGCAGTTCTGATAGTTATCCAAATTGAGTTACTGAAGTTTTATGATTCTTTTAAAATCCCTTGTGGTGTTTTGGGGACTAATCGAAGATTCTACAATAACTCAAGCACATAATTTTGAAGGGGGGCTCATGAGGAAAGCAATAAATTCCTTGACTGTTCTGCTTTGAAGTCCTGTGTTTCTGCAGTGGTATTTGCTGATAATAAAACTAAGTCTCTGATGTTTTCTTAGGTATAGGGAAAAGGAGTCACACTTGGGAAGGCTGCCTTTGCATCTCAGCAAAAGAGATATTTCTGAATATGATTCAATAGAGAATTAAGTTTCAGCAAAGCAGAAGAAATATTTTAATTAAACATTATCAACTGTGTTGTATACACATATTATGAATTTTAAACTGTGGCCAAAGGCTTAATGATCGAATTAACAAATAGAATATGTATTGTGCTGTCTCTCAATTTTTGAACATTGCTTAGTTTTTAATGCATTAACCAGCTTAATATATATTCTAAGACAAGTTTTTGTTGTCTTTTTTCCACTGCTGTCTATTTCAGAGTAACCAGATATGGGATAATGAACCTACATACAATCATACACACTTAGGGACTTTTGTTTCTCTTTTCATGGCTGTCCACAAGAATTCTCCAGTAGCTGGATGCTTACTGAAGGTTTTGCAACATGACAAGACTTCCACTTTTTTATAAATAATGGGTATGAAATATCTCTGATTGTCAATAAAAAAATAATAACTCAATCTAGTAATTTCCTAGTGAGGCAATCTTATTTCATATTCTGGAGTTATAGACAGTGAAGGGCACTATATATCTTGGGACTGAATATGAATGAGGCTTTTATGGTCTCTGTTGCTCATATGGCCTAGAAGTAGTTTACATGTGCTCAGGTTACTAGTGATATGATTATACCCATCATTTCAAGTCAGATCTCTGTTCACTTACTTCTGACCATATATAAAACTGTACAACTGTTCTTCTTCCTTCCCATCCTACCAAATGTTAGCATTAGTTCTTAATAACTGCCTAGGTATCAAGTTAAAATGGGGGCAAAAAATACTTTTTTTATTAAGAATTAATGGGATTTTTAGTGAGTTTACTTCCCTCGAAGGAGTACTCCTCACCAAACATTTGTGAGACAATGCTGAAGAAGCAAGTGTATTTTATTTCTAACATTAAGAAACAGAGAGGAAATCCATGAAAGTGATTTCTGTTGTGCCTTTTTTTCTCCCCATAATCATTCTAGACATGCATCCATCACTAAAATTAGATGCAATGTTAAAAAAATAAAAGCATGAACTTGGTAAAATGCCAGTTTTGGAATTGCTTCTGCTCTACTGTCATAGTACAGTGATGCAGAGAGAACTATAATGCCATGAGATAATGTATGACAAGGCTTAAATAGATCTGATATTAAGTAATGATTACTGTAGAATATACCTGAAAATATAGTAAATTCTAGGGCTAGTTTTTAAAAAGTATCATCTAACAAAGTTTCATTGAAACTTTGAACAAATTAAGAACTCTTTAAAAGATGGATCATCTTCTTTTAAGCCTGCAAATTAGCTATATTAGTCACAGTTTCCAAGAGTGATAAGCAAAGTCTTTCTGCAATTCATGTAACCACCCACAACAGCATTAACAATCATAACATAAAAGCAGAATTTCTTGTGTTGTAAAGACACTGTGACACTAGTGTTATAATGTGATCTGCACTATGCCATTTGCCTATAATTACGTATGTTTTCATTTTTCTTTCTATGCAACCGCTGATGTAAATTTCCATCCAAATATGAGGTGGGCTGATTGTTTTTAAATCTACTCTAATCAAGGCCTAGAGCAACTAACTTTAATGATGAAAATGTATCAGAAAAATATGATTTTTTTTTTACTTCTTAATTTAAATTTGAGTGTCTTTGTGCACACAAATATTGTTAAAAGCCCTTTTTCAGCCCAAATTCAAGAATATTAATGTGGGGTGCTTAACTTGTTTGCTTGTAATTTAAATAATCCTACATGTAGAATAGAAAGCACACAAATAGATGTGATATTGAGTAGAGGAGGAAGAGCCAGTTCTGCAACAGACTACTTGTTACATGGTTTTATTAAATGGTGATTGTAAAGAAAGAAGGCTAAAATGTCATCTTACTTTGGAATATTCTGTGTCAGATCCAGTTTTGCTTGTTAAGAATCCTAGATGCTCAAGAGCTGCAGATATTTCCATTCTCCTGCAGTGTCCATCCTTACTCAACCAAGCTAACTGTCCTGTTCTGTTAAAAACTTATCTCTGATTCTTATGCCTTCCTTCCTCAGAGGCAGAGGATATGGAACAAGTTTTGAAGTTACATGTATGTATGATTAATGGAACTGTCGTGGTTCAGACACAGCTGGCATCTGAGCACTCTACAACACATCACACAACTGGCCCCCACCAAGCTCAGACCCCGGGTAAGATGGGAAGGAAAATTGGGAGAAAAAGGCAAAACCCCATGGGCTGAGATAAGAAGAGTTTAACAGAACAGCACAAAGAGATAAAAACAATCAGGAACAATAACAGTAATGAAATAGCACATGAAGAGACACGTGGGAGAAGAGACCAACCCCCACCTGGCTCCAACCTCCTTTCCTCCTTTCAGGGATTTATAGAGAGCCAGAAGTTCTCACCTGGGTCTCCTTTTCTCCAGGATGTCCACCAGCACTCCCAGTTCTTCTCCACTGAGCTGCTGGAATATTCATTGCTGTTGTTTCCTAGGTTAATTATCCTGGTTATTTATTAGGGTGATAAATCATATTTCTAATGGCATTGCCATTCTAGCACAGGGTTATTTGATCACAGGCTCACAGGATTGGAAGGGACCTCCACAGATCATCAAGTCCAACCCCCCTGCCAGAGCAGGACCATAGAATCTAGCACAGGTCACACAGGAACACATCCAGATGGGTCTGGAAAGTTTCCAAGAAAGGAGACTCCACAACCTCTCTGGGCAACCTGTTCCAGTGTTCTGTGACCCTCACAGTGAAAAAGTTCCTCCTCACGTTGAGGTGGAACCTCCTGTGATGGAGTTTATATCCATTGCACCTTCTCCTACCACAGGGTGCAAATGATCAGAGCCTGTCCTCTCCCTCTTGACTCCCAGCCCTCAGATATCTGTATCTTCCCATGAGGTAGCTCACCAGGCTGGGTAGATGATAAAAGTCATGCCGGAGCTGAAGTACCAAGGGGCTGTTTTATAGTCCTGTAATACCTACTGATGCATGTATAGCTGGTTATTTATGGCATGATTTTATTTTCAGCATGACCTTTTATACATATACACATTCACAAGATAATACAAAATAGTGAATGGTAGAATGGAGAGTTTAAGAAGTTGCATATCAGAGACCTGCCTGACTTGGGAACATGGGGATGAAATATGGACTCCTCCACTTTAAACTTAGCAGAAGAACTTTCAACTGAAGTTGAAAGCTGACACTTTAGTGAATTTCATAAAAGAATCTGATGGCCCCCATGAACATGTATTAATGTCTTCAATAAAGAAACTGCAAAAAAAACTTTGGTGCAGACTAGTGTGTTGCATTATTCACTTCTCCACAGTCTGTTCAGATCATATTTACAAATGACTGACCACTTAATAAGGAGCTTGCCTGTCCACATTCTACAGGGGTTTTATGACTACAGAGAAAATCAGCATCAAGATAAAATAATTTCATCTTTTATTTATGAACACCTGCTTCTCATTTAAGATGCATTGGTCTTAATATTTCATGGAAGTGCAGCATTTTATATTACAAATTCATTTACTCACTGTAACTTTAGATGTTAGGCAGTCCAAATTAAATGCTTGGTTTCCTATGAAGAGTTTGAAAGGCATGGTCTTGCAACAGAGAAATCTGCACAGCAGTGTTCAACTCTTTCCCCAGTGGATCCCAGTGAGAACATAAACAGAGGTTCAGATCCAGCTTCTGCTTGAGGCACTCTTTCATATTCCCACAGATCACTTTTAACTTTCAGACCATCCTTCTGTCTGGGCAGTTAAGAGTTGCAAAGATTTCAAAACAGGACCCCTTTGTCATTGGAGTTACACCAAAGTTATTACACTGAATAACATAATTAAGTATATTGTATTTTTTTTCAAAGCCACTTGGAAATCCCTAACATGGTTTTGCACAAAGAAGCATGAACATACTCTAAAGTATTGTGATAAACAGAGAAATGGGAAGTAGTTTTGCTTTAGCTAATTAGGGTAAAGGTGAGTGGGAAGAATGAAGCTGAGGGCATTTTGTGATCAGGTAAGGGACAACTGCATAGTAGCACTTGAGGTCAAAAGTTCAACCCTGAGGCTTCATCCACTGACCACCGGGAAGACCACTACTTGACATGCAGTGTCAGGAATTCATGTTGTGGGAGCAGGGGTTCTTTGTTCTTGGATCAAATCAGGATGTTGCCAGGGGAGGGTCCTGTAACAAGGGTGGGTCATAAAAGCCCCCAGTGAGGGGAGGAAAGCTGTACATGTGTACCCAGCACTGTAAATAAACCTTCTTTAACAGAATTTGTCCCTCAACAAAATTTTTAGGATAGTAAGCTGGTTTCTCACAGTATGTCTATTTTCTGTATTTTCTTGTGGCTGACAAATCAAATTACAGTGTTGTGCTTTTACCTGTTTGCTCTTCTACCCACTGAATATTTGCTTCTTCCAAAGGATTTTCCCAGTTAAATGTCACAGGACAAGATGACTTGCAGTAAACCATCCTTCTCAATAGCATAGGCACAGGCTGCTTCTGGCAGGAAGAATTAAAAATCTTAATTGCCATGTTTCGGTTTAGAAATTTTCCTCAAAACCCTACAAGTCTGCAAGCATATTTTTTTTCCTGTCCTGTGACTTGTGAAGGAAAGGATAGACTTGAAAAAAATCTTATTCATCAGATATTTCATGCCTCACTCCTCTGAAACCCCAGGCCTTTTAGGACATGTCTGTACAATTCAGTACACCATTGAACACAGAGAATTATACTACCATCTGTAGAAGAATCAATATAGCTTTATAGATGTGCCTACTTCTGTCCAACCTATTTTTAAAACACCCCTTTCAAAGAAGAAAACTTTAAACATAGTGTTATTGATGATTATATTGAGCTATCAAAGAATAAGTTTTTATCCAAAACAACATAACCAAATTGAAAATAGTGTCCTTCTTCTCTTTTTGGGGCTCACTTTCCAGGTAGTATGGATTCAGAAAATAGTCTTATAGCCCAAGCTTTCTCCTAAAACACTTAAATACACACAATGACCAATAGTGTTTTCTGTTTGGGATTCAATAAAACTAATTTCATTTAAGATTTCACACTTCTTTATTAAGAAGATTGAAATATGAGATTTAATCTGGGGTTGCTCATAAATCTTTGTGGTGAAGGATGCATATGCCCAGAATTATGCCCCAAATATTGCCAAAATACCTCCCTACATGTTTTGCTCAAAATCCCTCTTCCCCCTCCCTTCTGGAGTAGGGGCAAATTATGTTTACCCCACACTCCCTATTGCCAGAAACTCTGCTTTGCCCTTGACCTGTGAACTGTTCGTCCCAAGATTTGAACCAGTGTCCTCAATGCTTCACTTTGGACCATAAAGCAGCTTCTTGCCTGAATACATTGCTGTGCCATTTGAAGCAACGAGCTCAGCTGTCACTAGCCATTGCCTGGCTATGGGCGATGCTGTACTGGGTGCAAGTTCATCCCGGACTGCTTCGGCCCCACAAGTGAGGACATCATTTTGTCCAGCCAGCAGCTGTTCTGGTTGATCCCCGTGAGCTGCAGATAGAGTAGCACCCTCCCCCTCCCCCCACCCCTGCTGAAGGAGCCATTTTGCAATGCCTTGCAAACCCTCAACAGCAAGGCTTTCCCACATGTGGGAAGCCCTTTCTCAGGCAGTGCGTCCTATGGACTAAGCTGCAAAAAGCCCCGAAAGTTTTTCCTGGAAAGCTGTGGTGGGGTGAGAAAGTTCCCTCCCCACACACAGGGAAAGAAGCCACAGCTAGCTCAGTCAGAAAAGCAGATGAAAGCTATATTTACAAGCATAAATGGAATGCAATGAATATATACACAAATATACAATATTTACAATATATACAGGAAAATACAACAATGAACACAATGCAGAAAAACCTCTTCCCTCCAGCCGGCCAGGGGGGTTCCCTGAACCCCCCTCTCTCCCTCCCCACCTCCCCTTTTTTCCCAGAAAGGGTTAGAGAGAGAGAGAGGCAATTAAGGAAGGAAAATTCTGTTAGCTCAAAAAGTGCATGCAAGAATTAGTGTTCTTATCTGGTTAGCTGTTAACTCAAGGCCGTTCCTGCTTCAGAAAGAGAGAAAGCCGTCCAGCCCACAGGACAGAGAAGCACAGACTGCACCCAGCCTGAACCCAGACCAGACACAGACTGAACTAACAGAACCCAAACTTAGAATTGCGTTTTTTGCAATCTACCAATGAAATTAGTTTAGACTATCTTGTTTTTGTTCAAATATCAAAAACATTCAGCCAGAGTGTTCAGCAACTGTCTCTTTCTTAAAGGCATAGCATCAACCGGTCACAATCCACCTCTTCTAAACAATTTCATTGGCTGTTCATACTGTCCATCCAACCTAAGACAATATCTACAATTTGTAAGTAAAGTTGATAGTCCATTCCGGCTATCCTCAGGTGTAGATGATTCAGAAGTCCAAGAAACAAGAAAAATGGAAAACAGTTTGTCTCTTCGCAGATGAAGCGAAGAAAAGGGAAACAGGGAAACAGGGAAACAGGGACTCTCAGTTGACTCAGGGTTCTCAGGGTTCGTGCACCGTGGATTCCTCAAGGATTCTTCCTTTGGGCACGATGTAGCTGTACAACACTCTGAAATTAAACTCTTTCAGCTAAAGTTAAATTTCTTTGTGGAATACACTGAATTTCACCATTCTCTTGCATTACCCAATAAGTATGACCCGGACCTTCAGCTGAAACCACCCCTCGGACAGGTTTAGCCTCTCCTGAGGGAGAAAACACCCAAACAGTTTTACCTAACAGATTCTTTTCTCTAACAACAGGAACTCTATCACCTTCTACTTTCTGTAGTAGATCTGAGTGTGCTGGTCCAGCTCGGTTCACTGAACCTCTACTATTTACCAGCCAGGTTGCTTGTGCTAGATGCTTTTCCCAGTTTTTCAGAGATCCACCCCCCCATGGCTTTAAGAGTGGTCTTCAGCAAACCGTTGTAGCGTTCAATCTTCCCTGCAGCTGGTGCATAGTAGGGAACGTGGAATATCCACTCAATGCCGTGCTCTTTGGCCCAGCTCTTTACAAGGTTGTTTTAGAAATGAGTTCCATTGTCTGACTCAATCCTCTCTGGAGTTCTGTGTCTCCACAGGATTTGTCTCTCCAGACCAAGAATGGTGTTGCGTGCAGTTGCATGTGGAACTGGATAAGTTTCCAACCATCCAGTGTTTGCCTCTACCATAGTAAGCACATACTGCTTACCAGAACGAGAACGTGGTAGAGTGATGTAGTCAATCTGCCAGGTGTCACCATACTTGTACTTGGACCATCTGTCACCATACCATAAGGGCTTAAGTCACTTTGCCTGCTTAATAGCAGCACAAATGTCACAGTCATGGATGACTTGTGTGATAGCATCCATGGAAATGTCTATGGATCTGTCACGTGCCCACTGGTAGGTTGCATCTCTGCCTTGGTGTCCTGACGAATCGTGAGCCCACCGAGCTAAGAATATCTCACTTCGGTGTTTCCAGTCGAGATCAAGATCAGAGTCCATGTCTACTTGAGAAACTCTTGCAGCTAGATCTGCCTGATGGTTGTGTTGCTGTTCCTCAGTAGCTTTGCTCTTAGGGATGTGAGCATCAATGTGTCTCACCTTCACTGGAATTCTCTCAATTCGATCAGCAATGTCCTGCCACAGGTCAGCTGCCCATATAGGCTTTCCTTTTCTCTGCCAACCATTCTTCTTCCAGTTCTTTAGCCAACCCCACAGAGCATTGGCTACCATCCATGAGTCGGTGTAGAGATTAAGCTTTGGCCACCTCTCACGTTCAGCTACGTCGAGAGCTAGCTGGACAGCTTTTACCTCTGTGAACTGACTGGATTCTCCTTCTCCATCCTTTGCCTCTGCAACTCGGCGTGTTGGACTCCACACTGCAGACTTCCACCTTCGCTTGTTCCCGACAAGACGACAGGAACCGTCTGTGAACAAAGCATATTTCTTTTCATCATCAGAAAGGTCATTGTAAGGAGGAGCTTCCTCAGCACGAGTTACTCTCTCCTCTGGAGGTTTAGTGCAGTTGGTACCTTCAGGCCAACTTGAGATCACCTCCACCAGACCAGGTCTTTCAAGATTTCCCATGCGAGCTCTCTGTGTTATCAGAGCCATCCACTTAGACCAGGTGGAATCTGTTGCATGATGTGGTGTGGAACCTTTGCCTTTGAACATCCAATTCAAAACTGGTAATCTGGGAGCTAGGAGAAGTTGTGATTCAGTTCCAATTACTTCAGAAGCTGCATTTACTCCTTCGTAGGCAGCTAGAATCTCTTTCTCTGTTGGAGTATAATTAGCCTCTGAACCTCTGTAACCTCTACTCCAGAAACCAAGAGGTTGTCCACGTGTCTCACCTGGAGCTCTCTGCCACAAGCACCAGGTTGGACCATTGTCACTTGCAGCCGTGTACAAAATGTTCTTAATGTCTGGACCATCTCGGACAGGTCCCAGACCCATTGCTTGAACCACCTCTTGCTTTATCTGGTCAAAGGCTGCTTGTTGTTCAGGTCCCCAGTGGAAATTGTTTCTCTTTCGAGTCACATCATACAGAGGTTTCACAATCTGACTGTAACCAGGAATGTGCAGTCTCCAAAATCCCACTATCCCCATGAAACGTAGAGTTTCTTGCTTGTTCATGGGATTTGCCATGGTAGAGACTCTATTTACCACATCCACTGGAATGTGTCGGCGTCCATCCTGCCACCGCACTCCCAGAAACTGGATCTCTCTGGTAGGTCCTTTCACCTTGTCTCGCTTGATGGCGAAACCTGCATTCCGAAGAATGTCAATGATTTTGTTACCTTTCTCGAAGACTTCCTCAGCAGTTTTACCCCAGACGATGATATCGTCGATGAACTGGATGTGTTCTGGAGCACCACCTTTCTCCAGAGCATTGTGGATCACCACATGACAGATGCTGGAGCTGTGGATCCAGCCCATTGGCAATCCTCTGCTATGGGAATAGAGAAGAAGGCATTAGCAATGTTTATGGTAGCATACCATTTGGCCTCTTTGGATTCCAGCCCATACTGGAGTTCCATCATGTCTGGTACTGCTGCACTCATAGGTGGAGTTACTTCATTCAGAGCTTGGTAGTCGACTGTCAGACGCCAGTCTCCATTCTGCTTTTGCACAGGCCACACTGGACTGTTGAAAGGGGAATGAGTCTTGCTGATGACTTTCTGACTCTGCAACTGACGAATCAGATTCTGAATGGGCAACAAAGAGTCACGGTTGGTTCTGTATTGTCTGTGATGCACAGTCTGAGAAGCAACCGGCAATTTAATGTCCTCAATCTTGTGTTGTCCCACAATTGCAGATTCATCAGAAAGATCAGGTCTAACAGACAGCTTCAGCTTTTGTCCATCAATTTCTACAGATGCTACTCCAAAAGCCCATTTGTAACCTCTAGGGTCTTTGAAATGCCCTTCTCTCAGAAAATCAATTCCCAGAATACAAGGTGCGTCAGGTCCGGTCACAACTGTATGCTTCCTCCACTGTTTACCAGTTAAACTTATATCAACCTCCACCTTAGTTAACTCTTGAGATCCACCAGTGACTCCCAGAATAGTTATAGCTTCTGATCCCTGATAATTTGATGGCATTATGGTGCACTGAGCCCCTGTGTCAACCAAGGCCCTGTACTTCTGAAATTGTGAAGTGCCAGGCCACTGGATGTACACATCCCAATAGATTCTGTTATCTCTGTTACCCCTCTCCTCCCCCTGGCGGGAGGCAGGGCACCCCTAGTTATGGGGAACATGCCCACATGTGCAATGAGCACAGTGTGCAGTGTTAGAACTGGAGCCACTGCTGGAGCTACTAGAGTTGTCCTGGGGGACTGCGGAAGTAACAGCTACCCTTCTGGTATTGCTAGCTCGGGTTCTGCCACTTTGCAGTTCCCTCAGTCTCCTGAAAAGATTAGCAGTTGGTTGACCATCCCATCTGTTCATGTTCTCACCAAACTGATCACGCAGAGTTATCCAAATACTTCCACGTGATTGCCTTGGTGGTCTGTTTTGGTTGGATCTGTTTTGGAATGCCCTGTTTTGGAATGACATCCTTGGAGGACGTCTATTCCTCACAGAGGAAACCTGTATCCATCTGGAGGAAGAATTGGAATTATCTCTCTGTGTCAATTGGGAGATGGAATTTATAATTTCATCCTTCATCTCTTTCATGCAATTCTCAATTTTTCCAGACAGAGTTTCAATGGCTGAAACCAAAGAAACACGTGTCATGCTATCCTCCAATTGTCTCATTTGATCAGTGAATTGGCCAACTGTAGGAGAAGCTCCACCATAGTTTCTTGCCACAATTCTGCTTGCCAGAATATTTGCATAGTTAGGAGGAGCAAGTTTGATGAGCTTTTTAGCAAGACCAGTTCCTACAGGAATTTCATCAGGATTCAGAGTTTCATGGCCACCATAGAGTACCTCTCTAACAGCAAATTCTCTCAGAGGCTTAATTCCTTCCTCTATGGTAGTCCAGGGCTTAGGATTCCATGGGAGATCATCTCGGGAAGGATATCTCATGAGGGTTGCCATTAAAAGGCGTATCCACAGAGTAACCTTACCGAGAGTCCTGCCTAGATGTCTATCTATTCCATTATCCTTTGAGAGAGTTCCTAGTTGAGCTGCTGACTTGTCTCCAACCATTAGAGCTGGAGCACCTGTATCGTAACATCTACCAAGCCAAGCTAGGATTGGCTCCTTATCTGCTCTGATATAATCTTTACTCACATTCCTTATCTCTTCTCTTGGGGAAGAACAGTCCAGAATGTCATCTGACTCCTCCTCTTCCTCCTCTTCCTGAACTTGTTGCCCCATTAATCTCATTGTCACTCTCCTAAGAATCTCTTTAAGGTCAGGAGTACCACCTCTAGTTGTTCTGCTGTCAGCAATTTGCCCTGCATTTCCATCCAGTGATGTTCTCAATAACTCAGCTATATCTTTAAGACAAATCTTCTCCTCCTCCTCAGCAGGGTCTCTTATAGCAGAAGTTCCCTCACCAGCATCAGCATCTGAATCAGCTTTGCTCTTTCCACTTCTTGTAGTTAAAACAGCTACCTGCTTAACTGGAGCTGTGTTTGAATTTACAGCTGGCTTAACAGAAGGTGACAGGTTTTGAGACGGATCAGCTGCAGTGGAGGACACTTCCGGTCCTGCCGAAGAAGAAGGAGGAACTGGCTTTGCCGCATTAATGGCTGCCGAGGACGTGGGACCTGCCATGTTAGGCGCTGCCGCTGCCGCTGGCTGATTGCCAGAACCACCAACAGCACTGTTCAGAGCAGCCTTTCCGATGGAATTTTTAGCTTTATCTTTAACTGATACAGATCCTCCATTCTCCTCCTCACTGGATATTTCTGGGGTCGAGTTAGAGCTGTTCTTTCTCCTCTTGGGTCTACGCCTAATTACAAAACAGGTCTTAGAAACTTTCTTCTCCCGGTACAGAGCATATAACAAGTACGCAATCACCATCACCAGCAGCAGATTCAAACACATCACATAAATCACCTTCGGATCCCAGCCATCACTTAAAACAACCCTTTCACCTACTGGGATCTTAAACTTGTTTATCTCTATGGGCAGAGTGGTTGAGGTCACATTCCTATATCTATTAAGCCAAAAGAATCCCAGGCACCGCTCATAGAGAAGCTGAATCTTATACTTAAACCATGAATACAATTTATACACCAAGTATCTGCCTAAGCGATCGAAAATCAATCCTAGGACATGCTTATAGATAAGGACCCCAAAAATTGAGAAGACCAAACGCTCTAAAAGCCAAAACACTTTCATCTTTGCAACTCCGACCTGAGCAGACAATAAATCAAGCAACTTTTGCTCTGCTTCTGGACAGCGACTATCCACAAGCCCCACGTTGGGCGCCAATTAAAAATATGTGGTGGGTTGAGAAAGTTCCCTCCCCACACACAGGGAAAGAAACCACAGCTAGCTCAGTCGGAAAAGCAGATGAAAGCTATATTTACAAGCATCAATGGAATGCAATGAATATATACACAAATATACAATATTTACAATATATACAGGAAAATACAGCAATGAACACAATGCAGAAAAACTTTTTCCCTCCAGCCGGCCAGGGGGGTTCCCTGAACCCCCCTCTCTCCCTCCCCACCTCCCCTTTTTTCCCAAAAAGGGTTCAGCAACTGTCTCTTTCTTAAAGGCATAGCATCAACCGGTCACAAAAGCATAAAAACTTTTAGTCTGGCAAGGACAGCAACCATGTGGCACAGCATACCATGCAGTTGGCACCATTTGGTTTTGCTTATTAGGGCACATCTGTGGTGTAATTTCTGGATTACATGCACAGTACCTACGAAAGATTCCACAAAAATCTGAATTTGTGAGTAAAGCAAATATTTTCTTATAAAGTTTTAGTTAAGGTTTGTGCCAAGCTGCTCTGTTTTGTGGACTTGCTCTTCACTGGCTGGTTCTCTCTTTCAAACTAAGTGCTGTTTCCAAATTGTCTAAATTTTCTAATTTGTCTGAATTGTTCTGATGCAGAGAATTAGGAATTAAAGAAGGATCATTGATTAGGGCAGCTGAGTGGGCAATATATATCCTTGGCATTTACTGCTTGCGAGAACAGGATGAGAGGGTATGAGATGTAAGGCTTCATTGCATGACTGCTTGCGAAAATGAGAGGAGGCAATGCTATCATCGTGATAGAGTAACGAACAAGAAACAAGGTTGTTGCGATAAGGGAGAAACTGCTTGCAAAACCACCATGTGTGGAAGAAGGGTGAAAATTCATCATTGAGGAAGACTACTTCATCCTGAAGACCATCAAAAAGACCACCAGAGAACACTGCACAAGCGCAAAAGGACTACAAGCTCGTTATAATATGAAGCAAGACTAGGCAGGGTTAGGAAATGAATATGTATTTGTGTATTGTAAAACTCAAAGCATATGTAACGGTTCAGGGAATAAATAGTGTAAATAATGTTGCTGAAGTTGTTCATGCTTTGGAAGAGTTATCCCCATGCATCTCAGCACTGAATAAAATACATACCTGCTTTGCAACTTTGGGCTGTGGAGTTTTTCCGCATATCAGTTCAAATTACTTATGTATACATACATTCTGTAGAGATAGATCTTTCAGCTGAATACCTGTACCTATATATATTAACTGCAAATAATTTTTGGCATAGTTTGTACATTAATAAATTATTAATGTTTTATTAATATCTCTGCCACTCACTCATAACTGTAATATTTTGTAAAAATCTTCTATTCTCAAGTAGTCCAAGAGGGTAAACCAAACACTGTATAGTGGATAATGTCAAAAAAAGCCCTCACCAGGTGGTAAACAAACATCCGTCAGTCTGTCCTTAAGGAACGTGTCTTGTCACTTTTAATCTAATATGGGATTAATTCAGGTGGTTAGCAAGTCCTAAGACATTACTGTTTATCAGAAATAATTTCTGATGGTGTTGGGTGATAGGTTGGACTTGATGATCTTGAAGGTCTTTTCCAAGCTGGTTAATTCTATTCTATTCTATTCTATTCTATTCTATTCTATTCTATTCTATTCTATTCTATTCTTTATTTTTAAATATGTGTTTAAGCCACATTGTAGCTGCATAGTAGAACAGTTGATGGAGATGTATAGGGTATCTTGTAGCAGTACTAAGCAGTGTGGAGCCTAAACAATAGCCAGTTCCTGATAAAAACTCACAATCAAAAAAATGATTTATTTTCAGAAATTTTGTTTTGTGTTTTCTGTTTTGTGCTCTCTGATGGATGCCTTAGGAGGGGACAAGGTACTTAAGAAGCAAAGCACACATTAGATCTAACAATCTGGAGTTCTTGAAGCTGTTTTTCCATCTGTCCACAAATCCATAGGCTCTGATGGCATGGACCATGAGCTCTGAGGGAGATGTCTGCTGTTGTTGCTCTACCACTCTCCATCATTTTCAAAAAATCAGGGAGAATGGGAAAATTGCCTGCAGACTGAAGGGAAGTCAAAAAGGGCAAGAAAGCGACCCCAGGAATCTACAGACCTGTCAGCCTCACATCCATCCCTGCAAAGATGATGAATCATCTCATCCTGGAGGTCATCTCTAAGCACATGGAAGAAAAGAAACCAATCAGGAGTAGTCAACGGATTCACCAAGGTGAAATGATGCTTGACTAATCTGATAGCCTTCTCTGATGGGATGATTAGTTGGGTAGATGAAGGAAGAGCAGTGGATGTTGTCTGTCTTGACTTTCACAAGGTTTTTGACACTGTCTCCCATAACAACCTCATAGGTAAGTTCAGGAAGTCTGGGTTAGAAAAGTAGACTGTGAGGTAAATCACAGAGCACAGAGAATTGTGATTACACAATGGCAGAGAATCCATTTGGAGACCTGTAGCTAGTGTCAGGATTTGCTACTGGGTGCAGCCTTGTTCAAAATCTTAATCAGCAACCTGGATGGAGGGGCAGAATGTACCCACAGCAATTTGCCGATGTGACCAGTTTAGGCTGTGCCTTTAAGAAAGGGAGAGTTACTGAACACTCTGGCTGAATGTTTTTGATATTTAAATGAAAACAAGATAAGGTCTAAACTAATTTCATTGGTAGATTGGTAGAATGCAACTTTAAGTTTATGTTCCGTCAGTTCAGTCTGAGTTCAGTCTGTACTTTTCCCTCCGTTCATGTGGGCCTGTTTCTCTCTCTGAAGCAACAGCTTGCCGGACAGGAGCGACCTTGAATTAACAAAGCTAACCAGATAAGAAAACTAATTCTTGCACACGCTTTGAGCTAACAGAATTTTCTCCTTAATTGCCTTTCTCTTTCTCTCTAACCCTTTTTGGGAAAAAGGGGAGGTAGGGAGGGAGAGTGGGGTACAGAGGGGAATCCCCTGGATGGGGGTCTTCTGCATTACGTTCATTGCTGTGTATTTCTGCATATATTGTAAATACTGTATATTTGTGTACATATTCATTGCATTCCATTTATGCTTGTAAATACAGCTTATTTCATTTGGTTTTCCGACTGAGTTAGCTGCAGTTTCTTTGTGTGTGTGGGAGAACTTTCTTACCCTACCACAGCTGATGATACAAAACTGGGAGGATTGGCTGATACACCAGAATGCTGTGCTGCTTTCCAGTGAGACCTGGACAAACTGGAGAGCTGGTCAGAGGGGAACCTGATGAAACTCAACAAGGACAAGTGCAGAGTCCTGCACCTGGGAAGGAACAATATTGTGCACCAACACTGATTAAGGACTGACCTTCTGGAAGGCAAGTCCACAGAGAAGGACTTTGGATTCCTGGTGGACAGTAAATTGACCATGGAACAGCAATGTGTGCTTGTGGTCAAGAAGATCAATGGTCTACTGCAGTGCATTAAGGAGAGCATGGCCAGCAGGTTAAGGGATGTTCTCCTCCTCTACTCCACCCTAGTGAGACCAGGTCTCATCTGGAGTATTGTGCCCAGTTCTGGGCTCCACATTTTGAGACAGGGAAGTTCAGGAGAGCATGTAACAGAAGGCTGCAAGGATGATTAAGGGAACAGAACACCTCTTTTACAAGGAAAAACTGATAGACCCGAGGCTGTTTAGCATGGAGAAGAGAAGGCTGAGAGGATTTTTATACAATACAATACACCAGGTTGAAAGAGACCTTCAAGATCATTGTGTCCAACCCATCAACCAATCCAACCACCTAAACAACTAAACCATGCAGCCAAGCACCCCATCAAGTCTCCTCCTGAACACCTCCAATGAAGGCGACTCCACCACCTCCACGGGTAGGTGATTCCAATGGGCAATCACTCTCTCTGTAGAGAACTTCTTCCTAATCTCCAGCCTAAACCTCCCCTGGCACAGCCTGAGACTGTGTCCTCTTGTTCTGGTACTGGCTGCCTGGGAGAAGAGACCAACCTCTGCCTGGCTGTGACCTCCCTTCAGGTAGATGTAGAGAGCCATAAGGTCACCCCTCAGTCTCTTCTTCTCCAGGCTGAAGAATACTTAGCTTAAGGTTGGGTGTCAAGAGAATGGGGCCAGTGCCAGAGTAAGGGACAACAGGTGTAAATTGGAACACAGTAATTTCCACCTCAACATGAGGAAAAATTTATTTTCTGTATGGATGTTGGAGGACTGGACCAGGCTTACCAGAGAGGTTGTGACATCTTCTTCAGAGACTTTCAGAACCTGCCTGGAGGTGTTCCTGTGCAACTTGATCTAGGTTTACCTGCATTAGGAGGCGAATTCAACTAGATATGCCCAGAGGTCCCTTCCAAGCCCTAACATTCTGCAATACTATGATTATGTTAAATATTTTGTTTGTTTCTGTTGTGAGAAAAGGTTGAAATATCATCTTCATAGAGAAGGCACTGAATACTTCAATTTCCAGAACCTTTTGCTTATCTTTTGTCCTCTCTTTTCCTCAGTTTCATGGAACTTACATTAAGTAGAAGTGCAATGAATGCTCCGTTTTTATGTACTGACTTAAATAATATTACCAGTTCTTACAAGTACTTAGTGTTTCATAATAGAAATTGCATTCTACTGCCATCCCGGGGAGGAGTAAAGAAATTGCTTTACTTGTTAACATATAGATGTACAGACCACCTCATAAGCATCTTTCCTGCAAAAATCCTTCACTGTTTCCTATTTTTTCCTTGATTAATTACTAAAATATATTGAAATTATAGGTTCAGTTTCCACTATACATGTTTCCAGTAAGCTCATTCTTGTGAGTTGGCTGGTTGCAGTGCTGATGAATACAGGAACTCGTTCGCTCTGGTGCGGAACAGCAGAAGTGTTACTAGCCCAAACCATTCTCCTGACTGTGATGTGTTGTTTCCAGGGCAAGAACACTACTTGGAAGATTGTTATGAATTGTTTATTATAATAATGTCTTTCACAAGGAATTAATTATATGCAAGCAGAACAATGCAGAACAAAGCAGAACAACCTACGGGAATGGCAGGGCACCCCCGGGCTCTCGGCACTCGGCTAGATTCGGCATGGCCATTTCTCCACGTGCTTGCTGCTTGGGATCGCTCAGGCTCCCCGCGTCACCAGCAGCTCTTTTAAAAGCCAGCGGTACCTCGCGGCAGCCTCTGTTCCAGCGGGAATCTTGCTTGGGAGCACAACACGACCAGCAGCCTTGGTAACACTACCTGCTTTCCTTTTCAACCTATGGGAATGGCAGGGCACCGCAGGCTCTCAGCACTCGGCTAGATTTGGCATGGCCACTTCTCCAGGTGCTTACTGCTCTGGATCGCTCAGGCTCCTCACGTCACCGGCGGCTCTTTTAAAAGCCGGCGGGACCTCGCGGCAGCCTCTGCTCCAGCCATCTTCTCTCTTTCAGCACGAGCTGCTGCACTTTTTCTAAATCTTATCCAACAGGTCACGTGGGCAGGGCAGGCATGGTGGTAATGCGCCGCAATAGCTCCTTCAAAAAATCAGTCTTGACTCAGACTGAGGGGGAATACAAGCAGGTAGGCATGTGCCATAAGCAAGAGGTGGGTGTCCAGGCATATGGCTGCAGAGACTTTTGGAGCCTGGCACTTGAGATGCAGGGTAGTGGGGACAACTCCTGCACCAGGTGTGAGCAGATCGACTATCTGCTTAACCTGGTGGCCAGATTGAAGGATGAGGTGACTAGACTTAGAGATGTCAGGGATTGTAGAAGGGAGACCAACTTGAGTAACCAGGCTCTGCAGGCTCCCCCTGCAGAGGCTGGTTATCCAAAAAGCAGAGGGGAATGGACGCAGGTTCCTCTCAAAAGACACAAATTCAAACCTCCTCACCTCCCTACACCTTCTCCACTGCCCTTGGAAAACAAGTATGGGGCACTGGAGGTTGAGGGGGAGGTGATTCTAATGCCGGAGGACACACCAGCTGGGGTTTTCCCTGAGGCAAAACAGCCCAAGGTGAAACAGCCTGAGGTGAAGCAGCCCAAGGTGAAACAGCCTATGGTTTGAACAGCCTTCCCCCTGGCATCAAAACTTGCTCCGTTAAAAAAAAAAAGGAGGGTAACAGTTATTGGTGATTCCCTCCGGAGTGGAACAGAAGGCCCCATATGTCAGCCAGAACCTACTCACAGGGAACTTTGTTGCCTCCCAGGAGCTCAAGTTAGTGATGTTACCAGAAGGCTGCCTAGTCTGGTGCAGCCCTCTGACTACTATCCCTTAATAGTTATGCAGTTAGGGAATGATGATGTTGCAACCAGAACTCCCAGGGCTATCAAAAATGACTTCAAGGCCCAGGGGGATCTGGTGGAGGGGTCAGGTGCACAAATAATTTTTTCGTCTATACCCTTAGTTGCAGGAGGGAATACAAGAAGAACAGGTCAGCAGCTTTAGTCAACAAGTGGCTTAGAGGCTGGTGCACTCTGAAGAATTTTGGGTTTTTCGATCTTGAAAAACTTTTTAATGCAGCAGGTCAGCTGGCAACAGATGGAGTACATCTGCCCAGAGGAGGGGAAAGGTCACAATACACAAGAATGGCCTGTCCCCCAAAGGTAAAAAGATTCTGGGAAGGGAATTAGCAGGTCTCATTGACAGGGCTTTAAACTAGATTTGAAGGGGGAAGGGGATGAAACCAGTCCCCCAGACAGGAGTCTGAGGGTAGTAAGCTGGAGTCAGGGGTGAAACCAGCAGCCCAGCTGAAGTGCATGTATATTAATGCATGGAGTATGGGCAACAAACATGAGGAGCTGGAAGCCTTGTTGCAGCAGGGAAGTTATGATGTAGTTGCCATCACAGAGACGTGGTGGGATGATTCACATGACTGGAGCGCTGCAATTGATGGCCACAGGCTCTTCAGGAGAGGCAGGCAAGGAAGAAGGGGTGGAGGGGTGGCCCTGTACATCAGAGAGGCACATGATGCCGTTGAGCTAGAGATCAGGGACGATCGGGTTGAGTGCTTGTGGGAGAGAATTAGAGGGAAGACCAGCAGGGCAGACATCCTGGTTGGAGTCTGTTATAGACCACCCAACCAGGAGGAAGATGTTGATGAAGCATTCTATAGGCAGCTTAAGGCTGTCTCAAGATCGCCTGACCTTGTTCTCATAGGTGACTTCAACCTGCCTGATATCTGCTGGGATCTCAAAACACCAAAGAGGAGGCAGTCTAGGAGGTTCTTAGAGTGCATGGAGGACAGCTTCTCATCCCAGGTACTGCGTGAGCCTAGCAGGGGTAAGCCTATGCCTGACCTCCTCTTCACTAACAGGGAAGGGCTGGTGGGTGATGTGGTGGTCAGAGGGTGTTTAGGCACCAGTGATCATGAGATAATTGAATTTTCAGTATTCAGCCAAGCTAAGAGGGGTATCAAGGAGGGTGTTTAGGCACCAGTGACCATGAGATCCAGGCTACCAGGGAGTGATAGGACTAGGGGGAATGGAATGAAGCTGGAGGTGGGGAGATTCAGGCTGGATGTGAGGAGGAAGTTCTTCACCGTGAGGGTGGTGAGGCCCTGGAATGGGTTGTCGAGGGAGTTGGTTGAGGCCCCATCCCTGGAGGTGTTTAAGCACAGGCTGGATGAGGCTCTGGCCAGCCTGATCTAGTGTCGAGTGTCCCTGCCCATGGCGGGGGGGTTGGAACTAGATGATCCTTGTGGTCCCTTCCATCCCTAACTGAAACTATGAAACTATGAAACTATGAGATAATTGACTTTTCATTATTCAGTCAAGCTAAGAGGGCCAGCAAGAAGACCTCCACTCTGGACTTCTGGAGGGCAGACTTCAGGTTACTCAAGGAACTAACTCAAAAGGCTCCTTGGGAAACAGCCCTTAAATATAAAGGGGTCCAGGAGAGCTGGACCTACTTCAAGGAAGAGCTCTTGAAGGCGCAGGAACAGGCTGTGCCAACGTGCCGCAAGATGAGCCGCCAGGGCAGATGGCCAGTCTGGATGGGTAATGAACTTCTAAAGGAACTAAGGGAAAAAAAGAGGGTGTATCATCTGTGGAAGAGAGATTGGGGAGGCAACCCATGGAATCTTTAGGGATGTTGCTAGGTCTTGTAGGAAGAAAACTAGGGAGGCAAAAGCACATTTGGAGCTCAGACTGGCCTCTGCTGTGAAGGACAACAAAAAGTCCTTCTATAAATATATTAATAGCAAGAGGAAGGGCAAGGACAACCTCCACTCCTTGGTGGGCACAGAGGGGAACGTTGTAACAAAGGATGAAGAAAAGGCAGAGGTACTTAACACCTTCTTTGCCTCAATTTTACTAGCAGGGCAGAATGTCTTCCAAACAGCTGGCCTGCAGAGCTGGCAGAAGGAGCCAGGGAGCAGCATAGGTCTCCTCTGTTCCAGGATGGTGAAGTTAGAGATCTTCTCAGCCACTTGAACCCCCATAAGTCCATGGGACCAGATGGGATCCATCCTAGGGTGCTGAGAGAGCTGGCAGATGAGCTGTCCAAACCGCTCTCCATCATTTTGCAGCAGTCCTGGTGTGGTGGGTTAACACCCTTTTCTGAAAACAAAAGAACAAAGCAGGGTAGAGGACTTGCAGGTACTTTTCACTCCCTGCAAGGCATTTTTCGCCTGGGAAGCTGAGTCTGTTCCACTCCCCTCCTCCCTGCCCAGCTAGGGTATAAAAAGCAGGACATCGTAGCTGTTGGCCCTTCTTCTCTGGCTCCTGCCTCTGCTGGATGAGAACTACTGCAGCTGCCCTCCTGTTCCTCTGCCACGTGGTTGGACCTGATCCTTTTCTCTGCTGCCTCCACGCTTCCTAGGAGAAAAGCTGGTTTTGTATTATTCTCTGTTTTTGTCCCCCTCCCATCCATCCTTGTTCCTTGCCCTTGTGAACCTTTTACTGTTATTGTTATATATATATATACATATATTGTTTAAAGACAACGCTTTACCTCTCTACGTCCAAGCTGACTCCAAATTATTGTTTGGTAAATTTGCTCCTTCCTTTTCTCCTCTCTCTGTTGGGGGGGAGGAGGGGGAATTGGGGGAGAGATTCTCAGCCTTGCCCCCCACCTGAGCTCTTAACTTCCAGTTAAGGCTCAAACCACCACACCTGGCTCACTGGAGAGGTCCCAGAAGACTGGAAACTGGCCAACGTGGTGCCCATCCACAAGAAGGGCGGGTTGGATGTGCCAGGGAATTATAGGCCTGTCAGCCTGACCTCAGTGCCAGGCAAGATTATGGAACAGGTCATCTTGAGTGCAATCACACAGCACTTGCAGGATGGCCAAGGGATCAGGCCCAGCCAGCATGGATTTAGGAAGGGCAGGTCCTGCCTGACCAACCTGATCTCCTTCTATGATCAGGTGACCCACCTGGTGGATGTGGGTGGCCTGTGGATGTGGTCTACCTGGACCTCAGCAAGGCCTTTGACACTGTCCCCCACAGCAAACTCCTGGCCAAGCTATCAGCCCATGGCTGGGACAGGAGCACACGTTAGGAAGTGGCTGGAGGGCCAAGTCCAGAGAGTGGTGGTGAATGGTGCCACATCCAGCTGGCGGCCTGTCACTAGTGGTGTGCCCCAAGGATCAGTGCTGGGCCCCATGCTCTTCAACATCTTTCTTGATGATCTGGATGAAGGCATTGAGTCCATCATCAGTAAATTAGTGGACAACACCAAGCTTGGGGCAGGAGTTGATCTGCTGGAGGGAAGAGAGGTTTTGCAGAGGGACCTCAACAGGCTGGACAGATGGGCAGAATCCAACAGCATGAGATTGAACACATCCAAGTGCCGGGTTCTGCACACTGGCCACAGCAACCCCATGCAGTGCTACAGGCTGGGGTCCGAATGGCTGGAGAGCAGCCAGGCAGAGAGGGACCTGGGGGTGCTGGTCGATGGGAGGCTGAACATGAGCCTGCAGTGTGCCCAGGCAGCCAAGAAGGCCAATGGCATCCTGTCCTGCATCAGGAACGGTGGGGCCAGCAGGAGCAGGGAGGTCATTCTGCCCCTGTACACAGCACTGGTTAGGCCACACCTTGAGTACTGTGTCCAGTTCTGGGCCCCTCAGTTTAGGAAGGATGTTGACTTGCTGGAACGTGTCCAGAGAAGGGCAACAAAGTTGGTGAGGGATTTGGAAGACAAGCCCTATAAGGAGAAGCTGAGGGAGCTGGTGTTACTTAGCCTGGAGAAGAGGAGACTCAGGGGTGACCTTATTGCTCTCAACAACTACCTGAAGGGAGGTTGTAGCCAGGCAGAGGTTGGTCTCTTCTCCCAGGCAGGCAGCACCAGAACAAGAGGACATAGTCTCAAGCTGCGCCAGGGGAGGTTTAGGCTGGATGTTAGGAAGATGTTCTATACAGAGAGAGTGATTGCCCATTGGAATGGGCTGCCCAGGGAGGTGGTGGAGTCACCATCACTGGAGGTGTTCAGGAGGAGACTTGATGGGGTGCTTGGTGCCATGATCTAGTTGTTTGGGTGGGTTGGATTGGTTGATAGGTTGGACGTGATGATCTTGAAGGTCTCTTCCAACCTGATTTATTGTATTGTATTGTATTGTATTGTATGATAATATATGACACTTGTGGCTGCTGCTATGCTGCCCTATTCCATCTTGTTTATGGCAATGACCATGAATTGTGTTTGTGCCTGTCATTCTGTGAAGCATGAGATACTGGCTTCATCAATGTGAATACCCTGGAATTTTTTAAATGAAACTCAACAGTTATGAATGTCCTGAAGTTTTAGAGTTTTTTTGAGGAGAAGAGAGCAGAAATGAAACATTTTATTAATAACTACAGGAAATGTCTCCTGAGCCAGATTTCACTGAGGCAGTGGATAAGACACAGATGTTTACAGAATGTTAATTAAACTAAGGAAGACAAACGGCCTTGTGAGCTGGACATCTGGCTCAGAGTCAGTAGATACGGGCTCAGTTCTGCCACAGATTTCCTTGAGCAAATTGTTTAATCTCTGTACTTTGGTACCTCATATGTTAAACAAGGCAGAACAATCCTTCTGCCTGTCTCAAGCTAATAGCTGTTTAGGACTGAGATTGATCCTTGCTCTCTCTTTGTACAGTATTAAGCACAATAAGGCCCTGGTCCCAGTGGGGTCCATCAGGTTCTGCTATAATGCAAATAAATATTAATGAATATTAATTAAAAAGTTATGTGGAACTCAGTGATCATTAAATAGGGCTTTTTTGTTTGTTTTACATTTATTCAGCAGAGCATGCTGCACTTTATAAGAGGGAATTCTGTGGCTGTGAATAATTTATTAAAAGTAATAAAGGGGAAAAGACTATCAGAAGAGATGGAGATAAGAGAATGGAGTCTTTTATGCTGAAGCTATTTGAGAACTGGAATTCAGAGGGGGTTTTTTATGGCACAGTTATCATATCTGAAATTTGGAGTTGATTGACACCCAGCACTCAGGATCTTTGCCCAGTGGCTTAAAAAGCCAGCTATGAGAGTAAAATAGAGGCAGGGAATATGGACAGAGAAGACGACAACATTGCACGCTTCTATCCCTGCTGGATAGATCACAGGCCTGCTGGTATACTCAGTTGAGAAGCTGTTAAAAACAAATAAAATCCCCAAAACTAAGGACCAGGGGACTGTTTGTCTTTCAGGGAGGAGCTGTGACACAGTATTTATCAACAGAAGCAGGAGGCTTGAAAGAACCTCAAGATATAATATGCTGCACTTTATTGGCCTTTTTTATTTTTCCCCCTAGGACAGTTTCTAAGAATTGTTTATAAACTGCCACAATAAAATATTTGGATTCAAGTTGAGAGGGTTTTCTTGAAATTAGGAAGCCAACATGGAATAAAGAAATTTACTTAAAAACAGTTACATTTTTTGTGGGTTAAATTTTATGAAGTCTCATTTTTGTATCAGAAATCTGTACTGAACCATCAGAATTGAGAGGATACTACTATTTTTACAAAAGCTAACAATGTAATCTGAAATTAAAAAAAAGCCTTTGCATTTCCACTTTTTCTGTGCTCTTAAGGCAAATCCACACAATACAGACTAATGAGTTGTGGGGAAAACTGAATTATCATCTTGGAGGTGCAGAAAAATTCTCATATTTTTTTCTCCATTTTTCAGGTAGAACATAGAAGTCAGAAGAAAACTTTACTATGGTGACAATGAAGTTGGGTGGATCCACCTTTCAATTTCTGTTGTGCCTGTACCTTTTGTTTGGTGAGAAGAATAATCATAATTTTAGTTGAATAATTCATTTTTCCTACCTCTTATATCTCAGTTTATTTACCTATGTATTGAGCAGAAGAAATACAGGAAGAATATTTGTTTAAAAGAAACGAAGACACTTTTTAAAAAAGACATTTCCATGCAAAAAGGAAGATCTCTTTAGTTACTAATAAAGAAATAAATGTAGGTCAGAAGGTTTGGCATTGTCTTGTTTTAACATTTTAATAAGATTTTACTATTTTTAATTTTAAGTGTCTCAGTAACATAAGAATTCCATCTTCCAATGTGGAATCACAAAGAAAAACAGAAAAGTAAAAAAAAACCTCTTTAGACCCTTAGCAGTTGTGGTGGGTTAACACCCTTTTCTGAAAACAAAAGAACAAAGCAGGGTGGAGGACTTGCAGGTACTTTTCACTCCCTGCAGGGCATTTTTCCCCTGGGAAGCTGAGTCTGTTCCACTCCCCCCTCCCTGTCCAGCTAGGGTATAAAAAGCAGGACATCGTAGCTGTTGACCCCGGCTTTTCTGACTTCTGCCTCTGCTGGATGAGAGCTACTGCAGCTGCCCTCCTGTTCCTCTGCCGCGTGGTCGGACCTGCTGCCTCCACGCTTCCTGGCTGGTTTTGTATTATTCTCTTGTTTTTGTCCCCCTTCCATCCATCCTTGTTCCTTGCCCTTGTGAACCTTTTTCCTGTTATTGTTATATATTGTTTAAAGACAACTCTTTGCCTCTCTACTTCCAAGCCGACTCCAAATTATTGTTTGGTGGATTTGCTCCTTCCTTTTCTCCCATCTCTGTTGGGAGGGAGGAGGGGAGGGAGTGGGGGAGAGATTCTCAGCCTTGCCCCCACCTGAGCTCTTAACTTCCAGTTAAGGCTCAAACCACCACAATTTTTTGCCGCCTCCAACGTGGGGCTTGGAAATTAATCTTGTCTTGGGAAAGCAATACTTTGTCTGAAAAAAGGACTTGAAGTAGAGATGGTGATTTTGAAGAACCTGGTGGTCCAAGCCTTTGCGTGGGTGTTTGGCTGGATCTATTGACCTACATCTACAAATTAATAACTTACCATGTGGTGTGGATAATGACAGAGATGCTGATCAAATGGATGAGAACTTTACCAATGAAGCTGGGCACGTATCTCCTGAATTCATTGAATTTCACTGTCAGTGGTAACTTTTCTAACACAGGAAATTTTCCTGCACCAGGCTATGAAACCAATGGTGTAGATAAAAGTGCCTGTGGTGGAAAATTGCTGTACATTGCATTATGCTCCATATGCTTGAATGTAATCTTTATAGGGGCATTTGCTGTGACCGTGTTGGGTGGGGGACAAGCTAACCCATTAAGAGCTGTTTGGAGGGTGATAACACACTCCTTTGCACTCTTTAACGACTGGGGGCGTGTCTGCTGTGGGCATTGTAAGCACTCTGTAAACACAAAGAGGGAGGGGTCAGGTTGTAATGAGTGTGGCAGATCTCAGCCTGAGCCCCAGGCACAAGGGTCTGCCCCACCACCAGCAGCTCCACAGTTAACCCCTGATGCTCCTGCCAATGCAGTCTCTCTAGCACCAGTCACCACACGCAGGAAAAGAAGTCAAAAATCATCGCCATGCACAGATGGAGAGGAAGGAACCTCAGCAGGCCCCAGCACCTCACAGAACCCAGCGGTGGATGAAGATGAGTCAGACCAGGAAATAACTGTCACATCGTTACCCAGAAAGGAACTAAGGCAAACTCGTCTGGATTACGCAAGGAAAGAGGGTGGGCCAATACTGAGCTGGGCCCTGAGATGCTGGGATAAGGGGGTGGACACAGTGGACCTGGATAAGAGGGAGGCAAAGCTTTTAGGCTCCCTGACTCGTGATGCTGGTCTGGACAAAGAGTTAGCCAAACTCGATGGAACACACACTCTCTGGGCCCGGATCCTCAATGCCATCAAGAGCCGGTACCGCTCAAGGGACGACCTGCCCTGGGCCCCAGTTAGATGGACAACTATGGAACAGGGCATTCGCCACCTGAGACAGATGGCTGTGCTGGAAATAATTGATGGGGATGGCCAGCTCCCTTCAGACCCAGATGAGGTGCCCATGAGATGGCCCTTCGTATAGAAACTCACCCACGGTGCTCCTCAGAAATATGCTCCCACATTAGGAGGGATACTCCTGACTGGGCAGGATGGAAGTCCTAAACCTGTCTGTGAGTTTGCCAATGATTTAAGGGAATATGAGGACAGCGTAAATCAGAAACCCCTGATCTCAGCCTTAGAAACTATGGCTAAAGACATTGTCAAAGAGATCAAGACCTCCATGTCTGAACTGAAAAGGGGGAGCGATGCCTCCTTTTCCCCTTCTCCATCAGAATGGATCCAGGTTTCAGCAATCAGGAACAGGTGACCTTCCCCTAGGACATTACCCCAAGCCAATCGGGGAATGTTGAGAGGGTCTCTGTGGAGGTTCCTCTGTGACCACGGAGAGGACATGGACACCTGGCATGGCCAACCCACGTCTGCCCTCTGGAACAGAGTGTGGGAACTGCAAGGTGGCCACACTGGGGATAACTCATCCAGAAGAAGGGCTGCCCCAGTTTCCCGGAGTGGTCCCTCTCGCTCAAGAGACCCTTCCCCTAGTCACACAGGACCCTGCGACAAGTGTGGACATCGCCGTCAGCATTAGAGGTGCCCTACCTCCAGCCAGGTGGAGGCCAGGGATAACAGAGTATACTGGGATGTGTATGTAAAATGGCCTGGCACTTCAGAAGCCCAGAAGTACCGAGCTCTGGTGGACACAGGGGCCCAATGCACCCTGATACCATCGAGGTACAAAGGGGCTGAACCCATAAGCATTCAGGGAGTCACAGGGGGCTCACAAGACCTGACTGTACTGCAAGCTGAGATAAGCCTGACCAGGAATGAATGGGGAAAGCACAACTTAGTGACTGGTCCAGATGCACCTTACATCCTTGGCATTGACTTTCTGTGGGAGGGATGCTTCAAGGACCCTAAGGGGCACAAGTGGGCGTTTGGGGTGGCAGCTGTGGAGACCGCAGGCAAAGAACAGCTGTCCACCAAGCCCGAGCTGTCGGATGACCCCTCCGTGGTGGGCAGCCATAAGGTGCAGGATTTGAAGCTACCTATTGCCTCTCGCAGAGTGCATCGCAGGCAATACAGGACCAACAGAGACTCTCTGCACCCCATACACCAACTGATTCGACGACTGGAGAGCCAGAAGGTGATCAGCAAAGCTCACTCCCCCTTCAACAGCCCGATATGGCCAGTGCGGAAGGCAAATGGGGAATGGAGACTGACCGTGGACTACCGTGGCCTGAATGAGGTGACTCCTCCGATCAGCGCTGCTGTGCCGGACATGCTGGAGCTCCAGTACGAGCTGGAATCGAAGGCGGCCAAGTGGTATGCCACAACTGACATTGCTAATGCCTTTTTCTCCATTCCCATTGCAGAAGAATGCAGGCCACAGTTTGCTTTCACTTGGAGGGGAGTACAGTATCAGTGGAATCGGTTGCCTCAGGGCTGGGTCCATAGCTCGACCATCTGCCATGAGGTGATCCAGACTGCCTTAGAGAAAGGTGGAGCCCCTGAGCATCTGCAGTTCATCGATGACATCATCGTATGGGGTGAGACAGCAGAGGAAGTCTACCAGAAGGGTGAGAAGATAATCGATATCCTACTGGAGGCTGGCTTTGTCATCAAGAGAAGTAAGGTCAAAGGGCCTGCCAGGGAGATCCAGTTCCTGGGCGTTCAATGGCAGGATGGCCGTCGCCACATCCCTCAGGAGGTGGTGAACAGGGTAGCCACTATGGTGCAGCCCACGAACAAGAAAGAGACACAGTCCTTTTTGGGGCTTGTGGGCTTCTGGAAAATGCACATTCCCGGGTACAGTCAGATTGTGAAGCCTCTCTTCCATGTAACAAGGAAGAAAAATGATTTTGTGTGGGGACCTGAGCAGCAGGTGGCATTCGACCAGATCAAACGAGAGGTGGTCCATGCTATGGCTCTGGGACCTGTTCAAACTGGACCAGAGATCAAGAATGTTCTGTACACTGCAGCCGGTGAGAATGGTCCTACATGGAGCTTGTGGCAGAAGGCTCCTGGTGAAACCAGAGGCAGGCCCCTAGGTTTCTGGAGTAAGGGGTACAAAGGCTCCAAGGCCAACTACACCGCAACAGAAAAGGAAATCCTAGCTGCCTATGAGGGTGTTCGAGCTGCCTCTGAGGTAATTGGGACTGAATCACCTCTATTTCTGGCTCCAAGGCTTCCAGTCCTGACCTGGATGTTCAAAGAAAGAGGCTCAACCCCACATCATGCCACAGATGCCACCTGGAGTAAGTGGATGGCCCTGATAACGCAGCGAGCTCGAATGGGGGAGCTTCGAACGCCCTGGCATAGTGGAAGTGATCAGCAACTGGCCAGAGGGTGCTGACTTTGGAATGCCACCAGAGCAGACAGTGACCTGTGCTGAGGAGGCTCCCCCATACAACAATCTCCCTGACAATGAGAAGGGCTATGCTCTATTTACAGATGGGTCCTGCCGGCTTGTGGGGAGCAAGCGGAGATGGAAGGCAGCAGTCTGGAGCCCAACAAAGCAAGTGGCAGAAGCAAGGGATGGAGAAGGCAAATCTAGTCAGTACGCAGAGGTAAAAGCTGTCCAGCTGGCCCTGGATATAGCAGAACGAGAGAACTGGCCAGTGCTGTACCTCTACACCCCTTGTGGGGGTGGCTGAAGGAATGGAGGAGGAACGGGTGGCAGAGAAAAGGGAAGCCTGTTTGGGCCGCTGAGCTGTGGCAAGACATCGCTGCCTGCCTGGACAGATCTGGCTGCTAAAATCTCCCAAATAGACTTGGATTGGGAACACAAGGGTGAGCTGTTCTTAGCTTGCTGGGCCCATGACACTTCTGGCCACCAAGGGAGAGATGCCACATACCGGTGGGCTCGGGACAGATCCGTGGACATCTCTATGGAGGCCATCTCACAGGTCTTCCATGAGTGTGACATCTGTGCTGCCATCAAGCAGGCCAAGCGCATGAAGCCTCTGTGGTATGGGGGGAGATGGTCAAAATATAAGTACAGAGAGGTCTGGCAGATCGACTACATCACCCTTCCTCGGACTCACAACGGCAAGCAGTACATACTGACCATGGTGGAGGCAAGTAGAGGCTGGCTGGAGACCTACCCAGTACCTCATGCCACTGCTTGCAACACCATCCTGGGCCTGGAGAAACTTATCCTGTGGAGACACAGCACCCCCGGGAGGATTGAGTCAGACAATGGAACCCACTTCAAGAACCACCTCATAAGAGACTGGGCAAAGGAACATGGGATTGAGTGGATTTACCACATCCCATACCATGCACCAGCTGCCGGGAAGATCGAGCGCTACAATGGCTTGCTAAAGACCACCCTAAAAGCCATGGGGGGTGGAACCTTTAGGAACTGGGAAAAACACTTAGCTCAAGCCGCTTGGTTAGTGAACAGCAGAGGGTCTGTGAACCGAGCTGGTCCTGCCCAGTCCCACCTGCTGCAAACAGTGGATGGAGATGGAGTTCCTGTGATTGCTGAGAAGAACCTGCTGGGAAAGGCAGTGTTGGTTTTTCCTGCTGCTGGTGGGGGCAAACCAACCCGAGGGGTGGTCTCAGCTGAGGGTCCTGGTCACACGTACTGGGTCATGTTAGAAACTGGGGACATTCAGTGTATCCCACAGCGGAACGTGACTCTGGCTGAGAGGGGATGAAGCGGGGCAGGGGCAACACTTATCAATATATTATAATTCAATAATACAATAAATCTAGGTTGGAAGAGACCTTCAAGATCATCGCATCCAACCTATCAACCAATCCAACCCCAACTAAAACTAGATCATGACACCCAGTACCCCATCAAGACTCCTCCTGAACACCTCCAATGATGGTGACTCCACCACCTCCACGGGCAGACCATTCCAATGGGCAATCACTCTCTCTGTAGAGAACTTCCTCCTAACATCCAGTCTAAACCTCCCCTGGCGCAGCTTGAGACTATGTCCTCTTGTTCTGGTGCTGCCTGCCTGGGAGAAGAGACCAACCTCTGCCTGGCTACAACCTCCCTTCAGGTAGTTGTTGAGAGCAATAAGGTCACCCCTGAGTCTCCTCTTCTCCAGGCTAAGTAACACCAGCTCCCTCAGCTTCTCCTTATAGGGCTTGTCTTCCAAATCCCTCACCAACTTTGTTGCCCTTCTCTGGACACGTTCCAGCAAGTCAACATCCTTCCTAAACTGAGGGGCCCAGAACTGGACACAGTACTCAAGGTGTGGCCTAACCAGTGCTGTGTACAGGGGCAGAATGACCTCCCTGCTCCTGCTGGCCCCACCGTTTCCTGATGCAGGACAGGATGCCATTGGCCTTCTTGGCTGCCTGGGCACACTGCAGGCTCATGTTCAGCCTCCCATCGACCAGCACCCCCAGGTCCCTCTCTGCCTGGCTGCTCTCCAGCCATTCGGACCCCAGCCTGTAGCACTGCATGGGGTTGCTGTGGCCAGTGTGCAGAACCCGGCACTTGGATGTGTTCAATCTCATGCTGTTGGATTCTGCCCATCTGTCCAGCCTGTTGAGGTCCCTCTGCAAAACCTCTCTTCCCTCCAGCAGATCAACTCCTGCCCCAAGCTTGGTGTTGTCCACTAATTTACTGATGATGGACTCAATGCCTTCATCCAGATCATCAAGAAAGATGTTGAAGAGCATGGGGCCCAGCACTGATCCTTGGGGCACACCACTAGTGACAGGCCGCCAGCTGGATGTGGCACCATTCACCACCACTCTCTGGACTTGGCCCTCCAACCAGTTCCTAACCCAACGCAGTGTGCTCCTGTCCCAGCCATGGGCTGCCAGCTTGGCCAGGAGTTTGCTGTGGGGGACGGTGTCAAAGGCCTTGCTGAGGTCCAGGTAGACCACATCCACAGGCCTCCCCACATCCACCAGGCGGGTCACCTGATTGTAGAAGGAGATCAGGTTGGTGAGGCAGGACCTGCCCTTCCTAAATCCGTGCTGGCTAGACCTGAGCCCCTGGCCATCCTGCAAGTGCTGTGTGATCGCACTCAAGATGACCTGTTCCATAATCTTGCCTGGCACTGAGGTCAGGCTGACAGGCCTGTAATTCCCTGGCTCTTCCAACCAGCCCTTCTTGTGGATGGGCACCATGTTGGCCAGCTTCCAGTCTTCTGGGACCTCTCCAGTGAGCCAGGACTGCTGAAAAATGATGGAGAGAGGCTTGGCCAGCTCATCTGCCAACTCTCTCAGCACCCTAGGATGGATCCCATCCGGTCCCATGGACTTGTGGGGGTTCAAGCGGCTGAGAAGATCTCTAACTTCACCATCCTGGAACAGAGGAGACCTATGCTGCTCCCTGGCTCCTTCTGCCAGCTCTGCAGGCCAGCTGTCTGGAAGACATTCTGCCCTGCTAGTAAAAATTGAGGCAAAGAAGGTGTTAAGTACCTCTGCCTTTTCTTCATCCTTTGTTACAACGTTCCCCTCTGTGCCCACCAAGGAGTGGAGGTTGTCCTTGCCCTTCCTCTTGCTATTAATATATTTATAGAAGGACTTTTTGTTGTCCTTCACAGCAGAGGCCAGTCTGAGCTCCAAATGTGCTTTTGCCTCCCTAGTTTTCTTCCTACAAGACCTAGCAACATCCCTAAACATTCCATGGGTTGTCTCCCCTTTCTTCCACAGATGATACACCCTCTTTTTTTCCCTTAGTTCCTTTAGAAGTTCATTGACCATCCAGACTGGCCATCTGCCCTGGCGGCTCATCTTGCGGCACGTTGGCACAGCCTGTTCCTGCGCCTTCAAGAGCTCTTCCTTGAAGTAGGTCCAGCTCTCCTGGACCCCTTTATTTTTAAGGGGTGTTTCCCAAGGAACCTTCTGAGTTAGTTCCTTGAGCAGCCTGAAGTCTGCCCTCTGGAAGTCCAGAGTGGAGGTCTTCTTGCTACCCCTCTTAGCTTGGCTGAATACTGAAAATTCAATTATGTCATGATCACTGGTGCCTAAACACCCTCTGACCACCACATCACCCACCAGCCCTTCCCTGTTAGTGAAGAGGAGGTCAGGCATAGGCTTACCCCTGCTAGGCTCACGCAGCACCTGGGATGAGAAGCTGTCCTCCATGCACTCTAAGAACCTCCTAGACTGCCTCCTCTTTGGTGTTTTGAGATCCCAGCAGATATCAGGCAGGTTGAAGTCACCCATGAGAACAAGATCAGGCGATCTTGAGACAGCCTTAAGCTGCCTATAGAATGCTTCATCAACATCTTCCTCCTGGTTGGGTGGTCTATAACAGACTCCAACCAGGATGTCTGCCCTGCTGGTCTTCCCTCTAATTCTCCCCCACAAGCACTCAACCTGATCATCCCTGATCTCTAGCTCAACAGCATCATGTGCCTCTCTGACGTACAGGGCCACCCCTCCACCCCTTCTTCCTTGCCTGCCTCTCCTGAAGAGCCTGTGGCCATCAATTGCAGCGCTCCAGTCACGTGAGTCATCCCACCACGTCTCTGTGATGGCAACTACATCATAACTTTCCTGCTGCAACAAGGCTTCTAGCTCCTCTTGTTTGTTACCCATGCTTCGTGCATTAGTGTACATGCACTGCAGCTGGGCTGCTGGTTTCACCTCTGGCTCTAGCTTATCACCCCCAGACTCCTGTCTGGGGGGACTGGTTTCAGCCCCATCCCCCTTCGAAGCTAATTTAAAGCCCTGTGAATGAGACCTGCTAATTCCCTTCCCAGAATCTTTTTGCCTTTGGGGGACAGGCCATTCTTGTGTATTGTGACCTTACCCCTCCTCTGGGACAGATGTACTCCATCTGTTACCAGCTGACCTGCTGCAGTAGAAAGTTTTTCAAGATCGAAAAACCCAAAATTCTTCAGAGTGCACCAGCCTCTAAGCCACTTGTTGACTAAAGCTGCTGACCTGTTCCTTCTTGTATTCCCTCCTGCAACTAAGGGTATAGACATAAAAATTATTTGTGCACCTGACCCCTCCACCAGATCCCCCTGGGCCTTGAAGTCATTTTTGATAGCCCTGGGAGTTCTGGTTGCAACATCATCATTCCCTAACTGCATAACTATTAAGGGATAGTAGTCAGGGGGCTGTACCAGACTAGGCAGCCTTCTGGTAACATCACTAACTTGAGCTCCTGGGAGGCAACAAAGTTCCCTGTGAGTAGGGTCTGGCCGACATATGGGGCCTTCTGTTCCCCTCCGGAGGGAATCACCAATAACAATTACCCTCCTCTTTTTTTTTTAAGGGAGCAAGTCTTGATGCCAGGGGAAGGCTGCTTCACCTTGGGCTGCTTCACCTTGGGCTGCTTCACCTCAGGCTGTTTCACCTTGGGCTGTTTTGCCTCAGGGAAAACCCCAGCTGGTGTGTCCTCCTGCATTAGAATCACCTCCCCCTCAACCTCCAGTGCCCCATACTTGTTTTCCAAGGGCAGTGGGGAAGGTGTAGGGAGGCGAGGAGGTTTGAATTTGTGTCTTTTGAGAGGAACCTTCATCCATTCCCCTCTGCTTTTTGGATAACCAGCCTCTGCAGGGGGAGCCTGCAGAGCCTGGTTACTCAAGTTGGTCTCCCTTCTACAATCCCTGACATCTCTAAGTCTAGTCACCTCATCCTTCAATCTGGCCACCAGGTTAAGCAGATAGTCGATCTGCTCACACCTGGTGCAGGAGTTGTCCCCACTACCCTGCATCTCAAGTGCCAGGCTCCAAAAGTCTCTGCAGCCATATGCCTGGACACCCGCCTCTTGCTTATGGCACATGCCTACCTGCTTGTATTCCCCCTCAGTCTGAGTCGAGACTGATTTTTTGAAGGAGCTATTGCGGCGCATTACCACCATGCCTGCCCTGCCTGCATGACCTGCTGGACAAGATTTAGAAAAAGTGCAGCGGCGCGTGCTGAGTGAGAGAAGGCGGCAAGATTCCCGGTGGAACAGAGGCTGCCGTGCAGTGCTGCCAGCTTTTAAAAGCACTGCCAGTGACGTGGAGAGCCCGAGCACTCCCGAGCAGCAAGCATGTGGAGAAACAGCTGAATCCAGCTGAGTGCCGAGAGCCCGGGGGTGCCCTGCCGATCCCGTAGGTTGGACAGCAGCTGGTGTTCCTGAGGCTGTTGGTCGCGGTGTGCTCCTGTGACTGGTTTAGGCTGTGTCTTTAAGAAAGAGACAGTTGCTGAACACTCTGGCTGAATGTTTTTGATATTTGAACAAAAACAAGATAATCTAAACTAATTTCATTGGTAGATTGTAGAATGCAATTTTAAGTTTGGGTTCTGTTAGTTCAGTCTGGTCTGGCCTGGGTTCAGGCTGGGTGCAGTCTGTGCTTCTCTGTCCTGTGGGCTGGACGGCTTCTCTCTTTCAGAAGCAGGAACGGCCTTGAGTTAACAGCTAACCAGATAAGAAAACTAATTCTTGCATGTGCTTTTTAGCTAACAGAATTTTTCTTCCTTAATTGCCTTTCTCTCTCGCTCTAACCCTTTTTGGGAAAAAGGGGAGGTGGGGAGGGAGAGAGGGGGGTTCAGGGAACCCCCCTGGCTGGCTGGAGGGAAAAGGTTTTTCTGCATTGTCTGTATATATTGTAAATATTGTATATTTGTGTACATATTCATTGCATTCCATTTCTGCCTGTCAATATAGCTTTCATCTGCTTTTCCGACTGAGCTAGCTGTGGTTTCTTTCTCTGTGTGTGGGGAGGGAACTTTCTCACCCCACCACAGCTCCCAAGCAAGATTCCCGCCGGAACAAGTCATTGTGTATATAGTCACAGTATCACAGTATCACAGTATCACAGTATAACCAAGGTTGGAAGAGACCCCAAGGATCATCAAGTCCAACCTGTCCCAACAGACCTCACAACTAGACCATGTCACCAAGTGCCACGTCCAATCTCCCCTTGAACACCTCCAGGGACGTCGACTCCACCACCTCCCTGGGCAGCCCATTCCAATGATGAATGACTCGCTCAGTGAAGAACTTCCTCCTCACCTCGAGTCTAAACCTCCCCTGGCACAGCTTGAGACTGTGTCCCCTTGTTCTGGTGCTGGTTGCCTGGGAGAAGAGACCAACCCCCTCCTGTCTACAACCACCTTTCAGGTAGTTGTAGAGGGCAATGAGGTCACCTCTGATCCTTCTCTTCTCCAGGCTAAACAATCCCAGCTCCCTCAGCCTCTCCTCATAGGGCTTGTGCTCAAGGCCTCTCACCAGCCTTGTTGCCCTTTTCTGGACACGTTCAAGTGTCTCGATGTCCTTCTTAAACTGAGGGGCCCAGAACTGGACACAGTACTCAAGGTGTGGCCTAACCAATGCAGAGTACAGGGGCAGAATGACCTCCCTGCTCCTGCTGGCCACACTATTCCAAATACAGGGAATAGTCATTGTGTAAATACTTACAAGTCGTTCTAAGTTTCTCCCTCCTGGCCTAATACCAGCCTAGCATCCAGGACACAACGTACACACTGCACACCAGTGCACTAGAGAGCTCCTGCACCATCTCACCTGCACCTGTACCTGATGTCCCTACAGCAATGGACTGTACCCAATGTCCCTACAGCAGCAGACTGTTCCTGACTTTTCCCTTCCAAAGACAAACTGATTCCTGATTTTTCTCCACATCCCTGCCCAGTTCAAGCAGCACATACATTGACCATCACCAGAGAGAGAGAGAGACTTGCCCTGGGAGAGAGCGAGCTGGGATAACAAGGCACTTGCATCAAGGATCTGAATATCACGTGTCAGGATTGCATGAAGGGGGCTGTGGCAGGAGAGAGGAAGTAGAACAGAGGGGTGGATTGTGGTGGGTTAACACCCTTTTCTGAGAACAAAAGAACAAAGCAGGGTGGAGGGCTTGCAGGTACTTTTCACTCCCTGCAGAGCATTTTTCCCCTGGGGAAGCTGAGTCTGTTCCACACCCCCCTCCCTGCCCAGCTAAGGTATAAAAAGCAGGACATCGTAGCTGTTGGCCCTGGCTTTTCGAGCTTCTGCCTCTGCTGGATGAGAGCTGTTGCAGCTGCCCTCCTGTTCCTCTGCCACGTGGTCGGACCTGCTGTCTCCACGCTTCCTCAGAGAAAAGCTGGTTTTGTATTATTCTCTTGTTTTTGTCCCCCTCCCATCCATCCTTGTTCCTTGCCCTTGTGAATCTTTTTCCTGTTTTATATATATATATATACACACTACTTAAAGACAACTCTTTACCTCTCTACTTCCAAGCCGACTCCAAATTATTGTTTGGTGGATTTGCTCCTTCCTTTTTTCCCCTCTCTGTTGGGAGGGGGGGGGAGTGGGGGAGAGATTCTCAGCCTTGCCCCCACCTTAACTTCCAGTTAAGGCTCAAACCACCACAGCAGTAAAAGACATTTATCTCTTTTCTAGGAGAAACATAAGTGAAGACTTTAAGTTTGTCCAGGAAGTTTGTACTGTTGGATACCATCTTTACACGCAGTAGATGAGACAAGACAAAGTGTGGATGACTTCAGAATAGTAAATTACTCAGACCAGTATCTCTAAAAAGGTATTTGTGTACAGCAAAAATTTCAAGCGTGAAAACAGATACGAAAATGTATATGTATATATTACATCTGAGGGCAGCTTTTCTGCTCAAGCTGTATTTTAGGTAACAGACAACATGAATGTATAGCTGGAGAGATCTAACACTGGTTTGGTTGAAATGTGAGGCCATCACCCAAAAATACCTTGTTACTCTGTTATCCAAAGAGTATATGCAGCATCTCATAAAAAAGTTTTTGGAGTACTGACTAAGCCTGAAGTGCCAAATTCTTGCTAATGCACAATAAATCATGTGTTTTACTACTTTTGTAATTCTAGTGAGAAACATTTGTAGTGCTTACAAGAATTAAAATCCTCTCTCTGAATCCCTCTATGGTGTAAGTCTGTTTCTATGCCTACGCACATTCAAGGTGAGAAAGCCTGAGCAGGCTTTCAGGTGACAGACTTAGCAAATCCAGGTAGACAATGTTACCTTCCCATGAGGCTAAACACAACCCTGGGAAACCCATTTCAGGCTGGACTCTCAGTTCAAGATTTAGACAATAATCAAGGACATCCTCCTCTAAATCTACCTAGGTCTCTAGTTCCCAGAGGCAAACATTGCCTGAGTGCTCAAACATCGATTTAGCTGCCCTGTTGAGGAGATAATGTTCTTCTTCCAGCTGACTTCTCTTGATATATGACTTTAGACATATAGCTGAATTCTTCTTAAATCCCTAAAGAAGTCTACAATGCAGGTCATTGTGCTGATCCACATAGCTACATCAAACAATGGGGGGGTAGAAAGCAGTAGAACAAAGTGACATTTTCAAATATATCAGTGAAATTTTTCCCCCAGCACATCCTTTTTGCTCTTAAAAAGGTTAACTCATGTACACCAGAAGAAAGGCTTCAGCATAAATATTCTGGGGTATTACAGACATGTAAATTCACAATCCTCATGGTGAAGTTACACTGTAATACATTGAGGAAAGTAGGTCTCAATTAAGCAAGGCTAGACAAAGAGATTTATTATGTAAAATACAGCCAAACATGAGATATGGAGCCAAGTTCTCCCTTCCAGGAGATCAAGTTGGTTTTGCCCACTTGCCTTCTTTCTCTGTGTCTCTTAAATTCTCATCTGCAGTTTTACTCATATTCAACCACAGACGTGGAGTCTTCTTCAACTTTTTTTCCCTACATGTGTTGCAGCTGTGGTGAAGGCACATTCTGCCCAGATACTAGATCTGTTCCCAGCATGTGGACAGGTTTCCCCTCCTGAAGGAGGAAGACAAAAGCCAAGGCATTAGCCAGGCCAGCATGCACCCAGCGCATGCAGTGCTTGTGCAATTACCAAGTATGGGCACAATTCCAGCTTCACTCCCAGGGTCGACCCCACGGGCCGAACCCGACCAGGACCTATTCCTATTGTCTGGAGGGAACCAACTGAGTCCTGAAGGGAACTTGCTTCTGAGCTAAGCCCAGGTTCCAATATTCCCTCTCCACTGCTGTGGAGAGAGGAGACAGTAAACCAACACCACCGTCCAACTCGACTAGGAACCGGTCCAGCGGCAGAAGTCTGCTGGACCTCTACCTTGCTACAAACAACAGCTACAGAGTATCTTCCACGTGCTTTCCATCCACTAGCACTCAGTTCAAAGTATCTGCGTGTAGCAGAGTAATCACTGACGCACAGAAAGATTGTAATACTGCTGTATATAGCCAGAAGCCGCCCGCGTTCCGCCGAGTCGCCATCTAGTGGCCAAGCGGTGAAACTGCACCCTTCATTATATAAAGGATAGAAATAGTCTGTAGATAGTTTAATTAAGTTATAATCATAATACTAAGCCACTTATGGAATGTATTTCATGAAGGTGCACTAGAACATGTATATAAGTTGTTGATTCATCAGTTATTAATAATTTTATAATAAAAACAATATTTTCATAATTCATATTTCATATTAATAAATTTAATAATCTCATCACAACAACAGCCTCTTACTACATAATATTAAATCACATCCTGGGTGAGGCAATGCCAGGGTCTGATTTTCCTTAAATATTTTTCCAGTATAGCAGTGTATTAAATATAGGGAGACATCTCATTTGGAAGCAATGACCCTGTTTTAATGCCTGAGCTAGCTGTATTTACTTCCACTAAGTCCAGAGAAACTTTTTTAATTTTCAGGTAAGTCAACCAGGAAAAAGAAGAAGAAAACAGACAAATTATTTCAAATGTTGCAAGGACAAGCAAAAGGAGCTACCCTTAATAAAATGTTGCTTTGTACCTTCTGGAAAAAAATGCCTTACTGATCTGTCATCAGAGTATAGCAACACAGAATTTATTTTCTCTCTAAAGGGACAGAGCATCAACTGTGAACATCAAAATCAGTTGAAGTGTATCAGTTTAAAATTCATCTGAGTCTGGACCTTTTTTAGAATTGTTGTTAGAGCTCTCTTCTTTGCAGTTATCTTTTAGAGAATCTGGAAACTTGGGGTTAACATTCTGTCAAAAACCTATCATTTTCCTGTTCCAAACATCCTCCTTTGCAAAAGCAGCCTGGCTGGCTGTACAAATGTCATTAGTTCCACAGGGAGCTCCAGACCTTTGAATGTTGTAGAACAGTCTATTATTTAGTACTGCTATAAGATAATCTTTTCAAGTGCTGTTTTCTGGTGAGAATTCTCAAAGATGAACCTGAAAAGAACAGATGCCAGTTTTCAGTCACTCAGGAATTTTGTCTGTTAAGTGACTTTTACATTTATCCACTGGGACATTGATTTTTGGACACAGATATCAAGCTAAAAATGTTCATAAATGTTTGTTTCTTTTTCACTTTCTTTTCATACTTTACAATTCAAAAAACACCTAATCCCTTTATCTATCTATCATTTCTGGGATGATCATTACCAAAACTGTTTTAAATGCATTCTTAACACAGAGATGTAAGTAATTAAATGTGCAAGCTGAAATAGAAAGATTTCAAAGTATAGCCACATTTCCTTTTCTCCTTAAATAATACCATCTGTGTATGAGGGGTTTTTGGTCCATTCTGTCTGCAGCAAATGTTGTCTCTGCAGGATGCAGTTATAATAACTTGCTGAGCTAACGTTGCCTTTTACAGACAATAAACCCTGGACTTCTGCATTCCTGTTCTATTTTCCTCAGAGAAGTTCCCCCAAAGGCATATAAAAATAAAAAAAAGGAATTAATAATGTTCCTAGGTATGGTTTGTAAGGTGCTCTCAGGTGTAAATGGTTAGATGTGAGACAAGTGAGAAACAGAGTGGAAGATGACAGATCAGACATATATAGGTCTTTTTCCTGATGCTTGGCTGAACAGAGAATGTCATATCTCTAAGCACAATCCAGAATAAAACCAACTTTAGTTTTAAAGGTACTGGCTACATGCATATTGTATCATATTGTCTTCTTTCTGGCTACTGTGATTTAGTGTTGCCATAACCCATAACACACTCTGTCAGAGTACAATCATTTTCATTGGAGTCAAAGATGCAGCAGGGAAACTATGAACAGACATGGACTCTGTAAATATATCCTCATCATTTCTCATGATGTTATGAATATTTACAGGAGTTAGCCATCAAGGGGTATGAGTGATGTAGTCTTCTCTATTGAAGGTCTGGAAAACAGGAAACTACTTTTTCTCCAGTGGGAATATTGTGATCCTACACAGAAAGATCATCTACAGAAATTTGTAATTTCACATAGCCAGGCCATGTTATCATTCATCCTGTTGGTTTCATTATCCTTTATCTCTGTGTGATCTTGTTATTATAATCATCTCTCTTCAAAATCTTTATCACACTTGGGAAAAAATAGAAGTGAATGCTTAATGAAGTTCATAAATCTAAATTTTTTTCAGCAATATATTCACTTTTTAAATCCATATATTGAAAAGTCCAAATGCTATCTTAAAAGCCAAAGAAAAATATTACTCTAGTATTTCAATGATTTCATAGTGAAAGTTAGAAAACAATGTACACTAATTTATTTTTATTATTTTCCAAAAGGAGTTTAAGATAATTGTGGAAATTATTTGCATTGGGTTGGACTGAGCTGGAGTTAATTCTCCTCACAGCATCTTTCTAGTGCTGTGTTTTTGCAGCACCAGTTGATAACATAGCAGTGTTTTGGCTACTGTTGAATAAGTATCCAGGCTGTGTCCTTTCAACATTTTCCTGGCCCAAGAGTACATTGAGGGATGGGCAAGACCTTGGGAGGGGACACGACTGAGCCAGCTGACTCAGACTGGCCAAAGAGGTATTCCCTACCATATGATGTCAGCTCAGGTATAAGAAGGAAGTGAAACAAGGAAGTGGGGGATTTGTCCATGGCCTCTATCCTCCCAAGTAACCACCAACCTTAGAGAGCCCTGCTTCCTGAGACCGACCATCATCCTGATGATGGGAAGTAGAGACTAACACCTCTCTCTGTGCCTTTTGCTTCCACGCGGTCTATTGCTGTTTGTTTATTAGTGGTATTAAAATTGCTCCTATCCTATTAGTGTTTTCTGTTATTTTTTTTTTTTCACTTCTTCCCCTATGCACTTAAGAGGGGGAGTGATAGAGTGGATTTGGTGGGCATCTGGCCTCCAGGCCAGGGCCAAACCACCACATTTTTTTTTGTGCCAAAACCCGGGAAACAAAATATAACATAGCTGTAATTTCTGCAGTTTTTTCTATAAGCTTGCTTAAGATACAGGCTTCTGTGCTGGTCATGTGGCTTGTTGATAACTTTTGCTTTGTTCTGGAAATACTTCATTTGTTTAGGAACATGCTGAGGCAGATAATAGCTATGTGTTTCTTTCTCCTGCTTGTAGGGCTGCTGCTCTGTGGGAGCTATGCTGGAGAGGTTATCCCAATGGCTGACCTCATGTTTCACCTCATTTCTTTTGCCAGAGACTCCAAATGAGATCATGCTCCCCAGCTGTGGTGTGAAGGATATTTTGCACCGATGGTACTGTGTGGATGGGCCCAAGTGCCACTGCATGAGCTATCTCTTGTTTGATCTGTTCAAGACTGTTGCTGCTCACTGCCGCATTCAAATTGATTCTTCTTTTGAGTTACTCAATAGAGAGGGCTGACAAGCTGACTATATCCTGGAACATCCATTTTCCAGAACCCCACAAGGCCTAGGAAGGAATGTGTCTCTTTCTGGTTGGATGGTGGAGACATGGCTGCTATTGTGGTAACCATATCCATAGGTACATGATGGCGTCCATCCTGCCACTTTATCCCCAAGAACTGAATTTCTTGTGCAGGTCCTTTGACTTTGTTTTTCTTTGTAGCAAATCCATCCTTCAGAAGTATCTGAATATTTTTTTTCTCCCTTCTCAAATACTTCCTTTGCTTTATCACCCCATACAATGATATCATCAATGTACTGTAGATGTTCAGGGGCCTCACCCTTTTCCAGTTCACTCTGGATTAGTCCATGGCAAATGGTGGAGCTATGCTTCCACCCCTGGGGCAATCGATTCCAGGTGTATTGAACACCCCTCCAGGTGAAAGCAAATTGTGGCCTGCACTCTGCTACCAATGGAATTGAGAACAATGCATTGGCAATAGTAGCATACCATTTAGCTGCCTTTGACTCCAACTCATACTGAAGCTCCAGCATGTATGGTACAGCAGCACTCAGTGGTGGCGTCACTTTGTTCAGGCCACGATAGTCTACATTTAATCTCCACCCTCCATCAGATTTCAGCACTGGCCAGATGGGACTGTTAAAATTGAATGTGTTTTGCTGATCACTCCCTGGATCTCCAGCTGATTAATCAGATCATGAATGGGACCCAGGGAGTCTCAGTTTGTGTGATACTGCATTGGTGCACCATTCTGGCAGCAATTGGCACCTGTTGTTCTTCAACCTGCAGCAATTCCACAATGAAGGGACTTTCTGAAAGGCCAAGCTGGGTAGACAGCTGTCTGATCTTCTCTATATTCACTGTGGCCATGCCAAAAGCCCATCCATAGCCCTTTGGGTCCTTGAAGTGCCCTCTCTTGAGGAAATCTATATCAAGAATGCAAGGGGCCTCCGGTCTAGTCACAATGGGATGTTTTCCCCACTTGTTCCCTGTTAGGCTCATGTCAGCTTCTAATAAAGACAGCTCCTGACAGCCTCCTGTCACTCCAGAAATCCAAATAGATTCAGAACTTCTGTGTCCTGATCGCATCAATGGGCACTGTGCCCCCATGTCTACCAATGCCTTATATTTATGTGGCTTTGATGTGCCAGGACATAGAATCCACACAGTCCAATATATTCTGTCATCCCTCTCCTCCTGGCTGAAGGCAGGGACCCTCTACTCCTGGTCTTCAGAGTATTCACTATCTGATCTGGGTAGTACCTGGCCAGAGGTCCCCTCATCAGGATCAAGGCATGTAACCTCAGTTCTTTTCCTCCTGAGAGATCATTGATTACTCTCTTGGTTTTCTACAGCAGATACCTTTGCTGCCTTCTTAGATGATCCCTCTGAGTTCACGGACCTGAGCTTCCAATTTATAAGTGGGTTCACCAGCCCACTTCTTCATGTCCTCCCCCTGGTCACACATAAAGAACCAGAGTACTCCATGTGGTATGCATCTGGTGCTTCCTTTCCTTCTGACTGAGGCAGGAGGGGACTGATTTCTTGGACTACACCTGGTCAATGAGGCACTGGCTCACGGGAATGAGTTGGTACAGAGATTATCTTCAAAATTCTGGAGCCAGGCTGACACTATCTCCACAGACCGTGTGTCCTCATCCAAATAGTATATCAGTGCTAGGCTGTTTGAATACAATGCTGGAGCACCTTGGATCACTTTCCTCCACATGGCCCATGTGCATGGGACATCCTCTGGATCTGTAGAGACATTTTGATCATCTAAATCACCATAGATAACTTCCAACACCGCTAATTCTCTTAAGTATTGGATTCCTTCATCTGCAGTGTTCCACTTCCCTGGAGAACTCATAAGGTCCTCCTTGCATGGATACCTGGCCCTCACACTTAGCAAGAGTCATCTCCAGAGGCTGCATATACCTGTCTCTTTTGCAATGCCTTTCTCAATACCTCTGCTTCTAGCAATGGGTCCTAATTTTTGGGCCTCTTTCCCTTCCAGCAGTTGGCTGTCAGCCCCATTATCCCAGCACTGGAGCAGCCAAGCAACAATCTATTTTCCTGGCTGGCAACTATAATCCTTGCATACGTCACTCAGTTCTGCTGAGGTTAAGGACTGAATACTCTCTGCTTCTTGTTTGATCTCACTCACTGATTTCCCTCTTGATCATAATCTTCATCCCTTACCAGTCGATGAGAAGGACCTGTTAACCTCATTGTCCACTGCTTCTTTTTCACTACTGGGGCAATCTCTCTGGCTGCTGTTTGGGTCCGTATCTCCACCATGATACCCTCAGGTAGTGTTTGGGTGCTTGCCTGAGCCACAGTCCTCATAAAGTACTGAACTGTGGTTTGGTAAGCACAGACCAGGCCCCAGTAGAGTGCAAGAAGTTGTTGGTTCTCATTGGGATAAACAAGGCACCCTTCTATCCGATGGCAAGTCAATTTAGTAGGATTGCTCACCTCTTCTGGGGTAAAGTCCCAGGCTATGTGAGGTGATAACCGTCCTAGGAATCTTACTAGAATGCTTTCTAGAATGCCTCCTAGAAATTCTTCAACACACACCCTGCCACCCAGGGACTGACTGCTTCAAGGCACATTTCAATATATCCTCAACCAAGGGCTGTCTACTTTCATGCCAGGATGGAACCAAACTCCACAAAATCCACAACATGTCAGTAATATTGATTAGCAGTACTAGAGAGCTCATGTAAGGATGGGTCAAAATCTTGGAGGCCTGCATAATACAATTCTCTACATTCATTTCAGGCAGGGAGAAAGAAATTATAACCTCTCCAGCATAGCTCCCACAGAGCAGCAGCCCTACAAGCAGGAGAAAGAAACACATAGCCATTATCTGCCTCAGCATGTTCCTAAACAAATGAAGTATTTCCAGAACAAAGCAAAAGTTATCAACAAGCCACATGACCAGCACAGAAGCCTGTATCTTAAGCAAGCTTATAGAAAAAACTGCAGAAATTACAGCTATGTTATATTTTGTTTCCCGGGTTTTGGCACAAAAAAAAATGTGGTGGTTTGGCCCTGGCCTGGAGGCCAGATGCCCACCAAATCCACTCTATCACTCCCCCTCTTAAGTGCATAGGGGAAGAAGTGAAAAAAAAAATAACAGAAAACACTAATAGGATAGGAGCAATTTTAATACCACTAATAAACAAACAGCAATAGACCACGTGGAAGCAAAAGGCACAGAGAGAGGTGTTAGTCTCTACTTCCCATCATCAGGATGATGGTCGGTCTCAGGAAGCAGGGCTCTCTAAGGTTGGTGGTTACTTGGGAGGATAGAGGCCATGGACAAATCCCCCACTTCCTTGTTTCACTTCCTTCTTATACCTGAGCTGACATCATATGGTAGGGAATACCTCTTTGGCCAGTCTGAGTCAGCTGGCTCAGTCGTGTCCCCTCCCAAGGTCTTGCCCATCCCTCAATGTACTCTTGGGCCAGGAAAATGTTGAAAGGACACAGCCTGGATACTTATTCAACAGTAGCCAAAACACTGCTATGTTATCAACTGGTGCTGCAAAAACACAGCACTAGAAAGATGCTGTGAGGAGAATTAACTCCAGCTCAGTCCAACCCAATGCAAATAATTTCCACAATTATCTTAAACTCCTTTTGGAAAATAATAAAAATAAATTAGTGTAGTCCTATCACTACCTGATAGCCTAAGTCCCTCCTCAGCCTTCTTGTAGGCCCCTCAGATACTGGAAGGCCACAATTAGGTCACCTCGGAGCCTTCTCTTCTCCAGACTGAACAGCCCCAACTCCTTCAGTCATAGGAGAGGTGCTCCAGCCCTCTGATCATCCTCGTGGCCCTTCTCTGGACACCTTCCAGCACCTCCAGATCCCTCTTGTAATAGGGGCTCCAGAACTGGATGCAGTACTCCAGGTGGGGTCTCACCAGAGCTGAGTAGAGGGGGAGAATCACCTCCCTTGACCTGCTGGCCACACTTCTGATACAGCCCAAGGTCTGATTGGCTTTCTGGGCTGCAAGTGCACATTGAGAGGTCATGTTGAGCTTCTCATCCACCAGCACCCCCAAGTCTCTCTCCTCTGGGCTGCTCCCCAGCTAGTCCCTGCCCAGCCTGTATTTGTGCCTGGGATTGCCTCGACCCAGATGCAGGACCCTGCACTTGTTCTTGTTGAAGCTCATGAGGTTGGCTTGTGCCCACCTCTCCAGCCTGTCCAGGTCCCTCTGGATGGCATCCCTTCCCTCCAGCGTGTCTGCTGCACCACACAGCTTGGTGTCATCAGCAAACTTGCTGAGGGTGCACTCAATGCCACTGTCCATGTCACCCACAAAGATGTTGAACAAGACTGGTCCCAGGACTGATCCCTGAGGGACTCCGCTTGTCACTGGCCTCCACTGGGACATGGACCCATTGACAGCCACTCTTTGGGTGCGGCCATCAAGCCAGTTCTTTATCCATCTAGTGGTCCATCCATCAAACCCATGTGTCACCAGCCTGGAGACCAAGATGTGGTGCGGGACAGTGTCAAAGGCTTTGCTCAGGTCCAGGTAAACAACATCAGTTGCTCTCCCCTCATCTATTAATGTTGTCACCTGTTCATAGAAGGCCACCAGGTTTGTAAGGCAGGATTTGCCCTTGGCAAAGCCATGCTGACTGCTCCAAATCACCTCTTCACTACTCTTCTGAGTCAGTAGTGCCTCCAGGAGGATCTGCTCCATGATCTTTCCAGGCACAGAGGTGAGACTGACTGGCCTGTAGTTTCCTGGTTCCTCCTTCTTACCCTTTTTGAAAATGGGAGCAATGTTTGCCCTTTTCCAGTCCATGGGGACTGTCCCAGTCTGCCATGACTTTTGGAATATAATAGAGAGGGGTTTAACAACCTCATATGCCAGTTCTCTCAGCACCCGTGGGTGTATCCCGTCGGGTCCCATGGACTTGAACACTTTCAGGCTCTTCAGGTGATCACGAACCTGAGCTTCACTTATGATGGGCAGTTCTTCCTCCCTGTCCCTGGCATCATCTGCCATGACACCAGGAGTGTGGCTGGAGGCCCTTGCAGTGAAGACTGAGGTAAAGAAGTTATTGAGTACCTCAGCCTTTTCCACATCACTTGTGACCAATTCACCAGTTTCCTTTCTGAGGGGGCCCACACCTTCCCTACTCTTCTTCTTGCCATTAATATACCTGTAGAAGTTCTTAGTGTTCCCTTTAACCTCCCTGGCTAGATTCAATTTGAACTCTGCTTTGGCTTTCCTAACCAGGCCTCTTGCTTCTTGGGCAGCTTCCTTATATACCCCCTGTTCTATCTGTCCTTCCCTCCACTTCCTGTAGTGAAGGTTAATACTAGATAAAGTTTGAATAAGTTTCTTAATATGTTGACCCTGGTAGTTTTGATGCATTTACTGAGCAATGCAGACAAGGATTGAACTATACCATCAGAGTAGATTCTCTGGTAGGTCTATAGTGTACTGTAAAGGTATGTATTATTTTTTTGAGGAAAGAAAAAGAAACAAACAAAACCCACAAAAAGCAGCAAAAGGAAAATCTCCTTTTTAGTGTTGCTAGGACAAAATTGCCTTTCCTTTTCTGGGAAGTATTTAATCACATTGCTTACACCCAGATACATTTCATATGTCCACTTGAAGATAAGGTTTCTTTAGAGATAATAGATCATGTTTAACTATAAGAAAATATAAGAGTTAATGTGTGACAGTTCACAGCCATGTGGTCTTGAATTATTGTGGCGTATTTAAACGTATTGTCTTGAAACTTAGTATGTTTTATTCAGCATGAGATGATGATCCATCAGAATGACAATGAGAACTCAGTGAAAACTTGTTGACAATCAAAAAGTATCACTTTGATGTTAAGTTGATGCTATGTGCTTTTAGAGAGCTAAATGATCGTGAGTCCTGATTCTACTTGACTTTTTTTTTCCCAGGAGTGAGCCATTTACTTAATTAACTTGTGACTCTCACTGAACAGAGAGCTGTTACTGAGTGATAGAATAACAAGGAAGACAATATCAAACATGCAATTCAGGTTCTGCATTTTTAGTTGTACCAATGTGTATATATTTTGCATTCTACGTTCTTACAGTTGTGGAATTTCCAAAGACCATACCAGCTTCTGCAGTGATTGCTTTGTATGTCACATTTTCAGTTACCCATTGTTGTTCCTCTTATTTATGCTCCAAGTTTGTAATTTAGCATTTTTAGAGACTGCACTTTCATTTTCTTAGAGTAGCCAGGGCATAATATGTTCAATTGCTATTCTTGTATTTTACAATCCATAAATTATTCTCTCACAGATTGTTTTTGAACAGATGTCTGTGGAGATAATTATCTCATTTAGAGACAGTCGATCAGGCAGACTGGCTCTGTTTGATTTCTAGCATTCAATTCATCCAACTGTATATGTGTTTTGAAATTCTGACATACATAGAAACTGATACATGTTGTAAAGGCTAAATCTGTATTAAAAATGTGATTAAAAACACTGAAAGAAATAATAATAATAGAATTAATTTCTAAATCCCTGTAAATACTAAGTAAATTTTTGTATCATAAAACTCGTGATTTTTCCAAATTTTCTCATTGGAGTGAACAAAGGAGATTTATCTCACGAACTACTCTGTTTTATTTGTAATAAATTTGTTGTAATTTACCACTGTATCTGGAGCCAAGAGGAGACCTACATAAACAGAGGCTTACATAAACTGAAAAATATTCTCAAAAAAAAAGACATAGCAAAATAATTTGAATAAATAAAACTCTTGTGTCTAGTACTCTCAAGACAGGGCTCCATAGTTTGGTGTTCTTTTTCTGTGTTTTTGGAGGTACAGGTTGCCCAAAAATCATACATTCTGCTTCAGAAATTTTATTTCCCAAGGGAAGTATGCAGTAGAATTTTATGAAGAGTATTTGATAATAATATTTAAGATAACTATTTATTTTCCAGATTTTTTTCCCTACAAAATTGTCCCTTGAATTAATCCTGTATCAAATTAATATGTAGAAAGAAAGATGTTGGCTAAAAGCCTTCCAAGGCATTTTGAGTTTAAAAGACATGATCACTTGGTATGTATCCTGAAAAGCGTGATACTCAAAGTTCAGGAAGCCAGTGTTCTCTAGTGTCAATCAGGGTGATAATCTTTCCTCAACTTCTGTAGGCTGACTTGTATATTAATTCTGTTTAGTTTTCTTATATATTTGTTGCTGAAAAGAAATTATTCCAGTTTGTTTGTAGCATCTTTTTACCTGAATACAGTTTTCAGTCATGTTTTTGTGGCAAAATAAGGATACAACATAAGTTTATTTATATTTTTATCCTTTCTCTTAATATAACCTGCTATTGATGGTTTTAGAAGATATTATAGAGTACAGGAAAATGTTGATGTTGTAACCACAGATACAAATTCTTTGCTTACTTGTAACATGACATTTGCAGACAGAATATTACACTGATGATGTATCCGTCCATATGCAGTACAGCTACTGCGCAATATGTTGTGCTTCCTTTGTTCTGCAAATTGATAGGCTGACCCAAATAGAAGTTAGTGACACAGTTTTGTCAGACAAAAGTCAGAATATTCTGATTTACTGTTCCAAGAAAGGCTGAAAAATGTAAAACAAATCATCTCCTGCCCGTTAAACAGAACCCATAAAGGGCTGAGAACAGCACTAACTGTTTCAGGCTTTGTGTATCCTTTATCACCCTCCATATTGCCATTTTCTATGCAAGCACCTGTGAAGTCACAGTATCACAGTATCACAGTATCACTAAGGTTGGAAGAGTACTCGAAGATCATTGAGTCCAACCTGTCACCACAGACCCCATGACTAGACCATGGCACCAAGTGCCATGTCCAATCCCCTCTTGAACACCTCCAGGGACATTTTTCCTACAAGTAAATGCTTGCCATAGTTATTGTAGTTTGCATGAGACAGGAATGACTTGGAGAAAGGACAATTAGAAAGCAGGGGGGAAATTACACTACAGATTTGATCTGGCTTCCACAATCAGTTTGGCAATTGGTTTCATTAGGAACAGCTTCAAGCCTTGCAAGAATTAATGAAAAATAAAGGTTGGCTTTGAGCAGAATCGGCACAAAAGATAATGTGAATGGCATGAAAGGTTTTGATTTTATGTATTAGATGTGGGCAGGGGGTGCAGAGCAATCACTTCTAGGTTTTCAAAACACAAACTACAATATTAACTTGGTGGCAGTCCTGTTTTAAACAATTCACACCTAGTGGCACCTTGAAGGCTCAGCTGTCGCACTGATGTCTACCATATGTGCAGCACAACAATGTAAAAATTGGGGTGACAGGACAGCTAGGATCTCTCTATTCAGGTGCAGATACATTTCTATAACATACCTTGGTTTTTAACACTAATTCTTTAAAGGTAAGGCTATGCTTGAAAGTCAAGGATAGGTTGGTTTTTATGAAGCACAAAGAAAGTGTGGTGAGAACAGAGATACAAAGAAATGACCCTGCCATCAAACCCACACGCACAAAACCCATGGGAGACAGTGTCCTTCAGCATGAGCTGACTGTCCCTCTGAGCCCAGCAACGTATTGGATTATGGCTCTTGTCTTTCTCTCCCTGGAATGCACTGTACATAACAGATCAAGCATGATTTCTAAATGACTCCACAAGAGGTCACCGCAAGACGAGCAAATTATTGTCATGGATTTCGTAATGTCATTGCTTAAATTTCACAGGCATTGATATCTACCTCCTGAACTGGATGGGAAGGAGTTCAAGTGAAAAAGCAGCATATGTCATCCTTGTGGTGTCCTGCACTTCAACAAGGTCAGAAAGGCAATGGTGTTAGATCCTAATAGTGCAACAAATTATGTGAGTGGTGTTACCAGTGTGTCACAGGATCAGCCTCACATTGCTTGTGGAGCTCAGGCTTTGAGGATGCCCTGGCACCATGCAATGGTGTATGCCAGACACCCAAGTTAGTGTGGTTTGAGATATCTCTGAAACTGTAAGGGGTCTAGTTATGTGTACAGGTTTGTAGGCACAACACCTACACTAATCTGCTGTTAAGAGGCAGAACTAATGAACGTGCTGTTTTTGTAGCCACGCTGAGCTGATATCCCTGACCATGCTGTGAGGCCATGCAGCTCTCTTGGGGCTAAGCCGGCTGTGTGAAGCATGGTGCTGAGTCCCTTCAGCTGTCTTATGCCCTCAGCAATGTTACTTTACCCAGCATACATATTCAAATTATTAATAACAAAATGTCCCATTCACCTAAGAAAACTGCTGAAAACATTGTTACTTTTGTCTGTTTTATTTTCTGCTTTTCTTGGGATTGGGCATTATTATCTCTAGAGGTCCCTTCCAACCCCTAACATTCTGTGTCTGTGATTTATTTAACCTATCTTTATTTCTTCTTTTCCACTTGTCTCATTATGTAAGTCTTCTTGTCCATTGTAATTTAGAGGTAGTTCAAGTATACCAATTCTGTACTGTGTTCTTCGGTGAAAGTATTTACCTTCTACCCCATCTGACTGTGACAGTTTAGTCTGTGCCTTTTAAAAAAGGACAGCTGCAGAATACTTTAGCTGAGTGTTTGGGTGTAAAAAGGAAAACCAAAACTTGTTAATTGCACTGTACTGGGAGAAATGAGTATCTAAGACCTGTTTAATTTTTAAATGTAGACCTAGGCAGAGAAGAAATACTTCTAACTCAAATCCAGAGATTTCTAGTGATGAAGACATCGAGGAAGCAGTTAAACCTAAACAGGGTATTGGTAAAGCAGCTTTGAACGGGGCTGTTGGTGATTCTGGCAATCAGCCAGGGGCAGCGGCAGCTCCTAAGATGGTGGCTGCAATGTCCTCAGCAGCCATTAGAGAGGCAAAATAATTTTCTTCTTCATCAGCAGGACCAGAAATGTCCTCTGCAGCAACTGCTTTGTCTCAAAACATGTTGGCTTCTGTTAAGCCTACTATAAATCCAGCTTTGGATAGAAGAGGAAGATGCAAAGCTGATCCAGGAGTTGTTGGGGCGGGGGGGGGGGAGCAGCAAGATTCTGCTGCTGGTGAGGGACTTTCTGTTAAAAAAGATCATGCTGAGGAGGAAGAGAAGGTTTGTCTTAAAGATATAGCTGAGTTATTGAGAACATCACTGGATAGTGGAGATGCAGGACAGAACACAGGTCCTGGTAAGATATCAACTAATGGACGTGCAACAGATGGGATGGTCAACCAACTTCTAATCCTTTCAGGAGACTAAGGGAACTGCAGAGTGGCAGAACCTGAGGTAGCAATACCAGAAGGGTAGATGTTACTTCTTCACGTTCCCAGAAAAACAACTCTAATAGCTCCAACAGTGGCTCCAGTTCTAATACTGGACACTGTGTTAACAGCACATGTTGACAGATTCCCCATAATTAGGGGTGTCCTGCCTCCCCATAGGGGGAGGAGAGGGATAATGGAAATAACAGAATCTATTGGGATGTGTACATCCAGTGGCCTGTCACTTCACAGTTTCAGAAGTACAGGGCCTTGGTTGACATAGGAGTTCAGTGCACCATGATCCCACCAAATTATCAGGGAACACTATTCTGGGAATCACTGGTGGATCTCAAGAGTTAACTAAGATAGAAATTGAGATAAGTTTAACTGCTAAACAATGGAAGAAGCATGCTATTGTGACAGGACCTGATGCACCTTGTATTTTGGGAATTGATTATTTGAGAGAAGGGCGTTTCAAAGACCCTAGAGGTTACAAATGGGCTTTTGGAGTAGCATCTGTAGAAATTGATGGACAAAAACTGAACCTGTCTATTAGACCTGAGCTTTCTGATGAATCTGCAGTTATGGGACAACATAAGATAGAGGACATTAAATTGCCGGTTGCTTCTCAGACTGTGCATCACAGACAATACAGAACCAACCATGGCTCTTTGTTGCCCATTCAGAATCTGATTCGTCAGTTGGAGAGTCAGAAAGTCATCAGCAAAACTCATTCACCTTTCAACAGTCCAGTGTGGCCTGTGCAGAACGGACACTGGTGTCTGGCAGTCGACTTCTGTGCTTTGAATGAAGTAACTCTACCTATGAGTGCAGCAGTACCAGACATGATGGAACTCCAATATGAGCTGGAATCCAAAGAGGCCAAATGGTATGCTACCATAGACATTGCTAATGCCTTCTTCTCTATTCCTATAGCAAAGGAATGCAGGCCTCAGTTTGCTTTCACCTGGAGAGGAATCCAGTACACTTTCAACAGATTGCCAATGGGCTGGATCCACAGCTCCAGCATCTGTCATGCAGTGATCCATGATGCTCTGGAGAAAGGTGGTGCTCCAGAACACATCCAGTTCGTTGATGATATCTTTGTCTGGGGTAAAACTGCTAAAGACTTCTTCAATAAAGGTGTCAAATTCATTGACATTCTCCTGAAAGCAGGTTTTGCCATCAAGCGAGACAAGGGCAAAGGACCTGCCAGAGAGATATAGTTTCTGGGCGTGAGGTACCATGGCCAATCCCATGAACAAGCAAGAAACCCTACGTTTCTTGGGGATAGGGGGATTTTAGAGATTGCATATTCCTGGATACAGTCAGATTGTGAAACCTCTGTATGATGTGACTCAAAAGAGAAACAGTTTCCACTGGGGACCTGAACAACAAGCAGCTTTTGACCAGATAAAAGAAGTAGTTCAAGCAATGGGTCTGGGACATAGCCGAGATGATCCAGACATGAAGAACATTTTGTACGTGGCTGCAAGTGACAATGGTCCAACCTGGTGCTTGTGGCAAAGAGCTCCAGGTGAGACACGTGGACGACCTCTTGGTTTCTGGAGTCGAGGTTACAGAGGTTCAGAGGCAAATTATACTCCAACAGAGAAAGAAATCCTAGCTGCCTATGAAGGAGTAAAAGCTGGTTCTGAAGTAATTGGAACTGAGTTACAACTTCTCTTAGCTCCTAGATTGCAAGTTTTGAATTGGATGTTCAAAGGCAAAGGTTCTACACCATCACATGCCACAAATTCCACATGGTCTAAATGGATGGCTCTGATAACACAGAGACCTCAAATGGGAAATCTTGAAAGACCTGGTCTGGTGGAGGTGATCTCAAGTTGACCTGAAGGTACCATCTGTACTAAACCTCCAGAGGAGAGAGTAACTCGTGCTGAGGAGGCTCCTCCTTACAATGACCTTTCTGATAATGAAAATATGCTTTGTTCACAGACAGTTCCTGTTGTCTTGTCAGGAACAAGCAAAGGTGGAAGTCTGCAGTGTGGAGTCCAACACACCGAGTTGCAGAAGCAAAGGATGGAAAAGGAGAATCCAGTCAGTTCACAGAGGTAAAAGCTGTCCAGCTAGCTCTTGATGTAGCTGAGATGGCCAAAGCTTTATCTCTATACTGACTCATGGATGGTAGCCAATGCTCTGTGGGGTTGGCTAAAGGACTGGAAAAAGAATGGTTGGCAGAGAAAAGGAAAGCCTATTTGGGCAGCTGACCTGTGGCAGGACATTGCTGATCAAATCGAGAAAATTCCAGTGAAGGTGAGACACATTGATGCTCACATCCCTAAGAGCAAAGCTACTGAGGAACAGCAACACAACCATCAGGCAGATTTAGCTGCAAGAGTTTCTCAAGTAGACGTGGACTCTGATCTTGATCTCGACTGGAAACACCGAGGTGAGATGTTCTTAGCTTGGTGCGCTCATGATTCCTCAGGACATCAAGGCAGAGATGCAACCTACCAGTGGGCTTGTGACAGATCCATAAATATTTCCATGGATGCTATCACACAAGTCATCCATGACTGTGGCATTTGTGCAGCTATTAAGCAGGCAAAGTGAATTAAGCCCTTGTGGTATGGTGACAGATGGTCCAAGTACAAGTATGGTGACACCTGGCAGATTGACTACATCACTCTACCACGTTCTCGTTCTGGTAAGCACTATGTGCTTACTATGATAGAGGCAAACACTGGATGGTTGGAAACTTGCCCAGTTCCACATGCAACTCCACACCACACCATTCTTGGTCTGGATACACAAATCCTGTGGAGAGACAGAAATCCAGAGAGGATTGAGTCAGACAAGGAAACTCACTTCAAAAACAATCTTGTAAGGAACTGGGCCAAAGAGCACCGCATTAAGTAGATACCACATTCCCTACTATGCAGTATTACTGTATCACAGTATCACCAAGGTTGGAAGAGACCTCAAAGATAATTGAATCCAACCTGTCACCACAGACCACATGACTAGACCATGGCACCAAGTGTCACATCCAGTCCCCTCTTGAGTACCTCCAGGGATGGTGACTCCACCACCTCCCTGGGCAGCCCATTCCAATGATGAATGACTCTCTCAGTGAAGAATTTTCTCCTCACCTCAAGCCTAAACTTCCCCTGGTGCAGCTTGAGACTGTGTCCCCTTGTTCTGGTGCTGGTTGCTAGAGAGAAGAGGCCAACCCCTTCCTGGCTACAACAGCCTTCAGGTAGTTGTAGAGAGCAATGAGGTCTCCCCTGAGCTTCCTCTTCTCCAGGCTAAACAATCCCAGCTCCCTCAGCCTCTCCTCATAGGGCTTGTGCTCAAGGCCTCTCACCAGCCTTGTTGCCCTTCTCTGGACATGTTCAAGTGTCTCGATGTCCTTCCTAAACTGAGGGGCCCAGAACTGGACACAAGACTCAAAGTTTGGCCTAACCAATGCAGAGTACAGGGGCACAATGACCTCCCTGCGCCTGCTGGCCACACTATTCCTAATGCAGGCCAGGATGCCATTTGCCTTCTTGGCCACCTAGGCACACTGCTGTCTCATGTTTAGGCAGCTGTCAATCAGCACCCCCAGGTCCTTCTCTGTTTGGCAGCTCTCCAGCCACTCTGGCCCAAGCCTGTAGCTCTGCATGGGGTTGTTGTGGCCAAAGTGCAGCAACTGGCACTTGGATTTGTTGAATGCCATCCTGTTGGACTCTGCCCATCTGTCCAGGCAGTCGAGGTCCCTCTGCAGAGCCCTACCACACTCTAACTGACCAACATCTGCTCCCAACTTGGTGTCATCTGCAAATTTGCTGATGACTGTCTCAATCCCCTCATCCAGATCGTCAATGAAGATATTGAAGAGGATGGGGCCCAGCACTGATCCCTGGGGGAAGCCACTGGTGACTGGCCTCCAGGTGGAGGTGGCACCATTCACCACCACTCTCTGGGCCCAGCCCTCGAGCCACTTCCTAACCCAGCGCAGAGTGTTGCTGTCCAAGCCACGGGCTGACAGCTTAGTCAGCAGTTTGCTGTGGGGGATGGTGTCAAAGGCCTTGCTGAAGTCCAGGTAGACCACATCCACAGGCCTCCCCACATCCACCAGGCGGGTCACCTGATCATAGAAGGAGATCAGGTTGGAGAGTGTGACCGGTTGAGGCTGTGTCTTTAAGAAAGAGACAGTTGCTTAACACTCTGGCTGAATGTTTTTGATATTTGAACAAAAACAAGATAGTCTAAACTAATTTCATTGGTAGATTGTAGAATGCAATTTTAAGTTTGGGTTCTGTTAGTTCAGTCTGTGTCTGGTCTGGGTTCAGGCTGGGTGCAGTCTGTGCTTCTCTGTCCTGTGGGCTGGACGGCTTCTCTCTTTCTGGCCTTCGGCGGCGGAATTTGAACAGAGGCAGCGTGGCTCGCGGGGCTTCCGCTCGGCAGCAGCCCTTGGTACAGCGCCGGGACTGGCAGCCGCTTGGGGGGCTTCCGCGGTTTCTCCTCTTCACGCTACGGGATCGGCTGGGAACGCGGCGTTCCCTGCACAAGCTGCGAGGCTCGGAGCGGCCCTGAATTCACGTGCGCGCGGCTCGTGAGCCCAGCGCCTTCGGCGGCGGAATTTGAACAGAGGCAGCACGGCTCGCGGGGCTCCGCTCGGCAGCAGCCACCTTCTCTGGTATTCTCTGGTACTCGCACGCGCCGCCGCACTTTTTCTAAATTTGTTTTTTGTTTGTTTGGGGTTTTTTTTGTTTTGTTTTGTTTTGTTTTTGTTTTTGTCCAGTGGGTGCTGTGGCCAGGTGCAGCATGGTTGTAACTCGCAGCAAAATCTTAAAAAAATCAGTTTCCACCCAGACTGAGGTAGAACACAAGCAGGTAGCTGTCCAGGTATCTGGCTGTAATGAGTGCTGGAGCCTGGCTCTTGAGCCTGCTCTTGAGATGCAGGGTAGTGGAAGCATCTCTTGCATTAGGTGTGAGCAGATCGGCTATCTGCTCAACGTGGTGGCCAGACTAAATGATGAGGTTGCTAGTCTTAGAGATGTATGGGAATGTAGAAAAGAGACGAGCCAGAGGAGGAAAGAGATGAACCAGAGAAAGCAGGCTCTGCAGGCTTCCCCAGCAGAGGCTGGTTATCCAAAAGGCAGAGGGGAATGGACGCAGGTTCCTCTCAAAAAACACAAATCAAAACCTCCTTGCCTCCCCCCAGCTCCCTCGCTGCCCTTGGAAAACAGGTATGGGGCACTAGAGATCGAGGGTGAGGTGATACTGATGCCGGAGGACACACCAACTGGGGTTTTTCCTGAGGCTAAACAGCATAAGGTTAAACAGTCCAAGGCAAACCAGCCTACGGTTAAACAGCCTAAGGCAAAGCAGCCTAATGTTAAACAGCCTTCCCCTGGCATCAGGACTTGCTCCCTCAAAAAAAAGAGGAGGGTAATTGTTATTGGTGATTCCCTCCTGAGGGGAACAGAAGGCCCCATATGTCGGCCAGACCCATCACATAGGGAAGTTATTAGCCTAGTAGGAGCACAAGTTAAGGATGTTACCAGTAGGCTGCCCAGTCTGGTACAGCCCTCTGACTACTATCCCTTATTGGTTCTGCAGTTAGGGAATGATGATGTTGCTACCAGAACTCCCAGGGCTGTCAAAAATGACTTCAGGGCCCTGGGAGATCTGGTTGAGGGGTCAGGTGCACAAATAATTTTTACATCGATACCGTTAACTGCAGGAGGGAATACGATGAGGAACAGGTCGGCAGCTGCAGTCAACAAGTGGCTTAGAGGCTGGTGCAGTCGAAAGAATTTTGGGTTTTTCGATCTTGGAGAACTTTTTACTGCACCAGGTCAGCTGGTAACAGATGGACTCCATCTGTCCCAGAGGAGGGGGAAGGTCATAGTATACGAGAATGGCCTGTCCCCCAAAGGGAAAAAGATTCTGGGAAGAGAATTGGCAGGTCTCATTGATAGGGCTTTAAACTAGCTTCGAAGGGGGAAGGGGCTGGAACCAGTCGCCTCAGGCAGGAGTCTGGGGGAGATAAGCTAGGGCTAGAGATGAAAGCAGCAGCCCAGCTTCAGTGCATGTACACTAATGCACGAAGCATGGGTAACAAACAAGAGGAGCTAGAAGCCCTGTTGCAGCAGGAAAGTTATGATGTAGTTGCCATCACAGAGACATGGTGGGACGACTCACATGACTGGAGCGCTGCAATTGACGGCTACAGGCTGTTCAGGAGGGACAGGCAAGGAAGAAGGGGTGGAGGGGTGGCCCTGTACATCAGGGAGGCACATGATGCCGTTGAGATGGAGATCAGGGATGACCGGGTTGAGTGCTTGTGGGTGAGAATTAGAGGGAAGTTCGGGAGGGCAGACATCCTGGTTGGAGTCTGTTATAGACCACCCAACCAGGAGGAAGATGTAGATGAGGCATTCTATAGGCAGCTTAAGGCTGTCTCAAGGTCACCTGACCTCATTCTCATGGGCGACTTCAACCTGCCTGATATCTGCTGGGATCTCAACACAGCAGAAAGAAGGCAGTCTAGGAGGTTCCTGGAGTGTATGGAGGACAGCTTCTTATCCCAGGTGCTGCGTGAACCTACCAGGGGTAAGGCCATGCTTGACCTCCTCTTCACCAACAGGGAAGGGCTGGTGGGTGATGTGGTGGTCGGAGGGTGTTTAGGCACCAGTGACCACGAGATAATTAAGTTTTCGGTATTCAGCCAAGCCAAGAGGGGTAGCAAGAAGACCTCCACTCTGGACTTCAGGAGGGCAGACTTCAGGCTACTCAAGGAACTAACTCAGAAGGTTCCCTGGGATACAGCCCTTAAAAATAAAGGGGTCCAGGAGAGCTGGAGCTGCTTCAAAGAAGAACTCTTGAAGGTTCAGGAACAGGCTGTGCCAGTGTCCCGGAAGATGAGCCGCCGGGGCAGACGGCCAGCCTGGTTGGTCAATGAACTCTTAATAGAACTAAGGGAAAAAAAGAGGGTGTACCATCTCTGGAAGAAAGGGGAGGCAACCTACGGAATGTTTAGGGATGTTGCTAGGACATGCAGAAAGAAAATTAGGGAGGCAAAAGCCCATTTAGAACTTAGACTGGCCTCTGCTGTGAAGGACAACAAAAAGTCCTTCTATAAATACATCAATAGCAAGAGGAAGGGCAAGGACAACCTCCACTCCTTGGTTGACACGGAGGGGAACGTTGTAACAAAGGATGAGGAAAAGGCAGAGGTACTTAACACCTTCTTTGCTTCAATCTATCCTAGCATGGCAGAACATTTTCCAGACAGCTGGCCTGCAGAGCTGGCAGAAGGAGCCAGGGAGCTGCATGGTTTCCCGCTGCTCCAGGAGGGAGGTAGAGATCTTCTGAGCCGCTTGGACCCCCACAAGGCCATGGGACCGGATGGGATCCATCCTAGGGTGCTGAGAGAGCTGGCAGATGAGCTGGCCAAGCTGCTCTCCATCATTTTTCAGCAGTCCTGGCTCACTGGAGAGGTCCCAGAAGACTGGAAGCTGGCCAATGTGGTGCCCATCCACAAGAAGGGCCGGTTGGATGAGCCAGGGAATTATAGGCCTGTCAGCCTGACCTCAGTGCCAGGCAAGATTATGGAACAGGTCATCTTGAGTGCGATCATGCAGCACTTACAGGATGGCCAAGGGATCAGGCCTAGCCAGCATGGATTTAGGAAGGGCAGGTCCTGCTTGACCAACCTGATCTCCTTCTATGATCAGGTGACCCGCCTGGTTGATGTGGGGAGGCCTGTGGATGTGGTCTACCTGGACCTCAGCAAGGCCTTTGACACCGTCCCCCACAGCAAACTCCTGGCCAAGCTGGCAGCCCATGGCTTGGATGGGAGCACACTGCGTTGGGTTAGGAAGTGGCTGGAGGGCCGAGCCCAGAGAGTGGTGGTGAATGGTGCCACATCCGGCTGGCGGCCAGTCACTAGTGGTGTGCCCCAGGGATCGGTGCTGGGCCCCATGCTCTTCAACATCTTTATTGATGATCTGGATGAGGGCATTGAGTCCATCATCAGTAAATTTGCGGACGACACCAAGGTGGGGGCAGGAGTTGATCTGCTGGAGGGCAGAGAGGCTTTACAGAGGGACCTCGACAGGCTGGACAGATGGGCAGAATCCAACGGCATGAGATTGAACACATCCAAGTGCCAGGTTCTGCACATTGGCCACAACAACCCCATGCAGTGCTACAGGCTGGGGTCAGAGTGGTTGGAGAGCGGCCAGGCAGAGAGGGACCTGGGGGTGCTGGTTGATTGTAGGTTGAACATGAGCCTGCAGTGTGCCCAGGCAGCCAAGAAGGCCAATGGCATCCTAGCCTGCATCAGAAACAGTGTGGCCAGCAGGAGCAGGGAGGTCATTCTGCCCCTGTACACTGCACTGGTTAGGCCGCACCTTGAGTCCTGTGTCCAGTTCTGGGCCCCTCAGTTTAGGAAAGATGTTGTCGTGTCCAGAGAAGGGCAACAAAGTTGGTGAGGGGTTTGGAAGACAAGCCCTATGAGGAGAGGCTGAGGGAGCTGGGCTTACTTAGCCTGGAGAAGAGGAGACTGAGGGGTGACCTTATTGCTCTCTACAACTACCTGAAGGGAGGTTGTAGCCAGGCGGAGGTTGGTCTCTTCTCCCAGGAAGCCAGTACCAGAACAAGAGGACACAGTCTCAGGCTGCGCCAGGGCAGGTTTAGACTGGATCTTAGGAAGAAGTTCTATACCGAGAGAGTGATTGCCCACTGGAATCAGCTGCCTGTGGAAGTGGTGGAGTCACCTTCATGGGAGGTGTTCAAGAAGAGGCTTGATGGGGTGCTTGGTGCCAGGGTTTAGTTTTTTAGTTGTTTAGGTTGGTTGTATTGTACTGTATTGTACTGTATTGTACTGTATTGTACTGTATTGTATTGTATTTAGGTGGGTTGGATTGGTTGATGGGTTGGACGTGATGATCTTGAAGGTCTCTTCCAACCTGTTGTATTGTATTGTATTGTATATTGAAGCAGGAACGGCCTTGAGTTAACAGCTAACCAGATAAGAACACTAATTCTTGCATGTGCTTTTTGAGCTAACAGAATTTTTCTTCCTTAATTGCCTTTCTCCATCTCTCTAACCCTTTTTGGAAAAAAGGGGAGGTGGGGAGGGAGAGAGGGGGGTTCAGGGAACCCCCCTGGCTGGCTGGAGGGAAAAGGTTTATCTGCATTGTGTTCATTGTTATATATTTCTGTGTATAGTGTAAATATTGTATATTTGTGTACATATTCATTGCATTCCATTGATGCCTGTAAATATAGCTTTCATCTGCTTTTCCGACTGAGCTAGCTGTGGTTTCTTTCCCTGTGTGTGGGGGGAACTTTCTCACCCCACCACATATTTTTAATTGGCGGCCCAACGCGCGGCTTGTGGATAGTTGCTGTCCAGAAGCAGAGCAAAAGTTGCTTGATTTATTGTCTGCTCAGGTCGGAGTTGCAAGGATGAAAGTGTTTTGGATTTTAGAGCCTTTGGTCTTTTCAATTTGTTTGGTACTGGTCTACAAGTACTTCCTGGGATTGATTTTCAATCGCTTAAGCAGATACTTGATGTATAAATTGTATTTATGGTTTAAGTATAAGATTCAGCTTCTCTATGACCGGTGCCTGGGATTCTTTTGGCTTAATAGATACAGGAATGTGACCTCAACCATTCTGCACATAGAGATAAACAAGTTTAAGATCCCAGTAGGTGAAAGGGTCATTTTAAGTGATGGCTGGCATCCAAAGGTGATTTATGTGATGTGTTTGAATCTGCTGCTGGTGATGGTGATTGCGTACTTTTTATATGCTCTGTACCGGGAGAGAAAGGTGTCTAGGGCCTCTTTTGTAATTAAGCGTAGACCCAAGAGGAGAAAGAACAGCTCTAACTCCATTACAGAAATATCTAGTGATGAGAAGAATGGAGGATCTGTATCAGTTAAAGATAAAGCTAAAAATTCCGTTGGAAAGGCTGCTCTGAACGGTGCTGTTGGTGGTTCTGGCAATCAGCCAGCGGCAGCGGCAGCGGCAGCACCTAACATGGTGGCTCCCACGTCCTCGGCAGCCATTAATGCGGCAAAGCCATTTCCTCCTTCTTCTTCAGCAGGACCGGAAGTGTCCTCCACTGCAGCTGATCCGTCTCAAAACCTGTCACCTTCTGTTAAGCCAGCTGTAAATTCAAACACAGCTCCAGTTAAGCAGGTAGCTGTTTTAAAGACGAGAGGTGGAAAGACCAAAGCTGATTCAGGAGCTGATGCTGGTGAGGGAACTTCTGCTTTAAGAGACCCTTCTGAGGAAGAGGAGAAGATTTGTCTTAAAGATATAGCTGAGTTATTGAGAACATCACTGGATGGAGATGCAGGGCAAATTGCTGATAGCTGAACAACTAGAGGTGGTACACCTGACCTTAAAGAGATTCTTAGGAGAGTGACAATAAGATTAATGGGGCAACAAGTTCAGGAAGAGGAGGAAGAGGAGGGGTCAGATGATATTCTGGACTGTTCTTCCCCAAGAGAAGAGCTAAGGAATGTGCATAAAGATTATATCAGAGCAGATAAGGAGCCAATCCTAGCTTGGCTTGGTAGATGCTACGATACAGGTGCTCCAGCTCTAATGGTTGGAGACAAATCAGCAGCTCAATTAGGAACTCTCTCAAAGGACAATGGAATAGATAGACATCTAGGCAGGACTCTCGGTAAGGTTACTCTGTGGATACGCCTTTTAATGGCAACCCTCATGAGATATCCTTCCCGAGATGATCTCCCATGGAATCCTAAGCCCTGGACTACCATAGAGGAAGGAATTAAGCGTCTGAGAGAATTTTCTGTTAGAGAGGTACTCTATGGTGGCCATGAGACTCTGAATCCTGATGAAATTCCTGTAGGAACTGGTCTTGCTAAAAAGCTCATCAAACTTGCTCCTCCTAATTATGCAAATATTCTGGCGAGCAGAATTGTGGCAAGAAATCATGGCGGAGCTTCTCCTACGGTTGGCCAATTCACTGATCAAATGAGACAATTGGAGGATAGCATGACACGTGTTTTGTTGGTTTCAGCCATTGAAACTCTGTCTGGAAAAATTGAGAATTGCATGAAAGAGCTGAAGGATGAATTTAAAAATACCATCTCCCAATTGACACAGAGAGATAATTCCAATCCTTCCTCCAGATGGATACAGGTTTCCTCTGTGAGGAATAGGCGTCCTCCAAGGATGTCATTCCAAAACAGGTCATTCCAAAACAGATCCAACCAAAACAGACCACCAAGGCAGTCACGTGGAAGTATTTGGATAACTCTGCGTGATCAGTTTGGTGAGAACATGAACAGATGGGATGGTCAACCAACTGCTAATCTTTTCAGGAGACTGAGGGAACTGCAAAGTGGCAGAACCCGGGGTAGCAATACCAGAAGGGTAGCTGATACTTCCGCAGTTTCCCAGGACAACTCTAATAGCTCCAACAGTGGCTCCAGTTCTAACACTGCACACTGTGCTCATTGCACATGTGGGCATGTTCCCCACAACTAGGTGTGCCCTGCCTCCCGCCAGGGGGAGGAGAGGGGTAACAGAGATAATAGAATCTATTGGGATGTGTACATCCAGTGGCCTGGCACTTCACAATTTCAGAAGTACAGGGCCTTGGTTGACACAGGGGCTCAGTGCACCATAATGCCATCAAATTATCGGGGATCAGAAGCTATAACTATTCTGGGAGTCACTGGTGGATCTCAAGAGTTAACCAAGGTGGAGGTTGATATAAGTTTAACTGGTAAACAGTGGAAGAAGCACACAGTTGTGACCGGACCTGACGCACCTTGTATGCTGGGAATTGATTTTCTGAGAGAAGGGCTTTTCAAAGACCCTAAAGGTTACAAATGGGCTTTTGGAGTAGCATCTGTAGAAATTGATGGTCAAAGCTGAAGCTGTCTGTTAGACCTGAGCTTTCCGATGAATCTGTTGTGTGGGACAACACAAGATTGAGGACATTAAATTGCCGGTTGCTTCTCAGACTGTGCATCACAGACAATACAGAACCAACCGTGACTCTTTGTTGCCCATTCAGAATCTGATTCGTCAGTTGGAGAGTCAGAAAGTCATCAGCAAAACTCATTCCCCTTTCAACAGTCCAGTGTGGCCTGTGCGAAAGCAGAATGGAGACTGGCGTCTGACAGTCGACTACCGAGCTCTGAATGAAGCAACTCCACCTATGAGTGCAGCAGTACCAGACATGATGGAACTCCAATATGAGCTGGAATCCAAAAAGGCCAAATGGTATGCTACCATAGACATTGCTAATGCCTTCTTCTCTATTCCCATAGCAGAGGAATGCAGGTCTCAGTTTGCTTTCACCTGGAGAGGAATCCAGTACACTTTCAACAGATTGTCGATGGGCTGGATCCACAGCTCCAGCATCTGTCATGCCGTGATCCATGATGCTCTGGAGAAAGGTGGTGCTCCAGAACACATCCAGTTCATCGACGATATCATTGTCTGGGGTAAAACTGCTGAAGAAGACTTTGAGAAAGGTAACAAAGTCATTGACATTCTTCTGAATGCAGGTTTTGCCATCAAGCTAGACAAGGTGAAAGGACCTACCAGAGAGATCCAGTTTCTGGGAGTGCGGTGGCAGGATGGACGCCGACACATTCCAGTGGATGTGGTAAATAGAGTCTCTACCATGGCAAATCCCATGAACAAGCAAGAAACTCTACGTTTCTTGGGGATAGTGGGATTTTGGAGACTGCACATTCCTGGATACAGTCAGATTATGAAACCTCTGTATGATGTGACTCGAAAGAGAAACCATTTCCACTGGGGACCTGAACAACAAGCAGCTTTTGACCAGATAAAGCAAGAGGTGGTTCAAGCAATGGGTCTGGGACCTGTCCGAGATGGTCCAGACATTAAGAACATTTTGTACACAGCTGCAAGTGACAATGGTCCAACCTGGTGCTTGTGGCAAAGAGCTCCAGGAGAGACACGCGGACGACCTCTTGGTTTTTGGAGTCGAGGTTACAGAGGTTCAGAGGCTAATTATACTCCAACAGAGAAAGAGATTCTAGCTGCCTATGAAGGAGTGAAAGCAGCTTCTGAAGTCATTGGAACTGAATCACAACTTCTCTTAGCTCCCAGATTACCAGTTTTGAATTGGATGTTCAAAGGCAAAAGTTCCACACCACATCATGGAACAGACTCTACCTGGTCTAAGTGGATGGCTCTGATAACACAGAGAGCTCGCATGGGAAATCTTGAAAGACCTGGTCTGGTGGAGGTGATCTCAAGTTGGCCTGAAGGTACCAACTGTACTAAACCTCCAGATGAGAAAGTAACTCGTGCTGAGGAAGCTCCTCCTTACAATGACCTTACTGATGATGAAAAGAAATATGCTTTGTTCACAGACGGTTCCTGTCGTCATGTCGGGACAAGTGAAAGTGGAAGTCTGCAGTGTGGAGTCCAACACACCAAGTTGCAGAGGCAAAGGATGGAGAAGGAGAATCCAGTCAGTTTGCAGAGGTAAAAGCTGTCCAGCTAGCTCTCGACATAGCTGAACGTGAGAGGTGGCCAAAGCTTTATCTCTACACCGACTCATGGGTGGTAGCCAATGCTCTGTGGGGTTGGCTAAAGAACTGGAAGAAGAATGGTTGGCAGAGAAAAGGAAAGCCCATTTGGGCAGCTGAGCTGTGGCAGGACATTGCTGATCGAATTGAGAGAATTCCAGTGAAGGTGAGACACATTGATGCTCACATCCCTAAGAGCAAAGCTACTGAGGAACAGCAACACAACCATCAGGCAGTTCTAGCTGCAAGAGTTTCTCAAGTAGACATGGACTCTGATCTTGATCTCGACTGGAAACACCGAGGTGAGATGTTCTTAGCTCGCTGGGCTCATGATTTGTCAGGACATCAAGGCAGAGATGCAACCTACCAGTGGGCATGTGACAGATCCATAGACATTTCCATGGATGCTATCACACAAGTCATCCATGACGGTGGCATTTGTGCAGCTATTAAGCAGGCAAAGTGAATTAAGCCCTTGTGGTATGGTGACAGATGGTCCAAGTACAAGTATGGTGACACCTGGCAGATTGACTACATCACTCTACCACGTTCTCGTTCTGGTAAGCAGTATGTGCTTACTATGGTAGAGGCAAACACTGGATGGTTGGAAACTTATCCAGTTCCACATGCAACTGCACGCAACACCATTCTTGGTCTGGAGAGACAAATCCTGTGGAGACATGGAACTCCAGAGAGGATTGAGTCAGACAAAGGAACTCATTTCAAAAACAACCTTGTAAAGAGCTGGGCCAAAGAGCACGGCATTGAGTGGATATTCCACATCCCCTACTATGCACCAGCTGCAGGGAAGATTGAACGCTACAACGGTTTGCTGAAGACCACTCTTAAAGCCATGGGGGGTGGATCTTTGAAAAACTGGGAAAAACACAAGCAACCTGGCTGGTAAATAGTAGAGGTTCAGTGAACCGAGCTGGACCGGCACACTCAGATCTGCTACAGAAAGTAGAAGGTGACAGAGTTCCTGTTGTTAGAGAAAAGAATCTGTTAGGTAAAACTGTTTGGGTGTTTTCTCCCTCAGGAGAGGCTAAACCTGTCCGAGGGGTGGTTTCAGCTGAAGGTCCGGGTCACACTTATTGGGTAATGCAAGAGAATGGTGAAATTCAGTGTATTCCACAAAGAAATCTAACTTTAGCTGAAAGAGTTTAATTTCAGAGTGTTGTACAGCTACTTCGCGCCCAAAGGAAGAATCCTTGAGGAATCCACGGTGCACGAACCCTGAGAACCCTGAGAGCCCTGAGTCAACTGAGAGTCCCTGCTTCCCTGTTTCCCTTTTCTTTGCTTTGTATGCAAAGAGACAAACTGTTTTCCATTTTTTCTTGTTTCTTGGACTTCTGAATCATCTACACCTGAGGATAGCCGGAATGGACTATGAACTTCACTTACAAGTTGTAGCTATTGCTTTAGATTGGATGGACAGTATGCACAGCCAATGAAATTGTTTAGAAGAGGTGGATTGTGACCGGTTGAGGCTGTGTCTTTAAGAAAGAGACAGTTGCTGAACACTCTGGCTGAATGTTTTTGATATTTGAACAAAAACAAGATAGTCTAAACTAATTTCATTGGTGGATTGTAGAAATGCAATTTTAAGTTTGGGTTCTGTTAGTTCAGTCTGTGTCTGGTCTGGGTGCAGGCTGGGTGCAGTCTGTGCTTCTCTGTCCTGTGGGCTGGACGGCTTCTCTCTTTCTGAAGCAGGAACGGCCTTGAGTTAACAGCTAACCAGATAAGAACACTAATTCTTGCATGTGCTTTTTGAGCTAACAGAATTTTTCTTCCTTAATTGCCTTTCTCTCTCTCTCTCTAACCCTTTTTGGGAAAAAGGGGAGGTGGGGAGGGAGAGAGGGGGGTTCAGGGAACCCCCCTGGCCGGCTGGAGGGAAAAGGTTTTTCTGCATTGTGTTCATTGCTGTATTTTCCTGTATATATTGTAAATATTGTATATTTGTGTATATATTCATTGCATTCCATTTATGCTTGTAAATATAGCTTTCATCTGCTTTTCCGACTGAGCTAGCTGTGGTTTCTTTCCCTGTGTGTGGGGAGGGAACTTTCTCACCCCACCACAGACTCTCCTACCCTTTCTAGATAAATGCGACCCAGCAGGTTGGGTGCAGTAAAAGTTGCCCCATGATCGAAGAACCCAAAATTCTGTTGCTGGCACCATCCCCTGAGCCACTTGTTGATGGCATGGGTTCTGTTCCTCTCAGTGTATACCCCTGCCACTGAGGGAACTGAGCAGAACACCACTTGAGCTCCTGCCCCATCAATCAATTGTCAAAGGGCCTTGAATTACTTTTTAATCTCCCTGGTGCCCTTCTTGTCAGTTTCATCACTTCCAGCTTGTATTACCAGCAAAGGGTAATAGTCAGTGTCCTTGTGATGTCCCTTACCTGCACCCTGGGTAGGGAGCAGACCTCCCTGTGGGTCCCTCACTACCCCCCAGGAGAGAGTCTCCAACAACTATAACCCTTCTCTTTTTCTTTGTGGAGCTGGTTGTCAGTTGGTGGGGACCGCTTGGCCTTAGGCTCCCCCCCAGATGGCTGCTCCTCAGCCCTCTCATCCCCACTGCCCTCGGCCTACAGGGCCTCATACTTATTATGCAAGGGCACTGGAGGAGGAGAGGGCCGGGGTGTATTCCCCTTGCCACCCCTGGCAGGGACCTGTATCCATGCCTCCCTGTTCCCAGGGACCTTTCCCTCAGCAGGGGAGATCTGCAGAGCCTTCTCCCACATATCTAGCTCCCTTTCACTTTCCCTTATTGACCTGAGCCTAGATACCTCATCCTTCAGCTCGGCCACTTCATCCTTCAGCTCAGCCACTTCATCCTTCAGCTCTGCCACCAGACTGAGGAGAAAGTTCACCGTGTCACATCTGACACAGGTGTTCTCTCCTTCGCCCTCTATTCCAAGTGCCAGGCTGAAACACTCTAAAGCCAGCAGCCTGGACTCCTGCATGCTGATGCAGCAACTCTGTCTGGGTAGATACTGTTTTTTCAGCCTTTGTCTGAGTGACAGGGTTTGATTACAATAAAAAAAAAAATTATTTTTTATGTGAGCAGCAGGAGGGCTCTCAAGCCAAAATAGCGTCATGCACACAGCTCAGGCGGGATTTAAACCTCCCGTGGCTGACGTCACACTCCCGATCCTGAGCAGGCTCGCGAGAGGACTATCCTGCCAGACCTCCCTGCCAACCAGGGGGTCCTCCCGACTCTCAAAGCCCCAAAAAGAAACGAAAAGCCAGGCAGAAAGCTCATGGTTCAAGCAGAGCGGTCCCAAATGCCGATTCCAGTAGGCACTCAAGCCAAAATCCACCAGCTGCAGGGAAGACTGAATGCTGCAATGGTTTGCTGAAGACCACTCTTAAAGCCATGGGGTGTGGATCTTTGAAAAACTGGGGGAAACATCTAGCACAAGCTACCTGGATTTTAAGTAGTAGAGGTTCAGTGAACTGAGCTGGACCTGCACATTCAGATCTATTACAGAAAGTAGAAGGTGATAGAGTTCCTGTAGTTAGAGAAAAGAATTTGTTAGGCAAAACTGTTTGGGTACTTTCTCCTTCAGGAGAGGCTAAACCTGTCTGAGGGGTGGTGTGGTGAAGGCACTTAGAATCATAGACTCATAGAATTGTTAGGGTTGGAAGGGACCACAAGGATCATCTAGTTCCAACCCCCTGCCATAGGCAGGGACACCTCACACTAGATCAGGCTGGCCAGAGTCTCATCCAGCCTGGGCTTAAACACCTCCAGGGACGGGGCCTCAACCACCTCCCTGGACAGCCCATTCCAGGGCCTCACCATCCTCACAGTGAAGAACTTCCTTCTCACGTCCAGCCTGAATCTCCCCACCTCCAGCTTCATTCCATTCCCCCTAGTCCTATCACTACCTGATAGACTGAGAAGACCCTCCTCAGCCTTCCTGTAGGCCCCCTTCAGATACTGGAAAACCACAAAATGGTCTCCTCAGAGCCTACTTTTCTCCACACTGAACAGCCCCAACTCCTTCAGTCTGTCCTCATAGGAGAGGTGCTTCCAGACAGCTTCCAGACAGCTGGCCTGCAGAGCTAGCAGAAGGAGCCAGGGAGCAGCATAGGTCTCCTCTGTTGCAGGATGATGAAGTTAGAGATCTTCTCAGCCGCTTGAACCCCCAAAATCCATGGGACCAGATGGAATCCATCCTAGGGTGCTGAGAGAGTTGGCAGATGAGCTGGCCAAGCCTCTCTCCATCATTTTTCAGCAGTCCTGGCTCACTGGAGAGGTCCCAGAAGACTGGAAGCTGGCCAACGTGGTGCCCATCCACAAGAAGAGCCAGTTGGAAGAGCCAGGGAATTATAGGCCTGTCAGCCTGACCTCAGTGCCAGGCAAGATTATGGAGCAGGTCATCTTGAGTGCAATTACACAGCACTTCCAGGATGGCCAGGGGCTCAGGCCTAGCCAGCACGGATTTAGGAAGGGCAGGTCCTGCCTCACCAACCTGATCTCCTTCTATGATCAGGTGACCCGCCTGGTGGATGTGGGGACGCCTGCGGATGTGGTCTACCTGGACCTCAGCAAGGCCTTTGACACTGTCCCCCACAGCAAACTCCTGGCCAAGCTAGTGGTGTGCCCCAAGGATCCGTGCTGGGCCCCATGCTCTTTAACATCTTTATTGATGAGCTGGATGAGGGCATCGAGTCCATCCTCAGCAAATTTGCAGATAACACCAAGCTTGGGGCAGGAGTTGATCTGCTGGAGGGAAGAGAGGCTATGCAGAGGGACCTCAACAGCTGGACAGATGGGCAGAATCCAACGGCATGAGATTTAACACATCCAAGTGTCGGATTCTGCACATTGGCCACAGCAACCCCATGCAGTGCTACAGGCTGGGGTCAGAGTGGCTGGAGAGCAGCCAGGCAGAGAGGGACCTGGGGGTGCTGGTTGATGGGAGGCTGAACATGAGCCTGCAGTGTGCCCAGGCAGCCAAGAGGGCCAATGGCATCCTGGCCTGCATCAGGAACGGTGTGTCCAGCAGGAGCAGGGAGGTCATTCTGCCCCTGTACTGCTTAGGCCACACCTAGAGTCCTGTGTTCAGTTCTGGGCCCCTCAGTTTAGGAAGGATGTTGTCTTGCTGGAACATGTCCAGAGAAGGGCAACAAAGTTAGTGAGGGGTTTGGAACACAAGCCCTATGAGGATAGGCTGAGGGAGCTGGGGTTGCTTATCCTGGAGAAGAGGAGACTCAGGGGTGACCTTATTGCTCTCTAGAACTACCTGAAGGGAGGTTGTAGCCAGGCAGAGGTTGGTCTCTTCTCCCAGGCAGGCAGCACCAGAACAAGAGGATGCAGTCTCAGGCTGTGCCAGGGGAGGTTTAGACTGTATGTTAGGAGAAAGTTCAATACAGAGCCCATTGGAATGGTCTGCCCGGGGAGGTGGTGGAGTCACCATCATTGGAGGTATTCAGTAGGAGACTTGATGGGGTGCTTGGTGCCATGATCTAGTTGTTTAGGTAGGTTGGATTGGTTGATAGGTTGGAAGTGATGCTCTTGAAGGTCTCTTAAACCTGGATTTATTGTATTGTATTGTATTGTGCTCCAGCCCTCTGATCGTCCTCATGGGCCTTCTCTGGACTTATTCCATCACGTCCATATCCCTCTTGTAATAGGGGCTCTGGTACTGGACGCAGTACTCCAGGTGGGATCTCACCAGAGCTGAGCAGAGGGGGAGAATCACCTCCCTTGACCTGCTGGCCACACTTCTCCTGATGCAGCCCAGGATCTGATTGGCTTTCCGGGCTGCAAGTGCACATTGAGAGCTCATGTTGAGCTTCTTGTCCACCAGCACCCCCAAGTCTCTCTCCTCAGGGCTGCTCTTGAGCCAGTCACTGCCCAGCCTGTATTTGTGCCTGGGATTACCTCAACCCACATGCAGGACCCTGCATTTGGTCTTGTTGAAGCTCATGAGGTTGGCCTGTGCCCACCTCTCCAGCCTGTCAAGATCCCTCTGAATGGCATCCCTTCCCTTCAGCATGTCTGCTGTACCACACAGCTTGGTGTCATCAGCAAACTTGCTGAGGGTGCACTTAATGCCACTGTCCATGTCACCCACAAAGACGTTGAACAAGACTGGTCCCAGGACTGATCCCTGAGGGACTCCGCTTGTCACTGGCCTCCACTGGGACATGGACCCGTTGACAGCCACTCTTTGGGTGCAGCCATCAAGCCAGTTCTTTATCCATCTAGTGGTCCACCCATCAAACCCATGCTTCACCAGTTTGGAGACCAGGATGTGGTGTGGGACCGTTTCAGAAGCTTTGCTCAGATCCAGGTAAACTACATCAGTTGCTCGCCCCTCATCTATTAATGTTGTCACGTGTTCATAGAAGGCCACCAGGTTTGTCAGGCAGGATTTGCCCTTCATGAAGCCATGCTGGCTGTACCAAATCACCTCTTCACTCTTCTTCTGAGTCAGCTGTGCCTCCAGGAGGATCTGCTCCATGATCTTTCCAGGCACAGAGGTGAGACTGACTGGCCTGTAGTTCCCTGGTTCTTCCTTCTTACCCTTTTTGAAAATGGGAGCAATGTTTCCCCTTTTCCAGTCTGTGGGGACTTCCCCAGTCTGCCATGACTTTTGGAATATAATAGAGAGGGGCTTAGCAACCTCATCTGCCAGTTCTCTCAGCACCCGTGGGTGTATCCCGTCGGGTCCCATGGACTTGAACACTTTCAGGTTCTTCAGGTGATCACGAACCTGAGCAGTTCTTCCTCCTGGGCCCTGGCATCGTCTTCCATGACACCAGGAGTGTGGCTGGAGGCCCTTGCAGTGAAGACTGAGGTAAAGAAGTTATTGAGTACCTCAGCCTTTTCCACATCACTTGTGACCAATTCACCAGTTTCCTTTCTGAGGGGACCTACACCTTCCCTAGTCTTCTTCTTGCCATTAATATACCTGTAGAAATTCTTAGTGTTCCCTTTAACCTCCCTGGCTAGATTCAAGTCAAACTCTGCTTTGGTTTTCCTAACCAAGCCTCTTGCTGCTCAGGCAGCTTCCTTATATCCCCCCTGTTCTATCTGTCCTTCCCTCCACTTCCTGTAGAGTTTCTTTTTAAGTAATAGTGTGTCCAGTAGCTCCTTGCTCATCCAGGCAGGCCTCCGAGCATTCTTACCTGCCTTTCTCTTTGTTGGTATACATTGCTCCTGGACACAGAGGAGGTGGTCTTTGAATACTGACCAGCTGTTCTGGGCCCCTCTTCCATCTAGGGCTTCATACCACGACACTGTGGCTAGCAGAGTCCTGAAGCGATTGAAGTCTGCACGCCTAAAGTCTAGGGTCATAAGCTTAGAATAGGTCCTCCTGATAGCCCTGAGGATATTAAATTCAACTGCTTCATGGTCACTGAATCCAAGGCTGTCTCTGAGCCTCACATTGATTACCAGCCCTTCCCTGTTGGTGAGAACAAGGTCCAGCATAGCACCTTTTCTTGTTGGTTCCTCTACCATTTGGAGGAGGAAGTTGTCTTCTATGCAGTCCAGGAACATCCTGGATTGCTGGTGCCTTGCTGTCAGGTTGGTTGAAATCACCCACGAGGACCAGGGCTTGTGAGCTGGAAGCCATTTCTATTTGCCTGTGGAGGGCCTCATCTGCTTGGTTCTGCTGGTCAGGTGGCCTGTAGGAGACCCCTACAGTAACATCCCCTTCCCCTGTCTTGCCTTTAATTTTAACTCATATACTCTCAACCAGCTCATCATCCATCCCCAGGTGGAGCTCCACTGATTCCAGCTGGTTATTGACATAGCAGGCAACACCTCCTCCTCTCCTTCCCTGCCTATCCTTCCTAAAGAGCTTATACCCATCCATCCCTACATTCCAGTCATGAGAGTCATCCCACCAAGTTTCAGTAATAGCCACTATGTCATGGCATCCCAGCAGCACGGTGGCCTTTAATTCATCCTGTTTGTTGCCCAAGCTGCATGCATTTGCATAGAGACACTTCATCTGGGCTGGTCCTGTCATCCTCTTGTTCCAATTCCACTTGGTTTCCACAGAATGTCCTGGTGCATCATTCGTGTCTTGCCTCAGGGCAGCAAGTTGAGAGCCCTTACCAGCTCTCCATCCCTCTGCCTCTGGTGAGCTGCCCCTCTGTTTGTCACAGGCCAGCAGTAGACTGTTAACCCCTCCCCCCTTCAAGCCTAGTTTAAAGCCCTACCAATGAGCCCTGCCAATTCCCACCAAAAGATCCTTTTCACCTTCTGGGACAAGAGAATCCCATAAGTTTTTTTCAGCTCTGGTGCCTTGTAAACTAAGCCGTGATTGTAGAACCCAAAGCCCTGTCGATGGCACCAGCCCTGGAGCCATGAATTGACCTGTTGGCCCTTCCTCAATGTTCTCTCGCCCATCGTTGACGTTAGAGGGATAGCAGAGAACACAACTTGAGCTCTTGATCCCTTTAGCAGGTGCCCTAAAGTTCTGAAGTCTCTTTTAATTGATTGCGAGCCTCTCATTGTTGCATTGTCACTACCCACCTGAAAGACCGGAAGTGGGTAGTAGTCTGAAGGACTCATGAGGTTGGGAATTTTACCTACAATATCCCTTGCTTGGGCACCAGGGAGGCAGCAGACCTCTCTATGAAATGAGTCTGGTCTGCATATTGGTCCCTCTGCTCTTTTCAGTAGGGAGTCTTCTATAACGATGACCCTATGAAGTTTTTTTCCAGATGAACTTTGATGGCTGGTCTGAGGAAACCTGTCATTGGTGCAGTTTCTGACCTTCTTGAGTCCTCATCCTTACCAATGACGTGTTTCTCCTGCAGAGCTTCATGCCTATTCTGTAAGTGCACTGTAGGCAGTGTGCTGTTCAAAGTAGCAGGCTTGCTCCATTTGCATTTCTTCCATTGGGCAGAGACCTGTTCCCATCGGCCCTGCTCATGGGGGTTACGACAGGAAGGCTGAGAAGCTTGCTGATGGGAGGGTATCAAACTCCCTCTTCCACTAAGAGTTACCCCTCGTTCTGGTTTTGTTGAGGTTAGATTATGGATCTAGTCAATTTTCTTTTCGCAGTCTCTTGTAGTTCTTATCCTTTCCACCAATTCTTTAAGTTCGGCCACCATGCTCATCAGATCCCTGATCTGCTCACACCTGACACAGGAGTTGTTCCTTCCATCCTCCATATCAAGTGCCAGGCTCCAGCACTCACTGCAGCCACCTTCCTGAACGTCTGCATGATTGTGTGTGGTCTCTGTTTGGGTGCCCACCAGTTTTCTACTAGCCTTTGTTTGAGCAGTAACCATCTTTCAGTAACTACCCTCTCCACCCCACCTTTTTTTCTTTTTTTTTTTTTTTCCCCTTATTTTCCCAATCAGTGAGCAGGCCTAACTGAGCTGGGCGCCACTGCCTCCTCTCCCCACAGCCATGCGCTGGGTTCTGTTTGGTTGTCGCATGGTTTCCATGGCAACCTCTTCCCCTGATACATCACTGTGCTCAGTCATGTAGGCAACCCAAGCCTGCTGCCCCTCCTCCCCTCTTCAGGAGGTCTTGAGCCACCAACCCCTTATCACCTGAAAAGAAAGGAAAGAAAAGCTAAAACAAGCTCCCAGTGCTGAGCTGGTCGCCACTGCCTCCTCTCTCCACAGCCACGTGCTTGGTTGTCGTGCCACTTATGGGATGTATTTCACAATCGTTCACTAGAACATGTATATAAAATAGTGATTAATTTGCTATCAATAATTTCAATATTAATAAAAATAATATATACATAATTAATATTTCATATTAATAAATTAATAACCCCTTAATCACAGGTGGTTTCTGCCAAACGTCCTCGTCACACTTATTGGGTAATGCAAGAGAACGGTGAAATTCAGTGTATTCCACAAAGAAAATTATCTGAGAGAGTTTAATTTCAGAATGTTATACAGGTACATCACACCCAAAGGAAGAATCAATGCAGAACCTACTGTGCAAGAAACCTGAGAGCCCTGAGTAAACTGAGAGTCCCTGATTCCTTTCCTTTGCTTCATCTGTGAAGAGACAAACTGTTTTCTGTTTTTTTTTGTTTCCTGATTTTTCTTGGACTTGTGTATCATCTACATCTGAGGACAGCCAGGATGGAGTGTGAACTTTACTTATGAATTGTAAATATTGTTTTAGATTAAATGGACGGTACTAACAGCCAAGGAAATTGTTTAGAAGGGGTGGATTGTGACAGTTTAGTCTGTGCCTTTAAGAAAAGGATAGCTGCAGAATTCTCTAGCTGAATGGGTGTAAACATGAAAACCAAAGGAAGATAATTAATTCTAAACTAATTTCATTGTTAGGTGTGACCGGTTTAGGCTGTGCCTTTAAGAAAAGGGACAGTTGCTGGAACACTATGGCTGAATGTTTTTGATATTTAAACAAAAACAAGATAGTCTAAATTAATTTCATTGGTAGATAGGTAGAATGCAACTTTAAGTTCTGTCAGTTCAGTCTGTGTTCAGTCTGGGTGCAGTCTGTTCTCTCTGTTCCTATTGGTTTGTTGGCTTCTCTCTGAAGCAACAGCTTTGCCGGACAGGAGCGACCTTGAATTAACAAAGCTAACCGGATAAGAAAACTAATTCTTGCATACGCTTTGAGCTAACAGAATTTTTCTCCTTAATTGCCTTTCTCTCTCTCTCTAACCCTTTTTGGGAAAAAAGGGAGGTAGGGAGGGAGAGAGGGGTGTTCAGGGAACCCCCCTGGCCAGCTGGAGGGAAAAAACTCTTCTGTATTACGTTCATTGCTGTGTATTTCTGTATATATTGTAGATACTGTATAGTTGTGTACATATTCATTGCATTCCATTTCTGCTTCTAAATATAGCTTATTTCATTTTGCTTTTCCGAATGAGTTAGCTGTAGTTTCTTTGTGGGGGGGGGGAGAACTTTCTCACCCTACCACATTAGGTGAGTGTGGTGAAGGCACATTCTGCCTATCTGGTCCCTGCATGTGGACAAGTTTCCCCTCCTTCAGGAGGAGGACAAAAGCCAAGGCATTAGCCAGGCCAGCACGCACTGAGCGTATGCAGTGCGTGTGCAAACACCAAGTATGGGCATAATTCCAGCTTCACACTTTCTATAGGCTGAAGCCAGTTGCCTATGAGAGTGCCCATTGGTCAAACCCAGCCTCGAGAAATCTATAAGTATTACCCCTGTGGGTAAACAACTTGCCCCCTCGTTCACTTTGTCTCTGTACTCGCTCGAGAGAGGAGCTCTCGAGCCGCAGCCTCTGCCATTGAGCTTATTGTTGTTAGCTTCTATCACACATGCACGCATACTGAAGCCTCTGCATTGTGAGAAGCACTCTGATCGTGAGGATCACCCCAGAGGGAGGACCTTTGCTGAGCCCGAGAAGCCAGCGTCGCCACAGCCAGTCGTACCGACCGGGAAAGCCTACCGTGCCACCGGAGGACTGGACCAGCCCCCGAGGGTAAGATCTGCCCAGCTGTCGGGGAGAAGGGACTTACTAGAGACTAAGTCTGCATATACCTAGCCCCGCCATAGCGGGAGGAGAGCCGCCACGTGTGCCGCTCCAAGCCCTGTAACCGCAGGGAAGATTAAAGCATTGTTTTGTGCTTATACTGCACCAAGCCCGGGACCACCCCGATCGTCCCGCTGTGCCTTTAAGGCCAGTAACTGAGAAGTCGCAGCTCAGCGCAGCCGCATTCTCTCTCCGAGGCTGTTTACCTCAGCCCTGAGATCCGTCGCCACGAGGCCGGTCCCATAGCTATTGTTGTCCGACCGGGAACCTCTGACCCGCCTACCGGCAACCGTCGCCCCGCCCTGCCGTGCGAGCCGACTTCCAGGGCCGACCCCCATTGTCCGGAGGGAACCGACCGAGTCCACCGTTTCAAGTCTACTAGGAATCAGTCCAGCGGCAGTCGTCAGCCGGACCCCCACCTTGCTACAAACAACAGCTACAGAGTATCTTCCGCGTGCTTTCCACCCACTAGCACTCAGTTCAAAGCATCCGCGTGTAGCAGTCATCGCTGACGCACAGAAAGATCGCAATATTGTTGTATATAGCCAGAAGCCACCCGCGTTCCGCCGAGTCGCCAACTAGTGGCCAAGCGGCGGAACTGCACTCTTCATTATACAAACATACAAATAGTTTGTAGATAGTTTAATTAAGTTCTGATCATAACACTAAGCCATTTATGGAATGTATTTCACGAACGTGCACTAGAATATATATATATAAGTTGTTGATTCATTCGGTTATTAATAATTTGATAATTAATAAAATTAATATTTTCATAATTCATATTTCATATTCAATAAATTTAATAACCTCTTCACAACAGTGAGTAGGATGTAATTTTACAATCTTTGGTTCTCAGTCTGTCTTCTGTTTCTTGGCCAGAATGCATGCATGCTGACCCTGGACAGAAACTGATAAGATAAGCAGCTAACTTCTAACGATGCTTTGAGCCAACTGAACTTCTCCTAATATCCTCTTCCTACTCTTTTCATCTAGTTAACTAGAGGGAAAGGGGAGAGGGAGAGAGAGAGATTGAGGGAGACCCAAGGTGGGATCCTCCTCCCGAGGAGGATTTCTGTGTTGCTTCTTTTCCTGTAAATTCTTGTATAATATTGTAAATACTGTATATTTTGTATATATTCATTGCATTTCATTATTGCTTATAAAGTACAGCTTTCATTTGCTTCTCTGGCTGAGTTCAGCTGAACTTTTTGTTGATGCGGTTGGGCTAAGCCATCACACTACAACACCAACCCTCAAGAGTCTTTATATTCATCTGTGTTAGTATCCATTTCCATAATTAGAGCATACAATGATTCATTTATAGCTCTCATAGAATCATAGAATCAATAAGGTTGGAAAAGACCTCAGAGATCATCCAGTCCAACCTATCACCCAACACCTCATGACTTACTAAACCATGGCTTCAAGTGCCAAATCCAATCCTTTTTTTGAACACCTCCAGGGATGGTGACTCCACCACTTCCCTGGGCAGCACATTCCAATGGCCAGTAATTCCTTCTGTGAAGAACTTTCTCCTCATCTCGAGCCTAAACTTCCCCTGGCACAGTTTGAGACTGTGTCCTCTTGTTCTGGTGCTGGTTGCTTGCTCCTTTCAGGTAGTTGTAGAGAGCAATAACGTCTCACCTGAGCCTCCTCTTCTCCAGGCTAAATAACCCCAGCTCACTCAGCCTCTCCTCACAAGGCTCAAGACTTCTCACCAGCCTCATTGCCCTTCTCTGGACATGTTCAAGTATCTCAATATCCTTCTTAAATTGAGGGTCCCAGAACTGGACACAGTACGCAAGGTATGGCCTAACCAGTGCTGAGTACAGGGGCAGAATGACTTCCCTGCTCCTGCTGGCCACACTGTTCCTGATACAGGCCAGGATGTCATTGGCCCTCTTGGCCACCTGGGCACACTGCAGGCTCATGTTCAGCCTACCATCAACCAGTACCCCCAGGTCCCTTCCTGTCTGTCTGCTCTCCAGCCACTCTGACCCCAGCCTGTAGTGCTGCATGGGGTTGCTGTGGCCAAAGTGCAGCAACTGGCACTTGGACTTGTTGAATGCCATCATGTTGGACTCTGCCCATGTGTCCAACCTGTTGAGGTCCCTCTGCAGAGCCCTTCAGATCAACATCTGCTCCCAACTTGGTGTCATCTGCAAACTTGCTAATGGTGGATGCCATTCCCTCATCTAGATCATCAATGAAGATATTGAATAGTATTGGGCCCAACACTGATCCCTGGGGGGACACTACTACTGACTAGCTGCCAGTTGGATGTGGCACCATTCACTACCACTCTCTGGGCACCGTATTCCAGCCAGTTCCTAACCCAATGCAGAGTGCTGATGTCCAATCCATGAGCTGACATCTTGGCCAGCAGTTTGCTGTGGGGGACAGTATCAAAGGCCTTGCTTAAGTCCAGACAGACTACATCCACAGCCTTCCCCACATCCAACAGGCAGGTCACCTGATCATAGAAGGAGATCAGGTTGGTGAGGCAGGACCTGCCCATCCTAAATCCATGCTCACACCCTTGAGATATAAATAGGGAAAAGGATAATTGACAGTGAGAATCTTTATAATTTAAGAACATGAGTCCGACTCAGATTCAGGGACAATTTTATTTCTTTAGTTGAGGAGGTATTTATTAATCAAAATAATTTGTTTGTATGTGCACTTACAAACAAAACCAGACTGAATGTTTTCTGCAGTAGCAAAGGTCTTTGATTGGTGAACCAGGAGGACTTTTTTAGTCCTACATTCCTAAAATATGGAGACATAAAGGAAGAAGTGAACCTGATTACTTTAAGACTCTCCACAATTTATTTTGAAATAAAGCACTTGTGTTCTTAACAATTTTTTTTTGGTCTATACACTTAGATGCAGGAGGGAATACAAGAAGGAACAGGACAGCAGCTATAGTCAACAAGTGGCTTAGAGGCTGGTGCACTCTGAAGAATTTTGGGGTTTTCGATCTTGAAAAACTTTTTAATGCAGCAGGTCAGCTGGTAACAGATGGAGTACATCTGTCCCAGAGGAGGGAAAAGGTCACAGTACACAAGAATGGCCTGTCCCCCAAAGGTAAAAAGATTCTGGGAAGGGAATTAGCAGGTCTCATTGACAGGGCTTTAAACTAGATTTGAAGGGGGAAGGGGATGAAACCAGTCCCCCCAGACAGGAGTCTGAGGGTGGTAAGCTGGAGTCAGGGGCAAAACCAGCAGCCTATCTGAAGTGCATGTATACTAATGCACGGAGTATGGGCAACAAACATGAGGAGCTGGAAGCCTTGTTGCAGCAGGAAAGTTATGATGTAGTTGCCATCACAGAGACGTGGTGGGATGACTCACATGACTGGAGTGCTGCAATTGATGGCCACAGGCTCTTCAGGAGAGACAGGCAAGGAAGAAGGGGTGGAGGGGTGGCCCTGTACATCAGAGAGGCACATGATGCCGTTGAGCTAGAGATCAGGGACAATCAGGTTGAGTGCTTGTGGGTGAGAATTAGAGGGAAGTTCGGGAGGGCAGACATCCTGGTTGGAGTCTGTTATAGACCACCCAACCAGGAGGAAGATGTTGATGAAGCATTCTATAGGCAGCTTAAGGCTGTCTCAAGATCGCCTGACCTTGTTCTCATGGGTGACTTCAACCTGCCTGATATCTGCTGGGATCACAACATAGCAGAAAGGAGGCAATCTAAGAGGTTCTTAGAGTGCATGGAGGACAGCTTCTCATCCCAGGTGCTGCGTGAGCCTAGCAGGGGTAAGCCTATGCCTGACCTCCTCTTCACTAACAGGGAAGGGCTGGTGGGTGATGTGGTGGTCAGAGGGTGTGTAGGCACCGGTGATCATGACATAATTGAATTTTCAGTATTCAGCCAAGCTAAGAGGGCTAGCAAGAAGTCCTCTACTCTGGACTTCCGGAGGGCAGACTTCAGGCTGCTCAAGGAACTAACTCAGAAGGTTCCTTGGGAAACACCCCTTAAAAATAAAGGGGTCCAGGAGAGCTGGACCTACTTCAAGGAAGAGCTCTTGAAGGCGCAGGAACAGGCTGTGCCAACGTGCCGCAAGATGAGCCGCCAGGGCAGACGGCCAGCCTGGATGGGTAATGAACTTCTAAAGGAACTAAGGGAAAAAAAGAGGGTGTATCATCTGTGGAAGAAAGGGGAGACAACCCATGGAATGTTTAGGGAAGTTGCTAGGTCTTGTAGGAAGAAAACTAGGGAGGCAAAAGCACATTTGGAGCTCAGACTGGCCTCTGCTGTGAAGGACAAAAAAAGTCCTTCTATAAATATATTAATAGCAAGAGGAAGGGCAAGGAAAACCTCCACTCCTTGGTGGGCACAGAGGGGAACATTGTAACAAAGGATGAAGAAAAGGCAGAGGTACTTAACACCTTCTTTGCCTCAATTTTTACTAGCAGGGCAGAATGTCTTCCAGACAGCTGGCCTGCAGAGCTGGCAGAAGGAGCCAGGGAGCAGCATAGGTCTCCTCTGTTCCAGGATGGTGAAGTTAGAGATCTTCTCAGCCGCTTGAACCCCCACAAGTCCATGGGACCGGATGGGATCCATCCTAGGGTGCTGAGAGAGCTGGCAGATGAGCTGGCCAAGCCTCTCTCCATCATTTTTCAGCAGTCCTGGCTCACTGGAGAGGTCCCAGAAGACTGGAAGCTGGCCAACGTGGTGCCCATCCACAAGAAGAGCCAGTTGGAAGAGCCAGGGAATTATAGGCCTGTCAGCCTGACCTCAGTGCCAGGCAAGATTATGGAGCAGGTCGTCTTGAGTGCAATCACACTGCACTTTCAGGATGGCCAGGGGTTCAGGCCTAGCCAGCACAGATTTAGGAAGGGCAGGTCCTGCCTGACCAACCTGATCTCCTTCTATGATCAGGTGACCCACCTGGTGGATGTGCGGACGCCTGCGGATGTGGTCTACCTGGACCTCAGCAAGGCCTTTGACACCGTCCCCCACAGCAAACTCCTGGCCAAGCTGGCAGCCCATGGCTGGGACAGGAGCACACTGCGTTGGGTTAGGAACTGGCCAAGTCCAGAGAGTGGTGGTGAATGGTGCCACATCCAGCTGGTGGCCAGTCACTAGTGGTGTGCCCCAGGGATCAGTGCTGGGCCCCACGCTCTTCAACATATTTCTTGATGAGCTGGATGAAGGCATCGAGTCCATCATCAGTAAATTTGCAGATGACACCAAGCTTGGGGCAGGATTTGATCTGCTGGAGGGTAGAGAGGCTTTGCAGAGGGACCTCAACAGCTGGACAGATGGGCAGAATCCAACAGCATGAGATTGAACATATCCAAGTGCCGGATTCTGCACATTGGCCACAGCAACCCCATGAAGTGCTACAGGCTGGGGTCAGAGTGGTTGGAGAGTGGCCAGGCAGAGAGGGACCTGGGGGTGCTGGTTGATGGGAGGCTGAACATGAGCCTGCAGTGTGCCCAGGCAGCCAAGAGGGCCAATGGCATCCTGTCCTGCATCAGGAACGGTGTGTCCAGCAGGAGCAGGGTGATCATTCTGCCCCTGTACACTGCACTGCTTAGGCCACACCTAGAGTCCTGTGTTCAGTTCTGGGCCCCTCAGTTTAGCAAGGATGCTGACTTGCTGGAACATGTCCAGAGAAGGGCAACAAAGTTAGTGAGGGGTTTGGAACACAAGCCCTATGAGGATAGGCTGAGGGAGCTGGGGTTGCTTAGCCTGGAGAAGAGGAGACTCAGGGGTGACCTTATTGCTCTCTAGAACTACCTAAGGGAGATTGTAGCCAGGCAGAGGTTGGTCTCTTCTCCCAGGCAGGCAGCACCAGAACAAGAGGACGCAGTCTCAGGCTGCGCCAGGGGAGGTTTAGACTGGATGTTAGGAGGAAGTTCTATACAGAGAAAGTGATTGTCCATTGGAATGGTCTGCCTGGGGAGGTGGTGGAGTCACCATCATTAAAGGTATTCAGGAGGAGACTTGATGGGGTGCTTGGTGCCATGGTTTAGTTGTTTAGGTGGGTTGGATTGGTTGATAGGTTGGACGTGATGATCTTGAAGGTCTCTTCCAACCTGGATTTATTGTATTGTATTGTATTATTGTATCTTACAGAACCACTCTTCATAAGAAAGTATCACATGTCTCTGGGATGTCTTATTAATATTAAAAACAAATAATAAATCGCATATAAGTTATTTCATGTTTGCATGAAGACTTCCAATACATGTTCTTTTTCTTATTTTGTTATTGAATGATAGCCAAGTATAGGTCCTTGAACAAAATACAAGACAAAACTTTAAACCAAATGGAGTAAAATAAAGATAATAAAGTAATAACTATCCTTATTATAGCTACAGAAATAGAATTGAAAAAAAAAACACAAAAAACAAAATAAATTGTAAGTGTGCATCCGTAATAGTCCTAACTTGAAGAAGACAGTATTCAAAGGAGTTAGTGATTCACGTAACTGGTAACCTGAGCCTGCACACGTATCCTGTGCTATACTGTGCCACACTGTGATGTATATACAGCATGCTCATTGGACCCATGCTGTGCCACAGGATGAGCTTGGCTGGTTAGTGACAGCAGCAGATCCTACAGGCAGTTACTGGCAAGTTCTCCACCTGTGGGGTCCTGCTTTCCCTGAACAATGAGGCAACAAGGTCTCATGTGAACATCTTTTTTTTTTGACAGTAGAAATGATGAGTAAATGTTATGGTTTGAGGCTTGGATGCCTTTAAGAACCATAAAGAAGTCTTCCAGGAGGATTAGACAGTCTGGAAGATGCACACCAGATGTTATTTCATTCACATAAGCCCTGCATCTCTATACAAACTGGCTGCAGAGTCAGTTTCTTTCCCCCCTTCTCTCTCACTCACTTCCCAGATGGATCCTTTATCTTTGCTATGCGTGGGAGCTAAGCCTGAAGTGGCCTGGCTGGGGCCTGGAGCTGGCAAGGTAAATTTTAAGCTGCGTCACTTGGGCTTCATATGAGGGGTTGGGGTCGAGAGGCATGGGGGGGAGGGGGGTGGGACAGCATTTAAGGCCTGGATTTTTGGCCTGTTTTGGAGGGAGGTTGTACGAAGCTTTGGCCTAAGGAGGTGTTTAGGAACTGTGGCCAAAGTGAACTATGGATTTTGTGTATTTTATATGCTTTGAACTGTAGAACATAGTTCTGAATATCATTTCCATTTAAACTTTCCATTCTATCCAATCCAGAGCAGAGTGGTTTTCTTTACTCCTTTGGGAAGGGGTGAAGAGCTTGTCTCGCTCCTTAAACCCAAGACTGTAGAACTGACTTATTGTAAGAAAATCCTATTGTGTCTCAAATGGAAGAACTTCTTTCTCAAATGGATTAACTCTGCACAACATGTGTGGTTTGGAAGTCACAGAACCACAGAATCCCAAAAGGACCTCTGAGATTGTGATAAAGGGTACATATGCCCAAAATTATGACCCAAATATTGCCAAAATGTATTCCTATATGTTTTGCTCAAACCCACCCTCCCCCTCCTTTCTGGAGTGGGTATTCAGCCCAGAGCTGAGAAAACAAAGGGCCAGGCATCAACTAGCCAGGGTGATTCTGTGATAAATGACCCAACCTGCTGTGTTTTGGTAAACAAAAGCATGCACCCACCTTATGGGATGCTTGTGCTGTGCTTGTGCTTCTTCCAAGTATAGGTATATTCTGACCCTATGCTCTGTCATTGGCTAATGGTGTGTTGACCAAGTTTGACTATTGGCTAAATCCAAGCCTTGAAGAAATTATAACTATTACCTAAAATTGTAAACACTTTGCTCTTTTGCTCTATTGCCTTTTTGTGCTCTTTTGCTTTTGCTTTCACTCCTTGCACATGCTCTACCTTTGTCTGCAGTCCAGAGAGAAGCCTGCTACCTGGGAAGTGCCATCATGTTTCAGTTTACCCAGAAACCGGTAAAGAGTCCTTTACATTAGCTGCACTGAATCTACAGCCATCTTAGAATCATACCCCAGTTCTGCCTGTAGGAAGAAGCTGCCTAACTGCACCCTGAAGGGACAGAGACCCAGGAAGCGAAGCCAAGCCCTGGGGAGGACTTGCCTGAATCACTTTTGGCAGTTCTAAACATGACTGCTGCAGGCGTAAAGCTGCAAACCTGTGAACCAAAGCTGCTCTTCTTGCACCTGCCACTCACAAAGCCAGAACTGTGCCTAGCTGCTCCTGTGCCAGCCTCTGAGTCATGGAAGAAGGAGCCACCCATCACTCCGCTCTCAAAAGCCCAATTGCCAGGGCAGCCCAGTTGCCCTGTAGCCCTAGAAATGGTAAAAGCAGACACTGAGACGAATCAGTGATGCTCAGCTCACTCCAAATTGAGCCATGGGGAAAGCCACTCCTCACCATTACCACCCCCCCTCCCAAGCTCTCCAGCCGCTTTGGGAGGGAAACTGCTCCCCCACAGCATCCTGCACACTCTGCAGCACTGCCAGGACCAAGAGAATTGCCCAAGAGCCTGTTCCAGGTGGACCAGCTTCCAGCAACCCCTAGACTGCAGCCCACAGAGGAGGGAAAAAGCTGCCTCCACTTCATCTGGAAGGGACTGCCCCTGGGAGCCAGCCACAGCAACAACCAGAGTAGCAAACAGCTTAGCAATGAGCCTTCACCAGTGAAACTGTATCTTTTCCAGTGTTCACATGTTTAACACCAGTTTTAGTTCTGTTTAAATTCCACACACTTTAGCCAATGTGGTATTGTAACCTATGAATTATAAAGCAGCAGTTCCTGGTTGTGCCTGGAGTCATAATTCATGAGTAAAAAATCGTTTAAGTCTCTTTGAAAGATTCCTTTAGTTGCATGTGCCTTGACACCTAGCCTCACTGCTGTATTCAGTCATCAGGTGCCTGCTGAGTCGTCCCCTGGTGGACAAGCAGCAGATTGCACCCTAGCTCTTTTACTAACTGTTTTGTATTTTTCTAATTTGGTTCAAAATTGTTAAACTGTACCAGTTTATGGAATTATAGCCACAATCATACACTAGGATCTGTATATATACTGTTAAACCATCATTAATTTTAAATATTAATAAATAATAACTAATATTATTAATATTTCATAATTCATATTGATAACTATGAGAGATATTATCAACCATTTTGCCACTCCACCAAGTCTGTCATTACACTGTGTCCCCAAGCACCAGATTTGTATGGCTTTTAAACACTTCCAGGGATGGCGACTCAACCACCTCCCTGGGCAGCCCATTCCAGTGTCTGACAACCCTTTCCATGGAAAAATTTTTCCTAATGTCCATCCTAAACCTCCCCTGGCACAGCTTGAGACCATTTCCTCTTGTTCTATCATTAGTTACTTCTGAGAGAAGACCAGTGCCTACCTCTCTAGAACCTCCTTTCAGGTACTTGTAGAGAACAATAAGGTCTCCCCTCAGCCTTCTATTTTGTAGGCTAAATAGCCCCAGTTCCCTCAGCCACTCCTCACAGGACTTGTTCCCTGGGCCATTTACCAGTTTAGTAGCCCTTTTCTGAACATGCTCCAGTGCCTCAATATCCTTCCTGTACTGCGGTGCCCAAAACAGAACACAGTACTCAAAGTAAGGCCTCACCAACACTGAGTACATGTTCATCCTCCTGTCAGTCAGTACCCCAAGTCCTTTTCCACCACACAGATCTCTAGCCATTCTTCCCCAGGCCTGTAGTGTTGCATGGGGCCCATGTGCAGGACCTGGCAATTGGCCTTGTTGAAGCTCATACAGCTAACCTCAGCCCATCAGTCCAACCTATCCAGGTCCCTCTGTAAAGCCTCCCTATTCTCAAGCAGATCAGCACTCCGACCTAATTTTATGGCATCTGCAAACTTACTGAGGGTGCACTTGATCCCCTTAGCCAAGTCATTGACAAAGAAATTGAACAGGACTAGTACCAGTACTGGGCCTTGTGGAACACCACTTGTGACTGGCCTTCAGGTAGATTTAAATCCATTGACCATTGCTCTCTGGGCCCAGTCAGCCAGCCAATACTTTACCCAGTAGAGTGTGTGCCTGTCTAAGCCATGAGCAGTCAGGGTTTTATGAGAATGCTAGGAGAAAGCATGTCAAAGGCCTTATGGAAGTCCAAGTGAAGAACATCCACAGCGTTTCCCTCCTCCACTAGGCAGGTCATCTTGTCATAGAAAGAGATCAAGTTCATCAGGCAGGACCTGCCCTTCATAAACCCATGCTGACTGGGCCTGATCTCCTGGCTATCCTATATACGGTAACAACACTCAAGGTGATCATCTTCATGACCTTCCCTGACACCGAGGTCAGACTGACAGGCCTGTAATTCCCTTTGGTCTTTCTTATAGATGGAAGTAACATTTGCTACCCTCCAGTCCACTGGAACTTCTCCAGACAGCCAGGACTGCTGGTAAATGATAGAAAGAGGCTTGGTGAATCTGCCAGCTCTTTCAGTACCCTTGGGTGCAATCCATCTGATCCCATAGACTTATGCATGTTTAAGTGGTGAAGCAAGTCACTGACCACCATCTCCTCTTGGATTGTGAAGGACTCATTATGCTCCCCCACACTCCCTTTGAGCTCAGGGAGATGGGTAACTAGGGAACAACTAGTTCTGCTGCTAAAGACTGAGGCAAAAGTGGTGTTAAGTACCTTGTGGTAGTGAGAAAGTTCAATCCTCCTACCACACAAATCACAGCTAACTCAGTTGGAGAAGCAAATGAAAAAGGCTGTATTTTACAAGCAGAATGAAATGCAATGAATATATACAAAATATACAGTGTTCACAGTATATACAAAAATATACAGGAAAGAACGTAACACAGAAACTCCCTCCAGAGGGGAATTCACCCTCCGGGTTCCCCCCAAAACCTCTTTTCCCCCTTCCTCCCCTTTTCCCAAAAAGGATTAAAGAGAAAAAATGTATATTAAGGGAAATTTTGTTCGTTCAAAGCAGTGGTTAAGGAAAAAAAAAAAAGTTTATTTTCTTTTCTCAGAAGTCCAAGGTCAGCACCAGCCAAGAACAGAAGAGAAAAAGCAGCTGAACAGACTGAACTGAGACTAAATCCTTAAAGTTACACTCCTACTGATCTACCAATGAAATTTGTTTAGAATTATGCTTATTTCCTTTTTTACACCAAAACATTCAGCTAGAGTATTCTGTAGCTGTCCTTTCCTTAAAGGCACTTCCACCTTCGCTTGCTGCTGACAACACAACAGGAACCGCCTGTGAACAAAGCATCTTTCTTTTCATCATCAGAAAGGTCATTGTAAAGGAGGAGCTTTCTCAGCACGAGTTACTCTCTCCTCTGGAGGTTTAGTACAGTTGGTACCTTCAGGACAACTTGTGATCACCTCCACCAGACCAGGTCTTTCAAGATTTCCCATTTGAGGTCTCTGTGTTATCAGAGCCATCCACTTGGACCATGTGGAATCTGTGGCATGTGATGGTGTAGAACCTTTGCCTTTGAACATCCAATTCAAAACTGGCAATCTGGGAGCTAAGAGATGTTGCGACTCAGTTCCAATTACTTCAGAAGCTGCTTTTACTCCTTCATAGGCAGCTAGAATTTCTTTATCTGTTGGAGTATAATTTGCTTCTGAACCTCTGTAACCTCGACTTCAGAAACCAAGAGGTCATACACGTGTCTCACCTGGAGCTCTTTGCCACAAGCCCCAGGTTGGACCATTGTCACTTGCAGCCATGTACAAAATTTTCTTAATGCCTGGACCACCTTGGACAGGTCCCAGACCCATTGCTTGAACTACCTCTTGTTTTATCTGGTCAAAGGCTGCTTGTTGTACAGGTCCCCACTGGAAACTCTTTCTCTTTTGAGTCACATCTGTTGCAGTTTGGGCTGGGTGCCCTCTGCTACATGAGGTGCTTCCTGTGTCCAGAGGTCCAGCCCAGTGGGTGGACACAGGAAACTAGGTATTTCTACCATAATTCTCTGCACCACCACTATAAGATCTAGTGCGAGGTCTGGCACCTCCTCTTTCTTCCTCGCCATCGCCCGGTAACTGGGGGAGATGTTGTCTCCCGGCCATGGGCCTGGCTAGGCCCAAGGCCACGGGGGGATGGGCAGTCTCAGATCTGGCCAGCTGAGACTAACCTAGCAGTGGGGAGGGGGGAAGAAGGAGCCCTGGGGGTCTTGGATGTACCCCCAGGTGGGGATGGGATCTTTCTGGGTATGCTTTGGGATTTTCTTTTGTCACTGTGCTTCTGGCTCTCTCTGTAAACATTCACTGCTTTTTCATTTAAACTTTCCATCACTTTTGCAATCCGTTTGTCTGAGTTGTTATTTTTGCCCGTAGTGGGGAGGGGGGCTGCCTCAACCCACTACAACATCATACAGAGGTTTCACAATCTGACTGTATCCAGGAATGTGCAGTCTCCAAAATGCATCAATACCAATAGAGTTTCTTTCTTGTTCATGGGATTTGCCATGGTAGAGACTCTGTTTACCACAACCACTGGAATGTGTTGGCATCCATCCTGCCACCTCACTCCCAGAAACTGGATCTCTTGAAGGTCCTTTCACCTTGTCTTGCTTAATGGCAAAACCTGCATTCAGGAGAATGTCAATGATTTTGTTACCTTTCTCGAAGACTTCTTCAGCAGTTTTACCCCAGACCTTTCTCCAGAGCATCGTGGATCCCTGCATGACAGATGCTTGAGCTGTGGATCCAGCCCATTGGCACTCTGTTGAAAGTGTACTGGATTCCTCTCCAGGTGAAAGCAAACTGAGGCCTGCATTCCTATGGTGTGACCGTTTTAGGCTATGCCTTTAAGAAAGGGACAGTTGCTGGAACACTCTGGCTGAATGTTTTGAAAAACATTCAGATATTCTAAATGAATTTCATTGGTAGATTGGTAGAATGCAATTTTTAGTTCTGTTTGAATTTCAGTTCAGTTCTGTCTGTTCCTGTTGGCCTGTCTGTTTCTGTCTCTCTCTGAAGCAACAGCTGCTGGAGGGAGTCAACTTTGAATTAACTGAACTAGCCAGATAAGAAAACTAATTCTTGCATATGCTTTGAGGTAACAGAATTTCCTCCTTAATTACCTTTTTCTCTCTCTCAAACCCTTTTTGGGAAAAAAAAGGAGGTAAGGGGGAGAGGAGGATACAGGAGGCGGGAACCCTCATGGCTGGAGGAGGGAAAAGGTCTTCTGTGATATGTTCATTGCTGTATATTTCTGTATATATTGTAAATACTGTATATTGTGTACATATTCACTGCATTTCTTTCCTGCTTTGTAAATATAGCACATTCATATGCTTCTCTGACTGAGTTAGCTGTGGTTTCTTTGTCTGTGTGGGTAGAACTTTCTCTCACTACCACATATGGGAATAGAGAAAAAAGCATTAGCAATGTCAATGGTAACATACCATTTGGCCTCTTTAGATTCCAGCTCATACTGGAGTTCCATCATGTCTGGTACTACTGCGCTCATAGGTAGAGTTACTTCATTCATGGTATGGAAGTCAACTGTCAGACGCCAGTGTCCATTCTGCAGTTCCCTTAGTCTCCTGAAAAGATCAGAAGTTGACCATCCCATCTGTTCATGTTCTCACCAAATTGATGACACAGAGTTATCCAAATACTGCCACGTGATTGCCTCTGTGGTCTGTTTTGGTTTGATCTGTTTTGGAATGATCTCCTTGACGGATATCTATTCCTCACAGATGAAACTTGTATCCATCTGGAGGAAGAGTAGGAATTATTTCCTTGTGTCAGCTGGTATATGGAATTTTTAAATTCATCCTTCATCTCCTTCATGCAATTCCTTATTTCAGCAGACAGAGTTTCAATGTCTGAAATCAAAGAAACATGTGTGAGACTATCCTCCAATTGCCTCATTTGATCAGTGAAATGGCCAACTGCAGGAGGAGCTCCACTGTTGTAGAATGGCTTAAATCTAAGGGACATGACTCTGTGGAACAGCTACTTGAGCAGAATGTGTAGGCCTTACTCCATCTTGTTGTTTACTGCTCATAGTTAGCTGCCTTGCTGAAGCAGCAAGGTCACTATGGCCTCGTAGCTGTTCTTGCAGCTGTGTTTTTGCAAGATAACTGGATGGGAAAGGGACAGCTAGGTAAGATAATTGGATGGGAAAGGAAGAGCTAGTGAGAAGGGAGTTTTCTGGGAATGTACACAGAGCCTTTGATATTGTACACAGACCTAATTGCAGGTGGGCTGGATATTATAATGTTGCCTTCAGTCAGAGACCAATAGAATAGTGACGCTTGTGCATATTTAGCGGAGATGCTATATAAGCTGTGTATCCGGGCAATAAAGTTGAAGCGTGCTTATCAATCACATTGATTGCTGCTGTCTTCCCTCGCCGCTCTCCGACACTCCACCATAATTTCTTGCCACAATTCTGCTTGCCAGAATTGCATAATTAGGAGGAGCAAGCTTGATGAGCTTTTTTGCAAGACCAGTTCCTACAGGAATTTCTGTTGATGACGGAGAACAGAATCAGTACAAATGACCAATATGATCTAGTATTGTTCATTTATTAAGGGAACTTCTACGGCTGCTCAGAGATCATCGTTGGCATAGCTTCATTGGTTCCCCATCAGTGACTGCACATCATGCTATTATAGATTATTGGTTAAACTACTAATAACGCGCAAGGTTGTTGATGCAGGTGTGCATCCTGTTATTCCCAGATAACTCTCTGTGTTTATAGATACCAGTGCCCTGCTTTAGTTACATGCTGCAGGCACAGCACTGTTTTGCTAAACTGCTAGCTACTTCTGCAGTTACGCTGAGCATGGCCTACCACCATGTCACGCTCTAAGCTTATACTGCCAGATTGCTCACACCATTTATTGCTACCATTGCCACAAATCCCGCTTTTTGTTTTGTGAGCAATCTGATCATCAGAGTTATTCTCATCCCATACAAGATACTCTTTGCCTACACAGAAGCAAGGAAGTTGAAACTAAGCTGTATAGCAAAAGCAAAAGTTCTGCAGCACAGCATGTCTAACAGACTGATGTAACCCATACAAGGCACAACGCTTAAGTTGAGCTAATTAGAACCTTCTAACAGACCTGGCATAATACATGGTCAAAGATGATAAACCTTGTAAAGAAGAACTTAGATCTTACTAGTTCAAATCTTTACATTTCACTCCTGTTATTGACAGAGAAGACTTGATTATGCCTGAACACATTGCACAGAGAGATTAAGACACAAATCCAATCCTCAGCACTGTCTTTTACAATCTGCTTTAAGGGTATGTTGTATCTTTATTTTTCTAGGATGGTCAATAATCATAAATTGTTTCATGTTAGCAAGATTTTTCTTAATCTGTAAAGGTAGATCTGGCCAGGCTCTAGCTTCACAGACAGAAAGTACTTGCAGGCAAACAGCTTCATTGCTTTGCCCAATATAAAATTGCACTTAATAATGCATTTTTGCTCATCCTAATAATGCTGATCTTTTGATGCTTGTTTTTACTAAGGAAAGGTACATATTAAATGACATTTTGAAAGCACAATATTCTTTAACCATTCTCTTTTTTGTGACATACCTAAATTCCCCCTTTTTTTGGTTTTTGTTTGTTTGTTTTTAACCTAAAATGAAAATGTATGTTTTGTTATAATTAATTTTGACTTTCTCTTTAACTGTTTAAAATTATGGCAAACTGGTGAGGTAACATATAAATCTATATAAACATTTTTTCTAATCACACAACAATTAAACAATCATGATATTCAGTCCTAATTCAGATGGTACATTCTTCTGATTGATTTTTTTATCTCCAATTAACATAACACTTACTGTGATCAGTGTTTGACTTCATGGGAAATGCTGCTTTTCATATTCTTGATTCTTCTGCTGCTGTTTATTGCAATGATTACAGTTGACATAACTTAGTTATTTCTTGCTGGTATAACTAAAACCCTTAGCTATAAAATATACATAATCTTTTTTTCTTTTTTACGTTTAGGGGGTTTTAATATATATATTTATATTAATTTTTAATTTTTTTTTAAATTTCAATTATTTTTTAAAGTATTTTTTAGTTTTTAAAAGAAATGATTTATAAATTTTAACATTTTTAATTGTATTTTTTATTTTATGTTATTTTATTTTATTTATTTTTTCTTTAATTTAAATTTTTTCTCATTATTTTTATTAGTATTTTTTATTTTTATTTATTTTTAAATGTAATTTTATTTTTTTATCTATTTTTTTTCTTTTAATTTTTGTTTTTAATCTATAAATATTTTTTCTATTTTATATTTTTATTTAATTTTAAAAATTTATTTTTAATTTATTTTTCATTATATATTTTTATCTATAAATTTAAAAGTTTATTTATTTCAAAAAATATTTTTAATTTTATTTTTTACCAATAATGTTTTAAATTTTTTTCTTCTATTTTTTGTTTTTCTTATTTAATTTTTAATTATTTTTTCATTTTGGTTTTTAATTATTTGACTTTTTATTTTTATTTTTGAATTTTATTTAATTTTTTAACTTTTTATTTTATTTTAATCTTTTTTTTAATTTGAATTGTTTTAATATATTTTAAAATATTTTTGTTTTTAAAATGAAAAAAATATTTTTATATACCTTTTCAATGTTTTAATTTATTTATTTACATTTTAAATTTTTTTTTTAATTTTATTTTTAATTACTTTTTTCATTTTTTCTTTTAACTAGTCAATGTCTAAGAAGGAAATAAAAAGGTGTTACATTAGCTAAGGAATACTTTTTAAAAATGGATACCTATTTGCTATAATTCTTAACTATATTACATGGTGCTCCTTTGAAATGCCTAGGCACACACAACTAAGAAGGTTCGAACCAAAACAAAAGCTTAAAATTTGAACTCATTGCTATGTATTTATGCCTTACTATAATTATTATATACTAAGTACCTTTAAATACCAAATACTTACTATTCATTATGCTTACTAGTAAAACTTAACAAAACTCTAAATAACAAATCTCTGAAAGACATAGCAATCAGAAATGATGAAGTTAGCGCTGTTGCTTTAAATTAGAAGAGAGCATTGGTGGACTAGAGTCTTACCAGAAAAAGGCGGGGGGCAGGGTTTAAGGCTGGCTAGTAAGGTATGCCCTAATTGCAATTGTTTCTGCACTAGGGTCTTAACCATTTGCAGCCTATCTTGTTTCACCAGCCACTGCTCCATCCGTACTGGATTATCTGCTTTCCATTTTAATTTGGGGGTTGGTTGATGACCAGTAGCCGCTACAGAAAAGGATCAGTGATGAGTTTTGCTCCTAGCTGACTTAAGGCATATCTGCCCAATAGAGCAAGTGGAAGGGTTAACACATATGGTCGTGCAGCGATTGATTTGCCGTCTTTAAAAGCTAATTGCACTGGCTCTTTGCTGACCCAGGTTGTTTGCATACCTCCTACGCCCATGACTCCAGAATTTGCTGTCAGCAATGGCCACTGACCATTCCACTTATGGCGAGGTATAATAGTGACATCGTCTCCAGTATCCACAATCATTGAAAGTTGTGCAGTTTGTCCACAAGGGTGTCTGATTGTTACAATCTCTTCTGGTTTTCCCTTTTGGATTTCCAGGGCAAATAAGATATTAGGCATACCGGTGGAATCAAATCCTCCTTGTCCTCAAATCCTGTTAGAAGCCGTAGGCACTTGGGACTCAAATGGTATTAGCTAAGCAATTTTTGTCCCAGCAGGAATGCTAATGGGAGGGGTAATGGTATAGAACATAATTTTTATAACCCACTCATAATCAGAATCTATTAAACCAGGAACTATAAGGATGCCCTGTCTAGAGGTAGATGATCTGCCAATTAACAGAGCACAGCGTCTGTGACCTAGAGGACCACGCTGATTGGACTCAACAACAACATTTGTGGACTCAAGAGTGACATCCACTGCTGTTGCCAAGTCCACTCCATACTGCCAGAGGTGGCTGCAGGGTGGCAGTTCAAGCACCCTTATTTGTTGTCATCATGCAGGGTGTATTCGTGCTGCGGGAGAAGTTTCCCTGCCTATGACAATCTTGAGTAAAATGATTAGGTCTTTGATGGTGAGCATGCCACTTTTGAGTCTGTAGAGCAGTCAGGCAATTTGATTTAAGGTGCCCAGGTTTGCCAGAAGTACGATGTTTTCCACCCAGGTTCTTTCCCTTTTGCAGTGGTTGTACTAGTGGTTTCATGACTGCTTCTATGGCTGTGGCTAGATACGTTGCCGTTTGTTGGTGCATCATTCGTTCTGCTGCATCCAGCAGTTTTGCGGTAGTGGCACCTCTCATTAAAATGCTCAGAACCTGTTTAGTTTTTTCGTTAACATTGTCAAATGCCAGAATATCCAGCATTTTTACCTTCCTATCATGAGTAAATTCTGGATTAGTATTTAATGCTGTATGTAAGCAAAAGAACCAAATGGCCCTGTTGGACCCTGCTGAGTAGTAATAAACGCAGGATCAGATTTATTGTCCTGGATTCCTGACCACGCTTTGATTGCTAAATCCTGCTCAGATACTATTGTCTTAGGATCTAACTTTTTTCCTGCAATTAGAATATCATCCATATAATGATAGATGAGGAAGTCACGACGAGTCTGTCTAAATGGGGAAAAAGCTCAAGCCACATACATTTGGCACAGGGTGGGAGAATTCTGCATGCCTTAAGGCAAGGTTACCCATTGATATTATTGGGCAGGTTCTGCCTTGTTAATTGATGGCCCAGTAAATGTAAACTTTTCTGAATCCTCTAGATGTCATTCACAATACCTCTCCACTGACACAGCACTGGATCGATTCCCCATCCTCCCACCTCCCGAGCCCTTACACTATCGTCCCTTTGGAATTCGATTGTGTTCTCTGTCACAGTGATATCATCCGCTGATAATGTCTGGGATCTGAGGGGCAGAGAAGGCAGCTGGAGCCACTGGGGCTGCTGGGTCTGCTGGTGCCACTGCCATGGCTGCTGCTGTGGCCGCCACTGGGGCCACCGCCATGGGGATGGCCGCTGGGGCCACTGCCATGGGAACTGCCACCAGGGCTGCTGGGATGGGGACCGCCAGGGCCACCACTACAGTCAGTGCTGCCGGTGTCGGTCTGTGCTGCCTCGGTCGGGGCTGTCAGGGCTGCCGGGGCTGCTGTGGCTCACGGGAGGGGTCTGGTCATAAAGATGCCATAATTGCGAGCCTCCAAGCACTCCATTTTTTCTAAGACGAGCTGCAAAATAGAGTTGGTGCTCTTTGGCTTCTCGGTGTCGGTGTTTCTGTCTTCTGAATCCAAGCTGTCACTGGCGGTATTAGAGGAAGATGTCGATGATGGGGATTGAATACACTGAACCACAGGTTTCACTGCTTTTTTGTGGCTTTTTTTGTGCTTGGAGCAAATGGCAGCAGTGGTGTCTGGTGAACGTGGTGTGTTTGCTAAGATAGCAGATGTGGCGTCTACTTGAAGTGAGTGTTCATGCATTCTGACCTCCATTTTGGTTTTGAGCATCTTTTCAATCAGATCAGGATTTGCTTCTGTTGGTACTGACGTTGCAGCCGGATATTTTTTCATGGAAAAGACAGTAATAGGGAAGCCGCAATTTGTGTAGGAGGAGGGATGGCGGGTGTTTGAAATAGGAATTCTGACGAAGATGCTGATGAAGTGGCAGATGATGAAGGGAGGGGGAGGGGCAGAGGGTGCGGAGCCTTCTGAATCTCCCTTTTTCATCTTGGTTACAACAAACACCGCAGCAGCTGAATCAAGAGTAGACTTTTCTGCTTTTATAGATTGCATTATATGTGACAATGTGCCACAAGGTGCTAGAGTGAAAAGCTCCTTTTGAGCACCTCATCCCACAGCCGGGCTTCAATTTTGTCCCATGCTTTGGAAGAAAAAGCTTCGTGTACTGTGGGGATAAAATCATGATCCTGGGCCCAGGCTAATAGCCCTTTTAAAATCCCAGAATTGTAAGTAATACCACTCATGGAGAGGACAATTTGGAAGACTTTTAGCACAGCCTCTTCTCCTTTGCTGAGTGCTTCCCCGTGACCTACCCGGTTGACCTACCCGGTTGCTCACCTGATCCTGGTGAGATTCACTTCCTTTTCTGAGGGTGTGCTGCTTATTTTTTCAGCACTGGGGCAGTGCTGATTCGACCAGCTTTTCGTACTTCTCGGAGCATACCTCTTATGCTGAGTTGTGCAGCATCGTAGTCCAAGGATCCCATCACAAGTTTGGGCACCAGATGTTGACGACAGAGACCGGAATCAATACGAATGACCAATATGATCTAGTATTTGTTCATTAAGGGAACTTCTACAGCTTATATAGACTCGGAGAGCATCATTGGCATAGCTTCATTGGTTCCCCATGAGTGACCGCACATTGTACTATTATAGATTAAAATACTAATAGATTAAAATAATATAATAAATAATTAAATATAAATAAATAATTAAAATATTATAATAAATTAAAATACTATAGATTAAAATACTAATAACACGTGAGGTTGTTGATGCAGGTGTGCATCCTGTTATTTCCAGATAACTCTCTGTGTTTATAGCTACCAGTGCCCTGCTTTAGTTACATGCTGCAGGCACAGCACTGTTTTGCTAAACTGCTAGCTATTTCTGCAGTTACGCTGAGCATGGCCTACCACCATGTCATGCTCTAAGCTTATACTACCAGATTGCTCACACTGCTTATTGCTACTATTGCCACAAATTTCATCAGGATTCAGAGTTCCATGGTTACCATAGAGTACCTTTCTGACAGCAAATTCTCTCAGACACTTAATTCCCTCATCCATGGTAGTCCAGGGTTTAGGATTCCATGGAAGATCATCTCAGGATGGGTACCCACAAAGAAACCTTACCGAGACACCTGCCTAGATGTCTATCTATTCCACTATCCTTCAAGAGAGTGCCTAGTTGAGCTGCTGACTTGTCTCCCACTATTAGAGCTGGTGTACCTGTATCGAAACAGCTACCAAGCCAAGCTAGAATTGGCTCATTCTCTGCTCTGATGTAATCCTTCCTCATGTCTTAACTCTTGGCGAGGTGTGCTAGTCTTCTAAATGTCATCCTTTTCCTCATCTGTCTCATCTTACTGAACCTGTTGTCCCCATAATCCTGCTGCCACTCTCCTAAGGATCTCTTTAAGCTAAGAAGCACCTCCATTAGCTGCTGTCTTAGAAGGGCCTGCAATCTGCCCTGGTGGATCTCCATTCAGTGATGGTCTCAATAACTCAGCTATATCTTTAAGACAAACCTTCTGTTCCTCTTCAGCAGGATCTTTTTTAGCAGAAGTTTCCTCAGCAGCAGCAGTATCTTGCTGCCCTCCCCCATCAGCTCCTGGATCAGCTCTGTGCCTTCCACCTCTCTTATTAAAGCTGCTACTTGCTTAATAGGAGCTGTGTTTGAATTCACAGCCGCCTTAACAGAAGCCAACAGGTTTTGAGATGAAACAGCTGCTACAGAGGACACTTCTGGTCCTGCCAATGAAGAAGGAAATGGCTTTGGCCCTCTAATGTCTGCTGAAGACATGGGAGCTGCCATGTTGGGAGCTTCCATGTTGGGAGCTGCCGCTGCAGCTGTCTGATTGCCAGAATCACCAACAGCAGTGTTCAAAGCAGCATTCCTGAGAGCCTGTTTAGGTCTATTCTTAACTGATTCAGATTCTCCACTCTCCTCATCAGTAGAAATCTCTGGGGTCAAGTTAGAGCTCTGTCTCCTCCTCCTCGGTCTATGCTTAAAAATGAAACAAGTCTTACATACCTTCTTGTCCCGGTACAGTGCAATTAACAAGTACATGATCACTATCACCACCAGCAGATTTACACACATCAAATAAAACACCTTTGGATTCCAGCCATCACTTAGAATTACTGTTTCACCAGCTGGGATCTTAAACTCACATATCTTGATGGGCAGTGTTGTAGCAGTCACATTCCTGTGCTTATTAAGCCAAAAGAATCCCAGAAACTGATCATAGAGAAGCTGAATCTTGTACTTAAACCATAAGTATAATTTATATATTAAGTACCTGCCTAAACAATCACACAGCAGTCCCACGAAATATATGCAGACCAATATACTGAAAATTGAGAAAACTAGTTGTTTAAAAATCCACAGCATCTTCATGCTCGCCTCCTGATCTGAGCAGAAATAAATCAAGCAAATTTTGCCCTGCATCTGGAAAACAATTATTCCGAGCATCATATTGGGGCAGCCAATTATTTATGTGGTAGTGAGAAAGCTCAATCCTCTCATCAGACAAACCACAGCTAACTCAGTCAGAGAAGCAAATGAAAAAGGATTTATTTTACAAGCAGAATGAAATACAATTAATATATGCAAAATATACAGTGTTCACAGTATATACATAAATATACAGGAAAGAACGTAACACAGAAGCTCCCTCCAGAGGAGAATTGGGGTTCCCCCCCAAACCCTTTTTCCCCCTTCCTCCCCATTTCCCAAAGCGGACTGAAGAGAAAAAATGGATATTAAGGGAAATTTTGTTCGTTCAAAGCAATTGCTAAGGAAAAAAAAAAAGAAGTTCATTTTCTTATCTCCGAAGTCCAAGGTCAGCACCGGCCAAGTACAGAAGAGATAAAGCAGCTGAAAAGACTGAACTCAGACTAAACCCTTAAAGTTACACTCCTACTGATCTAACAATGAAATTCATTTAGAATTATCTTTGTTTTCCTTTTTACACCAAAACATTCAGCTAGAGTATTCTGTAGCTGTCCTTTCCTTAAAGGCACAGCCTAAAACTGTCACATACCTTAAGTATATTAAGTCTGTTCACTGCTTCACAACTTGGTGTTCCCAGCACCTAAAGGGCAATGCAAGAATCTATATTATTCTTTCTTCATAGTATTAGCAATAAACCCCAACATTTAAAATTATACTTTATGGAGTTTGGAAACTTTTCTCACTGGAATAGGTCAGCACCTCCTAATTCAAAACAGTATCCCTTGATGTGAAAAAAAATATCTTAGTGTAGTGGGTTGAGGCAGCCCCCCTCCCCACCACGGGCAAAAAATAACAACTCAGACAAACGGATTGCAAAAGTGATGGAAAGTTTAAATGAGAAAAAGCAGTGAATGTTAACAGAGCGCCAGAAGCCCATGGCCAGGAGACATCCCCACCAGTTACCAGGCGACGGCAAGGAAGAAAGAGGAGGTGCTAGACCTCACACTGGATCTTACAGTGGTGGTGCAGAGAATTATGGTAGAAATACCTAGTTTCCTGTGTCCACCCACTGGGCTGGACCTCTGGACACAGGAAGCACCTCATGTAGCAGAGGGCACCCAGCCCAAACTGCAACACTTAGGGTAGGTGCAGAAGATAGAAATACATGTGCTGAAGAAGTAGAATACTTTCATTGCTGTTTTCTAGAGATTAGAGAGAAAAATTCTGTGTCAGGTTGAGTGATATACACATACAGGACTTTTATTCAGAAAGCACTGCTGTGTATCAAAGCCATGATGTCTATAGAATGGAAATTGTTGGATCCCCTTTATTGAAACAGTAACAGGATAGATCTCTCAAGTTATTTATTTTGATCTCCAAATATAAAATTAGGAATCATTGCACTCATAGATATTTCTATTTCAAATTAAGGACTAGAGATACAGTTCATAGCACCCCAAATTTTTTAAGTCTTTAGGATGATCAGATTAATTGCACATGTGAAATAGCTAACTCATAACTTTATCTTTCACCAAAAAATTGAAAGAATTTGACTAAATTATAGGGTATTGTCTACTAAAATGAAGATATGAAGAAACATTTGCTCTTGTAGAAGATATAAAATCATACAATTATTTAGATTATAAAAGACCCCCAATATCAGTGAGTCCAACTCCCAACCCAACACATTCACCTCCACCAACAAACTATCTAAGCACTACATCTACATGTCTTTTTGTTGTAGTGTGGGTATAGGTGTTCAATCACCCTAAAGCACAGCTTCCAGGCCAAGATGTTAGCAGGCAAAGATGCTCAGTACGTTACACAGCAAAGTAATATACTCTATCAGAAGGCACATGTGTCACACCTTAATTGGTTATTTTCTACTGGCGTGCATGTAGCTAAGACATACAATAGGTTAAAATGAAAATACAATATTCTAACACATCCAACCAAATTCTGCCAGGTTTCTCCCTTCAGTTACAAAATGTTTACATTCTTTTCTAAGTCAGAGACCATATATAACCTTCTCTAATTTAAGCAAAGGCAAATCTTTCCCTACATTTCCCTCTTTCTCTCTCTCAGTTACTGTTAAGGTGTGTTTTCCTAACTCAAGGGCAAAACATAGCTCTTCCAAAGCTATCTGAAAACAACCCTTCTCCTACAACTTTTGAGTATCTCCAAAAATGGTGAGTCAACCACTTTCCCAGGGATCTTGTTGTTGTGCTTGATAACCATGTTAGGTCAATTTTGCCAAACATCCATTATAAGCATCCTCAGACACAAATTTTGGCCATTTCTTTTTATCGTATAATTTGCTACTTGGGAAAAATAATAGCTCCTCTAGACTTCTAACGTGACCAAGAGTAGTCACCTTCTGACCTCATACTTAAAGATGCTCTTCTTCTCTGTTTGGCAGTATGATCCATCTTCTATGGTGATAACTCAAGAAAAGACATTAGACATTAGTGCTTGTGCTGGCACAGTCACAAACTGGTAGAAATGGAAGTTTTAAGTACAAAAGTAAATCAAGTTATCAATAATGAGATGACAGAATAAAAATTATTATGTACCAGCACATGGAATAGTGATTATAGATTGCAGTGCTCCAAGACAGCTGTGGCAGAAATGGAAAGACGAAGGAGAAGGCAATTAAAACAGCTCAAAATATTTTGCTTTCAAAGGAGTTCCAGCCTACAAGATTGCAATGCTTGTGATACATTAAGGCTTGCTTGGGGCTAGAGATCACACAAACTAATCCATTAAAGAACAGATGAATGACTGGCAACTAGCTAGCATTCATTTTCTTAACGTCATAAGCAATCTTCAGTCAGGAGCTGATCTGGTTTCATTCCTCTTACATACGATCCTTGTGCCCAGGGTTTCAAAGTCCCAGAGCAGCTGTAGGCATCTGTACATACACATGCAGAAAAAAATGTGTTTCAGATGACTGCAGCTGGAAATTTTCAGTTCTAATCAAAATAGGAGTAATAGTTTTATAAAAAAAACAACACCAAGGAATCACAGAGATTAAGTTGCACAAATAATGTATTTTTCTGCTCAAACAAGTAGTGTTACATGTGGGAAATAGTAATAAATTAGTATTGATTATACCTCTCCTTCCAACTAATTAGGTCTACATTTTTCAGTTAAAATGTCATAAATGTAACAGATATGGATGCCCTACAGGAACTCAGGAATAACCCTTACTTTATTATGTTTCATGTTCAATGATAATTTCTTTCTTTGGAGAAGTGAATTCCATTGCCTCAGGTGTCAAAGCAACATTACTATACTCCATTTCATAGCACAGAGAGCATTGTTCAAATGGAATTATCTGAATGGAGAAAAAACATCAATATTATTAAACATTAAAATATTACTGAGGAGCTCAGGTGTTCAAAGTAGAGTAATGGGAAAAAATGAAAAGCAGGAAACCTTTACTCATAGTGAGCTATACCTGACTCAGCACATCTTTAAAGGGTTTCATTGATTAGGGAGGGAGACTAATATAAGATATCTATCTGAATGAAACATTTCATTCTATTAGTTTTGAGATAAGGTTTTAATGTCTTTACCATCCCAACCATTATTTATCAGTTCACTCAATTAACTCTGCCTGATCTAGACTAGTCTTTCTAGTTACTATTTGAATTTGAGTGTGGGGTGTTTTTTTTTGTTGTTGTTTTTTTTTATGAATATAGTGATATGTTTGAGACATAAATTTTGGAGTCCCTTATTAAGAGAAAATGAATGTGTCATTGTTAACAAAAGGAAAAACTGCAGGCTGAATGAAAGGATAAGAGTAAATTAGCACAGTTTAGCACAGGGAAAGGCAAAAATAGTTAAAGGACAGGGAACATTCTGAAGATTCATTAAATGACAAAAAAAACCCTGTGACTGCTCAGATGGCAACTATTACAATTAACTCTAATAAATAAAGCTAGTGAGGCTACAAAAAGGTGTGTGGTTTGAAACTTAGTTGCAGCAAAGCGTTCACCTTGCATTTAGTGTGGTGAATTTTCTAAACCTGAAGTACATGCATTATAAAATAAGTTAGAATGAAAACATAAAAATATGAATGAAAACTGCTAACTTTTAAGATGGGAGAACACTAATTATTCAATGCTCTTTAATAGATCCTAGTAATTTACTGAGAGATTGCAATTGGACAAACACAGGTGGCTTTGTTTTCATGATTCAAAAGAGAGAATCTAGATTATCTACTTTTAATATCAAAGCAAGAGTAAAAGAAAAATATTGGGTTTAAGCATAACAATTTAGTCACTATAGGATGTACAGGGAAAGACAGGGACCATCTTTATAGTCACATGCTAGAGTCAGTGAATAAATTTTAAGCCTCATGACAGAATCACAGTCACACAGAACTATTTTCAACAGCTGTTCAGATAGCAAATGCATTGAAAAAACTTTCTTTTTTTTTCAGTTGGGAAAATAATAATTTATTTTAATGATAGATGATTAAAGCAATTGTCTAAAAATATTTGAATCCAAATATTTTATCTAAGTGGTACAGTTTTCACAAAGACTGAAGTTTAAAGAAAGCCAGCAAGTGTTGCTGAGATTACATTTTTCCAGTGTCTTTTGATAAAAGTATCCTTCAGACAGAAAGTTATTTAGAAAAATTATACTATTCCATTATTGTAAACTGTAGAAACAATCACAAGATAGTCCCTGTAGAAACTACAGAGGTTAACGCTTAGAGGGTAGCAATAAGCAGAAATGTACTTTGCACTAATTGTTTATTTAGTGTTACTTACCCATTACTTGAAGTGTAAAACATAAATATTCTCCTGAATTCTTCATCCTTATCTTTCATAGTACCTATTTTAAAGATGTGGTTCCTCTGCTCCTAATTTCTGTAGACCAAAGCTATAGGTGTATAATAAAAATAAGTAATGCTTTTCTTAGTTCCAGATCAGCTAAAATGTGAGAAGTCACATTATCACTTCCCATAGCAGGTTTCTGGTCAATGATTCATTATTCAGATCTCTAAAGAAATCAGATTTCTCATTTAAACAAAGGGGTTTAGTTATAAATTCTTATTTATTTACCTAACTAAATTTATTTTCAGTAGAGTGCTTGACAATTTTATGGATATAGAATGAAACAACTAGTTGAAGGTTGCTTTTAGGTTACTTTCAGTCGTTGATTGCCATTGAAAATGTGTAATTTCTTTGAGAAAAATAATGAGAGATTACTTTCCTCTCTTGTATATTTTGTTATGCTACTCTGGCATCATAGCAGAAATATTCAGTATTATATATTGAATACTCTTAAGAAGAGATCAGTTGATTTTTTTGCAGTGTTACAGTTTGAAGGTGGAACTTTTGCCTAGCTCCTCACTACAAAACCAAGAATTTGGATCTTTCTGAATATTTTTTAATAAAAGGTAAATAAATTACCTTTGGACACAGAACAATAACATAGACAGGTATATATCATTCCATTCACTGGCTAATGAGGATAAAAAACAGCTGCATAAACTATTATGCCTGTTTTTCACCTCTTCACTATAGCTTATACTAGCTGCTGCTGCTTCCACTTGGCTTTGCTGACCTTGGCTGTGTTCCTTGTTGTGGCTAAGTACTAAAAGAGAGCTATTCTAACTGCTTTCTTTCTCTATCCCTTGTACAGGGTGGGAGGGAGAGGGAGCTAATTGTTTCCCCCGGCTTTGTCTAGAGGGGTCTCTGTGTCGTTTACAAATTGTAAATATATGTGTGTGTATATATATAAAATATATATTCATCGTATATCATATTTCTAGATTTTAGTTTTGCTTGTAAATAAAGCTTCATTTGCTTCAAATCTCTCCGAGCCAGTCTGGTGATTTATTTTGGGGGTAATTCTCTACATTCATGGGGGGGGGGGATAATTCTTAAACTCACCACATTCAGGAAGTGAACAATTGCTTTTATTTTACTTTGAAAGGTTAGTCTAGTTTAACAATTTTCAATAGTATTGTGTGACTTCATGAGAATTAAATCACTAGTCTCTTCAGAAGATGGAAAGTTTTCCCTATTTTCTTTCTTTCATTCATGATCATTTCAGCCTCTCTTGATGTTTAGAAAATTATGTTTTCTCACCAACCAATAGTTTCAGAACAATTGCATCTCATATCTTAGTAGAGATGGTTCGTCTGGGATCATGCCATAATGAGAATGACATGTGCCATCAAGAAAAGAATATACTTATTCCCCCCAATCTTTTCCAATCTATTCCCCCCCCAATCTTTTTCAAAGTACTGTTTGATTTTCCCCTGCATATAAATTTTAATGTATACAAACAACAGTTGACAGTATTGTCTAGGGGTTTTTTTAGTTTCTGATTTCTCAAGAATCCATATACCACTACAGTACAGTATTGATCTCTGTCTAAAGCAAAATCAAGCAAATTGATTTCACAAGCCACAAAATCCATCATGATGTTAAATTTATTACTAATTGAAGAAGTAGTTGAATGAATGAACCTCATAGTAAACATGATAGCTCAATATACTTAAAACCTGAGGTTTGGCAAAAGAAATTATACCAGCAATATATCTTTAACAAAGGGACTGTGTTACCTGTATATGAGCTCTGTCAGTTTGAAGAGTGAACTGTTGTCCCACTGTCAAAAATGGTCTCCCTCAAAGGGAGTGGAAACAAGCAGAGGGTATTATGCTAGCATTCCTCAAGTTTGATCACAAGCAGGGGGAAACTTAGATGACAGAGCCTATAAAATCCTACCAATGCCTCAGATGACAAGTATAGGTGAAATCTTTCTTTCCCTTCCTACTTAACTTGTATTTGCCACCAGGTCTTGAGTGCATGAGCACTGACCCTTCTTACTGATAGCAACATCCAAATAGAAATTGCCTTCCCTCCTCCCCAGCTGACCCCAGGAAATGAATGTCATGAGAATCAACATTAAATAATGTTTGATACAGAAAAATGGCTTTACAGATATATTTTTCCTTGTTCTTCTCCAATATATTCCATTGAAACTTTCATCCAAAGATGCCCACACTTTCTGTTCTGACACATGTGAATATGTTAACTTATCTAATACTTGGTAGCTATGGTAGCAGGGTCTCTCAGCTGCTTTAGCATAAAAATGGTTAAACATGTAAAGCCTGTGATGGATGAGGAGCAAGTTGTGTGTCTTTCCTGCTATCATTGTCTGCATGCTCATTCTATCACTTGGACAAAAAAATCAAGAAATTTATGTTTAAAGATCCTGTAACCTTCATTATTGCCTTGAGTAGCAGAAAAGAAGTTGACAGATTGCCAGTTCCTATTTGTAGTCAGCAAAATTCCTCTTATGTCTCATTTCTACCAGAAAAGAAAAGAAAGCTACTTAGTCAAGAAGATATAGTAGTCCATTCAGGGAAACTGAAAAAGAAGTTGGAGAGAAAGGGAGATGATTGCAGGAGTTCATTACTCCCAAGGAAGTGAGTGCAGGCAGAAGTAAGTCAAGGATCAGAATAGTCAGGGCATGTGGAGAATCACAAAGAGCACTTACTTGTACTGATAAAAACCCCTCTGCAATTTATGTCAATTTCTCTTGCTGCAAAAGTGGATCTATTTTTGTCTTCTAAATACTATGTGCTTTCTTAAATAAAACTCTCATTTAAAATGTTAATTTTTTTCATTTTTGCTACCAAATTGAAAAAAAACCAACCAAAACCAAAACCAAACCACGAACACAACACCCCCCCCAATAAATCTAACAGCATCACTTTTGTGCCTTTTGACTTTTTCCATTTGTCTTTCCTTTTTGCCCTCTATAATTTTTCAAACAGCTTTCTTAACTTCAGAAGCATTGGATACTGTCAAAATCACATTTCTTTACTGGATTCTTTGTACATAAATAGAATATGGAACTTCAGTTCTTGATCAATAAAACTTTCAGTTTCTATTCAGGACTAAAATCAGCAAAGAATAGTCTTCACACTCTAAAGAATCTTGGATGGATTTAAGAAGGTGTCCTCTGAGTCTAGGAGATTATATTAAAGTGCTTTGTACAACTAAAGAGAAGAGAAAAAGCACAAGCACGGTGTGTGGATCAGTAACTGTATTAGAAAAAAATTATTCACTGAAATGATCATCAGGCATTGGAACAGGCTACCCAGGGAAGAGCTTGAGTGACCATCCCTGGAGGCATTCAGAGGATGTGTAGATGTGATATTTTAAGGACATAGTTTGGTGGGGGACTTGGCTGGACTCAAGGATTCCAACGTATGTGATTCTGACTTTGTTCCCTGTTTCATCGTGTGCACTGCTTGATTCACTGAGATCAGTACTGACCTTGCCTATTAAAAGGCATATGACTTCTGTGGCTGCCCATTACTACATGACAACAGCTTTGCCTCTTCAGCTCTTGCTCTAGCTAATTACCTCAGTCTCTGAAAGGTTGTCAAAGCCAGGTAACTTGAATCTATTTATTTATGATTTTATTTCTTCTTCTCCTACCACTTCCACAGGCCTCAAACTTTTATTGATGTATCTTGAATGTTAGATACATTCCTGAATATAATACACATGTTATTTCTTTGACTGAATTTTGTGAAATTTATGCAACTTTTGGAGAAAATAAGCCCAGTTACAAACATTTATAGATGAATACTGTTGTCAGTGTAACTTTTGCCATAATCTGTCTTCTGCTCATATATATATAGATTTAGTACCTTTCCTTTGTATACATGCTAATAGTTACATAAAATTATACAAAATTAAGCTTTAAAAATGGAACTGTTTGCTAAAGCAGTGTGATTTTAGAAGGGATATATAAGAAAATCTCCAAATATATAAAAGGCAAACAGTAAGCTGCTTAAATTACATTTAGTGACATTTAGTTTAGTTATCAGAGAATGATTTTGTAATTGTATGATTGGGGAAGCAATGGAAGAGGTTGCCTGGGGAACTAGCGAAATCTTGAAGAGTCATCAGAAACTGCATCTTAAGCATCTGTTAGAAATGACTTAGATATAGTTGTTCATTCCCTTAAGCAAGCAGTCCACTAATGACCTCTTCAAATACCTTCCAGTTCTGTGTGATTTATCTCCTAGATGGACAGGGTAGGGGAGAGAGGGGAGGGGGCCTGTAGACGTGAGCACTGCTAGAAGGTTTACCTGTGTCCAACAGAGTAAATGGCATCTGGCTTCAAAATGGGCCTGCTGCTGGCCAAAGCTGAGCCCATCAATGATGGTGGTAACACCTCTGTGCTGAGGTATTTAAGAAAGGATAAAAAAAAGCAGCTGGGAGAGAGGAGTGAGACTATACGGGAGAAACAGCCCTACAGACAGCGAGGTCATAGAAGAACGGAGGAAAGAACATGATTCTGGTGCTGGAGCAAGAATTCCCCTGCAGCTCATGATAAAAATCGTGGTGAGGCAGGCTGCTGCCCTGTAGCAAATGGAGGACAACAATGGAGCAGATACCCAACCTGCACCCTGTGGAGGACCCCATGACACATCAGGTTGATGTGCCCTTAAAAGAAGATGCAGTCAGGGGAGACCCCATGCCAGAGCAGGTTCCTGGCAGGACCTGTGACTTTGTGGAGAGAAGCCCATGCAGGAGCAGGTTATTTTGGCAGGACTTATGGCCCTGTGTGAAGCCATTCCTGAAGGTCTACAAGCCCTGGGAAGGACACGTGTTGGAGAAATTTACAGAGAAACTTTTATGATTTTTTTTTTTAATATATATTTATTTTTTAAAGTTTATTTTCTCTTTAGTCCTGACTAAGGATATCCTTTTTCATTCCTTTACTATTTGGTTGATACTATTTGACAGTGTAGTCTTTTGCAAAACATTAAAGACATTCTTCTCAGCAGTTCTTAGCTCTTGTTTGATTCAGTTGCTCCTCTTTTAATGTTGTTCTGTATGACTGGTCCAGAATTTAAATTAAAAGTATGCGCTAAGGGTGACTTGCAACCAGCCATTAGCCAAACTGCTCCCCTTCAAGTGTTAATGTTTTCTTTAATGACTGACCTCTATTTTGATATTTTCAAGGGCTTTTTTAGTGCTTGTGAATTAACTCTGAAGTGCAGTTCAGATCAGAACTGTTATCACTATATTACACTTTTGGTACTGAGGATAGCTTTTATTTTCAGAATTACCACTTGTGATTTTTTTAGAATTATATCTGAAGTATAAATTTCAATATCTCAGACTAGCTGCAAAATGTTAGGCAGTATTTCCACTTACTCTGCTCTTACGAAAAACAAAGACAGGAAGTAGCAAGAAAGGCATATAACAGGATGTTATTTGAGGATTTAGAAGTGACTCTCTGGAAAAGAACATTTTGAAAAAAGCTTTTCCCCTAATACCTGGCAGGCTAAATTACATTAACTCATGACTCATGTGCTCCTGGACCTTGTGTTAACAAAGAAGATCTGTCTGGGGGCAGTCTTGGTGGCAGTGATCACAACATGGCAGAGTTTAGTACTATATGAGGAAGAAGCAGGGCAATAAGCAGGATTGCGACCCTAGATTTCAGGAAGGCTAACTTTGTCCTCTTCAAAGACCTTCCCAAGGTAGGGGGGACCAAGAAAGATGGTTAATATTCAAAAACTACTTCCTCCATGGCCTTCTTTGAATTAAGCCTGGAAAACAAGGTAAAAGAGAACAAGAAGAGCTTCCTGAAATACATTGCTGGTAAGAGGAAGAATGCGGAAAAAGTGGGCCCACTGATGACTGAAGTGGGAGTCCTGGTAACAGAGGATGCAGAAAAAGGGGAAATACTGATTGCTGTCTTTGCTTTAGTCTTTACTGATAAGATCAGCCCTCAGGAATCACAGACCCTAGAAATAAGAAAGCAAGCATGAAGGAAGGAAGAATCTGCTCTGGTCAGTGAGGACTGGGTTAGAGATCATTTGGGTAAAATTAACAAGCACAAATCCTTAGGCCCAAATGGGATACACTATCCATCATTTTTAAAAGATCAAGGAAAATGGGAAAGGTGCCTAAGGTTTGGAGGAAAGACAGTGTAACTGCAGTCTTCAAAAAGGGCAAGGAGGAAGATCTAGGAAACTACAGACAACTCATCCTCCCTTTCATCCCTGGAAAGGTGATGGAGCAGTTCATTCTGGAGGTCATCTCTAAGTGTGTAGTGGTGTGATGGTTTAATCCACCTGCACCCACATAAAGCACAGATAAACTCAGCCAGAGAAGTGAATGAATGCTGCATTTTACAAGCAAAACTACACTCTACAATGGAATGCAATGAATACGTACAAAATACACAGTATTTAAAATATTATGGAAGAATTTGCAGGAAATCACAAAAACACAGATCCTCCAGAGGAGAATTCCCCCTTGGGTTCCCCCCAAACCTTTCTCCCTCTCCTCCCTTTTCCCCTAATAGTTAATTAGGTGAAAAAGGAGAAAGAGAGAGAAAAAGATATTAAGTGAAATTCATCAGCTCAAAGCAGAATGTTAAGAAAGTTAGTTATTCTTATCTTATCAGTTTGCAGTTCAGGGTTGACATGCATGCAGTCTGGCCAAGAACAAAAGTCAGAACAGACTGAAGCTGAAGTGAGTGAGAGCAAGAATGTTAGTGATATTTGCTATGGTACATCTCACATCTGACCAATGAAATTCATTTAGAATTAATCTTTGTTTTCCTTTTTACACCTAAACATTCAGCTAGAGAATTCTGCAGCTGTTCTTTTCTTAAAAGCACAGCCTAACCTGTCACAAAGTGCATGAAATAAAAGAATGTTATCAGGAGTAGTCAACATGGATTCACCAAGGGAAAACCACATTCCACTAATCTGTTAGCCCTCTGCGATGTCATGACTGAATGGGTATCATCAGGGATAGCAGTGCATGTTGTCTATCTTGACTTCAGCAAAGCTTTTGACACTGTCTCCCATAACAGCCTCATAGGTAAGATCAGGAAGTCTGGGTTAGAAAAGTGGACTGAGGTGGATTGAGAACTCACTGAATCACAGAGCACAGAGGGTTGCAACTAATAACACAGAGTCCATTTGGAGACCTGTAGCTAGTGTTACTTGCCAGGATTCAGTACTGGGTTCAGCCTTGTTCAAAATCTCCATCAATGACCTGGATGAAGGGATAGAATGCAAATTTGCTGATGGTATGAAACTGGGATACACCAGAATGTTGTTCTGCCTTCCAGTGAGGTCTGGACAAACTGGAGAGCTGAGTGAAGGGGAACCTAATGAAGTTCAACAAGGATAAGTGTAGATTCTTGCTCCTGGGGAGGAATAACATCACGCACCAGTACAGATTAGGAGTTGATGTGTTGTAAAGGAGCTCCATCAAGAATGATCTTGGATTCCTAGTGGACAACAATGTGCCCTTGTGGCCTAGAAGGCAAATTATATCCTGGGGTGCCTTAAGAAGAATGTGGCCAGCAAGTTGAGGCAAGTTCTCCTTCTCCTCTACTCTGTCCTAGTGAGACCACATGTGGAGTATTGTGTCCAGTTCTGGGATCCCCCAGTTCTAGAGGGGCGGGAAAATACCAGAGAGAGTCAAATAGAGGGTTATGAGAGTTGGTTAAGAGAGTGGAACATCTCATGAGGAAAGGCTGAGAGACCTGAGGCTGTTCAGTCTGAAGAAGACTGAGAGGGGATCTTATTAATGTTTACAAATATCTGAAGGGTGAAGGTCAAGAGCAGGACAGTGGTGCTCTGAGCTAGGATGAGGAGCAATGGACACAAGCTGGAACACAGGAAATTCCTTCTCAAGGTCAGGAAATACTTCTTTACAATGAAGCTGAGAGAGCACTGGATCAGGCTGCCCAGAGAGGCTGTGGAATCCCCTTCTCTAGAGATTTTCAAAACACACCTGTACGTGTTCCTTTGTGGCCTGGCCTATGTGATCCCGCTTTGGAAGGGATGTTGGACTTGGTGATCTTTAGAGGTCCTTTCCAACCCCTGATGTTTTACAATTGTATCATTCTATGACATCATGCAAGGAAATTTTATGTAAATAACTTATAGAAGTATATTTTCCCATGAAAATTGTACAAAATTTACTGGTTCTTCATCTTTTTACAGTGACCATATGATAGATCAAGCCTACTTGTCATACCATGGGGAAGAGCAATTTGGTGTTTGTGGAAATTGCAGTCTTCTAGGACACATTTGTGGTCAGGTTTGATATAACCCCCAAAACCACATAAATAATGCTGCTCATCTTTAACCATAATAAAATAGGCATCATTTAAGACAATCAAAATTGAAGTTTTTCACTTCAACACAAATATCAGGGACACTTAGCTAGCCATGAGGAATAAATATTTGTGAATTAAATCTATTCACTAGAAAGAAGGCAATATAGACATTCCCTTTGAGTGAATTAAGTAATATCCAAGGAATATGTCTCTTTTTACATGAGTTTCTGCTTCTGGAAGTAATAAAACAAAAATCCTAGTAACATTTTTATCTAAATGTGTAATTTTCAACTATCAGTATAAGCTAATTTTGCTAGAGCCAACAGTAGTTGCTTGGGTTTTTTTCACTTTTTACAATGTTGTGAATTGAGGACATGCTTTTTTAAACTGCCTAGCATAACAAAATCCTCTGAGGAGAGCAATGCATTGGTTTCCTTGATTCTGCTCAGCTTTACTTCAGAAACAAATGTTTATCTCTGTGCTTGCAACAATGTAAGAGTGCATATCTATGAAATGGTGTCAAAGCTGTGCACATATTATTATGTTATTTTCAGTTGAAACACATGACATATTACTTGTTTTCCTTTTGTACTGACTATATGTTTGTTTAAGGTTACCTAGCATACCAAATTGTAAGTATCATTAAACAATCATATAAATTCTTTTCACAGCTCCAGTGTGCTATACATTTGGAGGAATTCCAAACAACTTACAATTTCAAAATGAGCTATTTTTCCAATTTTGAAAGGAAGAGGATTTTCATATTTTGGTGTAATTATTTGCATTGTTTAAAATTTGAATAAGTCTCTTCTTTATTGTCAACTAAAGTAAGGAAGTATCTGAAAGGTATTCAAACACCTCTTTTAATCCTCTCAGGTAGATTTACTGTAAAGTAATATTCAATTTAATGAAGACAGTTTTAGTTAGCTTACTGCTAATGCTTAATTTAATTTTTAAAATTATTATTATTTTGAGATTCTGGGGGACAGCTCAAGTGTGATCTTTCCTTAATCTATATTGATTACATTTTTTGTGATCCTTTCCTATGTGGATAAACTTGGCTATGTAAACGCTATCATAAACAAATTCAAACAAAGTTTAGCATTAAAAGTTCAATAACAATTTTGCTTAAGCCATTTTATCTTTTCCTCAAATATGATTCTCTCATATACATTTCTTTTCATATTTTGGTTATATAAATTTCTAATCTTATTTTTCAAAGCCAAGTAACTTCTTTCTTGTTCCAATGCTCTTTCATGCTTGTGGTGGGTTAACACCCTTTTCTGAGAACAAAAGAACAAAGCTGGGTGGAGGGCTTGCAGGTAATTTTCACTCCCTGCTGGGCATTTTTCCCCTGGGAAGCTGAGTCTGTTCCACTCCCCCCTCCCTGCCCAGCTAGGGTATACACAGCAGGACATCGTAGCTGTTGGCCCGGCTTTTCTGGCTTCTGCCTCTGCTGGACGAGAGCTGATGCAGCTGCCCTCCTGCTCCTCTGCCACGTGGTCAGACCTGCTGCTGTTTTTGTCCCCCTCCCATCCATCCTTGTTCCTTGTCCTTGTGAACCTTTTTCCTGTTATTGTGTTATATATATATATTGCTTAAAGATAATTCTTTACCTCTCTACTTCCAAGCCGACTCCAAATTATTATTTGGTGGATTTGCTCCTTCCTTTTCTCCCCTCTCTGTTGGGAGGGAGGAGGGGAGGAGTGGGGGAGAGATTCTCAGCCTTGCCCCCCACCTGAGCTCTTAAATTCCAGTTAAGGCTCAAACCACCACAATGCTACATTTAGTATTGTTGGATAAATACCACCAGGCTATCTGTTGAAGTAAGCCATAGAGTTGCTATTATCATGAAGTACTGTTGATCTTGATGACAAATTACCTGGAAATCCAAGGCTGGAAAATTCCTTTATGACGGAAATTTATAAAGATATCTTCTGATTTAAACATACATCTTTTACTCTTTTTCTCTCTTATTGGTATTATTATTGTTTTATATATATGAAATGTCTTTTATTTATACTTTTTTAATATATGTGTGTGTGTATGTCTGTGTGTGTGTGTATGTAAAAAACAACAATCAATATAGACAAATGTTCCCAGTTCAAATGGTCTTCTTCCAATACCTGAACTGCAGGTGTTATGAATTTATACCTTGTCTTCAGTGAAGATCTGTAATGGTCAGATGTGGGCTGTTTGCTTACCAAACTTTCCTTTGATCACTGAAGGTAGGATTAATTTCAAGTAGTAGCAGATGCTTAATATACAGATGCTTACTTCTAAGCAAATCAATCTGAATTTGATTTAGAGCTGAAGAGACAATTAGGTTGCCTTAGGCAGCATTTCCTCTAGTCTGATTTAAACATCTAAAACAATACATGCTCTACTAGTGTTCATCTCTCTCCATTGACTAGAGTGACCTCTGCCACATTATTTGGACAATCCCTTCCTCAAATATTGAATTTTGGTGCTTGTAGGGTTATGAATTCCTGTCTAAAAAGTGTAGCAAACACCTGAAACAGAATTCCACAAGCATTCTTTGTCACCTTTAAATCTATAAAGATGATCCATAAAGATGTCCACTGTGCTGCTGGGATGCCATGACATAATGGCTATTACTGAAACTTGGTGGGATGATTCCCATGACTGGAATGTAGGGATAGATGGGTATAAGCGCTTTAGGAAGGATAGGCAGGGAAGGAGAGGAGGAGGTGTTGCCCTCTATGTCAAGAACCAGCTGGAATCAGCAGAACTCCACCTGGGGAGGGATGATGAGATGGTTGAGAGTGTATGGGTTAGAATTAAAGGCAAGACAGGGGAAGGAGATATTACTGTGGGGGTCTCCTACAGGCCACCTGACCAGCAGAACCAAGCAGATGAGGCCCTCCACAGGCAAATAGAAGCGGCTTCCAGCTCACAAGGCCTGGTCCTCATGGAATATTTCAACCACCCTGACATCTGCTGGAGGGACAACACAGCAAGGCACCAGCAATCCAGGATGTTCCTGGACTGCATAGAAGACAACTTCCTCCTCCAAATGGTAGAGGAACCAACAAGAAAAGGTGCTCTGCTGGACCTTGTTCTCACCAACAGGGAAGGGCTGGTAACCAATGTGAGGCTCAGAGATAGCCTTGGCTGCGGTGATCATGAAGCAGTTGAATTTAATATCCTCAGGGCTATCAGGAAGACCTATTCTAAGCTTACGATGCTAGACTTTAGGCATGCAGACTTTGATTGCTTCAGGAATCTGCTAGCCAAAGTGTCATGGGACAAAGCCCTGGAGGGAAGAGGGGCCCAGGACAGCTGGTCAGTATTCAAGGACCACCTCCTCTGTGTCCAGGAGCTATGTATACCAACAAAGAGAAAAGCAGGAAAGAATGCTAGGAGGTCTGCCTGGATGAGCAAGGAGCTACTGGACACACTATTACTCAAAAAGAAACTCTACAGGAAGTGGAGGAAAGGACAGATAGAACAGGGGGGATATAAGGAAGCTGCCTGAGCAGCAAGAGACCTGGTTAGGAAAGCCAAAGCAGAGTTCTAATTGAATCTAGCCATGGAGGTTAAAGGGAGCACTAAGAATTTCTACAGGTATATTAATGGCATGAAGAAGAGTAGGGAAGGTGTGGGCCCCCTCAGAAAGGAAAGTGGTGAATTGGTCACAAGTGATGTGGAAAAGGCTGAGGTACTCAATAACTTCTTTACCTCAGTCTTCACTGCAAGGGCCTCCAGCCACACTCTTGGTGTCATGGAAGACGATGCCAGGGACGGGGAGGAAGAACTGCCCTTCATAAGTGAAGCTCAGGTTCGTGATCACCTGAAGAACCTGAAAGTGTTCAAGTCCATGGGACCCGACGGGATACACCCATGGGTGCTGAGAGAACTGGCAGATGAGGTTGCTAAGCCCCTCTCTATTATATTCCAAAAGTCATGGCAGTCTGGGACAGTCCCCATGGACTGGAAAAGGGGAAACATTGCTCCCATTTTCAAAAAGGGTAAGAAGGAAGAACCAGGGAACTACAGGCCAGTCAGTCTCACCTCTGTGCCCAGAAAGATCATGGAGCAGATCCTCCTGGAGGCACTACTGACTCAGAAGAATAGTGAAGAGGTGACTTGGAACAGTCAGCATGGCTTTGCCAAGGGCAAATCCTGCCTGACAAACCTGGTGGCTTTCTATGAACAAGTGACAACATTAATAGATGAGGGGCGAGCAACTGATGTCATTTACCTGGACCTCAGCAAAGCCTTTGACACTGTCCCGCACCACATCCTGGTCTCCAAGCTGGTGACACATGGGTTTGATGGATGGACCACTAGATGGATAAAGAACTGGCTTGATGGCCGCACCCAAAGAGTGGCTGTCAATGGGTCCATGTCCCAGTGGAGGCCAGTGAAAAGCGGAGTCCCTCAGGGATCCGTCCTGGGACCAGTCTTGTTCAACATCTTTGTGGGTGACATGGACAGTGGCATTGAGTGCACCCTCAGCAAGTTTGCTGATGACACCAAGCTGTGTGGTGCAGCAGACATGCTGGAGGGAAGGGATGCCATCCAGAGGGACCTGGACAGGCTGGAGAGGTGGGCACAAGCCAACCTCATGAGCTTCAACAAGAACAAGTGTAGGGTCCTGCATCTGGGTCAAGGCAATCCTAGGCACAAATACAGGCTGGGCAGGGACTGGCTGGAAAGCAGCCCGGAGGAGAGAGACTTGGGGGTGCTGGTGGACGAGAAGCTCAACATGAGCTCTCAATGTGCACTTGCAGCCCGGAAAGCCAATCTGATCCTGGGCTGCATCAAGAGAAGTGTGGCCAGCAGGTCAAGGGAGGTGATTCTCCCCCTCTTCTCAACTCTGGTGAGACCCCACCTGGAGTACTGTGTCCAGTTCTGGAGCCCCTATTACAAAAGGGATCTGGAGGTGCTGGAAGGTGTCCAGAGAAGGGCCACGAGGATGATCAAAGGGCTGGAGCACCTCTTCTATGAGGACAGACTGAAGGAGTTGGGGCTGTTCAGTCTGGAGAAGAGAAGGCTCCAAGGTGACCTAATTGTGGCCTTCCAGTATCTGAGGGGCCTACAAGAAGGCTGGGGAGGGACTTAGGCTATCAGGTAGTGATAGGACTAGGGGGAATGGAATGAAGCTGGAGGTGGGGAGATTCAGGCTAGATGTGGGGAGGAAGTTCTTCCCCATGAGAGTGGCGAAGGCCTGGAATGGGTTATCCAGGGAGGTGGTTGAGGTCCTGTTCCTGGAAGTGTTTAAGCCTTGGCTGGATGAGGCTCTGGCCAGCCTGATCTAGTGTAGGGTGTCCCTGCCCATGGCAGGGGGGTTGGAACTAGATGATCCTTGTGGTCCCTTCCAACCCTGACTGATACTATGATTCAAATTCTATCAATGATCTAAGTTCTCACACTTGACCATTATTTACCATTCTTGAAATATGTCCTTCAAATGTAATATGCAATTCTTTTTGATGAGGTCACAGGAAACAAGGAGTGTATTTGAATTTAAATGGATTGCTAATAAAATATTGCTCCAACATAATACTGTAAATCAGAATAAAATAAATTTTAAATAGTGCTCATTGAACTATTTTTCCTACACACAAATGCCAAACAATTTATTAAAAGTGAAAAACAAACAAACAAAACCCAATTTGACCACATAGATGTACTAGATAGCACAAAACACTTCTTTACAACTTTCTGCACTAGTGAGGGTGATGCTGACAAACTGACTGCTTCTTCTGAATACAATAATAATAATACAATGCACCACCAGGTTGGAAGAGACCTTCTGTCCAGCCTGTCGAGGTCCCTCTGCAAAGCCTCTGTGCCCTCCAGCAGATCAACTCCTGCCCCCAGCTTGGTGTCGTCCACAAATTTACTGATGATGAACTCAATGCCCTCATCCAGATCATCAACAAAGATGTTGAAGAGCATGGGGCCCAGCACTGATCCTTGGGGCACACCACTAGTGACTGGCCACCAGCTGGATGTGGCACCATTCACCACCCTTGCAGTGATAGCCCCCTGATCCAGGTACTATATGATATTTCAATACAACAAAGCCTGATCCAGATTGACAGTGCTGCTGAAACTGGAACTGTGTCCAGTAGTCTGCCTCTTCACTGTTTGCTCCATCAGACCCTTCCATGACCTGATTCTCATCCCAGTCTGCGTGTGCACAGACTAGCAGCTTGACATTTGCTGCATTTCCACTAACAGCAGTAGCTAACTACTGCAGTGCTCCTAACTATCTTTCCTGTGCTTTTCTTAGTTTACAAAGTGTTAGTTATGATTAACAGCTTCTTGGAAACAGAACAGTCTTAACAGATTTGACTGTCTTGTAGCTCAAACAAAACAAAATAGCAGTCCCTCTTCAGAGCTCACCAAGACCTCTAAGAAAAGTTTCTAACCTGTTTTCTTTCTGCTCCAGACTCTAACTTCACCGTTCCTCAGAAGATACTCATATTAGTAAGGCCTCAGACATAAAGATCAGCCTAGACTTTCACACACTAGGATAATTACAATTTTTTTATACTTTATAATATGCTTCATTTTTTAATAGAAAAGCCTCCAAATGTAACAAAACCAACATATGTACACCAAAATTTCATTCCTACCAGTTACTGTCTTTAAGTTTATTTGCCCTTCAGTCCATTGCATATCACCTGAGCTGAATTTATTTGATGTAAGGAAGAGCAGAGAAGAGTTATATGGGCAATCTCTTTTATCTTCTGGGCTTTTATCACAAGACTTGGATTTTCACACTACTTTACTCAAAGTTAAAACAAAGAAGAATCTCTAGGTTGATGATAGGCATTTCAACCAAAATTTAAGGATCAGCAAATTTTATTTCTTCTTCTATGCTCTTGAACAATGGCAGAGAATAACCTTCTCCTTCATCACAGATTTTTTTTTTTCAGTGATCCTTGAAAAACATCTGTTACATCATCTAAGACTGGTTGTATTTCTAAAACTACCAATGTGTATCCAACTATTAACCTTTTGAAATTATGTTCCACACATAATGGCACTTTGTTTGCATCATATTACATCTGTAAAGGCTAAAGTTAGAATCTAAAAAAGTATGAAACTCAGAGCCATTAAAAAAATATTAAAATCCAACAACGATGCAAACACATGATTCAGTAGCTTGGAGACTGTAGAAGGTGCCTGTTCTCTTTTACATGGTGTAACTACTAGAGAAAAGGGCAAAGTAATAGTGACCACGGGTTATATTAAATCTACGTTTTTAATATATTTGGCTACATCATACAGAGCAGAAGAGGTAGATAGTGTATGCTTTCTATGATCAGCCTTTTCTTTAATGACATGTCAGAATTGGGAAGCTTTATAGAAATCAACAATGTTATATTTTCGGATTGGTTGACATCTTTTGCCCAGCATATGAGTTAGGCCTGAAGATAAAACTTTGTATGCATCTATAGTGAAAACAATCTTGAGATATATTTTCTTGTCAAACGTAGCACTCTAAGAATCCTCAGTAATGAACTTGAAAATGCAAGCATAAAGTAATAATTACCCACATTTTTGTTGTATGTTTTGTCCTGTACTTCCAAGATGTGAAAGGCTTCAAGGCTAAGTGCCATGAGGAAAACCTTACATTCTACAAGATCTTACTTTCATTTGAAATCAACAAATCTGACTGCCCTGTATTTTAATTCAGGCTACTGCTATTTTCTTTAACAGCATAACATTCACTGCTGTATTGAATCAGTACAACTGTAGGAAAATCAGTCACATTTGGATTGTAAAATAGCCATATCAGACCTGACTGGGATAACTAATTATCTGAAAATTGCTCTGGATGACAAGAGGATAGTTTATCTTGTTGTATAAAAAGAAATCCTCATATCATTGCATCTCTGGGAACCTTTTCTGAGGGAAGAGTCACTGGCCACTTTGTGGTAGAAAAAATGTTCAGTGTTCAAGTGTTCAGTGTTTGCTTTTACCAGACAGGACCTGGCAGAATGACTCACAAATTACAGTCATGATGATTCTTGCTGTCAACATATTTGACACTGCAGACTACTTGACAGAGATTCTTTCAGAAAGATATGTCAGACAAGTGAATTTTCCAAAAGTAAAGGTATTTTTATGCATTTATATTTATGCATATCTGCCTGTCTGTATCTTTTATTGATATTATTCCTTCTCGGAAAGCAGAAATATAAAAGACTAAAAGAGAAAGACAAAATTTATCCCACCACCACAGACATTTTGCTTAGCCCTTGAAAGCATCCTCAGTTAGGTTCCAGAGGGCATATTGAATTTTTGTTTAACTATTGTTTATTTATTACAGACAATTACAGCCAAGCTGTTGTGTTTGTTTGTCTTTTGCCTAAGGGCTTATTTAATATGCTTCCTTGGAAATTGCTAAGCATGGTTAAAAACTACAGCAGGTGGACAAGACGGATTATTTCTAATGTTTTAATGGATTGGCACAGTGAAAAGCTGTATTATATAAATTCATGTATTTTTCCTTTCTCTCAAGCATTATATATATTTAATTTACAAATGTAACATTCTGCCCATGCCTCTTTGATGGTCAGAGTCTATTAAAGCCTTCCAAAAGGCACAACTAGGCTAAAGCAAAACAAAACCCTAAAATGTCTTGTGACATAAAAGAGGAGGGCACAAACCCAGTCTTTTTATCTTTACTCAACATTTGTAATGTGATCAAAATGATATAAAGAAAATGTTGTTAATGAAAAATTATTCAGAACAATGGGCCTGAGTGTTTTTTTTTTTCATAAAATCATGGAATCATAGGATTTTTAGGGTTGGAAGGGACCTCAAGGATCATCTAGTGCCAGCCCCACTGCCATGGGCAGGGATGCCTCACACTAGATCAGGTTGCCCTAAGCCACATTCAGCCTTAAAACCTACAGGGATGAGGCTTCCACCACCTCCCTGGGCAACCTGTTCCAGGGTCTCACCACCCTTATGGTGAAGAACTTCCTAACATCCAATCTGAATCTACCCATTTCTATTTTTTTCCCATTTCCTCCAGCATGTCTGCCACACCACACAGATTGGTGTCATCAGCAAACCAGCTGAGGATGTACTCAACGCCACTGTCCATGTCACCAACAAAGATGTTTCAAGCTGCTTTTTTATAGCATGTATGGGCTATCTGGGTACTGTGGCTCAGGCCTAGCTGGCTGCTGAGCCCCATGCAACCACTCACAAAACTGTATACCTACTCCAGTTGAGATGGGAAGGAGAGATGGGAGAAAAAGGCATGGCCACATGGGTTGAGATAAGGAAAGTTAAACAGAACTGCACAAACAGATACACTAATAACGTTAATGAAACGGTACATACAGTAAGTGATAGAAAATGCAGCACTGACAGTGATGGCCTGGGCTGGCCTCGCATGGCTGCTCAATGCAGCCCAATGCCACCAATGCCACATCACCTCACCTGCTTAAAGCACTCACCTTTCTGTCAGCCAGGCATTCTCTTGTAAAGCAGGTATGACATCAATATGGTATCAGTGAGGTGGTTTATAATGTGCTAGCTTTTGCTTAAAAATTTGATGTTGCACAGATGAGGTATCAAATATTTGGTATATTTATATGCATGGGCTTTGATGATACTCTAGTAATTGTGTCTATAAAAATGATTGAATGAATGAGCCATTCACAGCTGAGTCACAGCTGGCTCAGCTCAGGCCATTGTCATGGCTGTGTTACGCTAGCATTTGTGCCCTTGCTCGTATCCTTATGCACATAATTGACCACTTAGACTGAAGTGACAGTTTTCCTGAAAACTGTTACTTCAAAATACTTAAGTATTTTGATAAAATGAGTACCCTATGCTACATTTCCAATAATTTTCTTAATATCTTTCTTTCTGGGCAGGAGTGCGTTTAAAAGCTGTGGCCTCCATAGCTGATGCTTATCACTGTGAGAGTATGGGAACTTGAGGACAGACATTCATTACAGTGAATTTAAACTCCTTCTCAGAGACGGACTACCTTTGACATTAAGTATTAACTCCAAAAGTAATATCATGGAAGATAGATCAGGTTGAGAGAGTTGTTAATCATTTTGTTGGCCTATATAGAGTTCACTTAATTCTCAAAGTATTTAATTCCCTCTAAGCACTGTAAATTTAATTTAGTATCAACTACTCTAGCATTGCTGAGAGGGTAAAATCTATCAAGGTTTTTCTAAGAAAATAATCTTATAGCAATGAGTCAACCTAATAACATTTTCCTGAAAAAATGTACCAACAAACAAGTAACCAATCTGTATTTGTAGAAGGCAAATAAGTAATATTCAGAAAGGCAAGCTGTGTGCCTCATTTTCCTTGTCATAGTCCAGAAGTCCAGATGAGAAGAGAGGTGAATAGGTGAATACAGTGACACACAAGAACAGTTTTCTGGTAAAAGCACTCCAGTCATATTTCTTGTTGTACTAACCACTTCAGTGAAAAAAATCAAACATGGTATCTGCAAACAATGTTTTTTGTTACAGAATACTTCAGTAAAACATTCAAAATAACATTCCACAAAGGACTGGCTACAAGAAAAGTATTTGTTTTTCAAAGGAACAGTAAAGAATCCAATTTTTTTCCACTATCACAACATGCCTCTGAAGAGTTCTGACATTTTAAGAAAGCATGTTCCATTGTTTCTTAGGCTTTTCTTCCATGTCCTAATTCATAGCTTGCTTGCTCCCTGAGTGACTGTCAACAAATCCTGTCATGGTCACTACAATCTTGCACAGGATTAGATCAGCCTACCTACACTGCTTTCCAAACAGTGCTCTAACAGCAACCTCAAGACTTGTCTCAGTATATGTTCATGAAACAATCCTAGAAGTATGTCCCCAGTCATAGACAAAAGCTAAAGTGCCAGGGCACATGCTATGAATTTATAAATTCATAAATATGATGCTAATCCATCAGTAGGCAGTATGAAAAAATAAAGTAAAATAAAAATAGCTATAATTGTACTTATACCAACTTAAAATCATACTTTTAATCAAAATAAATTTATAGTAAATGCATTATTTATTTAAATTTATTTGGGAAAAAAACTCACCATTTTCATGTTTGAGTTTGGTTAATTTTGGGGGAGGTGTTTGTTAGTTTTGGGTTTTGGTTTGGGTTTCTGAAAAAAAAAAACCACAAAACAACTTCTTTTATTTTGCCTTTTTCTATATTTAACCAGTCAATTCCTTGGCCTGAATCACCTGTTGGAAGTTTAGCAAACCTGATAAATCTCCACAAGCATTTCCAATGAAAGAATGGTTTTAGTCAGATACGTTTCAGCAATATGATTTTACCAACAGGACATTCAAGAACTGTTCACCCAGGAAACTCCTATTGAATAGAAAAAGAACATCATTATCTTCTTTCTCACTTACGCCTTTTCCAGCTCTGGTCATGTCATGGTTGCTATCACTAGATAGCAACAAGAGAGGAGCAACAAAAGAAGGGCAACAAGGCTGGGGAGAGGCCTTGAGCACAAGCCCTATGAGGAGAGGCTGAGGGAGCTGGGATTGTTTAGCCTGGAGAAGAGGAGGCTCAGGGGTGACCTCATTGATCTCTACAACTACCTGAAAGGTGGTTGTAGCCAGGAAGGGGGTTGGGCTCTTTTCTCTAGCAACCAGCACCAGAACAAGGGGACACAGTCTCAAGCTGCACCAGGGGAAGTTTAGGCTCGAGGTGAGGAGAAAATTCTTCACTGAGAGAGTCATTCATCATTGGAATGGGCTGCCCAGGGAGGTGGTGGAGTCACTGTCCCTGAAGGTGTTCAAGAAGGGACTAGATGTGGCACTTGGTGCCATGGTCTAGTCATGAGGTCTGTGGTGACAGGTTGGACTTGATCATCTTTGAGGTCTCTCCGAACCTTGGCGATACTGTGATACTGTGATACTACATTGCTATCTGGCTCTAGTCTGAGTGATGTAAAGCTTGCAACTGGTTCCGAGATTGAGAACTTCTGCTAACTCCATTTATAACAGAGAATAGAAATCAAATGCCTCTCAACAGTCTGAAAATCCATAGTCTAGCCACAATAATTCACCTACATGTACATATCAGACTCTGGAAGAACTATTATGCAAAGGCTGTAACAAATTCCTTCAGTGGAACACAGTTCCCCAAACAAACTGTCTCTGGAATATAATCAGTTCCAGAAGAATGAAAATGTGTGAATGTAATTAGTCAAATATGTAAGACATGTTTCTTTTAGAATAGAATAGAATAAACCAGGTTGGAAGAGACCTACAAGATCATCGTGTCCAATTTATCAACTAATCCAACCCACCTAATCAACTAAACCATGCAACAAAGTACCCTATCGAATCTCCTCCTGAACACCTCCAATGATGGTGACTCCACTACCTACTTGGGCAGCCCATTCCAATGGGTAATCACTTTCTCTACATAGAATTTCTTCCTAACATGCAGCCTAAAACTCCCCTGGTGCAGCTTGAGACTGTGTCCTCTTGTTCTGGTGCTGGTTGCCTGGGAGAAGAGACCAGCCCCTGCCTGTCCACAGCCTCCCTTCAGGTAGCTGTAGAGAGCAAGAAGGTCACCCCTGAGTCTCCTCTTCTCCAGGCTACGCAACCCCAGCTCCCTCAGCCTCTCCTCATAGGGCTTGTCTTCCAAACCCCTCACCAACTTTGTCGCCCTTCTCTGGACACGTTCCAGCAGGTCAACATCCTTCCTAAACTGAGGGGCCCAGAACTGGACACAGGACTTAAGGTGTGGCCTCAGCAATGCAATGTACAGGGGCAGAATGACCTCCCTGCTCCCTACACTGCAGGCTCATGTTCAGCCTACCATCAACCAGTATCCCCAGGTCCCCTTCTGCCTGGCTGCTCTCCAGCCACTCTGACACCAGTCTGTAGCACTGCATGGGGTTGCTGTGGCCAATGTGCAGAACCCGGCACTTGGATGTGTTAAATCTTACACCATTGGATTCTGCCCATGTATCCAGCCTGTCGAGTCCATTTGCAAAGCCAGCAGCAGATCACCTCCTGCCCCCAGCTTGGTGTCATCTGCAAATTTACTGATGATGGACTCAATGCCCTCATCCAGATCATCAATAAAGATGTTAAAGAGCATGGGGCCCAGCACTGATCCTTGGGGCACACCACTAGTGACTGGCGGCCAGCTGGATGTGACACCATTCACTACCACTCTCTGGGCTCGGCCCTCCAGCCACTTCCTAATCCAATGCAGTGTGCTCCTGTCCAAGCCATGGGCTGCCAGCTTGGCCAGCAGTTTGCTGTGGGGGACGGTGTCAAAGGCCTTGCTGAAGTCCAGGTACACTACATCCACAGCCTTTCCCACATCCACCATGTGGGTCACCTGACCACAGAAGGAGATCAGGTTGGTCAGGCAGGACCTGCCCTTCCTAAATCCATGCTGGCTGGGCCTGATCCCTTGGCCATCCTGGAAGTGCTGCATGACTCCATTCAAGATGACCTGCTCCATAATCTTGCCTGGCACCGAGGTCAGGCTGACAGGCCTATAATTCCCTGGCTCATCCAACCAGCCCTTCTTGTGGGTGGGCACCACGTTGGCCAGCTTCCAGTCTTCTGGGACCTCTCCAGTGAGCCAGGACCGCTGAAAAATGATGGAGAGTGGCCTGGCCAGCTCATCTGCCAGCTCTCTCAGCACCCTAGGATGGATCCTGTCTGGTCCCATGGATTTGTGGGGATCCAAGAGGCTGAGGAGATCTTTAATTACCTCCTCTTGGAACACAGGGAAACGATACAGCTCCCTGGCTCCATCTGCCAGCTCTGGAGACATTCTGTCCTGCTATTAAAATTTGAGGCAAAGAAGCTGTTAGTACCTCAGCTTTTTCCTTATCTTTTGTTACTACATTCCCCTCCATGTCCACCAAGGAGTGGAGGTTGTCCTTGCCCTTCCTCTTGCTATTCATGTATTTATAGAAGGATTTTTTGTTGTCCTTCACAGCAGAGGCCAGTCTAAGCTCTAAATGGGCTTTTGCCTCCCTAATTTTCTTCCTACAAGACCTAGCAACATCCTTAAACATTCTATTGCTTGCCTGACCTTTCTTCCAAAGATGATACATCCTCATTTTTCCCCCTTAGTTCTTTTAGAAGTGCGTTGCCCATCCAGGCTGGCCATCTGTCCCGGTGGCACATTGGCACAGCCTGTTCCTGTGCCTTCAAGAGTTCTTCCTTGAAGCAGGTCCAGGTCTCCTGGACCCCTTTGTTTTTAAGTGCTGTTTCCTAAGGAACCTTCTGAGTTAGTTCCTTGAGTAACCTGAAATCCGCTCTCTGGAATTCCAGAGTGGAGGTTTTCTTGCTGCCCCTCTTAGCTTGACTGAGTACTGAAAATTCAGTTATCTCGTGGTCACTGGACCCTAGACATCCTCCAACCACCACATCACCCACCAGCCCTTCCCTATTTGTGAAGAGGAGGTGAAGCACAGCCTTACCCCTGGTATGCTCATGCAGCACTTGGGATAAGAAGCTGTCCTCCATGCTCTCTAAGAACCTCCTGGACTGCCTCCTCTCTGCTGTGTTGAGATACCAGCAGATATCAGGCAGGTTGAAGTCGCCCATGAGAAAAAGGTCTGGCGATCTTGAGACAGCCTTTATCTGAGTATAGAATGCTTCATCAACATCTTCATCCTGGTTGGGTGGTCTATAACAAACTCCAATGAGGATGTCTGCCCTGCTGATCTTCCCTCTAATTTTCACCCACAAGCACTCAACCCGATCAGCCCTGATCTCCAGCTCAATGGCAACTAGTGCCTCTCTGATGTATAGGGCCACCCCTCCACCCCTTCTTCCTTGCCTGTCTCTCCTGAACAGCCTGTAGCCGTCAATTGCAGTGCTCCAGTCATGTGAGTCATCCCACCATGTCTCTGTGATAGCAACTACATCATAACTTTCCTGCTGTAACAAGGCTTCCAGCTCCTGTTGTTTGGTGCCCATGCATCGTGCATTAGTGTACATGCACTTCAGCTGGGCTGCTGGTTTCACCCCTGTCTTCAGCTTATCACCCCCAGACTCCTGCCTGGGGGGACTGGTTTCAGCCCCTTCCCCCACTGAATCTATTTTAAAGCCCTATCAATGAGAACTGCCAACTCCGTTCCCAGAATCTTTTTCCCTTTGAGAGATAAGCCATTCTTGTATACTGTGATCTTTCCCCTCCTCTGGGACAGATGTACTCCATCTGTTGCCAGCTGACCTGGTGCAGTAGAAAGTTCTCCAAGATCAAAAAACTCAAAATTCTTTTGGTTGCACCAGCCTCTAAGCCATTTGTTGATTGTAGCTGCTGACCTGTTCCTTACGGTATTCCCTCCTGCAACTAAGGGTATTGAAGAGAAAATTATTTGTGCCCCTGAACCCTCAACCAGTTCTTCCAGGGCCTTGAAGTCATTCTTGATAGCCCTGGGAGTTCTGGTAGCAACATCATCGTTCCCTAACTGCATAAATAGTAAGGGATAGTAACCAGAGGGCTGCACCAGACTAGGCAGCCTTCTGGTAACATCCCTAACCAGGGCTCTCAGGAGGCAGCAAACTTCCCTGTGAGAAGGATCTGGCCAACATATGGGGGCCTCTACAATACAATACAATACAATACAATACAATACAATACACCAGGTTGGAAGAGACCTTCAAGATCATCACGTCCAACCCGTCAACCAATCCAACCCACCTAAATACAATACAATACAATACAGTACAATACAACCCACCTAAACAACTAAAAAACTAAACCGTGGCACCAAGCACCCCATCAAGCCTCTTCTTGAACACCTCCAATGAAGGTGACTCCACCACTTCCACAGGCAGCTGATTCCAGTGGACAATCACTCTCTCAGTATAGAACTTCTTCCTAAGATCCAGTCTAAACCTGCCCTGGCGCAGCCTGAGGACTGTGTCCTCTCGTTCTGGTACTGGCTGCCTGGGAGAAGAGACCAACCTCTGCCTGGCTACAACCTCCCTTCAGGTAGTTGTAGAGAGCAATAAGGTCACCCCCTCAGTCTCCTCTTCTCCAGGCTAAGCGACCCCATCTCCCTCAGCCTCTCCTGATAGGGCTTGTCTTCCAAACCCCTCACCAACCTCGTTGCCCTTCTCTGGACACACTCCAGTAAGACAACATCTTTCCTAAACTGAGGGGCCCAGAACTGGACACAGTACTCAAGGTGCGGCCTAACCAGTGCAGTGTACAGGGGCAGAATGACCTCCCTGCTCCTGCTGGCCACACTGTTTCTGATGCAGGCTAGGATGCCATTGGCCTTCTTGGCTGCCTGGGCACACTGCAGGCTCATGTTCAGCCTACCATCAACCAGCACCCCCAGGTCCCTCTCTGCCTGGCCGCTCTCCAACCACTCTGACCCCAGCCTGTAGCACTGCATGGGGTTGTTGTGGCCAATGTGCAGAACCTGGCACTTGGATGTGTTCAATCTCATGCCGTTGGATTCTGCCCATCTGTCCAGCCTGTCGAGGTCCCTCTGCAAAGCCTCTCTACCCTCCAGCAGATCAACTCCTGCCCCCAGCTTGGTGTCGTCTGCAAATTTACTGATGATGGACTCGATGCCCTCATCCAGATCATCAATAAAGATGTTGAAGAGCATGGGGCCCAGCACCAATCCCTGGGTCACACCACTAGTGACTGGCCACCAGCTGGATGTGGCACCATTCACCACCACTCTCTGGGCTCGGCCCTCCAGCCACTTCCTAACCCAACGCAGTGTGCTCCCATCCAAGCCATGGGCTGCCAGCTTGGCCAGGAGTTTGCTGTGGGGGACGGTGTCAAAGGCCTTGCTGAGGTCCAGGTAGACCACATCCACAGGCCTCCCCACATCAACCAGGCGGGTCACCTGATCATAGAAGGAGATCAGGTTGGTCAAGCAGGACCTGCCCTTCCTAAAGCCATGCTGGCTAGGCCTGATCCCTTGGCCATCCTGGAAGTGCTGCGTGATCGCACTCAAGATGACCTGTTCCATAATCTTGCCTGGCACTGTGGTCAGTCTGACAGGCCTATAATTCCCTGGCTCATCCAACCAGCCCTTCTTGTGGGTGGGCACCACGTTGGCCAGCTTCCAGTCTTCTGGGACCTCTCCAGTGAGCCAAGACTGCTGAAAAATGATGGAGAGTTGCTTGGCCAGCTCATCTGCCAGCTCTCTCTGCCAGCTCTAGGATGGATCCCATCCGGTCCCATGGCCTTGTGGGGGTTCAAGCGGCTCAGAAGATCTCTAACTACCTCCTGGAGCAGTGGGAAACCATGCAGCTCCCTGGCTCCTTCTGCCAGCTCTGCAGGCCAGCTGTCTGGAAGATGTTCTGCCATGCTAGGATAGATTGACGCACAGAAGGTGTTAAGTACCTCTGCCTTTTCCTCATCCTTTGTTACAATGTTCCCCTCCATGTCAACCAAGGAGTGGAGGTTGTTCTTGCCCTTTCTCTTGCTATTGATGTATTTATAGAAGGACTTTTTGTTGTCCTTCACAGCAGAGGCCAGTCTAAGTTCTAAATGGGCTTTTGCTCTGCTCCCCTCCGGAGGGAATCACCAATAGCAATTACCCTCCTCCTTTTTTTTGAGGGAACAAGTCCTGATGCCGGGGGAAGGCTGTTTAACATCAGGCTGTTTTGCCTCAGGTTCTTTAGCCTTAGGAAAAATCTCAGATGGTGTGTCCTCTGGCATCAGAATCACCTCACCCTCAACCTCCAGTGCCCCATACTTGTTTTCCAAGGGCAGTGGGAAAGGTGAGGGGAGGTGTGACCGGTTTAGGTTATGCCTTTAAGAAAGAGACAGTTGCTGAACACTCTGGCTGAATGTTTTTGATATTTGAACAAAAACAAGATAGTCTAAACTAATTTCATTGGTAGATTGTAGAATGCAATTTTAAGTTTGGGTTCTGTTAGTTCAGTCTGGTCTGGGTTCAGGCTGTGCTCAGTCTGTGCTTCTCTGTCCTGTGGGCTGGACGGCTTCTCTCTTTCTGAAGCAGGAGTGACCTTGGTTAACAAAGCTAACCAGATAAGAAAACTAATTCTTGCATTTGCTTTTTAGCTAACAGAATTTTTCTCATTAATTGCCTTTCTCTCTCTCTCTAACCCTTTTTGGGAAAAAGGGGAGGTAGGGAGGGAGAGAGAGGGGGGTTCAGGGAATCCCCCCTGGCCGGCTGGAGGGAAAAGGCTTTTCTGCATTGTGTTCATTGCTGTGTATTTCTGTATATATTGAAAACATTGTATATTTGTTTACATATTCATTGCATTCCAGTTATGCCTGTAAATATAGCTTTCATCTGCTTTTCCGACTGAGCTAGCTGTGGTTTCTTTCTTTGTGTGTGTGGGGGGAACTTTCTCACCGTACCACAGGAGGCAAGGAGGTTTTACTTTGTGGCTTTTGAGAGCAACCTGCGTCCATTCCCCACTGTTTTTTGGATGACCAACCACTGCTGGGGGAGCCTGCAGAGTCTGGTTACCCAAGTTCATCTCCCTTCTACATTCCCTTACTGCTCTAAGTCTACCAACCTTATCCTTCAGTTCGGCCACCAGGTTAAGCAGATAGTTGATCTGCTCACACCTAATGCAGGAATTGTCCCCACTACCCCTCATCTCAAGTGCCAGGCTCCAGCACTCTCTGCAGCCAGATATCTGGACACCTACCTGCTTATGTTCCACCCCAGTCTGAGTTGACACTGATTTTTTGAAACTAAACTAGAACAGGGGGTGACTCTTAGTGGAACAGGGAGTTTGGTACCTTCTCATCAGCAAGCCTCTCAGCCTCCCTGCAGTAACCCACAAGGGCAGGGCCAATGGGTGCAGGTCTCTGCCCGACGGAAGAAATGCAGATGGAGCAAGCCTGCTACATTGAGCAACACACTGCCTACAGTGCAGGTACAGAATAGGTATGAGGCTCTGCAGGAGGAACAGGTCATAGGTGAGGACGAGGACTCAAGGAAGACAGAAGCTGCACCAATGACAGGTTGCCTCAGGCCAGCTATCAAAACTAGACCAGAAAAAAACCTCGCAGGGTCATCATTATAGGAGACTCCCTACTGAAGGGAGCAGAGGGTCCAATATGCAGACCAGACCCATTTCATAGGGAGATCTGCTGCCTCCCTGGTGCCCAAGTAAAGGACATTATAGGCAAAATTCCCAAACTCGTGAGTCCTTCAGACTACTCCCCACTGCTGGTCTTTCAGGTGGGTAGTGACGATGCAACAACAAGAGGCTCGCAATCAATTAAAAGTGCTTTCAGAACCTTGGGGCACCTGCTAAAGGGATCAGGCACTCAGGTTGTGTTCTCTGCTATCCCTCTAATGTCAGCGATGGATGAGGGAACACTGAGGAAGAGCCAACAGGTCAATTCATGGCTCCAGGGCTGGTGCCATCGACAGGGTTTTGGGTTCTACAATCATGGCTTGGTTTACAGGGCAGCAGAGCTGCAAACAACTAATGGGGCACACTTGTCCCAGAGGGGGAAAAGGATCCTGGGGCAGGAATTGGCAGGCCTCATTGACAGGGCTTTAAACTAGATTTGAAGGGGGAAGGGGTTAATAGTCTCCTGCTGGCCTGTGAGAAGCAGAGGGGCAGCTCACCAGAGGCAGTGGGATGGAGAGCTGCTAAGGGCTCTCAACTTGCTGCCCTGAGGCAAGACACAGATGACACACCAGGACACCCTGTGAAAACCAAGGGGAATTGGCAGAAGAGGACAACAGGGCCAGCCCAGCTGAAGTGCTTCTATGCAAATGCACGCAGCTTGGGCAACAAACAGGATGAATTAATGGCCACCGTGCTGCTGGGAGGCCATGACATAGTGGGCATTACTGAAACTTGGTGGGATGATTCCCATGACTGGAATGTAGGGATAGATGGGTATAAGCGCTTTAGGAAGGATAGGCAGGGAAGGAGAGGAGGAGGTGTTGCCCTCTATGTCAAGAACCATCTGGAATCAGCAGAACTCCACCTGGGGGAGGGATGATGAGATGGTTGAGAGTGTATGGGTTAGAATTAAAGGCAAGACAGGGGAAGGAGATATTACTGTGGGGGTCTCCTACAGGCCACCTGACCAGCAGAACCAAGCAGATGAGGCCCTCCACAGGCAAATAGAAGCGGCTTCCAGCTCACAAGGCCTGGTCCTCATGGGTGATTTCAACCACCCTGACATCTGCTGGAGGGACAACACAGCAAGGCACCAGCAATCCAGGATGTTCCTGGACTGCATAGAAGACAACTTCCTCCTCCAAATGGTAGAGGAACCAACAAGAAAAGGTGCTCTGCTGGACCTTGTTCTCACCAACAGGGAAGGGCTGGTAACCAATGTGAGGCTCAGAGACTGCCTTGGCTGCAGTGACCATGAAGCAGTTGAATTTAAGATCCTCAGGGCAATCAGGAGGACCTATTCTAAGCTTACGACCCTAGACTTTAGGCGTGCAGACTTCGATCGCTTCAGGAATCTGCTAGCCAAAGTGTCATGGGACAAAGCCCTGGAGGGAAGAGGGACCCAGGACAGCTGGTCAGTATTCAAGGACCACCTCCTCTGTGTCCAGGAGCTATGTATACCAACAAAGAGAAAAACAGGGAAGAACGCTAGGAGGCCTGCCTGGATGAACAAGCAGCTCCTGGACACACTATTACTTAAAAAGAAACTCTACAGGCAGTGGAGGGAAGGACAGATAGAACAGGGGGTATATAAGGAAGCTGCCTGAGCAGCAAGAGGCCTGGTTAGGAAAGCCAAAGCAGAGTTTGAATTGAATCTAGCCAGGGAGGTTAAAGGGAACACTAAGAATTTCTACAGGTATATTAATGGTAAGAAGAAGAGTAGGGAAGGTGTGGGCCCCCTCAGAAAGTAAAGTGGTGAATTGGTCACAAGTGATGTGGAAAAGGCTGAGGTACTCAATAACTTCTTTACCTCAGTCTTCACTGCAAGGGCCTCCAGCCACACTCCTGGAGTCATGGAAGACGATGCCAGGGACAGGGAGGAAGAACTGCCCATCATAAGTGAAGCTCAGGTTCATGATCACCTGAAGAACCTGAAAGTGTTCAAGTCCATGGGACCCGACGGGATACACCCACGGGTGCTGAGAGAACTGGCAGATGAGGTTGCTAAGCCCCTCTCTATTATATTCCAAAAGTCATGGCAGACTAGGGCAGTCCCCACAGACTGGAAAAGGGCAAACATTGCTCCCATTTTCAAAAAGGGTAAGAAGGAGGAACCAGGGAATTACAGGCCGGACAGTCTCACCTCTGTGCCCAGAAAGATCATGGAGCAGATCCTCCTGGAGGCACTACTGACTCAGAAGAGTAGTGAAGAGGTGATTGGGAGCAGTCAGCAAGGCTTTGCCAAGGGCAAATCCTGCCTGACAAACCTGGTGGTCTTCTATGAACAAGTGACAGCATTAACAGATGAAGGGCGAGCAACTGATGTCGTTTACCTGGACCTGAGCAAAGCCTTTGACACTGTCCCACACCACATCCTGGTTTCCAAGCTGGTGACACACGGGTTTGATGGGCGGACCACCAGATGGATAAAGAACTGGCTTGATGGCCACACCCAAAGAGTGGCTGTCAACGGGTCCATGTCCCAGTGGAGGCCAGTGAAAAGCAGAGTCCCTCAGGGATCAGTCCTGGGACCAGTCTTGTTCAACATCTTTGTGGGTGACATGGACAGTGGCATTGAGTGCACCCTCAGCAAGTTTGCTGATGACACCAAGCTGTGTGGTGCAGCAGACACGCTGGAGGGAAGGGATGCCATCCAGAGGGACCTGGACAGGCTGGAGAGGTGGGCACAAGCCAAACTCACAAGCTTCAAAAATACCAAGTGCAGGGTCCTGCATCTGGATCGAGGCAATCCCAGGCACAAATACAGGCTGGGCAGGGACTGGCTGGGGAGCAGCCCTGAGGAGAGAGACTTGGGGGTGCTGGTGGATGAGAAGCTCAACATGAGCTCTCAGTGTGCACTTGCAGCCCAGAAAGCCAATCAGATCCTGGGCTGCATCAAGAGAAGTGTGGCCAGCAGGTCAAGGGAGGTGATTCTCTCCCTCTACTCAGCTCTGGTGAGACCCCACCTGGAGAACTGTGTCCAGTTCTGGAGCCCCTATTACAAGAGGGATCTGGAGGTGCTGGAAGGTGTCCAGAGAAGGGCCACGAGGATGATCAGAGGGCTGGAGCACCTCTCCTATGAGGACAGACTGGAAGAGTTGGGGCTGTTCAGTCTGGAGAAGAGAAGGCTCCGAGGTGACCTCATTGTGGCCTTCCAGTATCTGAAGGGGGCCTACAGAAAGGCTGGGGAGGGACTTCTCAGGCTATCAGGTAGTGGTAGGACTAGGGGGAATGGGATGAAGCTGGAGGTAGGGAGATTCAGGCTGGATGTGAGGAGGAGGTTCTTCACCATGAGAGTGCTGAAGCCCTGGAATGGGTTACCCAGGGAGGTGATTGAGGCCCCATCCCAGGCTGGATGAAGCTCTGGCCGGCCTGATCTAGTGCAGGGTGTCCCTGCCCATGGCAGGGGGTTTGGAACTAGATGATCCTTGTGGTCCCTTCCAACCCTGACTGATACTATGATACTATGAAGAGAATGTTTTTTGAAGCTGTACCTGTGAGAGGCACTGCTTCACTGCCTCTGGATGTGTTCTACTTCTGCACAGGCTCCACTACTGATGAACCAGCTGCTTGCCAGTAAGACTTAGACCATCTAGCTCAGCCTTTCACCACTTCCTGAGTCCTTCTGAGCTTTATGAGCATTAAAGCAGTTCTCATACTGATAACAAAGGTTAAAGCAATCATCTCTTTCCCTTTGCAGATAAGGACTTGAAAACTGCCTTTGCAGTGTCTCTTGTCTGTGCTGCATACAATTTCTGCAGCCTACAATTTCTCTTGGTTTAGACAGTATTTATCAAATGGAAACACATGTATACAGTAGTTAAGTAAACATTTGCTGCATTTTTAATAAGAGCTTGCTTCCCTTCTGTTTTGATGCTGGTATTCCTTAACAGAAAATTTAAAAAATATACATAGGAGTATGATAAAAAATCATTTCAGCTCCCAATGAACTTTAAAAGAAATGAATTCTTAATTAGACTCTTTTATTCTTGCTCTCAGTTTCTATTGAGAGAAAGATAAAACAGCCTGTGTTGGGATAGTTCTATATTTTTTTTAATTGCTGTTATGTACACTGAGAGTGTAAAATTTTTTTGGAAATAGCTTTTAAAAAAATGAGGAATATGGAAGTAAATCTCCAAAGAGTAGCAAATCTCAACTGACTATGTTGCAACTAACCAACTTTGAAAACATCTCATATCAGACAACAATGTGTGTGCGTGTGTTGTTGGGGTTTTTGTTGTTTGTTGGTTTATTTTCCTCAGTGTGAGGTGTTCAACTGTTGAAGAGCTTTTCCCACAATTTATGCTAACATTTGTGATCCTAGGGATTTGTTCTTGTCTGACTTTTCCTCCAGAACATTGTTCTTTCCTTTCTTCCCCTCCTGAACCATTGATTTTTTTTAAGAACTTCATCATGAAGTATAGGAGTACACCAAGCAAATTATAAAAATAGATAATTTTGCCTGTAGCAACATTAAACATGGTGGACTGGTTCCTTAGATACCCCTTTCCCTACTGACTAAGTTCCCCTGATATTAACGGCAGTGTTTTAAATTGCTACATGTATGACTTAACAATGAGGGTTAATCATTGTTACAATAGTCACCTCAAATAGTGGTTGAATGCTACTTTATAAACATTGGAAAATTAGCAGTGCTATTTGGACACCTCATCTCTAACTCACTTTGCTCCAAATCTTAGCCTTCCTTACAAGCTTTGGAAAATGCTATCCTATACTGCTACATAGTAAATCAAGAGTGATTTAAGGAAGATAGATTGGATATTACATTACACCACTTTTACTACAAGTTAAGAAGCAACCTGATTTATTTGAGATGGTAGAATTTATTCCAGCATGCCAACTTCAGTACATTTTTATGTGCTAAAATAAAAAGAGTCCTGCTTAAGGATGCCAGGAAATTAGTATTCCTTTTGCAAAATTTATTTATACATTTTGTTAAGGTAAAAAGTGCAAAGGACTATCTAATTTTTTCTGGTACATCTTAGAAGTCAGACAATAGTCACATCCACTTTGTAACAGTTTTTGAGGCTCTAAGCTTTAATTTAGTCAAAGGCATAAGTGAGCTAGCAGTCACTTAAGATTACAGGTGGAGATGTGTGACTGAACACAGCTTTCTTTACTGCCTTAAACTTCACAGGTGGTGATAAGTCCACTCTGTTTATGAGGTACAACACCACCAGAGACTGAGCCTGGAATATGAACACAAAATTTACAAGCTATTCTCTTAATTTATTTGCCCTTTTTTTTTTTTTTTGGTAGCAACAGACTCAATCAGGCAAGAAATAAACTTCATGAATACATTATGTAAGAGACTAAATCTTGTCTCCCTTGATGTGACTCAACAAAGATAAAATCATCTTTGCTGCTTGCCCAGACAATGGCTGATATGTATTGGGCAGATGTCACTGGAACGACTCTCTGGAAGGTGCATAGATAAGGACTGCTCACCAGACCGCAGCTGCCCTGGAAATACTGGGCAGAAGACACTGCTATCCATACTCTCTGGAATATGCATACTAAAACCTGTATAAAAGATCTGAGCAACTACTGGCTCAGGAGAAGGAAAAGACCGGGACAATGCTGCTCTTAAGATAAATGGAGAGAATACCGGAAGCAAAAATTGACAGAGACCCTGGAAGAAGCAGACCAAAAGGAACCCTCTCTCCATGTCCTAAGTTCTGCCTGCTACAACTCATGGAGCTGAAGAGGCTGCTCAGAGAACAGCACAGCCAACAAGGACAACATCTCCTCCATGCCAAAGCTGCAGCAGCCTTCCTCCACAGACCCGAACTGTCTTGGCAGGGGTGAGGGGTGTGGTAATATAATTCCTTTCCTATTCTCTCTCCTCTTCTCTATCTCACTATTTTCTCTCTCTCCCCTTCTGATCCATCCACTTTATTTATGTAACAAATAGTCTAGCTGTTGATGTTTTGGCCTTGTTTGTGACTCTAATTTCATAGCATGGGAATATTCAAAAGAACTGAGTCTCGTTCCTTCTCTGGACTGAGACATTAATATTGGCGTAGTTGGCAGGATTCCCATGTACTTAATTTCTGAGAACCCTGAAATGTGTATTGTGTAAAGAGTGTGCTTTCTCATGGAAGATTAACTGGGGTACAAATGTTGGTTTTTTATAGTGTGACCTCCCCAAGAATTCTCAGTACCCTGGTTTGGGAAACCCAGTTTTTTAGTGATATTTTGCAAAGTGTGTGTTCTCTCGGGGAAGTAGTATGGCTTCCCTGGGAAGCCCAGTATTGAAGCAAAAAGTTGACAAGCATTTGCAAGCATGTGTTCTCTCAAGGAAACAGAGTGACACTTCCCTAGGAAACACAGGCTTTTTATCCTGTTGCAACAGAAAATTTGAGGAACAAAAGCTGAGAAGCTTCTGCAAGTGTGTATTCTCTCAGGGAAATAGTGTGACTTTCCCTTGAGAAGCCCAAGTTTTTTTTCTCTTGTGTGTGTCCTCTCCTGAGAAATCTTTTGTGTATTTTTCCTGGAGAAGATTATTGACTTAGAGAAAGACAAAAAATTCAGTAAGTTGCATGTATTTTGCTTTTATGGCAGTGCTGGACACAAGCTGGATCTCTCCAAAAGAACTCTGTGTATTCAGAGGGTTGCGTACAAGCCTATATACAAAAAGTTATCCATCTAAAATGACAGAGATATGTTAATATTTCACAGAAAGTCCTGATGTCTTCTATCTATACAAAGGTTATCTATCTAAGCATAACAGAAATATTTCACAGAAAAGTTCTGGTGCCTCCTATTTATGCAAAGGTTATTGAGACCGGTTTAGGCTATGCCTTTAAGAAAGAGACAGTTGCTGAACACTCTGGCTGAATGTTTTTGATATTTAAACAAAAACAAGATAGTCTAAACTAATTTCATTGGTAGATTGTAGAATGCAATTTTAAGTTTGGGTTCTGTTAGTTCAGTCTGGTCTGGGTTCAGGCTGTGCTCAGTCTGTGCTTCTCTGTCCTGTGGGCTGGACGGCTTCTCTCTCTCTGAAGCATGAGCGGCCTTGAATTAACAGAGCTAACCAGATAAGAAAACTAATTCTTGCATTCGCTTTTGAGCTAACAGAAGTTTTCTTAATTAATTGCCTTTCTCTCTCTCTCTAACCCTTTTTGGGAAAAAGGGGAGGTAGGGAGGAAGAGAGGGGGGTTCAGTGAATCCCCCTGGCCGGCTGGAGGGAAAAGGCTTTTCTGCATTACGTTCATTGCTGTGTATTTCTGTATATATTGTAAATGTTGTATATTTGTGTACATATTCATTGCATTCCATTGATGCCTGTAAATATAGCTTTCATCTGCTTTTCCGACTGAGCTAGCTGGGGTTTCTTTCTTTGTGTGTGTGGGGGGAACTTTCTCACCCCACCACATATTTTAATTGGCAGCCCAACGCGCGGCTTGTGGATAGTTGCTGTCCAGAAGCAGAGCAAAAGTTGCTTCATTTATTGTCTGCTCAAGTCGGAGTTGCAAGGATGAAAGTATTTTGGCTTTTAGAGCGTTTGGTCTTCTCAATTTGTTCGGTACTGGTCTACAAGTACTTCCTGGGATTGATTTGCGACCGCTTAGGCAGATACTTGATGTATAAATTGTATTTATGGTTGAAGTATAAGATTCAGCTTCTCTATGACCGGTGCCTGGGATTCTTTTGGCTTAATAGATACAGGAATGTGACATCAACCACTCTGCCCATAGAGAAAAGGGAGTTTAAGATCCCAGTTGGTGAAAGGATAGTTTTAAGTGATGGCTGGAATCCAAAGGTGATTTATTTGATGTGTGCAATCCTGCTGTTGGTGATAAGCAATGGGTACTTGTTATATACACTGTACCGGGAGAGAAAAGTATCTAAGGCCTGTTTTGTAATTAGGCGTAGACCCAAGAGGAGAAAGAACAGCTCTAACTCGACCCCAGAAATATCTAGTGATGAGGAGAATGGAGAATCTGTATCAGTTAAAGATAGAGCTAAAAAGTCCATCGGAAAGGCTGCTCTGAATGGTGCTGTTGGTGGTTCTGGCAATCAGCCAGCAGCAGCGCCTAACATGGCGGCTCCCACGTCCTCAGCAGCCATTAGCGGGGCAAGGCCATTTCCTCCTTCTTCTTCAGCAGGACCGGAAGTGTCCTCCACAGCAGCAGATCCGTCTCAGAACCTGTCAGCTTCTGTTAAGCCAGCTGTAAATTCAAACACAGCTCCAGTTAAGCAGGTAGTTGTTTTAAATACAAGAAGTGGAAAGACCAAAGCTGATCCAGGAGCTGATGCTGGAGAAGGAACTTCTGCATTAAGAGACCCTGCTGAGGAGGAGGAGAAGGTTTGTCTTAAGGATATAGCTGAGTTATTGAGAACATCACTGGATGGAGATGCAGGGCAAATTGCTGATAGGAGAACAACTAGAGGTGGTACTCCTGACCTTAAAGAGATTCTTAGGAGAGTGACAATAAGATTAATGGGACAAGAAGTTCAAGGAGAGGAGGAAGAGGAGGAGTCAGATGACATTGACAGCTGTTTGTCACCAAGGGAAGAGCTAAGGAATGTGCGTAAAGATTACATCAGAGCAGATAAGGACCCAATTCTAGCTTGGCTTGGTAGATGCTACGATACAGGTGCTCCAGATCTATTAGTGGGAGACAAGTCAGCAGCTCAACTAGGAACTCTCTCAAAGGATAATGGAATAGATAGACATCTAGGCAGGACTCTCGGTAAGGTTACACTGTGGATACGCCTTTTAATGGCAACTCTCATGAGATATCCTTCCTGAGATGATCTCCCATGGAATCCTAAGCCCTGGACTACCATAGAGGAGGGAATTAAGCGTCTGAGAGAATTTGCTGTCAGAGAGGTACTGTATGGTGTCCATAAGACTCTGAATCCTGATGAAATTCCTGTAGGAACTGCTCTTGCTAAAAAGCTCATCAAACTTGCTCCTCCTAATTATGCAAATATTCTGGCAAGCAGAATTGTGGCAAGAAATTATGGCGGAGCTTCTCCTACGGTTGGCCAATTCACTGATCAGATGAGACAATTGGAGGATAGCATGACATGTGTTTCTTTGGTTTCAGCCATTGAAACTCTGTCTGGAAAAATTGAGAATTGCATGAAAGAGATGAAGGATGAATTTAAAAATGCCATCTCCCAATTGACACAAGGAGATAATTCCAATTCTTCCTCCAGATGGATACAGGTTTCTTCTGTGAGGAATAGACGTCCTCCAAGGATGTCATTCCAAAAGAGTTCATTCCAAACCAGGTCAAACCAAAACAGACCACCGAGGCAGTCACATGGAAGTATTTGGATAACTCTGCGTGATCAGTTTGGTGAGAACATGAACAGATGTGATAGTCAACCAACTTCTAATATTTTCAGGAGACTGAGGAAACTACACAGTGGCAGAACCAGAGCTAGCAATACCAGAAGGGTAGCTGTTACTTCCACAGTTTCCCATGACAACTCTAGTAGCTCCAACAGTGACTCCAGTTCTAACACTGCACACTGTGCTCATTGCACATGTGGGCATGTTCCCCATAACTAGGGGTGCCCTGCCTCCCGCCAGGGGGAGGAGAGGGGTAACAGAGATAATAGAATCTATTGGGATGTGTACATCCAGTGGCCTGGCACTTCACAATTGCAGAAGTACAGGGCCTTGGTGGACACAGGGGCTCAGAGCACCATAATGTCATCAAATTATCAGGGATCAGAAGCTATAACTATTCTGGGAGTCACTGGTGGATCTCAAAAGTTAATTAAGGTGGAGGTTGATATAAGTTTAACTGGTAAATAGTGGAGGAAGCATATAGTTGTGACTGGACCTGACGCACCTTGTATTTTGGGAATTGATTTTCTGAGAGAAGGGCGTTTCAAAGACCCTAGAGGTTACAAATGGGCTTTTGGGGTAGCATCTGTAGAAATTGATGGACAAAAGCTGAGGCTGTCTGTTAGACCTGAGCTTTCTGATGAATCTGCAGTTGTGGGACAACACAAGATTGAGGACATTAAATTGCCGGTTGCTTCTCAGACTGTGCATCACAGACAATACAGAACCAACTGTGACTCTTTGTTGCCCATTCAGAATCTGATTTGTCAGTTGGAGAGTCAGAAAGTCATCAGCAAAACTCATTCCCCTTTCAACAGTCCAGTGTGGCCTGTGCGAAAGCAGAATGGAGACTGGCGTCTGACAGTCGACTACCGAGCCCTGAATGAAGTAACTCCACCTATGAGTGCAGCAGTACCAGACATGATGGAACTCCAGTATGAGCTGGAATCCAAAGAGGCCAAATGGTATGCTACCATAGACATTGCTAATGCCTTCTTCTCTTTTCCCATAGCAGAGGAATGCATTCCTCATTTGCTTTCACCTGGAGAGGAATCCAGTACACTTTCAACAGATTGCAAATGGGCTGGATCCACAGCTCCAGCATCTGTCATGCAGTGATCCATGCTGCTCTGGAGAAAGGTGGTGCTCCAGAACACATCCAGTTCATCGATGATATCATTGTCTGGGGTAAAACTGCTGAAGAAGACTTTGAGAAAGGTAACAAAGTCATTGACATTCTTCTGAATGCAGGTTTTGCCATCAAGCGAGACAAGGTGAAAGGACCTACCAGAGAGATCCAGTTTCTGGGAGTGCGGTGGCTGGATGGACGCCAACACATTCCAGTGGATGTGGTAAATAGAATCTCTACCATGGCAAATCCCATGAACAAGCAAGAAACTCTACGTTTCTTGGGGATAGTGGGATTTTGAAGACTACATATTCCTGGATACAGTCAGATTGTGAAACCTCTGTATGATGTGACTCGAAAGAGAAACAATTTCCAGTGGGGACCTGAACAACAAGCAGCCTTTGACCAGATAAAGCAAGCGGTAGTGCAAGCAATGGGTCTGGGACCTGTTGGAGATGGTCCAGATATTAAGAACATTTTGTACATGGCTGCAAGTGACAATGGTCCAACCTGGTGCTTGTGGCAAAGAGCTCCAGGTGAGACATGTGGACGACCTCTTGGTTTTTGGAGTCGAGGTTACAGAAGTTCAGAGGCTAATTATACTCCAACAGAGAAAGAGATTCTAGCTGCCTATGAAGGAGTAAAAGCAGCTTCTGAAGTGATTGGAACTGAATCACAACTTCTCTTAGCTCCCAGATTGCCAGTTTTGAATTGGATGTTCAAAGGCAAAGGTTCCACACCACATCATGCAACAGATTCCACCTGGTCTAAGTGGATGGCTCTGATAACATAGAGAGCTCGAATGGGAAATCTTGAAAGACCTAGTCTGGTGGAGGTGATCTCAAGTTGGCCTGAAGGTACCAACTGTACTAAACCTCCAGAGGAGGGAGTAACTCGTGCTGAGGAAGCCTCTCCTTACAATGACCTTTCTGATGATGAAAAGAAATATGCTTTGTTCACAGACGGTTCCTGTCGTCTTGTCGGGAACAAGAGAAGGTGGAAGTCTGCAGTGTGGAGTCCAACACGCCGAGTTGCAGAGGCAAAGGATGGAGGAGAATCCAGTCAGTTTGCAGAGGTAAAAGCTGTCCAGCTAGCTCTCAACGTAGCTGAACATGAGAGATGGCCAAAGCTTTATCTCTACACCGACTCATGGATGGTAGCCAATGCTCTGTGGGGTTGGCTGAAGAACTGGAAGAAGAATGGTTGGCAGAGAAAAGGAAAGCCCATTTGGGCAGCTGACCTGTGGCAGGACATTGCTGATCGAATTGAGAGAATTCCAGTGAAAGTGAGACACATTGATGCTCACATCCCTAAGAGCAAAGCTACTGAGGAACAGCAACACAACCATCAGGCAGATCTGGCTGCAAGTGTTGCTCAACTAGACATGGACTCTGATCTTGATCTTGACTGGAAACACCGAGGTGAGATATTCTTAGCTTGGTGGGCTCACGATTCATCAGGACATCAAGGCAGAGATGCAACCTACTAGTGGGCTTGTGACAGATCCATAGACATTTCCATGGATGCTATCACACAAGTCATCCATGACTGTGACATTTTCTGCTGCTATTAAGCAGGCAAAGCGACTTAAGCCCTTATGGTATGGTGACAGATGGTCCAAGTACAAGTATGGTAAAGCTTGGCAGATTGACTACATCACTCTACCACATTCTCGTTCTGGTAAGCATTATGTGCTTACTAGGGTAGAGGCAAACACTGGGTGTTGGAAACTTATCCAGTTCCACATGCAACTGCACGCAACACCATTCTTGGTCTGGAGAGACAAATCCTGTGGAGACACAGAACTCCAGAGAGGATTGAGTCAGACAACGGAACTCATTTCAAAAACAACCTTGTAAAGAGCTGGGCCAAAGAGCACGGCATTGAGTGGATATTCCACATTCCCTACTATGCACCAGCTGCAGGGAAGATTGAACGCTACAACGGTTTGCTGAAGACCACTCTTAAAGCCATGGGGGGTTGGATCTTTGAAAAACGGGAAAAGCATTTAGCACAAGCAACCTGGCTGGTAAATAGTAGAGGTTCAGTGAACCGAGCTGGACTGGCACATTCAGATCTGCTACAGAAAGTAGAAGGTGACAGAGTTCCTGTTGTTAGAGAAAAGAATCTGTTAGGTAAAACTGTTTGGGTATTTTCTCCCTCAGGAGAGGCTAAACCTGTCCGAGGGGTGGTTTCAGCTGAAGGTCCAGGTCACACTTATTGGGTAATGCAAGAGAATGGTGAAATTCAGTGTATTCCACAAAGAAATTTAACCTTAGCTGAAAGAGTTTAATTTCAGAGTGTTGTACAGCTACATCGTGCCCAAAGGATGAATCCTTGACGAATCCACGGTGCACGAACCCTGAGAGCCCTGAGTCAACTGAGAGTCCCTGCTTCCCTGTTTCCCTTTCTTCACTTCGTCTGCGAAGAGACAAACTGTTTTCCATTTTTCTTGTTTCTTGGACTTCTGAATTATCTACACCTGAGGACAGCCGGAATGGACTATGAATTTACTTGCAAATTGTAGATATTGTTTCAGATTGCATGGACAGTATGAACAGCCAATGAAATTGTTTAGAAGAGGTGGATTGTGACCGGTTTAGGCTATGCCTTTAAGAAAGAGACAGTTGCTGAACACTCTGGCTGAATGTTTTTGATATTTGAACAAAACCAAGATAGTCTAAACTAATTTCATTGGTAGATTGTAGAATGCAATTTTAAGTTTGGGTTCTGTTAGTTCAGTCTGGTCTGGGTTCAGGCTGTGCTCAGTCTGTGCTTCTCTGTCCTGTGGGCTGGACGACTTCTCTCTCTCTGAAGCATGAGCGGCCTTGAGTTAACAGAGCTAACCAGATAAGAAAACTAATTCTTGCATTTGCATTTGAGCTAACAGAATTTTTCTTAATTAATTGCCTTTCTCTCTCTCTCTAATCCTTTTTGGGTAAAAGGGGAGTTAGGGAGGCCGGCTGGAGGGAAAAGGCTTTTCTGCATTACGTTCATTGCTGTGTATTTCTGTATATATTGTAAATATTGTATATTTGTGTACATATTCGTTGCATTCCGTTGATGCCTGTAAATATAGCTTTCATCTGCTTTTCCGACTGAGCTAGCTGTGGTTTCTTTCTTTGTGTGTGCGGAGGGAACTTTCTCACCCCACCACAGTTATCTATCTAATAATGTGTTCCTTAAGGTCCATCCACCTCCCTCCTGCATTTCAACTAACAATGAGGAGTTCTTTATCAGCTCTTTTAAACTCGCTAAGATTTTTAAAAAAAATTTTCTGCTCATCAGTAAGCCTTTTAAAAGTGTATGTTTTTCCAGGGAAGACCTTTTGGGTACAAACAGTGGTTTGGATCCAACTTCCCTGTGAAACTTTGTGCCCTATCATGAAATGCTTTTTGAAACAAAGGAAATGGCCCTGAGTGAGAGGCTTTTATCCCTCTTAGAAACTCATGGTGCTCACCCATCTCTACAGGTACTTGACTTGGCCTGTGAAAACTGGAGTAATTTCCATAGTGTAGCTGACTGAATTGTGGCCCTGCAGAAAGATGCAAGAGCAATAGCTGGAAAAGGAAAAGTTTTTATCTGTTCAGTCTGGTCTGAGCCTAAAGAGAGAGCTGAGCCCACTGCTCTCCTCTTGGTGGAACCACTTGAGCAGGAAAGGGGTATGCCTCCTAGGGGAGCTAAGAGCTTCACTCCTCAGTGATGAGTACTGGGGGGGGGGTGGAGGTGGTGGTGAAGTATGATCCAGGAGATCACCAAAAAATTGAACATGATTTGGGAAAAAGCTTTTGTTTGTGTTTAGCTTGTCTTTGAGAGAAGTTGAATCAAGGCTACTTACAGGCCCTTTCAAAGTAATTAAGCCAACTCTTTCAGGGACATCACCTGAGAGGGTGGCTCAAAGAACCTGTGTTGTGAACCTGGAAATACCAGTTTTGTATGTTTTGAGGTTGTGTTTCTTATTTAAAAATTCTAATGCTGAAGTTTTCCTGATGTATTGTCAGAAGGACTTGTCTTGTTATAATACAAAAGACCTCTTAAATTTTGCATCACAGAAGACATCTTTTCAAGGACTGTACCTTCCTCACATTCCTGCAGATCCATTCAGATCTGGAAGGAAGCTCTCACTTCAATTCCAACTGAAGTACTAATGAGGTGGGGAGGAAGATGGATTTGTTCTCCTGGCTTCCAGGAGGAACAGGGATGCTTTCACCTGTTTTAATTTTGTTCTATTTTGTTACGTGGTTTAGTACTGTTACTCTTTCAACTTTGTAACTCCCTGTTTTACACAATTGATTCAACATGTAGTGTCCAATACGCAATTTGTGTCTAATGATGGTGTACAATACATTTGTGCAATTATATAATCAAAAACTTATTTCCTTTCTTTTCTTTTTTCCTTGCTTTTATCTTTGATTGACCGGGTGGTATGATCTGGAAGGTGCATAGATAAGGATGCTGGCTCAGGAGAAGGAAAAGACGGGGACAATGCTGCTCTGAAGATAAATGGAGAGAATACCAGAAGAGAAAAATGACAGAGACCCTGGAAGAGGCAGACTAAGAGGAATCATCTCTCTGTGTCTTAGGTTCAACCTGCTACAACTTATGGAGCTAAAGAGGCTGCTCAGAAGACAGCACAGCCAACAAGGACAACATCTCCTCCACTCCAAAGCTGCAGCAGCCTTCCTCCACAGACCCAGGCTGTTTTGGGGGGTGAGTGGTGTGGTAATATAATTCCTTTCCTCTTCTCTCTCTCTATTTTCTTTCTTTCCTAATCCATCCACTTTATTCTGTTAATAAATAAATAGCCTTGCTATTGATATTTTGGCCTCATCTGTGCCTCTAATTTGAATATTCCTGTGTTATGAAAAGAACTGAGTCCCCCTCTCTGGACCAAGACACATTAATAATAGGAAAGTCTAATATAGTTGTACAAAATGCTCTAGGTATATATTGCCAGCTTCTTTGAACTAGACATGGAATAAAACCACAAACTATTAACCCTGTCTTAGCTTAACACAGGACAGCCTTATGGCATATTCTTCTCTGGATTTTTTTTTTTCCTTTTCCCCACCAGAACCACAGTACTGTATACTCTGCAATTATGATATGAGAATAATCTCAAAAAGTAAAACTACCACATAATCTCTAATAAAAGAGTTGACTTAATATCTCTCCAGAAACATGTCATTCTATTTTAAATATATGGGAGATTTGTTAATCTTGCAGACAACTTCTTTCCCTAGAATGTTGACATTTATTTTTGTGCTACATGAAAAAAAGTGTTAACAAGTGCAAATTACTTTTGTTCTTCAACATTTTTTATAGTTTGCTGTTATAAAAAATTGTATTTCATTCATGTAGTCCCAGAGCTTCCATATGAAAAAAATCAATGGTAAGAGGGTACACTGTATACAATGTACTTATCAGCACCAAGATTCACTAGGGTTTTTCTGCTTTAGAAATAAAGTCTAGAATTCTGCAGATAAATGAAACTATCATATCCTTAAACCAGCTCAGAGAATTAGCAAAGGCTACACTTCAACAAATTCAGGAACTGTAGGTAAAAGCATTAAAAGATGTTTTGTGGTGGGTTAACACCCTTTTCTGAGAACAAAAGAACAAAGCAGGGTGGAGGGCTTGCAGGTACTTTTCACTCCCTGCAGGGCATTTTTTGCCTGGGAAGCTGTGTCTGTTCCACTCCCCCCTCCCTGCCCAGCTAGGGTATAAAAAGCAGGACCTCGTAGCTGTTGGCCCGGCTTTTCTGGCTTCTGCCTCTGCTGGACGAGAGCTGCTGCAGCTGCCCTCCTGTTCCTCTGCCGCGTGGTCGGACCTGCTGCCTCCACGCTTCCTCAGAGAAAGGCTGGTTTTGTATTATTCTCTTGTTTTTGTCCCCCTCCCATCCATCCTTGTTCCTTGCCCTTGTGAACCTTTTTCCTGTTATTGTTTATATATATATATATTGCTTAAAGACAACTCTTTACCTCTCTACTTCCAAGCCGACTCCAAATTATTGTTTGGTGGATTTGCTCCTTCCTTTTCACAGTATCACAGTATAACCAAGGTTGGAAGAGACCCCAAGGATCATCAAGTCCAACCTGTCCCAACAGACCTCACAACTAGACCATGGCACCAAGCGCCACGTCCAATCTTCCCTTGAACACCTCCAGGGACGGCGACTCCACCACCTCCCTGGGCAGCCCATTCCAATGACGAATGACTCGCTCAGTGAAGAACTTCCTCCTCACCTCGAGTCTAAACCTCCCCTGGCACAGCTTGAGACTGTGTCCCCTTGTTCTGGTGCTGGTTGCCTGGGAGAAGAGACCAACCCCTTCCTGGCTACAACCACCTTTCAGGTAGTTGTAGAGGGCAATGAGGTCACCTCTGATCCTTCTCTTCTCCAGGCTAAACAATCCCAGCTCCCTCAGCCTCTCCTCATAGGGCTTGTGCTCAAGGCCTCTCACCAGCCTTGTTGCCCTTTTCTGGACACGTTCAAGTATCTCGATGTCCTTCTTAAACTGAGGGGCCCAGAACTGGACACAGTACTCAAGGTGTGGCCTAACCAATGCAGAGTACAGGGGCAGAATGACCTCCCTGCTCCTGCTGGCCACACTATTCCCAATACAGGCCAGGATGCCATTGGCCTTCTTGGCCACCTGGGCACACTGTTGGCTCATGTTTAGGTGGGTGTCAATCAGCACCCCCAGGTCCCTCTCTGTTTGGCAGCTCTCCAGCCACTCTGACCCCAGCCTGTAGCTCTGCATGGGGTTGCCGTGGCCAAAGTGCAGCACCCGGCACTTGGACTTATTAAATGCCATCCCATTGGACTCTGCCCATCTGTCCAGTCGGTCGAGGTCCCTCTGCAGAGCCTTTCTACCCTCTAACTGACTAACATCTGTTCCCAACTTGGTGTCATCTGCAAACTTGCTGATGACTGACTCAACCCCCTCATCCATATCATCAATGAAGATGTTAAAGAGGATGGGGCCCAGCACCGATCCCTGGGGGACGCCGCTGGTGACTGGCCGCCAGCCGGACGCGGCACCATTCACCACCACTCTCTGGGCTCGGCCCTCCAGCCAGTTCCTAACCCAGCACAGAGTGTTGCGGTCCAAACCACGAGCTGACAGTTTAGCCAGCAGTTTACTGTGGGGGACGGTGTCAAAGGCCTTGCTGAAGTCCAGATAGACTACATCCACAGGCCTCCCCATGTCCACCAGACGGGTCACCTGATCATAGAAGGAGATCAGGTTGGAGAGGCAGGACCTGCCCTTCCTAAATCCATGTTGGGAGGGAGGAGAGGGGGAGTGGGGGAGAGATTCTCAGCTTTGCCCCCATCTGAGCTCTTAACTTTCAGTTAAGGCTCAAACCACTACATGTTTTTAGAAGCTTTTTGTCTTTTTGCCTTTTAAGTAGCACACTGAACACATGATGAACTTGCATGAAGTTGCTGTTCCTTGTGTTTAGAAAAATATTTTTCATGACTGGAAAATTTTCACTGCCGGAGGAAGCCAAACTTTTCAAAGACAAAGAATTATAACAGCTGAAACCACAGAATACCAGATTGTACTTTCCCAATTTGTATACCTAACATGAAGATAAAACTATATTTATCGGGCATATAGGTATCAACACCAAGCATTTCTGCTCTATTTCAACTACATGCTTTATATAGACAAAAGCTTCTTGCCTTCAAACAGGCAAGCTCCTGTTTTCAATGGACACAACTGCTCTGAAACTTCCATGAAAAAGAAATGGAGACTTAGGATGGATTATGTGAATAAATTCATAAAAAGTCAGTATGAACTGTCATTATGCACATCCATCTGATACAAATGTGGATTCTCAGAATGCAGGAGGAAGACCCCTCCTAGAATAATGTTTCTATCTCAGTACAGGAACGGCATGGATTTGTTGGAGCAGTTTCAGAGGAGAACCACAGAGACAACCAGAGGAATAAAATACTTATCCTATGAGGATAATCAAAATAAAATCTTCATAAGAAAAGGCCAGAAGCATTATGGATTAATAAACATCATCTGAAAGAAAGATATTAAAAACAAACATAAAGGTCACTATATTAATAGACACACTAATAAACAAAACAAACAAAAAAAAATCATACCTTCTAGCAGAACTGGAAATAATTGCCAAATGGCATCTTGAGTTAGATCTTGGCAGCAGTGGCTACAATATGTGGGTTGGAGTCAATGAAGATGGAAGCATATCTGAAAAATTGATATTCATAAAGTTACAGAACACAGACTGGAAGGGACCAAAAGAGGCTCTCCACCCAATCCAAAGCAAGGTCATCAATAACTGCATCTGGGTCAATGTTAAGAAGCAATTGTACATTCTTTTATTAAAAAGCAAAACCAAACACCCCACCCCACACCCCACCCACATCATACACCACCACCACCACCCCCCACAACAAAAACAACATCAAAAAAAGCCCTAAAACAACCAACCAGAAAAGACTTTATGATAAAGATTCCATGACCTTTTCTTAAATGCTCTTTAAGTGATTAACAACTCGTTTAAAAAAGTCCATCATTTCTTGATGTATTTTCAGACAGTTACTTCATCCCCAATTATAGCATGCTGGGAGCATAATTTACTTTCATTTTGAATCTGTTTGACATATGAAGTATTCATGGTAGTTCTGTATTTTAGATCGAGGAAGGTTTTATCACATACCCTTGAAGCTTTAATTCTGCTGACTTATCTTCCCAATTCTTTTTTCTATTATTAAAATTCATTATACCATCTCCTAGTAATTCTCAGTGAATGCTCTTTGAAATGATGCAGATCTGACTGTCAATGCCTAAAACTGAATACTGCTGTATGTGCTCCTAGCATTTTTTAGGTATTTGCAATAGTGCCATTGCAATTCATATTCTGGGCCTTGAAATCTGTGTACATGTCCTTTACACGCCTATCAACAGTTTCCACTTTTCCCCATCCTCTATTTTGAGTAAATCATACCTTCTATCCTTAATATTCCCGACATGCTTTTTCATCCCTATTAGTAATAACCTGGATTCTCATATTCTGCATCTGTGTTGCATTGTGTTACTATTCTACACAGAAACACAGAAAGGATGGTGATTGAGGGAAGCCTGCAAAGAAAAGAACTAAAAATGTTTCAAAATCTTGCTTCCAGCTAATCATCACAACAGTTTGAAAAAATTTATTCCTGAAGCAGACTTCCTGGAGCAAGAACTGACTAGGTAAAAGCTATCATCTTATCAGTGGAAACTAGATGTGTGTATGATGCAAAAAGGTAAAAAGAACAGCTTAAGCAACAGGGGGCAAGACCCTCACCAGCCAAGATACCACACAGGGGATCTCAGCCCCACTAAGGAGGCCCAGCCAGCACCCATGCATGATAATGGAGAAGCCATCAACCTGCTTTCTACCTAACCAGGGGGCCACCAGCCTTTGTCACCATCACCCAATGTGCACCATGGGGACTCACCAATGATGAGAAGAGGATCCCTAAGCCCACGTGGGCTCATCTTGAGTTTTCTGCTTTTCCTGGAGGGGATTAAAAAGGGGAGTGGGCAGTGAGGGACAAGCAGCCACACCTGTGGTGGGAGGAGACTCCAACAGAGCCCAGGTGCTCTGGGATTTGAGGGGAAAAAGGGGGAAAATGGGTTGGGTGATGGACTTCCAGGGTGTCAGGACTAGAGGGAATGGGAAAAAAATAGAAATGGGTAGATTCAGATTGGATGTTAGGAAGAAATTCTTTTATTGTGAGGGTGGTGAGACACTGGGACAGGTTGCCCAGGGCGGTTTTTGAACCTCCATCCCTGGGAGATTTTAAGGCCAGGCTGGATGAGGCTCTGGGCAACCTGTCCAGAGTGACAGGTGTGTGAGGTGTCCCTGCCCATCGCAGGGGGGTTGGAACTGGTGATCCTTGTGGTCCCCTGAAACCCAAACAATTCTATGATTCTAAAACAATTTTGCAGTTTAGGCTGGATTCTCCACAGAAAGAGTTATTGTCCATTGGAATTGGCTTCCCAGGGAGGTGGCAGAGTCACCATCCCTGGAAGTGTTTAAAATAACACTGGATGAGGCACTTAGTGCCATGGTTTAGATGATTAGATAGTGTTGGGTGATAGGTTGGACTTGATGATCTTGAAGGTCTTTTCCAACCTGGTTAATTCTGTGATTCTGTGAAATCTATAACTTTGACATCAAACCTATGTAGTGAAACAAATACACTTTGATGAATTATTTCAAAGCTAGAGGTGAAGTGAAAATAGGAAAAAAAGGGCAATGCCTGATTATAATCACAGAACCACAGAACAACAGAACATTAGGGGTTAGAAGGGACCTTGAAAGATCATCTAGTCCATAAATATAATTATGTATATAAAAAATAAGCTTATAGATATATAATAGCTTATAGAAGCAATGCCATTTGGGTTGAAAGCATCTTGTTAGCTTCAACTTTATCTGTGGGAGGGAATGTGGGAAGTGTGACCACATGTAAATTCTTAGATACACAGACCTTTTTAGGAAAAAAAATGGTTAATTTTACACACAGTATTCAAGAAAATTAACTGTCATAAATTTTGACCTGAAGATGGTGTGCATGGATACTGTAGAAATAAATATCCTGTTGTTACTCTTAAAATTGAATATAATATAAATATATTAGTAATATGCAAGATCTTTAGAAATTTATTCAGTGGGTTTGCTTTTAAATTTTTCAGAATCGTCCTTATGGTATGACAAAAATACAATCATCTCTTAAAAGCAAACTCTGTGGAGGAAAAAAACATTTATTGTTGTCCCAGGTAATTGTCTCCTTATGACTGAGACATTTGTTAGATTACATGTAGGTGTCTCTTCTGCACCACATAAATGTTGTTTGGTTTGTATAAGTGACTTGCTTTCTTTCCATCTGTGCACTTAAGAAAAAAACTGTTTTGTCTTTTTCATGGTGATTGACTCCAATTTCCTACTTGTTAGCATTCAGCCATTACAGAGAAGAATCATTCTGTGACACTTGTCAAGTTCAGCTTATTTGTATATTAAGTACCCTAAAATGTCTTTTAATTTTTAACCCTAGAGAATGCTTAATTTAGAGATAGTCTCATGAAAATATAACTGTTTCTGAAATATGATCACAGGCTTATAAAAGTGAAAAAATAAGAAAATATATTATTAAACTAATAAAATTGATAGAAGTGAGATAAACCTGATACAACTTTTGTATTATACAAAAAATAGTACAAAAATATAATGTCACTTGTCTAATACTCATCAGAAAGTGCATCAAAATTGCTAGTGATTAGAAAATTTTTCATAATAGAGATCTTAAGCTAACATAAAGGTTGACAACTCTAGCATAGTCAAGAACAGTATATTTTAATTATGAAAGCTATCCTATTTGTCTATATAAGAAAAAAAAAAAAAAAAAAAAAACAAACAAAGGATGAGGAAAAGGCAGAGGTACTTAACGCCTTCTTTGCCTCAATCTATCCTAGCATGGCAGAACATCTTCCAGACAGCTGGCCTGCAGAGCTGGCAGAAGGAGCCAGGGAGCTGCATGGTTTCCCACTGCTCCAGGAGGGAGGTAGAGATCTTCTGAGCCGCTTGGACCCCCACAAGGCCATGGGACTGGATGGGATCCATCCTAGGGTGCTGAGAGAGCTGGCAGATGAGCTGGCCAAGCCGCTCTCCATCATTTTTCAGCAGTCCTGGCTCACTGGAGAGGTCCCAGAAGACTGGAAGCTGGCCAACGTGGTGCCCATCCACAAGAAGGGCCGCTTGGACAAGCCAGGGAATTATAGGCCTGTCAGCCTGACCTCAGTGCCAGGCAAGATTATGGAACAGGTCATCTTGAGTGCGATCACGCAACACTTACACGATGGCCAAGGGATCAGGCCCAGCCAGCATGGATTTAGGAAGGGCAGGTCCTGCCTCACCAACCTGATCTCCTTCGATGATCAGGTGACCTGCCTGGTGGATGTGGGGAGGCCTGTGGATGTGGTCTACCTGGACCTCAGCAAGGCCTTTGACACCGTCCCCCACAGCAAACTCCTGGCCAAGCTGGCAGCCCATGGCTTGGATGGGAGCACACTGCATTGGGTTAGGAAGTGGCTGGAGGGCTGAGCCCAGAGAGTGGTGGTGAATGGTGCCACATCCGGCTGGCGGCCAGTCACTAGTGGTGTGCCCCAGGGATCTGTGCTGGGCCCCATGCTCTTCAACATCTTTATTGATGATCTGGATGAGGGCATTGAGTCCACCATCAGTAAATTTGCGGATGACACCAAGCTGGGGGCAGGAGTTGATCTGCTGGAGGGCAGAGAGGTTTTGCAGAGGGACCTCGACAGGCTGGACAGATGGGCAGAATCCAACGGCATGAGATTGAACACATCCAAGTGCCAGGTTCTGCACATTGGCCACAACAACCCCATGCAGTGCTACAGGCTGGGGTCAGAGTGGCTGGAGAGCAGCCAGGCAGAGAGGGACCTGGGGGTGGTGGTTGTAGGCTGAACATGAGCCTGCAGTGTGCCCCAGGCAGCCAAGAGGGCCAATGGCATCCTAGCCTGCATCAGAAACAGTGTGGCCAGCAGGAGCAGGGAGGTCATTCTGCCCCTGTACACTGCACTGGTTAGGCTGCACCTTGAGTCCTGTGTCCAGTTCTGGGCCCCTCAGTTTAGGAAGGATGTTGTCTTGCTGGAACGTGTCCAGAGAAGGGCAACAAAGTTGGTGAGGGGTTTGGAAGATAAGCCCTATGAGGAGAGGCTGAGGGAGCTGGGGTTGCTTAGCCTGGAGAGGAGGAGACTGAGGGTGACCTTATTGCTCTCTACAACTACCTGAAGGGAGGTTGTAGCCAGGCAGAGGTTGGTCTCTTCTCCCAGGCAGCCAGTACCAGAACAAGAGGACACAGTCTCAGGCTGCGCCAGGGCAGGTTTAGACTGGATCTTAGGAAGAAGTTCTATACCGAGAGAGTGATTGCCCACTGGAATCGGCTGCCCGTGGAGGTGGTGGAGTCACCTTCATTGGAGGTGTTCAAGAAGAGGCTTGATGGGGTGCTTGGTGCCACGGTTTAGTTTTTTAGTTGTTTAGGTGGGTTGTATTGTATGTATTGTATTGTATTTAGGTGGGTTGGATTGGTTGATAGGTTGGATGCGATGATCTTGAAGGTCTCTTCCAACCTGGTGTATTGTATTGTATAAAACCAAGAAAGAAACAAACACATACCACAACAAAACCAAACAAAACACACACAAAAATCCCCACCCAACAAACTGAAAAAAGGCAGAGTTCATGATAATTACTGTTAGCTAGGTGTCTGTACTCATGCTTTTTTCTTGGACATGTAATTTATGATTTTGCTATATACAGATATCTGAGTAAATTTCTGAATTCACTCTTTTCAGCCAGTTACACCATTTTCTTTTCAAATTAATTTCTTCTCTTTAAACATTTCTTATTTCTACTTCAGTAACTTCTCAAAAACCATACATTATGAGTCCTAGATAAATAAAGATGAATAAACACAGAGCAGAATCAGGGTGGACATTTTCAATAGCTTCTCAGCATCATGGGTGATGTAAGAGTAATCTGATGATTCTGTCTTCAGAGGGCATAACTTCCTTCAGTTTTTACATCTAGTAATGCAATAGACTCATTCACTAGTAAGCACTTCAGATTTGTCTGATAGGAAGAATAATTATTTTAAATTGGTTTTGGTTCAAACAAATGACTCCACAAATTTATCTGGAGGAGACAATTGTGGTCATATTTTCTTAATTTGATGACAACACAGTGGGGGAACAGTTAGTATGCTGGAGGGCAGGGCTGCTATCCAGAGAATGGAGAAGTGAGCCTGAATGCCTCAAGAAATTTAACACAGAAAAAATGCTGAGTCTTGTTTCACAGAGGGAAGAGCTTCACTAACACCACTGGCTAAAGATGGGTGGGCCAAAGATTAGCTCTGCAGAAAAAGCCCTTACGTGGCTGTGGGCAGTAAATTGAATGTATTCCTCTGGTGTGCCCTGGCAGCAAAGGTACCCAACAGCTCTATGAACAGAGGCACAGCTCATAGAACAATGGAAGAGATTATCTCCCTTTATATATCATTTGTCAAACCACATGTAGATATTATATCAAATTTTGGGCCTCTAGCTGAAGAAAGACATGGACAGAATGGAGCTACCTCAGCAGGGGTTCACCAAGGCACCTGGTGCAGAAACACTTGTCCTTCCAGCCTAATTATATTCTAGTCCTATCAAGAGAAATAAGGGACAAAAATAGGAGCTCAAGGAAAGCTTTCAGTTGTAAATTAACTGAAGGGAGAAGCATCAATTTTTTTTTGTCTTGTAGCCTTCCCTAGACACATGCTAAAGCCAGCATCTGACAAACCTCATGTTATTACTGTTTAAAGGCAGTAGTAAACATGGGTTTGTAAAACTTTGTAAAACCTTCCTGTAATACAAATAAAATAAATTAAGTAAATATAAAATAAAATTCTATTTAAGGATGAAGTATTTTATTAAAAATAACAACTTTCCTTCTCTGTTTATCCTCTGCTTTCTTTTCTGGTTATTTGACTGTCAGAAGGTAATCTGCTGTTTGTTTATTTCAACTCACCATTCCACCTTTTCTGTGAGTTAAGGTAAATACTAATTTAGTTTGCAGCCACTGTCAGATTTTAATCTGTAGCACAACCTAACTGCAAATAATAATCCACTTTTCTTTTTGTTTATCCTCTGGGACAGCAAATAAGGAAACACAAATATCACACAAGATTTCCCTACCAAACCTTAATTTACTGGCATGTCCTTTTAAGCCTTCCTTTGTGCTTTCTTCTACTGACCAGTCTGTGTGGTAGGTTGAGAGACCAATTCTCCCACCACAGGCAAAAGAAAAGACTCAGAAAAATGGGTTGCAAAAAATGGTGGAAAGTTTAAATGTAAAAACAATGAAAGTTTTACAGAGAACCACAAGCACCGTGACAAAAGAGAGATCCCAAAGCATACCCAAAGGCATCCCACCCCCAACCTAGGGGTACACCCCAAACCCCCAGGGCTCTTTCTCTGTGCCGCGCCCCACCCCCCCAGCCTTGGGCCTTGCCAGGCCCAAGAGGGGCCACGAGGTGGCTTACCCAATTACCCAGGTAGTGGTGAGGGAAGAAAGAGGAAGAGAGGACCCCCCGCTGATGTCTTATAGGGGAGCAGGGCATTATGAGATGAAATACCTGGCTTCCTGTACCCACCCACTGGGCTGGACCCTCTTGAGCATCACAGGTGTGGCTTGTGCAGCAGCATCCAGCCTGATCCACCACAGTCTGAAACGGTTACTCATCATTCAGTTCTGAAGCCTTATTTGGCAGATTTTAAACTTAAATGTAATATTCATATTTGTCTCTTCTGTCTAAGGAAGTAATAAAGCTTATGTATAAAGTCCTTAAAACCTTCAAAATACTTTCCATTTTTTCTTAAAGGTGACCTTTTTGGAATTGCAAATGTTTACTACAAGTCTATTTTTGTCATCTCCTTTAATCTGAAACTTTGTCCTAATGATACCACCTGTGATATATTTTGTTATTAAAATTCTCCTTCAATCTTTCAAATGAGATATGAAGGTAATTAAGTCTTTCTATGCATGAGATCATCAGTATATTGGTCTACAGAGGGAAGTTCTGATATTACATAGAAGTTCACCAAATGGAATCAAAGCCAAATGACTTCAAATTATCTCAAAGTGAGTAAGCCATCATTGAAACCTGACCACAACCTATGCTATCCTTGGAAAAGTAACTCATTAGAAAATCAATATTATCAGTGTAATTGTAAATGATAGCAGAAAATCGTTATTTTATATCTTTCCATTCAGCTGAGAATCATTAAGAAAGATGTATGGAAATTTGAAGTGGCACTGAAGGAGACATAAAACAATGTAGAAAACAAGAAAATTTTAACAAAAAGGACAGAAGAGCACTTTGTAGAAATCACACATTTTACCCTGAAGCTGTGTATTTGTGTAGCATGGTCCTGGTTTAACATAGCCCACTCTCACATCAAGCCCCTCAGACACAGATTGGGAGGGAAAGGAACACCAAAAAAACCCAACTTGGGTTGAAATTGGGAGTTTAATGAAAATAAAAGAATGTCCAGTTACCTTAATCTATTTCACAGAGAAGCACAGCAAAAGCAGGAACAGCAGGAGAAACCAGTGATAAAATGACCCCCACCCTTCAAGCCCACAGCCAAAACAGAAGACCAACACCCCAAAACCTGGAACTTCAAGCAGCAACTAGAAATAAGAAGATTATCATTTTTCAGTGGGAGCTGCAAGTCACATGATCCTTTGCTCCAGCTAGCACTTTCATTTTAAAGCTGGCATCACATTAACATGGTATTAAATACTCATCTGCAGATCCAATTGGCTAAACCCATGTCACCAGCCTAGATTTATTAGTAGCTGATATTGACTATAAATATGATTAATTTGGCCCTGCAAATAAAATGTATATCTGTAAATATCTTGGTTTGATTAACCTAGCAGACATGAACTCAAAAAGCTGGATTGTCATTTTGTCTATGTGTTTAATAACAATAAAACAAATCAGTCATTTAAGAAAGAAGATATTATTGATACAACAATAAATGAAATAACCTTGTCAAGAATGCATTTAATTTGGAAATTGAAAGAATATCTGACCATCAGGACCATAAATTTCTAAGCATCTTCTTTATGGCATCATATAGGTGGTGGTGAGATTTAGGATATAATCCCATGAATTTTGAAAACAGAAATATTGAATTAAATCATCTGATGGCTGCAGGTATGTGGTGGTTTGACCCTTAACTGGGAGTTAAGAGCTCAGATGGGGGCAAGGCTGAGAATCTCTCCCCCACTCCCCACTCCTCCCTCCCAACAGAGAGGGGAAAATAAGGAAGGAGCAAATCCACCAAACAATAATTTGGAGTCGGCTTGGAAGTAAAGAGTTTCCTTTAAACAATATATATATAACAATAACAGGAAAGGTTCACAAGGGAAAAGAACAAGGATGGATGGAAGGGGGACAAAAAAAAGGAATAATACAAAACCAGTCTTTCTCTGAAGAGGCACAGAGGCAGCAGGGAGAAGGATCAGGTCTGACCACGTGGCAGAGGAGCAGGAGGGCAGCTGCAGAAGCTCTCATCCAGCAGAGGCAGGAGCCAAAAGGAAAGCTAACAGCTACAATGTCCTGCTTTTTATACGCTAGCTGGGCAGGGGGGGTGGGGAGTGGAACAGACTCAGCTTCCCAAGGGAAAATGCCCTACCTGGAGTGCAAAGTACCCGGAAGCCCTCCACCCTGCTTTGTTTTTTCTTGTTTCCAGAATGGGTGTTAATCCACCACAAGGTAGTAGTATAGAAAGTTCCTTCTAGGTTTGATTTGTGGTTTTGGTTTTTTGGGTTTGTTTGTTTGTTTTGGGGTTTTTTTTGTGCGTGTGTGTATTTTCTGTTTGTTTTGTGTTTGTTTTTTTTTTTTTTTTTTCTTCTGTGCTTTAGTAACTATATCTGATTGGTTTGGATAAAGGGGTGTGTATGTGGGTTTTTTTCCTCTAAATTTCTGCTTAATGAAGTATCCTAAATTTAAATTATTATTTACATAAACTCATGTTGTATTTGCTTGCTACAAAGAAGAAACAAACACACACGTACACCCACAAAACAACCCAAACCAAACTACGGCTGCAGAATCTCTAGTCAGGTAACTATGTAACTTTATGTGGTGATTTGAGCCTTGACTGGGACTTAAGGGCTCAGATGGGGGCAAGGCTGAGACTCCCTCCCCCACTCCCCCCTCCTCCCTCTCAACAGAGAGGGGAAAAAAAAAGGGAAGGAGCAAATCCACCAAGAAATAATTTGAAGTCAGCTTGGAAGTAGAGAGGTAGAGAGTTTTCTTTAAACAATATATATATATATATATATACACACACACACCACACACACACACACATATATATAATACAATAACAGGTAAGGTTCACAAGAGCAAGGAACAAGGATGGATGGGAGGAAAAAAAAGAACAAGAGTACAAAACCAGTTTTCTCTGAAGAGGCGTGGAGGCAGCAGGGAGAAGGATCAGGCCCGACTGCATGGCAGAGGAACAGGAAGGCAGCTGCAGTAGCTCTCATCCAGGAAGGCAGGAGCCAAAGGAGAGCTAATGGCTGCAGTGTCCTCCCTCTTATACCCTGGAACAGACTCAGTTTCCCAGGGGGAAAACACCCTGCAGGGAGGACAAAGCACTCACAACCCTCCAGCCCTGGTTTTCAGGATGGGCATTAACCCATCACACTTTATTAAACAACTAGAATTATCCAAAGTAATCTTATTAAAATATTTTTTTTCCTTTAAGGCAATGTCACATAATGTAATTCCACAGTTTATATTACAAATTCATGGTTAAGTAATCATAACCAAATAACCACAGCTCATTGCCAGAAGAAGGACAGCCCTATCCTGAAGAGAAGGACTTTTGTTTCTTGGAATCTCAAAGCCCTTCAGGAAAATTAAAGGATGTCCCTCAGGGGTCTGTATTTGGATCAGTGCTGTTCAATATCTTCATCAATGATACAGACAGAGAGATTGAGTGCACCCTCAGCAAGTTTGCTGAAGGTCCCAGGCTGAGTGGTATAGTTGACAAGACTGAGGGGCAGGATGCCATCCACAGGGACCTAGATAAACTGGAGAAGTGGGCTCAGGAGAACCTCATGAGCTTCAGTAAGGTGAAGTGCAGGGTTTTGACCTGGGCCAGGTTAGTTCTCAAGATCAATACAGGCTGGGGAATGATAAAATTGAGAGCAGCCCTGCAGACAAGGACTTGGTATACTGGTGGATGAGATGATGGACATGAGCCAACAATGTACACTTGCAGCTCAGAGGGGCAATTGTATCCTAAGGTACATACATAAAAATAAGTCCAGCACTACTCTACTCTTCTCTGTTGAGGTCTCCCCCGTAGTACTGTACCCTGCTCTGAGGCCCTCAACACAAGGACATGGACCTGCTGGAGCTGGTCCAGGGGAGGGCCACAAAGATGATCAGAGGGCTGGAGCACCTGTCCTATGAAGACAGGCTGTTCCACCTGGAGAAGAGAAAGCTTTGGGGAGACCTTACAGTAGTATTTCAATGTGTGAAGGGAACCAACAGGAAGGCTGGGGAAGGACTGTGTAGAAGGGTTTGTAAAAGTAGGACAAAGGGCAATGCTTTAAAACTAGAATAGGGTAGATTTAGGTTAGACATAAGGACAAAGTTCTTCTCAATGAGGGTAGTGAAACACTTCAACAGATTGTCCAGAGATGTAGTGGAGGCCCCATCCCTGGAGACATTCAAGGTCAAACTTGATGGAGCCCTGAGCAATCTGATCTATCTGGATATGTCACTGCTTACTGCAGGGAAGTTGGACAAGATGACTTTTAAGGGTCCCTTCCAACCTGATGCATTCTATGATTCCCTGAATACTGAGATAATGCTGATATTCTAGCCTCTCAAACATTTTTGTGAAACCATCATGTTCTCTGGTACAGATAACCACCTTTAGGAAGATCAACTTAGGAATGTTTAGATTCAGAAAGAAATAGCTAGATGATGATGCCATAGAAATACATTTTCTTATGCTTACATGTGTCATTATACCATTAGGCTCCCTTCTGGACTTTTTGGGTCCTGTTTTGTACATAGTTTCTCTGGTTCCACTGCAGAGGGTGAGGAAGGGAAGAAAAACAGAAAGAATTAGTCCAAAATTTAAATCAAAGTTGCAACATGCCTCAGGAATATAGAAGATAAATAATGATACAGAAAATAAAATCCTCTTATGTTGCAAAATTTTATAAATATAAATTCATCACTTCCTGGGAAAGTATTTTAATCAGTATGATTACTAAGTTTTAATTGGTTTAGCAGTTATGTAAGACATTGGCAATGCCACCTCCTGAAACACAGTTACAGAAGAACTCTCTTCCTAATCCCAGGAAAGTGTTCAAATAAAAGTTCAACGATCCCTTTGCAAGAGATTGCAAAAACACTGCACACCACATCCTTTATTGTCTGCTGTTGAACTACTCAGATGTCCTAGCCTTCAACCTGAATAACATGAATTCACTGTAGATAGCTTCTGGGGAAAGAAGGAATATACAAATTTTAATCCATCTTTCGAGTTACTGTTTTCAAGTCAGGTACCTGAATACCTCACTAAACAAATTCCCTTACGAATATGGTTCAAAGAGCTGTCCTGAACACTGTTTTACTACCTGCAGTTCCAATATTAACTATGGCATTACTTCAGAAGTATTGATAAAAAATATAATGAATACAAATTGTTATTAGATACCATGGTCTAGAAAATCTGAAAGCTCAAAGAAGCAGTAGTCTATACAAATTCAGAAGGCATGGAGATAAAGTGGTCTGCAACTGAAACACATGGAGGACTTTAATGTGAGAACATCAACAGTGAGGTCAGGTAAGGAGCAGGAACAACTAAAACTGTGATTAAAACTGCACCAAATTGCCATGAGAAGTAAAAAAGAACAATTTAAAGTGTTTTGTAAGCATTTTGTATAGGAGAATACACCACCCTAATTTTTTATTAAATTATAAGACAGGTAGATTTAATCATTGTCATTGGTGCAACCGAACACACACCTCCGATACTTCTGAGTGACTGACAGTAGTCAGTGGATAATCTTAAATCATGTTTCATAATTTAGTATATTACATAATATGCTATATAAATAATATAATATATGGAAGCCTAAAAAACTTTCAAATAGCATTCTATTTGATTTTTTGTTTTGAATGGTCTGGATTAAACATTACTGTGCAAATTGTGCATCAAATCTGGGAAGTTTACTTAAAAAAACTAATTTGCATGATTACTTAAAAAAATAAACTGAATCTGAACAAAACCAACCAACCTAGCAGACAAAACATAACAGATAAAACCTTGCTAAATAAAATTCCCACACATAAGTAGCATGTACCCTTTGAGTCTGTCCATCTAGCCAGTCCCTTGACCATGTCTCTCCATCTTAGAGACAAAGACATCATGTGGGACAGTGTCAATTGCCTTGCACAAGTCCAGGTAGATAACTTCAATTGCTCTTCCCATATCTATCAGAGCTGTATAAAGCCACCAGATTTGTCATGCAGAATTTGCCTTTTGTGAAGTCATGTTGGCCCTCACCAATCACTTCATTTTCTACGTGCCTTAGCACAGTTACAAGGAGTATCTGCTCCGTGATCTTACCTGGTACAGATGTGAGACTGACTGGTCTGTAGTTCCCTGGGATTTCTTTGCTCTCCTTTTTAAAAAGGCAGCGGGGGGGGGTGTTTGTTGATTCTTCTCCAGGAAAGAACCGTCCAAATATAGAGGGTGCATAGCCTCATGGGATAACCTGCTATACTGCCTCACAGAAAAAGGTTTCTCCTTATATGTAGCTTGATCCTCTCTTGCTGCAAGGTGATGGAGACCTGTATGTGTCTTAGAGCTGCCTCTTCTACAGGCTAACTTAGTCTAGCTTACCCTGGTGCTCCTCACAGAGCAAGTGCTCCAGGCCCATCTGCCTTGGAGTCACCCCACTGGGCTTCAGTTTGCCTGTGTGGTTTTGGTGTGTTGGAGGGCCCAAAACTGTAAGCAGTATCTAGATTCACTGACTGAGGAGTGCTGCACTTTTTTAAATGCAGCCTGGGATACTGTTGGCCACCTTCTCTGCCAAAACAAACTGGCTCATGTTCAGATTGCTGTGTGCTATCATCTCTATGCCTTTTTCAGCAGAACTGTGTCCCAGCTTGTCAGCCATGTATATGTACCATGTATAACCATAATTTATGAGCATATAAATTGTTTTTTTTTGTGAGATAAAAGGGTGATAAAGAATAACTTTTTGGATTGTTTCCCAAGGTGATATTGTGTCTTGACAGATTTCATCTTGTTTCTGATGCGGTTATTTTGAGCTTGGAACCTGTCCATGTGAGAACTAATATGTAGTGCTTTTAATAGAAAGCTGTAATTAATCTTTTGTTCAGTTCTATTCACAAGAACTCTATATAATAACTCTGACACTAAAATCAAAATTAAAGACAAAGTAAATTACACTAAAAACATAGAAAGTAGTGAGGTAGCCATGAGTGCGTTTCATTCTAAGCCAAACTCCTCACTATATTGTCTTTCCTAAATTATTTTTTTCTTCCTGAGTTATTAGTTCATTTGAGTGTATTTGAAATACATTGTTCATATTTATTCAGAACTTTAAAAAAAATATTCATCAGTTGCTTTTGGATTACAAGGTTTAGACGATTTCTTCCTGGACTGTATGTTATTTATTTATGACCATCTTTTCTCATTACATTGCTCACTGAGATTTCAGTTTATATTCTTTATTTGTGCAAAGTAATGAAAAAAGTTCTTACCTTTACATCATTTCTGCAGTAGACTTCCATGTCTGCAGTGGAACAGAGCTGTGATTTTGGTGAGTTTTTTTGTTTTTCTTTGTTTTGTACAATTGAACATAGGTTTCCCTGTGCTTTCTTATAACTTCCTCTATTGTCTCTTCCTAGACTGTAACATTCAGTTGCTACCACTTTGTGATTTGTGAAAACCTTGCATTTGTCACTGTTGATTCAGTGACACAATTGATTCAATGACAACTACAGCAACCAACACTTTAAAATATTGAGATATGAGGAAATAAATATATTTATCCTGTACTTGAAGTACAGCAGTAGGCCTTTGGAAAGCAATGCGTGTCCACCAGATTCATTACTTTTGAATCAGAAAATGCATCACCAATTCTTGTATGTTGATGGTAACCAGAAACAATTGACTTAACAAAAAGGAATATACATTTTAAGCTTAAACCAAAACATTTTCACAAAATTAATATGTTTATAAAATTCAATTGTTTCAACATTATTTACCTAATGTATGTGAAAATTACAAAATGTTAGGTCAAAATACAGAGCATGAAATCACAAAATCACAGAATGGTAGGGGTTAGAAAGGACCTGTGGAGATCATCCAATCTCCTCTGATAAAGCAGGTTTGCTTAGATCAGATTGCACAGGATACCTAACTAAAACATAGTCTCATCTCACTCTAAAAATTTACAGATGCCAAAAGTCCACTCACAGTGCAGTCATCTAATTTCAAGTATAAAATGGTGAAACTGAGATAATGGTCATGTGGGATGTTTCTTTCTGGCATTCATTCACCAGATATTAGTAACAGAGAAAATTTAACAGTGAGAGGAAGTAAGTTCTGCTGCAAATGACATTTTTGAGACAATTGGTTAATTTCAAGTTACTTTAACATTCACTACAAATCTTCTATAATGTGATCTTTGTAGCACTCATACAATTTTAAGATTCTGTTGGCAATCTAGGCACTCTTGTAAGAGAACACCATCATTTCCTAGAAGACAGACAAAGAATCGTATAGTCATAGAATTGTTAGGGTTGGAAGGGATCTCAAGTGTGACCTGCTCCTCCGGCTGAGTTACCTGTGGTTTTTCTTTGTGTGGGGGGGAGAATTTTCTCACCCTACCACATCAAGGATCATCTAGTTCCAACCCCACTGCCATGGACAGGGACTCCTCATACTAGATCACGTTGCCAAGAGCCACATCCAACCTGGTCTTAAAAACTCCAGGGATGGGGCTTGAGGCAACCTGTTCCAATGTCTCACCACCCTCATGGTGAAAAACTTCTTCCTAACATCCAATCTGAATCTACCCTTTTTGTAGTTTTGTTCCATTCCCCTAGTCCTATCATTGCCTGCCACCCTACAAAGTCCCTCACCAGCTTTCTTGTAGGCCCCCTTCAGATACTGGAAGGCCACAATAAGGTCTCCTCAGAGCTTTCTCTTCTCCAGACTGAATAGCCCCAACTCTCTCAGTCTGTCCTCATAGGAGAGGTGCTCCAGCCCTCTAAACATTTTCATGGCCCTTCACTGCACACATTCTGGCAAGTCCAGATCCTTCCTGTAATAGGTGCTCCAGAACTGGATGCCAGTACTCCAGGTGGGGTCTCACCAGAGCAGAGTAGAGGGGAAGAATCACCTCCCTTGACCTGCTGGCTATGCTTCTCTGGATGCAGCCCAGGAGAAAGCTGCTGGATTTCTGGGCTGCAAGTGCACACTGGTGGCTCATGTTGAGCTTATCCACCAGCACCCCCAAGTCCTTTTCTTCAGGGCTGCTCTCAAGCCAGTCACTGCCCAGCCTATATTGATGCCTGGGATTGCCCTGACCCAGATGCAGGACCTTGCATTTGGTCTTGTTGGGCTTCATGAGGTTGTCATGGGCCCACTTCTCCAGCCTCTCAACGTCCCTCTGGATGCCATCTCTTCCCTCCAGCATGTCTGATGCATCACACAGATTGGTGTCTTCATCAAACCTGCTGAGGGTACACTCAATGCCACTGTCCATGTTGCCAACAAAGATGTTGAACAAGACTGGTCCCAGGACTGATCCCTGAGGGACTCTACTTGTCACTGGCCTCCACTTGGACAGGGATCCATTGACAGCCACTGGCCACCAAACCAGCTCTTTATCCACTGAATGGTCCGTCCATCAAAACCCATGTTGCACCAGCTTGTAGACCAGGATGTCATGGGTGACAGTGTGGAAGACTTCACTCAGGACCAGGTAAATGATGTCAGTTGCTTGGCCTTCACCTATAAATGTCATGACCTTGTTATAGAAGGCCACCAGGTTTATGAGGCAAGATTTGCCCTTGGTGAAGCCATGCTGATTGTACTCAATCACCTCTTCATTATTCTTCTGCCTCAGCAGTGCCTCCAGGAGGATCTGCTCCAAGATCTTACCAGGCACAGAGGTGAGACTGACTGGTCTATAGTTCTCTGGGTCATCCTTCTTTCCCTTTTTGAAAATGGGGGCTATATTTCCCTATTTTCAGCCACTGGGGGCCTCCCTGGACTGCCCTGACTTTTGGAATATAATAGAGAGAGGTTTAGCAACCTCATCCACCAGTTCCCTCAGCTCTTGTGGGTGTATCCCATTGGGTCCCATGGGCCTGAACACTTTCAGGTTCTTCAGATGGTCACAAACTTGATCTTCACTCACAATGGGCAGTTCTTTCTTCCAGGCCCTGCCATTATCTTCCATTATTCTGGGAGTGTGGCTGGAGCCCTTGCCAGTGAAGACTGAGGTAAAGAAGTCACTGAGAACTTCACCCTTTTCCATGTCACTTGTCACCAGTTCACCATAACATCTGCAGCCTTAACAACCTTTCTTTCCTTCATTCCTTTAATCTTAAAGACATTTGTTCATCATGGAATAATTTTTTGATTACAGTATTCAGAGAATGAGTCCTACTTACCAGCTTCACTTCTCTATAACAGAATTTATTAAGCCTCCAGTTGCTTTCATGAGTGGTATCCAGATTTTAGATGTTCAAAATAAAATGTGGAGTCTGAAGAAAAATTATCCAATAACTGTACAAGTGACTCTTGTTAATACCTTATCTCAGTTTTCACATTATTGTTTTGATAGTTTGATTATCTTGCTTTGTTTGACAGTTCATCAGCACTTGCTAAGCTCTTGACCATCTTTTTTACATCGGAATCTTTAAGAGGCCACTATAAAGAAAATACTGGGAAAAATGTATCACCTAACTACTAGCCATTAGTCATTGCAATATATGTATAATTTCATGTAATGATATGCCAGGAGTTCCTCAAAATTTGGAACATTTTAACATATTTGTTATAAATTGTCCTCATGAAAGGGAAAAGGAAGAACCACTTGTGCATACCTTGATTAAGTACTTGACTTCCCTTTTCACACTGACAAGTCAGTAGCATAACAAAATGTATGATTCTCTTTCCCTTAATAAGAAATTGAGAGCCCCTGCTGCAGAAGTACTATCAACATGTGAAAGCAAGCTTATTACTCTCCTAGCTCTTTAATTCTAACAGTTGCTCAAATAATCTGAACCAAACCCAAGCATTACCACACAGAACAGAGGAGCTGTAGTAACTAGTTGTGCACAGCAATGTCATCAACAAAATAAGTGTTGCAGTTTTCTACAGCAGCTTATGTCAAGGTAGCATTAAGAAATAGGCATTAGTTTCTTTTGGCACACTGGATGCATGAAGGTAGGGAGGTAATTTTCCCCCTACACTCAGCACTGGTGAGGCCACACCTCAAGTGTTTTGTCCCATTTTGGGTACCTTAATATGAGAGATCAAGGCTCTGGAGCGAGTACAGGGAAGGTCAATGAGGTTGGTGAAGTGCATGGAAAATTAATCTTTTAAAGAGCAACTGAGGGAGCTGGGGCTGTTTAGTTTGAAGAAAGAGAGGCTAGGCGGAAACTTCATTGCTTTCCACAACTACCTGAAAGGAAGTTTTAGAGATGTTGGTGCTGATCTCTTCTTCCAGTTAATTATCAAAACAACAAGAGGGAATAGCCTCAAACTGCAACAGGGTAAGTTTAGATAGATATGGCACTTGGGAATATGGTTTAGGGATGAACTTTGTAGAGTCCATGGTTGGTCTTGATGACCTCTGGGGTCTTTTCCAACCTAAATGATTCTATGATAGATCCACCTAACATGCATGACAAACAAGCATTAAGCTCTTGATTAGATAGATCAAAAGGTTACATATTAATTGGATTTACTAGAATATACAAATAATTTCCAAGAATCACTTTACATAAAACTCCTCCTCTTGAGCATACTTTTTTCATCATCGGGGGTCATTGTGGTGGTCTCTGGTGGTCACGGCCTACAGTGTTCTAGATGACTGCAGGTCACCCTGTTCTTTCTCCTTATATAGAACCATACTTTAACTTCATGATTATATCTCTACTCTTAGTTACATATCCTTGACTACGGTTTAGACTAGACAGAGTTGATTTAACATAAACAATAATGTCCCACTCTTAGTTTTAAGTTTGGCATCAAGACTAGGGACGTGATTGTCTCCCTGTACTTAGCACTAGTGAGGCCACACCTTGAATACTGTGTTTGGTTTTGGGCTCCCCACTACAAGAAACAGAGTGGGTTGCTGGAGCTGGTCCAGAGAAGGGCAATGAAGCTGGTGAAAGGTCTGGAGTACATGTCTTACAAAGAGCAGCTGGGGGAACTAAGGTTGTTTAGTTTGGAGAAAAGGAGGCTGAGGGAAGACATTATTGCCCTCTAAAACCACCTGAAAGGAGGTTGCAGTGAGGTGAGATAGGTCCTTTCTCCCTAGTAACAAGTGATAGGAGGAGAGCAAATGGTATGAAGTTGATTCAGGGGAAGTTTATATTAATTACTAGAAGAATCTTCTTCACTGAAAGGATTATCAAATACTGGAACAGGGTCTCTAGGGAGGTAATTGAATCCCCACTCCTGAAGATATTTAAAAGACACATAGATGTGATACTGAGTGACATGATTTTAACACCAGATTTGGAGAGTGTGACCGGTTTAGGCTGTGCCTTTAAGAAAAGGGACAATTGCCTGGATACTCTGACTGAATGTTTTTGATATTTAAATGACAACAAGATAGTCTAAACTAATTTATTTGGTAGGTTTGAGTTCTGTCAGTTCAGTGTGTGTGTTCATTGCTGTGTATTTCTGTATGTATTGTAAATATTGTATATTTTTGTACATATTCATTGCATTCCATTTATGCCTGTAAATATAGCTTTCATCTGCTTCTCCAGCTGGGTTAGCTGTGGTTTCTTTGTGTGTGTGGGGGAACTTTCTCACCCCACCACATTTTTAATTGGCGGCCCAACACGCGGCTTGTGGATAGATGCTGTCCAGAAGCAGAGCAAAATTTGCTTGACTTATTGTATGCTCAAGTCAGAGTTAAAAAAATGAAAGTGTTTTGGATTTTAGAGCACCTGTTTTCTTCAATTTTTGGGGTCCTTATCTATAAGCATGTTCTAGGATTGATTTTCGATTGCTTAGGCAGATGCTTGATGTATAAATTATACTTATGGTTTAAGTATAAGATTCAGCTTCCCTATGACCGGTGCCTGGGATTCTTTTGGCTTAATAGATACAGGAATATGACATCAACCACTCTGCCCATAGAGATAAAGGAGTTTAAGATGCCAGTTGGTGAAAGAGTAATATTAAGTGATGGCTGGGATCCAAAGGTGATTTATTTTATGTGTGCAATCCTGCTGGTGGTGATAAATAATGTGTTCTTGTTATATGCTCTGTACTGGGAGAGGAAGGTATCTAGGGCCTGTTTTGTAATTAGGCGTAGGCCCAAGAGGAGAAAGAATAGCTCTAACTCGACCCCAGAAATATCTAGTGATGAGGAGAATGGAGAATCTGTATCAGTTAAAGATAAAGCTAAAAAGTCCATTGGAAAGGCTGCTCTGAATGGTGCTGTTGGTGGTTCTGGCAATCAGCCAGCGGCAGCGGCAGGGGCATTGCCTAACATGGTGGCTCCCACATCCTGGGCAGCCATTAGCAGGGCAAGGCCATTTCCTCCTTCTTCTTCAGCAGGACCAGAAGTGTCCTCCACAGCAGCTGATCCATCTCAAAACCTGTCAGCTTCTGTTAAGCCAGCTGTAAATTCAAACACAGCTCCAGTTAAGCAGGTAGCTGTTTTAAAGACGAGAGGTGGAAAGACCAAAACTGATTCAGAAGCTGATGCTGATGAGGGAACTTCTGCTTTAAGAGACCCTGCTGAGGAGGAGGAGAAGGTTTGCCTTAAAGATATAGCCGAGTTATTGAGATCATCACTGGATGAAGATGCAGGGCAAATTGCTGATAGCAGAACAACTAGAGGTGGTACTCCTGACCTTAAAGAGATTCTTAGGAGAGTGACAATAAGATTAATGGGACAACAAATTCAGGAAGAGGAGGCACAGGAAGAGGAGGAGACAGATGATATTCTGGACTGTTCGTCCCCAAGAGAAGAGGTGTGGAATGTGCGTAAAGATTATATCAGAGCAAATAAGGAGCCAATTCTAGCTTGGCTTGGTAGATGCTACGATACAGGTGCTCCAGCTCTAATGGTTGGAGACAAGTCAGCAGCTCAACTAGGAGCTTTCTCAAAGGATAATGGAATAGATAGACATCTAGGCAGGACTCTCAGATTACTCTGAGAGTAATTACTCTGTGGATACACCTTTTAATGGCAACTCTCTTGAGATATCCTTCCCGAGATGATCTCCCATGGAATCCTAAGCCCTGGACAACCATAGAGGAGGGAATTAAGCGTCTGAGAGAATTTGCTGTCAGAGAGGTACTGTATGGTGGCCATGAGACTCTGAATTCCGATGAAATTCCTGTAGGAACTGGTCTTGCTAAAAAGCTCATCAAACTTGCTCCTCCTAATTATACAAATATTCTGGCAAGCAGGATTGTGGCAAGAAACTATGGCGGAGCTTCTCCTACGGTTGGCCAATTCACTGATCAGATGAGACAATTGGAGGATAGCATGACACGTGTTTCTTTGGTTTCAGCCATTGAAACTCTGTCTGGAAAATTTGAGAATTGCATGAAAGAGATAAAGGATGAAATTATAAATTCCATCTCCCAATTGACACAGAGAGATAATTCCAATTCTTCCTCCAGATGGATATAGGTTTCCTCTGTGAGGGACAGACATCCTCCAAGGATGTCATTCCAAAACAGGTCATTCCAAAACAGATCTAACCAAAACAGACCACCGAGGCAGTCACGTGGAAGTATTTGGATAACTCTGCGTGATCAATTTGATGAGATCATGAACAGATGGGATGGTCAACCAACTGCTAATCTTTTCAGGAGACTGAGGGAACTGCAGAGTGGCAGAACCCGAGCTAGCAATACCAGAAGGGTAGCTGTTACTTCTACAGTTTCCCAGGACAACTCTAATAGCACCGACATTGGCTTCAGTTCTAGCACTGCACACTGTGCTCATTGCACATGTGGGCATATTCCCCCTAACTAGGGGTGCCCTGCCTCCCGCCAGGGGGAGGAGAGGGGTAAGAGAGATAACAGAATCTATTGGGATGTGTACATCCAGTGGCCTGGCACTTCACAATTTCAGAAGTACAGGGCCTTGGTTGACACAGTGGCTCAGTGCACCATAATGTCATCAAATTATCAGGGACCCTAGAGGTTACAAATGGGCTTTTGGAGTAGCATCTGTAGAAATTGATGGACAAAAGCTGAAGCTGTCTGTTAGACCTGATCTTTCTGATGAATCTGCAGTTGTGGAACACAAGATTGAGGACATTAAATTGCCGGTTGCTTCTCAGACTGTGCATCACAGACAATACAGAACCAACCGTGACTCTTTGTTGCCCATTCAGAATCTGATTCGTCAGTTGGAGAGTCAGAAAGTCATCAGCAAAACTCATTCCCCTTTCAACAGTCCAGTGTGGCCTGTGCGAAAGCAGAATGGAGACTGGCGTCTGACAGTCGACTACCGAGCCCTGAATGAAGTAACTCCACCTATGAGTGCAGCAGTACCAGACATGATGGAACTCCAGTATGAGCTGGAATCCAAAGAGGCCAAATGGTATGATACCATAGACATTGCTAATGCATTCTTCTCTATTCCTACAGCAGAGGAATGCAGGCCTCAGTTTGTTTTTACCTGGAGAGGAATCCAGTACACTTTCAACAGATTGCCAATGGGCTGGATCCACAGCTCCAGCATCTGTCATGCAGTGATCCACAATGCTCTGGAGAAAGGTGGTGCTCCAGAACACATCCAGTTCATTGATGATATCATCATCTGGGGTAACACTGCTGAAGAAGACTTCGAGAAAGGTAACAAAATCATTGACATTCTTCTGAATGCAGGTTTTGCCATCAAGCGAGACAAGGTGAAAGGACCTACCAGAGAGATCCAGTTTCTGGGAGTGCGGTGGCAGGATGGACGCCGACACATTCCAGTGGATGTGGTAAATAGAGTCTCTACCATGGCAAATCCCATGAACAAACAAGAAACTCTACGTTTCTTGGGGATAGTGGGATTTTGGAGACTGCACATTCCTGGATAGTCAGATTGTGAAACCTCTGTATGATGTGACTCGAAAGAGAAACAATTTCCAGTGGGGACCTGAACAACAAGCAGCCTTTGACCAGATAAAACAAGAGGTGGTTCAAGCAATGGGTCTGGGACCTGTCCAAGGTGGTCCAGATATTAAGAAAATTTTGTACATGGCTGCAAGTGACAATGGTCCAACCTGGTGCTTGTGGCAGAGAGCTCCATGTGAGACACGTGGACGACCCTCAGTTGGTAGCACCTAAGACTCTTACTGGGAAGGTCGTGAGTTCAAGCCTGCAGTGGGCAGGAGTGTTCTCTCTGGGGACCAATGTCCTTTCACTTGGTGCCATGGTCTAGTCATGGGGTTTGTGGAGACAGGTTGGACTCGATGATCTTTGAGGTCTCTTCCAACCTTAGCAATACTGTGATACTGTGATACAGTGACCTCTTGGTTTTTGGAGTCGAGGTTACAGAGGTTCAGAGGCTAATTATACTCCCAACAGAGAAAGAGATTCTAGCTGCCTATGAAGGAGTAAAAGCAGCTTCTGAAGTGATTGGAACTGAATCACAACTTCTCTTAGCTCCCAGATTGCCAGTTTTGAATTGGATGTTCAAAGGCAAAGGTTCCACACCTCATCATACAACAGATTCCACCTGGTCTAAGTGGATGGCTCTGATAACACAGAGAGCTCGCATGGGAAATCTTGAAAGACCTGGTCTAGTGGAGGTGATCTCAAGTTGGCCTGAAGGTACCGACTGTACTAAACCTCCAGAGGAGAGAGTAACTCGTGCTGAGGAAGATCCTCCTTACAACAACCTATCTGATGATGAAAAGAAATATGCTTTGTTCACAGACGGTTCCTGTCGTCTTGTTGGGAAAAAGCGAAGGTGGAAGTCTGCAGTGTGGAGTCCAACACACCGAGTTGCAGAAGCAAAGGATGGAGAAGGATCCAGTCAGTTTGCAGAGGTAAAAGCTGTCCAGCTAGCTCTCGACCAAGCTGAACATGAGAGATGGCCAAAGCTTTATCTCTACACCGACTCATGGATGGTAGCCAATGCTCTGTGGGGTTGGCTGAAGGACTGGAAAAAGAATGGTTGGCAGAGAAAAGGAAAGCCTATTTGGGCAGCTGACCTGTGGCAGGACATTGTTGATCGAATCAAGAGAATTCCAGTGAAGGTGAGACACATTGATGCTCACATCCCTAAGAGCAAAGATACTGAGGAACAGCAACACAACCATCAGGCAGATCTAGCTGCAAGAGTTTCTCAAGTAGACATGGACTCTGATCTTGATCTTGACTGGAAACACTGAGGTGAGATATTCTTAGCTTGGTGGGCTCACGATTTGTCAGGACATCAAGGCAGAGATGCAACCTACCAGTGGGCTTGTGACAGATCCATAGACATTTCCATGGATGCTATCACACAAGTCATCCGTGACTGTGACATTTGTGCTGCTATTAAGCAGGCAAAGCGACTTAAGCCCTTATGGTATGGTGACAGATGGTCCAAGTACAAGTATGGTAAAGCTTGGCAGATTGACTACATCACTCTACCACGTTCTCGATCTGGTAAGCATTATGTGCTTACTATGGTAGAGGTAAACACTGGATGGTTGGAACCTTATCCAGTTCCACATGCAACTGCACGCAACACCATTCTTGGTCTGGAGAGACAAATCCTGTGGAGACACGGAACTCCAGAGAGGATTGAGTCAGACAATGGAACTCATTTCAAAAACAACCTTTTAAAGGTTGCAGGGAAGATTGAACATTACAATGGTTTGCTGAAGACCACTCTTAAAGCCATGGGGGGTGGATTTTTTAAAAACTGGGAAAAACATTTGGCACAAGCAACCTGGCTGGTAAATAGTAGAGGTTCAGTGAACTGAGCTGGACCGGCACATTCAGATCTGCTACAGAAAGTGGAAGGTGATAGAGTTCCTGTTGTTAGAGAAAAGACTCTGTTAGGTAAAACTCTTTGGGCATTTTCTCCCTCAGGAGAGGCTAAACCTGTCCAAGGCATGGTTTCAGCTGAAGGTCCGTGTCACACTTATTGGGTAATGCAAGAGAATGGTGAAATTCAGTGTATTCCACAAAGAAATTTTACTTTAGCTGAAAGAGTTTAATTTCAGAGTGTTGTACAGCTACATCGCGCTGTTGTGAAGAGGTTATTAAATTTAATTAATATGAAATATGAATTATGAAAATATTAATTTTATCAATTATCAAATTATTAATAACCAATGAATCAACAACTTATATACATGTTCTAATGCACGTTCGTGAAATACATTCCATAAATGGCTTAGTGTTATGATCCAAACTTAATTAAACTATCTACAAACTATTTGTATGTTTTTATAATGAAGAGTGAGGTTCCTCCGCTTGGCCACTAGATGGCGACTCGGCGGAACGCGGGTGGCTTCTGGCTATGCACAACAATATTGCAGTCTTTCTGTGCGTCAGCGATGACTGCTACACGCGGATACTTTGAACTGAGTGCTAGTGGGTGGAAAGCACGTGGGAGATACTCTGTAGCTGTTGTTTGTAGCAAGGTGGGGGTCTGGCTGACTACTGCCGCTGGACTGATTCCGAGACTTGAGACGGTGGTATTGGGTATTATCTCCTCTCTCCGCAGCAGTGGAGAAGGAATGCTGGAACCTGGGCTTGGCTTGGTAGCAGGTTCCCTTCAGGACTCGGTCGGTTCCCTCCAGACAATAGGGATAGGTCCTGGTCGGGTTCGTCCCGTAGGGTCGGCCCTGGAAGTCGGCTCGCACAGCAGGGTGGGGCGACGGTTGCCGGTAGACGGGTTCAGAGGTTCCCGGTCAGACAACAATAGCTATGGGATCGGCCTCGTGGCGACGGATCTCGGGGCTAAGGTAAACAGCCTCGGAGAGAGAATGCGGCTGCGCTGAGCTGCGGCTTCTCCATTACTGGGCTTAAAGGCACAGCGGGACAATCGGGGTAGTCCCAGCTTTGGTGCGGTATAGGCACAACCAGTGCTTTAGTCTTCCCTGCGGTTACAGGGCTTGGAGCGGCACATGTGGCAGCTCTTCTCCCGCTATGGCGGGGCTAGGTATATGCGGACTTAGTCTCTAGTAAGTCCCTTCTCCCCGACAACTGGGCAGATCTTACCCTCAGGGGCTGGTCCAGTCCTCCGGTAGCACGGTGGGCTTTCCTGGTCGGTATGACTGGCTGTGACGACGCTGGCTTCTTGGGCTCAGCGAAGGTCCTCCCTCTGGGATGATCCTCACGATCAAAGTGCTTCTCACAATGCAGAGGCTTCAGTATGCGTGCATGTGTGACAGAAGCTAATAACAATAAGCTCAATGGCGGCAGAGGCTGTGGCTCGAGAGCTTCTCTCTCGAGCGAGTACAGAGACAAAGTGAAAGAGGGGGCGAGTTGTTTACCACCAGGGGTAATACTTATAGATTCCTCGAGGCTGGGTTTGACCAATGGGCACTCTCATAGGCAACTGGCTTCAGCCTATAGAAAGCGTGAAGCTAGAATTATGCCCATACTTGGTGATCGCACAAGCACTCCATGCACTGAGTGCGTGCTGGCCTGGCTAATGCCTTGGCTTTTGTCTTCCTCCTGAAGGAGGGGAAACTTGTCCACATGCTGGGACCAGATCTAGTATCTGGGCAGAATGTGCCTTCACCACACGTGCCCAAAGGAAGAATCCATGAGGAATCCATGGTGCACGAACCCTGAGAACCCTGAGAGCCCTGAGTCAACTGAGAGTCCCTGTTTCCCTTTTCTTCGCTTCATCTGTGAAGAGACAAACTGTTTTCCATTTTTTCTTGTTTCTTGGACTTCTGAATCATCTACACTTGAGGATAGCTGGAATGGACTATGAACTTTACTTACGAATTGTAGGTATTGTTTTAGATTGGATGGACAGTATGAATAGCCAATGAAATTGTTTAGAAGAGGTGGATTGTGACCGGTTTAGGCTGTGCCTTTAAGAAAACGGACAATTGTCTGGATACTCTGGCTGAATGTTTTTGATATTTAAATGACAACAAGATAGTCTAAACTAATTTCTTTGGTAGGTTTGAGTTCTGTCAGTTCAGTGTGTGTGTTCAGCCTGGGTTCAGTCTGTTCTTCTCCGTCCTGTGGGCTGGTCCTTGAATCAACAAAGCTAACCAGATAAGAAAACTAATCCTTGTATTTGCTTTGAGCTAACAGAATTTTTCCCCTTAATCGCCTTTCTCTCTCTCTAACCCTTTTTGGGAAAAAGGGGAGGTAGGGAGGGAGAGAGGGTGGTTCCCTGGCCGGCTGGAGGGAAAAGGCTTTTCTGCATTACGTTCATTGCTGTGTATTTCTGTATGTATTGTAAATATTGTATATTTTTGTACGTATTCATTGCATTCCATTTATGCCTGTAAATATAGCTTTCATGTGCTTCTCCAGCTGGGTTAGCTGTGGTTTCTTTGTGTGTGGGGGGAACTTTCTCACCCTACCACAGAGAGTTATGTAATCATTGGACTTGATGATCTTGAAGGTCTTTTCCTACCAAAATGATTCTATGTTTCTATGAATACATGCCCAGTAGTGGGACTCTGTCCTAGTAATATGTGCTCAGCCCCACTACCATCAGGGCACAGGGCCATAGAGCTATGGCAGCCCTGCCTCTGTCACGCTACCTTATCTGGCAACTTGTAACAAAAACAGTTTAAGAATGTCTTTTATGTACTAATTTCACAGTTTAACCAATAGGAAAAGTGAGCAGTTCACAGCTTTTCACAGCTGATTACTGAAAATTGAATTGTCACAACTACACATGTTGCAACCATGGTTACAATGCCTGATCTAAATAAGGTTTTTGATGTCATTATTGAATGTCAGTCATCCCTACACACAAGCAATGATTTTTTCTCCATTCATATGTTTGAAGGTGCTAGCAGAGTCATGTCTCTGCTTTCTTCACTGTTGAGTACATGTTTTACTTGTTTATTCAGGGAACTTCTGAATATTTCTTCTATTTCCACTGTCAGATGAAACAAGTACAGATGAAACTGAAGGGATGGAAGTAAAGGAGAACAAGCTAGAGAAATGGAAAAATCTGCTGAGGTCACCAAAACAAATCAGCTTCAAGTGTAATTCAGCAAAAGTGCAGCTGATAGTGAAGGGGTTTTTCAGTATGCCATCTTGAAATTCTCTAGAATATAAATGTACTATTGTTGAAAGTATGGGGTAAAAAACTCTCTTTCAATCGCAAGTAATCATACTAATCAAGAATTAGTTTCCAGTAGCAATCTGCACTTGCAGCCCACAAGGACAACTGTACCCTGGGCTGTATCAAAAGAAGTGTGACTATCAAGACAAGAGAGTTGATTCTCTCCTTCTATTCTGTTCTTGTGAGATGCTGTCTGGGGTACTGCTCACAATTCTGCTGCTACCAACACAAGAAGGATATCAAACTGTTGGAGCAGATTCACAGAAGGGCCACAAAAATGATCAGAGGGCTGGAGCTCCTCCCCTATGGGGACAGACTAAGATAGTTGGGGCTGTTCAGCCTGGAGGAAAAAAAGGCTCTGGGGAGACCCTATAGCAGACCCTATAGCATACTCTATAGCAGATACTGTTCAGTATCTGAAGGAGCACTACAAGAAAGCCAGGGAGGGACTTTTTAGAAGGGATTATTATGACAGGACAAGAAGGAATGGATTGAAGCTTGAGGAGGATAGATTTAGACTGGATATTAGAAAGAAATTCTTTACAGTAAGGTTGATGAGACAATGGAACAAGTTGCTGAAAGATCCCTCTCTTGTACATGTAAATCAACAAATATAAAATCACATTTGCTCACCAGACAGTAGCTGCCTGGGGAGGAGTGTGGTGAAAGACCCTCTGGAATGTCCAACAAAGATAGGTTCATCTCTACTCATCAAAACTGCAACTGCCCTGGAAAGAGCACTTTCTGATCAGGGCAGAAATGTATAATGAAGCAGAGGCCACTCTGGTGCCAACTTGTGGTGGGTTGAAATTTTCCCCCTATGCAGGTTATCTCTCCCAAGCAAAGAAAACATCCAGAGACCAGAAGAGAAGAGAAAAAGGGAAGACTTGTTATGGTACTGCTTGTCTTATTCCAGATATTGATCCAATGAATTTGTTTAGAATAATCTTTTGTTTTCCTTTTTACACCCAATAGTGATTTTTTTTTCTACTTTTCTGCTCAAAATCTCTAACTGAATTTTAAAGGCATAGCCTAAAACCACCACACAACTCTCTGGATAGTACAACAAAGATAGGATTGTTGTGAACAACCCACCTGATGTGTCAGCTCTGCCCACCAGATAGCATACCTGGCAGTCACATATGCATTAATGTGACTAGGGTGTGGGCCAGGGGAAAGCTGCAATTAAAAGAGCTGAATAAAAGAGACTGAGCTATACCAGCTTAGGTGGGGGAACACTACCATGGCTCAGCCTGGAAGCAGTAGTGTAGGACATCTCTCCACCACTACCACCAAAGGACCATGATGTGCCCTCTGTAAGAGAGAAAAACTCCACTGAAGACAACACACACTGGAAACATCACATGACAACACAAGCTGAAAAGGACTTGGACTTCGGGGTCTTTCCCTTCCCTCCTCCAGCCAAGGATAGGACAAGCCAACAAGGAAACATGAATTCTGGGGCCTCCTTCTCTTCCTCCCTCCCTCCATGGATTTCCTCCAAGGCAAAGTGGCAGTGCCATTCCTTGGACATCCTCCAGATAAAGACAGAAAAGCATCTTGAGGGGAGTGATAACAGAATTCCTTTCCTGCTCCTCCTCTCTGTCTACATTTATTTCTCTCCTTTTCCATTTTCTCCCTTCTTCTATTTTGTTTGCTTTATCCTTTAATAAATAACCTCAGTTTTGATACTTGGCCTTGTTTGTGCCTTAATTTCACAATATAGGAATGCTTTAAAAAGAACTAATAATTCTTTCTCTCCCTCTGAACTCAGAGATTTTCCCAGGGAGGAAGTGGATGCTCGCTCCCTGGAGGTGTTCGAAGGCAGGTTGGATGAAGCCTTGAGCAACCTTGTCTAGTGGAAGGTGTCACTGCCAATGGCAGGGGCATTGGAACTAGATGATCTTCGAGGTCCCTTCCAACATAAACCATTCAATGAGTCTATGATATATTGTGACCTTACTAAACAGAAGAAGGATTCCACAATAAAAAAAGCTAAAAGCTCATGGTACTGTCTTCTACTTGAAATTGATTGGCTGATAAAACAAGGGCTTGGGAAAACTTTAAATAGAAATTTAAAATCCATAGAAGAGATTGTATTGTTAGAAACTCTCATGAAGGAACTACATTAAAATTATATACCAAATTTAAAGACTGGGAAAAAGACAGAATAATTAGAACATTTTCTTATATGTTTGAAGATGATAGCTGAGGCCTGTTAAAGATGATTTTTAGATAAAATTTAAAAAATGCTTGAATTACTACTAATGTATGAAGAAAGCAAGAGTCCAGTACAGATAGTAACAACTCAGCTTAGAAAGGAAACATAATATTATGCTGATGACTCCTTACTAGAGGGTTTCTAGAAAAATGTTTTTCAACAGCTTTCTGTCTCAGGTTTCTGCCTTGATAAGTGTACGTGCAAAAGGTATGCCTGAATAGTTCATCCAGCAAGCCATCAAGTTTCAAGGAAAAAAAAACCCTCAGGCTCTCAGAGATATAAAGAATGGCAGAATGCATTCAAATTTATTTTGTGGGTCCAATGGTATAAAACATTAGAGGAAATTAATTTTTACTTGCATATTCTTTCCCTCAGTACTCTGAAATAGGGTAGAAAAACTTCATTTTGCAGTGAACTGCTGTGTAAACACAGCTGCATCTATCGTGTAAAAGGCTTTTTTCACTCTAGATAGTCCCAGCAAAGACTGAATCTGACAGCTATTCTGAGAATATTCAAAGATGTTGAGAGTTTAACAACAACAACAAAATACATTTTGCATGAACTCAGCCATCACACATAGTGGAACAAATGAAACATTATTAAACAATGATGTTTCTTTCCTACAATCTGATCCTTAATTACTCTCTACTCCTGTCTCCTAAATTTGGATCAGAAGTGGAAAGAAAACATCCTGAGGAATACAAATTAGACGTTTAAAGAACAAAATACATATATGGGATTGGGAGACATTAATTATATTGTTCTGGAAGAAGACAATCTGTAGTGCTCTCTATGACTGAAAGAATTATGGGGCCAATTACAAAAGCAGCTCAAAATGTTACAGTGTTCTCTTCAAGAAAGAACTTGAACCTGTAAATACAATTTTCTGTTTGACTAAAGCAGTGTTTCTTGGAACATCCCAATTTTCATTTGAAGTAATTGTGCCTACCTGCCTGTGGTATGCAGGAAGACAAGGTCAGGAGAAAACTGAAGAATCTCTGCCATCATCATTTGCAATATGCCCTGCAAAAGTAAGTACATTACCTCAATAGAGAGAACAACATGCAATGGAAATAAACAGTTTTTAGTGGTTATGAAAGTATTTGTAATTTTTTAAAAGATTACAATCGGTCTTACTTCCCTTCAAGTTTTCCTATAAAACTTTTTATAAAACATTTTTATAAAACATTTTTCCTATAAAACTAACAAAGGGGGGGGCGGAAGTTTAAAATGGAAAATGGTACCTTAAAGAAAGAATTTAGCTTTTCTGGAAAGCCTTAAATATGGTACAAGTCTGTATATTTCAAATGAACAAAACTGTAAGCAAAAGGGTAAACCACTGGCATTAGACATTAGCTTAACTGTGAGAGTGCTAATAAAATTCGAATGAGCAATAAAATATAATTTTTTTGAGTTATTGGCACCATGACCATTCAAGGAGGTAATACAAAAGGGAAAGGTGTAGTGGACTGGGGAGAGGCGGGAGAGGAGGTATGGTTTATATGGCCTTTAATAGCTCAAATGGGAAGCTGCTGGCCTGGCATATATTTTCAACAATGGAAAGTTTTATTTTTCGTCTCGGCAGAAATTCACTTTCCTTATTTTATAATCACTGAAACAGTGTCAAAGACAGGCAATGTGCAACACCACAGACATTGGCAAGACTCAGGAGAAAAAAGGATCTTGTAAGATCTTGTATTTTTTATAAATACATCAATAACAAAAAGAGGGCCAGGGAAAAATCTCCATTTCTTATTGTATGAAGGGGGCAAACATAGTAATGGAAAACAAGGAAAAGACTGAGGTTCTTAACAGCTTCTTTGCCTCAATCTTTAACAAAAAGTTTGGATATCCTCAGGGCAACTGGACTCCTGCATTGATAGACAGGGATGGGGAGCATAATACTCTTTTTGTAAGACAGGAGAAAGTAGTTAGTGACCTACTGTTCCACTCAGATCCTAACAAGTCAATGGATCCAGATAGGATTCATCCTAGGGTGTTTAAGAAGCTGGCACAAGAGCTGGATAAGACACTCTCCATCATTTTTCACCGGTCCTGGTTAACTGGGGAGGTCCCAGATGACTGGAGGTTTTCCAATGTGACACCTCTACAGAAGAAGTGCCAAAAGGAGGATCAAGGGAACTGTAGGCCAGTCAGCCTGATCTCCGTGCCTGGTGAAGTTATGGAGCACATCATTCTGAATACCATCAAGTGGCACGTACAAGACAACCAGGAGATCAGGCCCTGCCAACATGGGTTTAAGAAAGGAAGGTCCTGCCTAACCAATCTGATCTCATTCTGTAAGGGGGTGACCTGCCTGGTAGACAATGCGAGGGCTGTGGATGTAGTCTACCTAGACTTTGGCAAAGCTTTGACAATCTCTCACAGCATCCCCCTGGAAAAGCTGGCAGTCAATAGCTTGGACAGGTGCACTCTTCGCTGGGTTAAAAACTGGCTGAATGACTGGGCACTGAGAGTGGTTGCGAATGATGCAGCATCCAGTTGGTGGCCAGTGACCAGTGCTGTCCTTCTGGGGTCAGGACTGGGCTGTGCTAGTTTATGCCCAGCCCAGGAGGGGGTGGGCTGAAAAGAACCTATCCCTGGGTGAAAAAAGAAATCTGACCCAGGCGGACAGAGACTTGGGCCCCCTCCCAGGGAAAGGGGTCCCTGGGTCCAAGTCTCTTCCACTTCTGCTTCCAGTCCACAACCCTTTTTAAGGGGAAGCCATTTCCTACCTCAAGTTCTTCTCCTGCCCTTGTTTTGCTGACATCCTCCTGCTGCTGCTGCTGTTTGCTGTTAGGCACGTGATAGGGCCTGCTCTATGCTCTCCAGACTCCTAAGAACTGCATCTAAAAAGAATCTATCTAGCATCGGCCTCTTGCCAGCTGCAGCTGGTTTTTGTATATACTTTTATTTACCCTTTTTCCCTATACCTTCGTAACCTTCCTTTTACTCCCTTATACTTTTGTAACCTTTCTTTTACTCAAATGCCTTTTTCATTTTGTTAAACTTACCTTTTTACTTCCAAATCGATTTAAGACTGTTTCTTTTGTAATTTTACCTCTCTTTTCTCCTCCTACCTAATTTGTTTGTCCCTACATGGATAAAAAGGGGAGAAGAAAGTCAACCTAAATCTGTTAAGCTGGAAAGGTCTATTTCAGCCTCAGTAATTCTGTGATTCTGTGATGATGTTGCAGTGCAGAGGCCTGGTGTACACCTCTCTGTGATTTCGTGAGATCCCACACAGCCCCCACCCACCTCCCACTGCTTCCCTTCCACCAAAAGTGTATAAATGCCTACAATTTCATAGCATCACAGGATCACCAAGGTTGGAAGAGACCTCAAAGGTCATCAAGCCCAACCTGTCACCACAGACCTCATGACTAAACCATGGCACCAAGTGTCCAATCCCCTCTTGAACACCTCCAGGGGTGGTGACTCCACCACCTCCCCAGGCAGCCCATTCTAATGGCTAACAACTCTCTCAGTGAAGAACTTTCTCCTCACCTCGAGCCTAAACTTCCCCTGGTGCAGCTTGAGACTGTGTCCTCTTGTTCTGGTGCTGGTTGCTAGAGAGAAGAGACCAACCTCTTCCTGGCTACAATCACCCTTCAGGTAGTTGTAGAGAGCAATGAGGTCTCCCCTGAGCCTCCTACAGGCTAAACAATCCAATCTCCCTCAGCCTCTCTCGTAGGGCTTGTGCTCGAGGCCTCTCACCAGCCTCATTGCCCTTATTTGGACAAGTTCAAGTGTCTCAATTTCTGGGGTTCAGGTATTGTATCTATCACAGAAGACCTTGCTGGAACATACACACACCACAAAGATCTTGAGCTATGACATGAGACCTCGTGGGAGCCAAGGGTTGTGATATCTTTTTTCTCTTACTCCTTAACTCTCTGTCTGCTTTTCCCTCTCCTTTTCCTTCCCATTTTGCCTCTGCTCCAGTCCATTAATTTACTCCAAGGGAATTTTTGAATCTTATCATGACCTCTCCTACTGCCCATGGTTGGCTTGGGATAGAAAGCTGTGACAGCAACCCTAAGGCCTGTTCAGAGTCATTGCTCGCCAGATTATCTCCTCCAAGATCTTTGACTGAGTTACACAGAGATTAATCAAACCCAATAGTTAGATAGCCATTAAATCAGGTATTGCCTTTATTATATGATGTCAGATGCACAGGGATGTGGTAATGTGCTCAAACCCCTTCTTTCCCCCTCCCCCTTGTGGAGTCAGGGTGGGGGAAAGAAAAATGTGTGGGAAAGTGGCAGGAGAAGGCACCTTTCTCGCCTAGGGCTGGGGTTGGTGCATGTGGACCCTTCCCTACACCATGTGTCAGAACCCCACATTTTGGCAAGCCTGGGTTGACTTAGGCTGAGTTTCCTGATTCTTTTAGTAAAGTTATGACATCAATTACTCTCAGAGATATTAAAAGGGAGTGAGCTAAAAAGCACGTGTTTTTTCCTTGCAGTAAAATTTTTTCCCTAGTTGCACAGCTCCCTCACTGTAAGGCATTCCTGTGATGCAAAGTACTCTTGATAGTCCTGTCTGGCTGTTGTCATTGGATTATAAACTGCCGTTCTGGAAGGCTTCATGAAAAAAAAAAAAAAAAAAAAAGAAACCATAAGAGGAATCCTCACAGTTGCAATGCTGCCTCATGAATAAAATTTGAATATTACCTAGAGTCCCCAGGGAATTGCCTGCCTCTTTTTAGTGGGGGAACAGTCTCTGCTTATCTTTTGTGGACTTACCTTTTTCTGATTACCATTTCTCAAACTGTTTTGTTACTACTTATATATATAGTGACCGTATTTCCAACCAAACACTGAATCTGTAAATTTTCATATCTTTGTATATATATACATGGGGGCAGGGTTTTAGATTATTAAATAACTTTTATTTTTATTAATTCCCCATCTCACACCCTCTTCATTTCATAACAAGGGGATTGCCCCATCCTAATATGCATACTGAAAGGGGCTCGCTACATGCTTTATATACAGCATGAGTAATACATATTCATTAAATTTATGGTGAATCATTTACATATTCATAAAATAATTTAAATAGATAAAGTCCTTTCACTTCTTGGTCTTCACTGTCACCCCCTGACCTGCCTTCCAACAAAATCTCAGTCACAGTCCTTCTATCTCTTATTGTCTTTTGTTGATCTGCTAATTCTACAGGAGGCCCACACATGTGTGAGAATCCAACATGTTTTCAATACTCCACCTTACCTTTGTTTTTAAGTTTTGGCTGTTACAGCTGCAGCTGTGCCTAATCTCCCTTCATTACCAGGCTTCTCTTTTGAGTTTGTGTATTTTGGCAGTCCGTGCACATCTCTTTCTGTCTGGCAGACTTGCAGTCTCTAGAGGAAGTAGGTGCTCACTGTTCTGTTTTGCTTTGTCCTTTTTGGTGGAGAGCTTCCTCTTGAAACCTCTATGCTCTTATGGGCATTTTATTGTTTTGTTTTTGATTTATTTTGTTGGTTTTGTTTTGATTTTGATGTTTGTATTTTTGTGTTTTGTTGTACTGTGTGTTTGGGTTTTTTTTTTCCCTTCTCTTAAGGTTTGGAAACATCAATTGACAATAAAGCTAAACAAATGGTTTTCTTCCTTTGATGTGGTAAGAAAGGACTAACCAAGCTCAGTATATTGGAGTGACATATTTGTTCCTGGGTAGCGTAGGAGACCAGTGTATTTCTTTGTTACACAAGTAATCAGCTAGCTAAGGTGATTTCATACAATAGTGTTCCCCATTCCATCTTGGTTTGAGACAAGATCCTGTTACTTTTCTTACTGGAGTAGTAAAAGGAAGCATTATGTCTATGCAATTATATAAAATAATCTCAGAAGGAATAAAAATCCATTATTTTTCACAAAATGAAAAAGCAGAGGAAACTCAGAAATAACAAATGCCAGAAAGCAATTTATCTGTGCAGTCTGCATTCTCCTCTCTGTTGCACCCCTGTCATATTTGCACAGTCACATTTATACAAGATCTGCCTCATGCAGGGAACAGAAAGGATATTGCTCAGCAGTAAGCAGCTTTTCACATTCCTATTCTTGATCATTTCATGTGCTTTCTCAAGTCTTAGTTATTTGCTAACATTAAAACCTGTCTAAAATTAGCCACTGCTTGTTTGCTTAAGGCCTTCTTCTCATAGTTCCCAGAACAAGTATATTTACTTATCTCACAAAAAATTATTCTTTTGTATCTAAAATGATAGAAGAACATGCAGCACATTCTGTATCAAACCCATAATTTTAATTGTCTTTGTCTGCATATAAACTTTTTACTTAGTAAAACTGGGTATTCAAGTTGAGATAGGGTATTGTTGTAGTTATATACATTTATTGGCCAGAAATATGATAAAATATGAATATTATTTATTAAATATCAAAAATTGTTTTCCTAAGCCAATTTTATTCAGGTTTGTTTGCCCAGTCGATGACAGGTTGATTACACATGGCAGAAGGCTAGTAAAGAGTAGAGTAACAGCCTAGAACAATCAGAACTTGGAAGACAGAGGAACAAACTGGAATCTCCCTGTGCACGCGAAACTAAACAGTGCTGCTGCCTCAGGTGGCATAGATGAACCACCATCAAGTTCACAATGGAGCTAACTAAGAGGTAACAAGACATAAACCTCAGAAATAGCCAGGTAAAATAGCGTATTTCACTCACAAACCGCCAAGCTGCTAACTACCAGAATCTTTGTGAACGAAGAGGTATTTGATTTTGTAGTTATAGTCCAAAGGGCAGTGTCCACAAATTTAGAGGAAACGAGAGGGCACACTGCTGTAGTGAAGGCCCAACTTTAGCACTACACCGCTAAAACAAAGAAGCTAATTGCTTTGAAGATAGGAGCAAGTAGGGTGCTTGTTGTCGCCTTGAATCCCATTAATGAATAGGGGAGAGAGGCGAGAGAGTTATGAGTATGCAAGCTATGAGTGCAATGAGCAATGAGCATATAAGGTCTTCCCCTATGAATTCCCTTTTCGAAAATGGAGCAGCCCAATGGCACATTAGCCATTCAAATCCTGCCAATCAATGGAAAGTGTTTATGTGGAGAGCAAACTGCACACGCCTTCTCTCATGGCATCTGACACGTGCAGTCACCTCTCTGAAACGTGAGACTCGGAGATCAGGTTCAGCTTCCTGTCCCCTCCAGGCAGCCTTAATGGTGCCTGCCTATTAGGCTCCTCAACCTCAATCTGGACCCTGTAACAGAGAGGGAGGAGAAAGGGGCAGTGGCTCAAAACAGATTTAATTGCCTCTTCCAGGACAGGTATATGTCAAATATTGGTTATAGATCCAATGTAACATTGGCAAGGGTATCTTTTCAAACCAATGTTTGAACAAACAGCACAAGTATCTTCCATTCAGAAATAAATAGTTTTGTACCAAACCTGTGTTAAGCACTAAGGAAACTCTATTAATGAACCAAATTCAGTACATGATTCAAGCAGATGTGTCATGTCATCATGGTAACACAACTAAGAGATTTCTATATGCTTTTTTGCCCCACAGACATTTCTACTCTTGTCAGTCTGTATGCTTACAAATTCAATTTTTTCCATTGCCATTTTCAACCTTGTTATCATCCTATTTATTTTCTGTTTCTCGTGTGTTTTTACCTCTGCCCTTCGCTCTCTATCTGTCCTATACTAGTTTCTTATAACCAATGTATCATTTCTAAACCAATCTATGCCTTTGATATCATTCCCATTTTCTCAGTTCTTACTCAAATCCATTTTCTCTCTCCAGGATTTTCACTTGACTTTACTCCCAAATACCCATTTTTATCAATACCTTCTAGTCTTAGATTTACTTCTAGAGTCCTCTTTAATGTCTCTGTATTTCTATAGGTTTCTGCAAGTCTTTTCTTAAATTCTGTATTCAGTTATTGCCAGTTCTTCTGCAATCTTTTCTCTTTGTATTCCATTGTCCATAACTATTCTCTTTCAAATCCCTTTTGCTTTTGTCTACTCCAATTCCCAGTCTTTTCATCCAGTCTTCCCTAACCTCTTCCCTGTGGGTTTTGATCTACTTGTTCTAGCCATCTGGGTCCCAAGAGGATGTGCCTGAATACAAACTTACAGACCCAAGTTCATGGAGAGTTCATGCTGCAAATGGGCAAATGTGCTAGCTGGAGAAAAGTATTATGGGGCTTGAAGTTCAGATTGCAACATGGGAGGCTTCCTGTTCCAGTTGCAGCTTCTCGGTTCCAGGTTCTTGGGTGTAGTTTCTTTTTCTGCAGGCATAGTGTTGGAGAGAATGGGAGTCAGGTAGCTGCTGGTTTTGGTTTTCTGTTTCATGCTATTTTGTTGTTTTTTTTTCTCCTGTGTATTTCACTACACTGCTTCTGTAAATAGGCTAAGCTAAGGTAATCATGTATTGTATTATTAGTAATTAGATTATTGGCTAAGCTAATTATGCATTGTGCTTATCATATTTTATGTTACATTAAACTCTTTTTTATCTCAATTCTGAGTTTTGTGTGTTACTTGTCCCCTCACTTCTGTGCTGGGGGAGCAGGCAGATTAGTCCTTGCGCTAAGCCATTACCGTGCCCTTTAAAATGGTGTGATAGTTATAGGCTATGCCTTTAAAATTTTTAACAGAAAACTAGCAAAATGTAAATAAATCACTATTGGGTGTGAAAAGGAAAATAAAGATAATTCTAAACAATTCCATTAGAAAGATATCTACCATTAGACTGGCTCTACCAAAACAATTCCTTCTTCTTGTCTCCTCACCTCTTTGCCTTGGAGAGATACTAGATTCTGTTTGACCTTGGCTGCATTGCTTTGTTTTAGCCTAACAGCAACTTCCTCTGCTCCTTTCTCTGCTCCTTTCTCCCTTCTTTTTTACAGTGGGGTGGGGGGGCAGAAAAGGAGAAGCTAGTAGCTTCCCCTGGTCTTTGGCAAGGGTGGGTCCTTGTGCTATTTATTAATTGTACAAACCTGTAAATATTGTAAATACTGCATTTGCATTCCATTGTAGATTGTAGTTTTGCTTGTAAATACAGCTTTCATTTGCTTCCAACTGAGCTGGTCTGGCTAAGTTAATGTTGGGGGAGAAATTTCAACCCACCACAAAGGGCTTTAAGTGCCACCTCCTGAAATACGACTACAAGATATTAAGCTCCCTCATGATAGTCTTTCCTTGAATGTTCCATTTGATATATATAAAAAATATATATAAATATTTTCAACCAAAAAGGAAAATCTCAAACACCTAAAGTAAATCAGCATTATTTTAAAGCAAAACATTATTCATATTAATTCATTAATGCAAAAAATAAATTTTAATTTGTGTACAGGCATTTTGAAAGAATTTTTCAAGTGTCAATATCTGTCAGTTTTAGCTAGATAAATTGATTCTGAATTCCATATTTTCACCTGGAATCTTTTCAATGTTCATCATATTAGACAACTGTTCACTTCAAGAGGAACTGAGTTAGTTCCTTGAGTAGCCTGAAGTCTGCCCTCCTGAAGTCCGCCCTCCTGAAGTCCAGAGTGGAGGTCTTCTTGCTAGCCCTCTTGGCTTGGCTGAATACCGAAAACTCAATTATCTCATGGTCACTGGTGCCTAAACACCCTCCGACCACCACATCACCCACCAGCCCTTCCCTGTTGGTGAAGAGGAGGTCAAGCATAGCCTTACCCCTGGTAGGTTCACACAGCACCTGGAATAAGAAGCTGTCCTCCATGCACTCTAGGAACCTCCTAGACTGCCTTCTTTCTGCTGTGTTGAGATCCCAGCAGATATCAGGCAGGTTGAAGTCGCCCATGAGAACATTTCTATTTAATGATTACATTTCTATTTAATTACTGTATTTAATACTGTACAGAAATGGCTCAGCTAGATAAAATTCTATATAATCATTCTACATAAATGTATTTGTGCGGTTTATATAGATGGTAGATTTACCTCGATCAGCTCTTCCAGGACAAGATGTAAGCTGGTGAAGACATTTATTATGTTATACAGCAAAGTTATATAGTCTATCAGAAGGCACATGTGTCACATCTCAATTGGTCATTTTCTATTGGCATGCGTATAATTAAGGCATACAATAGGTCAAAATAACAAAACAATATTCTAACACATCCAAACAAATTCTGCCTAGTTTTTCTCCTTCATTTGCAAGGTGTTTACACTATTTTCAGAGTCAAAGACAAAACATAGCTTTCTTTAACTCGAGCAAAGGCATGTCTTCGCTATAGCTTTCCAAAGTCATCCGAAAACAAACTCTTCCCACAGAAGCAGAAGATATAGTTGAGCATTTAACAGGATCAGTTATCAGAGTTCCCATTGGCCTCCTGACTTTAAGATACAGCTGACTTAAGAGACACTAGCTACTGCCACTCCTATTCATATATATAACTTACATCAAATATATATATATATATATATATATACACACACACACATACACATAATCAAATGTTCCTACACCACTGGCTGGAAAAGAGGTAATCTTTCTGTGGTTCTGCGTGATAGATTAAAAGAAAAATCAATCATGAAAAAACAGTCAAATCACTAAAAATAAGGCTACAATCTCTCTATATAGATATTTAATAACTATATAAAACACTATTGTAAATTAAATTGCAATCATCTATTGCAATCATCTCTCCCTTCCTTTTATTTTTATCTTTGCACTTTCATTAGCCAAGTCTATGAAGAGCTAATGACAGGGTAGATATCAGGCACTACAATAAATATTTTTCCAGATTGATTAAATACCAGAGAGATAATTTTGAGGCACTTGGTAATAAAAGTATTTTTCCTCTCACTATATGATTCTAATTATCATATTGTATGATATGTGATAGAGTCATAAAGTATGCATAAATGGTTCCCAAGAACCATTTATGCATAAAACCAACTAAACTCTTAAGCCTTGATTAAAAAAACATCCTTTATCCCCAAAGTGGAAGGTTTTGAAACTAAATGCACATATCTGAGGAATGTTCCTCACTCTAAGGAGCGAGAAAGAAGAGTTAGTGTTGACAGACAAAGAAAAGGCTGAGGTATTCGATAACTTATTTGCCTCAATCTTCACAGGCAAAAATGCTTTGCACCCTTCCCAAATTAATAGATCACTAGGTGAGGAGCACGGGGGGTAAAGTCTTTCCCACTCTAAGGGAAGATCAGGTTCAAGACCACCTGAGGAACCTGAACAGATATACAAATCTATGGGACCTGATGAGATGAATTCCAGAGTCATGAAGAATTGGCTGATACAGTCACAAAGCCACTCTCCATAATATTTTAAAGTCCTGGCAGTCAGGAAAAGTCCCTGGAAGAAGACAAATATTGTGGACATTTTTTAAAAGGCTAGAAAAGAGGGCACTGGAAAATTCTGACCTGTCAGCCTCCTCTGTGCCAAATAAAATCATGGAACAGATCCTCCTAGAGCTGTGCTAAAGTAAATAGAGGACCGTGATGTGATTTGAGACAGCCAGCTGTGAGAGACTAAATCTTGTCTCTCTTGATGTGACTTAACAATGATAAAATCACCTTTCCTCCTTGCCCAGACAATAGCTGATGTGTGTTGGGCAGACACCACTGGATAATGAGTCTCTGGAATGTACATAAACAAGATCATCTACACCCATCAGCTACCCCGGAAAGGGAGGATTGTGCAAAGGACAATGATTTCACCACCTGGACACATACCTAAAAAATTGTATAAAAGATCTGAGCAACTACTGGCTCAGAAGAAGCAAAAGACTGGGGCAATGCTGCTCTGAAGAAAACCAAAGAGAATACCAGAAGAGAAAAGGACAGACACAGGAGAAAAGACATCACCATGTAGCCTGGAGGCAGCAGACCAGGAGGAACCCTCTCTCTGTTCCCTAAGTTCCACCTGCTGCAACTCATGGAGCTGAAGAGGCTGCTCAGAGAAAGACTTGGACTTTGGGAACTCTCCCTCCCGTCCTCCAGCAGAGGACAGTACAGCCAAAAAAGATGACCTCTCCTACATGCCAAAGTGGCAGCAGCCTTCCTCCACAGGCCCAAACTGTCTTGGGGGATAAGGGGTGTGGTAATATAATCCCTTTCCTGTTGTCTCTCTCTCCTTCTGATCCATCCACTTTATTCTGTTAATAAATAGCCTCACTGTTGACATTTTGGCCTCGTTTGTGTCTCTAATTTCATAACACAGGAATATTCAAAAGAATTAAATCTCATACTCTCTCTGGACCAAGACACCAGCATGGCTTCAAAAAGAGCAAGTCTAGAATGATGTGATTACATCAGTGGACAACGAAAGAATTGTGTAAAGCATTTGACATAGTCCTGCACATGATCTCTCTCTCTAAGATAGAGAGATATGGATTTAATGGCTAGACTATACAGTGGATAAGGAACTGATGGCTGCACCCAAACAAATGGCATGATGGCCACACCCAAAGCGTGGCTGTCAATGGATCCATCTCCAAATGGAGGTCAGTGACAAGTGGAGTCCCTCAGGGATCAGTACTGGGACTAGTCTTGTTCAACATCTTTGTTGGCAACATGGACAGTGGCATTGAGTGCACCCTCAGCAGGTTTGATGAAGACACCAAGCTGTGTGATGCATCAGACATGCTGGAGGGAAGGGATGGCATCCAGAGGGACGTTGAGAGGCTGGAGAGGTGGGCCCATGACAACCTCGTGAAGCCCAACAAGACCAAATGCAAGGTCCTGCCTGCATCTGGGTCAGGGCAATCCCAGGCATCAATATAGGCTGGGCAGTGACTGGCTTGAGAGCAGCCCTGAAGAAAAGGACTTGGGGGTGCTGGTGGATGAGAAGCTCAACATGAGCCACCAGTGTGCACTTGCAGCCCAGAAAGCCAGCCACATCCTGGGCTGCATCCAGAGAAGTGTGGCCAGCAGGTTGAGGGAGGTGATTCTCCCCCTCTACTCCACTCTGGTGAGACCCCACCTGGAGTACTGGCATCCAGTTCTGGAGCACCTATTACAGGAAGGATCTGGACTTGCCAGAATGTGTGCAGTGAAGGGCCATGAAGATGATTAGAGGGCTGGAGCACCTCTCCTATGAGGACAGACTGAGAGAGTTGGGGCTATTCAGTCTGGAGAAGAGAAAGCTCTGAGGAGACCTTATTGTGGCCTTCCAGTATCTGAAGGGTGGCCTACAAGAAAGCTGGTGAGGGACTTTGTAGGGTGGCAGGTAATGATAGGACTAGGGGGAATGGAACAAAACTAGAAATGGGTAGATTCAGATTGGATGTTAGGAAGAATTTTTTCACCATGAGGGTGGTGAGACATTGGAACAGGTTGCCTCAAGCCCCATCCCTGGAGTTTTTAAGACCAGGTTGGATGTGGCTCTCGGCAACGTGATCTAGTATGAGGAGTCCCTGTCCATGGCAGTGGGGTTGGAACTAGATGATCCTTGAGATCCCTTCCAACCCTAGCAATTCTATGACTCTATGATTCTATGAATTGGTTGGATGATTGCATTCAAAGTGGTCAATGGTTTGACGGCCAAATGGAATCAGGTGACTAGTGATGTCCCTCAGGGGATCCATACTGAGACCATTGCTGTTGAATATTGTAATCAATGATACAGACAGATTCAGTGCACCCTCAGTAGGCTTGCAAATAATACCAAGATGAATGTTGCAGTTGATAAAACTGAAGGATGGGATGACATCCAGAGGAGTGTAAGGTAGAGAAGTGGGCTCAGATGTCTTTTTAAAAATCAGACCTTATCCCTGTTTTAACTCCTCTGAGCTTGCATTACTCAGGCTTACATTTCAAAGGCTTTTGTTTTCTTCTCTCCTTTCCTTTGATTTTCAAAAGCTCTGGACACCTCAGATGGATTCTCAAATTTTATGGCTTGTTTTTGGAATATCTAGAAATATATTCACAAGATCTATGTTTCTTTCATGTGCTGTTTTCAGAATTTTTCTTCAGTTAGTGTGCAAGTTGAACACAGATAAGAAAGAGAATTACAGTCTTAAATGTGTGAGTGTGGCCTTGGGAAAGAACCCCAGAGTGTCTGCATGGGGCAGGTAACCAAACACTTAAATGAGTCATACTCCATGAATACACAATAGGTAGGAGGAATGAGTGCTTTAGGTAGATGTGACTTTGTGAAAGCTCCTGTATAAATAACCATGGAAATTTTGCCTTGTGGTCCTTAGACTTTTGGGATAGATCAAGCCAGGGTCTCTTTTTAGCATTAAATAAATGGGAATGCCACTTCTTGTCCAAGATTTTTTTTTATTCTGGCATCAAGGAGATTCTCATGAGGTGAAATAAGCCAAAGTGCAAGATCCTGTGCCTCAGTTGGGGCAATCTTCAATATTAATATAGGCTGAGGGATAAGATTGAGAGCAACTCTCAAGCCTTGGCATGGATGAGAAGCTGGACATGAGCCAACAATGCACATTTCAGAGGGCAAATCACATCTGGGGCTGTATCAAAAGAAGTGTAGCCATCAGAGCAAGAAAAGTGATTCTGCCACTCTGTTCTTGTAAGGCCTCACCTGGAATACTCTGTCCAGCTCTGGGGCCCTCAACACACGAAGGCCATTGACTGGCATGGGTACAGAGGACGGCCACAAAGAGGATCAGAAGGCTGAAGCACCACCCCTAGAGGGGTGCTTGAAACTGGAGACATGGGAAGCTTCAGCAATATTTACATAAATTAGTTTACAAATGCAAGCTAATCAATCTTATACATGGATTTTCTGAATGTGGAGACTTAAATGCAATTTTCAGTGTTCATCTTGCATGAGCTTTCCAAAGTTGCTACATGACCCTGACAGCCTTGTAAAGTTTTTTCTCCAGAGTATAAAGTATTTTAGCTATAGCAACCTTTAGTATTTTAATTTAAATTTGAAAAGCAGCTAGGTTGCAATTGTGAGTAAATAAATTTTGCAGAAATTACCAAATGCTACCCATACAGAGCTCACCTACCTAAGCAAAAATGCAAAAGACTGAGCTTGAAAATTCATGCATGTATTCAGAAGTGTTTGCCCTTTAAAGCAAAAATGCTAATATTGTGCTATTTTTTTTTTCAGCTAATTTTTCACAACTAGCACCAACTTCTATCTATGCGCTTACAGTGGAATACCTATATTGAGCCTGACTATATAATAATAATAATAATACAATACACCAGGTTGAAAGAGACCTTCAAGATTATCATGTCCAATCCATCAACCAATCCAACCCACCCAAACAACTAAACCATGGCACCAAGAACCCCATCAAGTCTCCTCCTGAACACCTCCAATGAAGATGAAGGTGACTCCACCACCTCCACGGGCAGACCATTCCAATGGACAATCACTCTCTCTGTATAGAACTTCTTCCTAACATCCAGCCTAAACCTCCCCTGGCACAGCCTGAGACTGTGTCCTCTTGTTCTGGTACTGGCTGCCTGGGAGAAGAGACCAACCTCTGCCTGGCTACAACCTCCCTTCAGGTAGTTGTAGAGAGCAATAAGGTCACCCCTGAGTCTCCTCTTCTCCAGGCTACGCAACCCCAGCTCCCTCAGCCTTTCCTCATAGGGCTTGTCTTCCAAACCCCTCACCAACTTTGTTGCCCTTCTCTGGACACGTTCCAGCAAGTCAACATCCTTCCTAAACTGAGGGGCCCAGAACTGGACACAGGACTCAAGGTGCAGCCTAACCAGTGCAGTGTACAGGGGCAGAATGACCTCCCTGCTCCTGCTGGCCACACTGTTTCTGATGCAGGCCAGGATGCCATTGGCCCTCTTGGCTGCCTGGGCACACTGCAGGCTCATGTTCAGCCTGCCATCAACCAGTACCCCCAGGTCCCTCTCTGCCTGGCCGTTCTCCAGCCACTCTGACCCCAGCCTGTAGCACTGCATGGGGTTGTTGTGGCCAATGTGCAGAACCCGGCACTTGGATGTGTTCAATCTCATGCCGTTGGATTCTGCCCATCTGTCCAGCCTGTTGAAGTCCCTCTGCAAAGCCTCTCTACCCTCCAACAGATCAACTCCTGCCCCCAGCTTGGTGTCATCCACAAATTTACTGATGATGGACTCAATGCCTTTATCCAGATCATTAATAAAGATGTTAAAGAGCATGGGGCCCAGCACTGATACTTGGGGCACACCACTAGTGACTGTCCGCCAGCTGGATGTGGAACCATTCACCACCACTCTCTGGGCTCGGCTCTCCAGACAGTTCCTAACCCAACACAGTGTGCTCCTGTCCAAGCCATGGGCTGATAGCTTAGCCAGGAGTTTGCTGTGGGGGGACGGTGTCAAAGGCCTTTCTGAGGTCCAGGTAGACTACATCCACAGGCCTACATCCACCATATCAGATCATATGAACACTTCTGACATCAGTCTTGTCACTGATGTGCTTGTTTCTAAGTCCACACACATATTATAACCATAACTTTACAGTCCTGGGTTTTGGCCCATCTGGTAGTAACTTGGTAGTTCGCATGCATTTCCATGTTGCTTGAAGGTGTTCATTGAATTATAATTAATTTTCTCAACTACAGCTTCTACAGGTTTAGCAGTTTAAGTTCCTAACTTTCTGATAGTTTCATGTCCCTGTTCCCATGTGTAAGAACACCAACAATGTTCTTACACAGGTAAAGGCTTACAAGAAGAAGAGGAAAGCTGAAGATAAAAAGCCATGATGTGGTATTGAGAGAAATTCAATTCTCCCCCACACACAGAAATCATGGCTAACTCAGTCAGAGGAGCAGGTGGAAAAGCTGTATTTTCACAAGTAGGATGAAATGCAATGAATATATACACAATATACAGTATTTACAGTATATTAAAAAATATACAGCAAAGAACATAACACAGAAAACCTGCCCCTTCCCCCAGCAGAGGAGGGCCCCCCAAAAACCCCTTTACCCCCTTCTCCCTTTTTTTCCAAAAAAGGTTAGAGAGAGAAAGGATGTTAAGGGAAATTTTGTTAGGTCAAAGCATATGCTAAGAGAAGAAAAGGAATGTTTCTTATCTTGTTAGTTGAAGGTCAGCACCAAGCACAGAAAGAGAAATAGCTGTCCAGACTCAGACTGAAACAGACTGAGACACAAACTGAACTAAAAATAAAGATCCTTAAAGTTACATTGCTACCAATCTACCAATGAAATTCGTTTAGAATTATCTTTGTTTTCCTTCTTACACCAAAACATTCAGCTAGTATGTTTCTGTAGCTGACCTTTCTTAAAAGCACAGCCTAAAACTGTCACACATGAAGTACAGAAAGATACAAATAAAATGAAGTTGTGAGAAGAACTTAGTTCAACTGGAATCCCATTTGTCATTCAGTGATTTTATCCTACTACTAGAGGTCAAAAGATCCTCTGTTAGGAACAACTTTTTTGTAATCCTGCTCTGGTCTTTTTCTGTGACCATGGCCAATTATTTCTGACACAGTCTTGTCATCATTACAGTGGGGATAATGTTGCTATCTAGCAAAAATTTTTTAACCATTCATTAATTTATTGCACAAAGCATAGACATAAGAAATGATACATGCATGCTAAATATTACCCATATTACCCACATCACATTTAATTTCCTCTTGATTACAACAGAGAACACTTAAGTATTATAATTGAAAGTAAACTACACTTTCCTTCCTCATTTAAATCAAATGGCCCAGTGAAGGTAGAAGTTCTTTTTCAAAGTGATGTATTAGTTATGCACACAGGGAAAGCAAGAAGTCTTACCTCCTCAGCTGTGATCTGATTGTATTAGAAAGTTACTGTCAGCTACTGTGGAAAAGGCCTGAGAGCCATATGTCATTAATTTCTTACAAATGAATTATGGAGAACTGAGATAAATGAAACAAAGTTCAACCTAGGTGAATCACACAAAGAAATGTATGATCTCGCTTCACCCAGGTGAAGCATAATGTACCATGAGAATAATAAGACCATAAAGTGTTCAATATAGTGTCTGATATATAATTGGTACATGTAGTGCCTGCAAGGCATTAATAAAGACATTTCAGTGTGTTCCTGATACTTAGGTAAGGTAATTAACTACTTGAGAAAAGCAAAATTTGGTCACGTGTGTGAGAGTCTGTGTGTAGTTTTAAAACAACTGCTGCTTTACGGGACAAAATAGTCATGGAAAATAGAGGCACGGACACGGAAAACAAAATGCTAATGACACATACCATGTGGAAACATCAAGATATAAGAGATTAACACCTTACATGAAGATTAGTAAACTCGCTCAACTGAATTGGAGGTGTTCCTCTATTTCATATCATAGGAGATATTTGGTAGTTGATCTCGGTCCTTTCACTCTTAAAGTATATGTCTGGCTAACAGTTATCTTTTTTACTTGTCTACTGTCCTTATAGTCCAAATGGAAAATACACGACAGGAAAGACATAATCTTAATTTCAGGTTATCTGGTCCTGGTTTTGAAACAAAGATTTTGATACCAAAAGCAGTTTCAATTTAATATAATATGCAAAATTAATGTAGCAAAATTCCATGTGACAGAGGAAGATGTTATTTATTTATAAAATCTTTTAAAATGAGCTGATTTCACACAGACAAATTAAATCTCATATTGTTCACTCATTTTTTCATGCCTACATAATCAAGAGGATCAAGACATGTATATGTTCTAGATTTGCTGGGATAAAAATCCCAGGCCAGCCATGGTCTGCAGGCCATCAGCAGTTTTGAATCAGCCAGGACAGCTGACTTGAGTTGGCTACAGATGTATCCCACACCATGAGGATCACAGTACAAATGAGGGAGTTTGCTGAAGCAAAGAGAGGAGCCTTCTTGTAGAGCTTTCTGCTTTGGTTTCTGTTCACCCCTTTCTTGAGGCCTCTGTTCCCTGGGTATTGTTACTGCTGCATTTTTGCTGTGCTGAGTATAGCTTTATGTATTTTGTGTTGATACTGGTTTTGGTTATTTCATTAAATCAGTTTTATTTCAACTTGTGGATCTTCTCTCCTTTTCCTGATTCCCTTTTTTTGATGGAGAGGGGTCACTGGATGATAGAGAAACTGCTACAGTTTAGCCTCAGAAATGGGATAAATGTAAATGACATGTCCAGTTGGTCTGGCCAGTATCGCTCACGTGCATTGGGTTCTTTCTGAATGGCAACAGCAAGTTGGGTTTTTTTAAGCTTATATACTTGGCATTGTGAGGTAGTCTTTTGCCTCATTATGTTACTTACTCCAGCCTCCACTGACAAGGGTGTTGTTCAGAGTGTTTGTTTGGGTTTTGTTTGTTTTATTTTTTGTTTTAATACAGATTTAGAATATATAAGCACACTTACATATAGCTATAGTTTATTTTCCTGGTAGCCTAACAGGAAAGCATTAAGATGTATGATGTGTTGTAAACTTGCTTTCATCTTCCTGATGTTTAGAGTGCATGATTTTCTGCTGAGTCATTTGTTGTATGATCTATTAAAAGAAGACCTTCTGATCTTAATGAATCTTTTCCTTAGTTTTATTGGTTCTGATGGCATTACTTAGACTAACACTGAATTAGGTAAAAAGGCTTGTAGTGGTGTGATGGTTTAGCCCAAAAAAGAACAGCTGAACTCATCCAGAAAAGAGAATGAAAGCTGTATTTTACAATCATTAAATGCAATGAATGTATACAAAATATACAGTATTTACAATATTATGCAAGAATTTACAGGAAAGAAAGCAACTCAGAAATCCTCTTCCTCGGATCCCACCTCGGGTTCCCCCCAACCTCTCTCTCCCCCTTCCCTTTCCCTCTAGTTAATTAGAAGAAAAGAGAAGAGTAGAAAAAAGCATGTTAGGGGAATTTCAGTTAGTTCAAAGGAGTTGTTAAGAAGTTAGCTGCTTATCTTAATAGTTTCAGTCCAGGGTCACCATGCAGTCTGGCCAAGAAACAGAAGACAGACATAATGTAAGATCATAAAACTACATCCCACTCATCTACCAATGAAATTAGTTTAGAATTATCTTCCTTTTGTTTTCTGTTTTACACCCAAACATTCAGCTAGAGAATTCTGCAGCTATCCTTTCTTAAATGGTGAGAATATAATTACTATTGGATTTACTGGAATACAATTTCTGTCAAGCAAATATGATTTCACTGTTGACCTTGATAAAATTATGGATTTGGTAAATAAAAGTTAAATTATATTACATATTTGACTTAGTATAGTGTGACATTCTTATGAAAATATTGAATTGCACAAGTAGTTATTAAGTTGATTAATGGACAGGTGAGTTATGATTGAATTTTCTCTTACGGTGTTCCACAGAGATCTGTATTTGGTGTGGTTCTATTCAACACGCTACTGAATCACTACTGATAAAATGCATGGGAAAGGAGGTGTGCAGACCATACCTGTAGAATGTCTGAAAAAGTACAATTCAGTGAATCTAAAATTGTCTCAGAGCAAAGTAGTAGTACTAATAGATGTGTCAACAGTAGCAATGGAATAGTAAATGCAGCAGTGTGTTATTAGTTTAGATTTGTGTGATTACTGTTTTATCATTTCACAAGACAAAGCTATTAACTTTATTTTTTTTTGTTTGGGTTTGGGGTGGTGAAACAATATTTTAGCTAAAAATATGATGCATTTGAAAAAAATAAGAAACAACTAAAAATAAGTTGAATATTCAGCTTTTCTGTCTTTTAAAATGGCACTGAATGACTAAACCAAGAAAAGCCACAGATGTTGCATCAAAATTAATGTTTAGCTTTCATTAGAGTGTTATAAAGTAAATTTCTCTATTTCACTCCATAACTGTGCATTGGTTCACATCACAGGGCCATCAGAGTGCATGGGGCAGGGCTGTGTATGGCTGTAGGGGAAGATTAGTGCTGGGAATGCAACAAGAGTCAGGTACCGATGGGCACATGTTCAGGTCAGAGCTTGCTCAGGGTCTCTTTCCCTAAATCTAAAAGCTTTTTTCTTCCACGTAGGGGAAGGGGAGGGGGACTGGGGGGAGAGGGTGAAAAAAGAGTGCATGGTCACAGAGCAGAAGTATTGAATGTGATTAGTTGTTGACCTGAAATGTGAAGTAAAATTGTGGAACAACATGTTTTCTACCAGTAGAAATTATTGCCTTTTTGGACAATATATTTCAGAGTTGTGCTTTAGCCATTTTTGAATCCAGTCATGCAGTATTGGTAAAGATGGTAAATTGGTATATATGTGGTTCCAAAGCTTTTGATTATTTTTATTTGATTGGTTTGGGGGTTTTTTGAGGGCAAAATCATCTGTTGGAGGAGTTTTTGTGGTGATAAACCAGTATTTAAGGATAAAGAACATTAAGGTTTCAATTTTTGCTGGATATTGCAATAATAGACTTTTTAAACCACCAAAATTATTTTAAACTTTCACATGTTTAGTGAAACCCAATGAAAATGTACTTAACAGAAATCCAGAATTTACCTTTAAATCTTTTCATTGTGAGTATTAAAAAAATTTTGTCTAAAAGGAATTTAAAGAGTTTGGTTTAGGTTTTCCTTTTGGCTAGGATCTCTCATCACACTTGAATAAGATTACAGGAAGCTAGAGGGGTGGCAGAAATACCACACCTCTTCTGAAGATGTTTAATGTTCTAGTCAGCAAGTGATGCTGCTACATGTAGATTAAAGAATGCTTTAAAAAAAACACAGTCAAAATGGAAGGAAAAACTATATTGAGATATTACTGTCCACCTTATCAGGCAGAACACATGCCTGAAACAGTTACAGTGAATACCACTAAAATAGTGGTAAGTAAACTCCCTGTATATCAAACAGTTAGGGAACTGACTGGAAAATAATTGAGTTACTTCAAAATTTTAAGTTATCCATATTTAACTTGTTAATGTTTAGTGATTCTTGTATTAATCCATTATATATGCTAAATCTTAAACAGTAACTGGGAGATACTAATTTAAACAATCACCTCACAGTTTACTTTGCCAGAAAACTTACTTCCGTGGTGAAATAATTTAAAATCTTAGCTAGATTTTAGTAGTAACAGTCCAAACCATTACTTGTATTTCACTACTTTTACTATTGTTTGTTGTTTGGTTTTGGTTTTATTTTTTCCCCCGGTATAAACTTGCATTAATGATTAAGATCTAAAGCAGCTTTTTCATCCTTTTGTTGAATGCCAGCTTTTTATGCTCACAGAACATTGGATCAAGAATTTAATGTGTGTGTGTATACTCTGGTTTACCCAGGGGAACTGCTTCACTGACATCAAAAACTTTTGTATACAAAAATGAAATATCAGTCATCCATGATATTTTGATGTCTTGCTGACATCAAGTTCTACATGTGAGTGTCCTTTGTCTGTTATTTGGCAAGGATACAGTCAAAAAGAAACAACATATTTTATATATATATAATTATTTTTTTGGTAATATATACTTGACTATTCCTGCCACTAGCTTAAGGGTCAAGCTTGTTAGAGTCACCTAACCTTTCTTAAATGGTCTTTGGATGGGATAGAGTACTTGCTGCAGAGATCTGCTTCAGTGCAGGTAAGGCTGTGCTGTCAAAAAGCTTTTTTTAGTGCTTTTTGAACCCAGGAAAAGCAGCTTTACTGTGCCAGGGGCTGGCAGATTGTGGGTGGGCTGCTGAGCTAGCGTAGGTAGAACCAAAAATAGCACTGGGTAGATTCAGATTGGATGTTAGGAAGAAATTCTTCGCCATAAGGGTGGTGATACATGCAACAGATTGCCCAGGAAGGTGGTGGAAACCCCATCCCTGGAGGTTTTTAAGGCCAGGGTGGATGTGTCTCTGAGCAATCTGGTCTAGTGTGATGCGTCTCTGCCCATGGCAAGGCAGTTGGAACTAGATGATTCTTGACATCCCTTACAACCCTAACAATTCTATGACTCTGTACTTTAGACTTTAAACTTCCCTAGAAACAATCTGTACGCTAGTTTTATCTTTTTTATGAAGGAATGAATACGCATATGTAAGTGTATTTTTAGCACTGTAAAAGAGTAAAGAAAGACTAGGGGGAAATGGTAGCTTTTCATGAATGAGTTTGATATACATGAGCCTTTATAAGATCAAGTGCTTTGAATTCCCTATTATGTAACTTTTTATTCTATCTTAAATTGAGAATCTATAACTAAATTCTTCCTATTTAATCAAAACACATTTTTTTACAATTAAATATAAATTGCAGTTTATTAATTCAATATAAGTTTCTTATATCAGCAAAAGCAAAATGAAATTATTGTCATTGTAGGCTGGAGGTAACAGACTTAGGAATAATCAGCCATTAAGCCCATGTATTTTTGTTCAGAGATGATAATAGAAAGACCATTAATAGGTCTTAGTGTCTGAGAGTTTGCTTAAAAGCCAGAATTCCTGAGGCTGGAATGTTTATATTTAAGAACAATCACAGTATTATTTGGTGTAAGAACAAATCTAGATGCTTGTCTTCCACTCATCATTTTCTTTTGGCTACAGTTATCTTCTACATACAAGCCGATTCCTTTCCACCTCACAAAAATGCATTCCATTAGACCTGCTTCACAATTCCTTGCTATTTTGCAGCTGTATGAAAACAGCATTTGACTACTACATTTTCCAAGAGCTTACAGAATGCACAACACTGGTCTTCTCATTGAAAAGAATAGTATCATAGTATCATAGTATCAGTCAGGGTTGGAAGGGACCACAAGGATCATCTAGTTCCAACTTTCTTCTATTAGTTTGGTGTGTCAAGTTTGAATTTGTTGAGCTTTTCCACTTGCAAATTTTTAGAGACTTTAGCAAAGGACTGTGTGTTTTCAAATCACTCCTGGGACGGCTAGAAATAATATTGATTTTGTGCAACTTTTACATTTAAAACTTTTGTTCAAAAGGGTTTTTTTGCTGCACTCCAAAAGGCAGTATGTTCTGTAATAGATATTATATGCTGTTGAACAGGTAAGTTTTTAAGAGGGATGGTGGAATATAACAGTAATAAACCATGGGTAGAAGTCATCCAAAGATAATAGGACAACTCTAATTCATCAAAGTTGCTGCAAAGAATTACCTCACTGTTATTCCTTTAAGAGAAATTACATCTTTCTTAGCTTATGCAGCAAAGAAATACTCAATCCTCTTTGTGTTAATAGCTTGCTCTCTGCATCTCTACCTCTCTCACTACCAGTATTACTGTATCTTTAAAGTTTCTTCTTGAAATGCTTCACCTGCTGTAGAAGGAATCCCAGACCATCTACAGAATGTAAATTGGTAGGAAAATTAATTTTGTGTACAAGAGGGCATTTTGGTTTATTTGAGTTCATATAAAGACAACAGAAAAAACAAAGTGCTCTGAATACAGAGCAGTGTGATTCCCAACAATTTGCTATCCCTGTCACTGCTAGATATTGACATTCCTAAACTGCCCAGTGGAGCATGATGAAGAGAAGGGTATGCCAGCTGTGAGCAAATTTACTGAAAAATCCTAAGTAATAGGTCTCCATCAGTACAGAAAACTTTAAACGGTTTCTCTAGAACAGAGGTTATTAGCTCAAATGGAGCTCCTTAACATGATTTTTAAAGTGATGTTATAGATGTCGTATTTGATCAATAGCTTGCACACTTTCTCAGGGCTACTGAAAAGGCTTTGGTTTTAGATGATTATTACTTGCAAAACTCATTTACATGCTAATTATAGTGCTTATCCTAGAAATATCATGCAGTGCAAAACCTTTCCAAGAACAAAAATAATGCATAGATCTGCATGGAGCTTTGCCATTGAGTTAGGATAATGTGATAATGTGAGGCTGAAATGTTTTCTGTTTCTTTTCCTTTAAATTAAGACAAGCTGAGCAGAAAGGCTCCACTCAGAAATGTTTAGTGAAATATTCCTTTCCTTTTGTCTAATGGCTTCTTGGGTTCCTAAGATCATTTATAATGCAGTAAGTATTTAAAATATCAAGAAGTTTCAATTTTAAGAGATACTGGGCACTAGAGGATTTGTTTTTTTCCAAGGAAAGTGAACTTAATATAACATGAGTGCATTAAAGCCTTGTTGCAAAGAAGTCATATCCACTTCAATGAATGGATGAAGTTAAACTGTTTAGCCTCTGAGATTAATTTTTAGATGTGCTTAGAATTTCTTTGGAGAAAGAAGATGAAGAAACCCACCTAAATAGAAAACATAGAAAGAAAATAGATGCTTGGTACACTTTTGAGCAATGTGAAATTCAAATTAGACAAAAGGTCATGACTCTGCTCAAAGATGATAAAAATGGGAGAAAGCATTAAGAGAGCAGAGAGAGAAGGATGATTAAAAAAAAAAGACTGATACATGAGAATATGATCAGCAATGTGATAACACCTCTTTAAGCCTTGCAAAAAATGGTCTGGGCTTCAACAGTGTAACTGATGATAACCTAATACATCAAATAAAATAGTGGTATTTTATTATAGGATTTTATAATTTCATTCTTAAGTCTCTAATTCAGTATGCATACAAAATTGTTCATCTTATGTAGTGAGAAAATAGCTATATAGTGCAACCACAGAAAGTACATGCATCACTTACATAAAAGGATGAGATTCTGAAGATGTTTAATATTCCTCACTACTGCCAACATTATTTTCCCTTTCTCAAAGCATACACTGAAAAATTAAACACATATATGACCTGAAGAAAAGCCATTATTGACTGCTTCATCCATGGAGGGTGATGGAAAAATAAAATTTTCATACTACATCAATCTTCCATATTTTAGAAGGAAACCTTCACAGCTGAAGAACACCACCCAGCACATGTGACAGCAGAGTTTAAAGTCTGTGTAGTCTTCATTAAGGAGCCTTCACAGATGAAGAACACCACCCAGCACGTGTGACAGCAGAGTTTAAAGGCTGTTGTGACCGGTTGATGCTATGACTTTAAGAAAGAGACAGTTGCTGAATACTTTGGCTGAATGTTTTTGATATTTGAACAAAAACAAGATAGTCTAAACTAATTTCATTGGTAGATTGCAAAAACGCAATTTTAAGTTTGGGTTCTGTTGGTTCAGTCTGTGTCTGGTCTGGGTTCAGGCTGGGTGCAGTCTGTGCTTCTCTGTCCTGTGGGCTGGACGGCTTCTCTCTTTCTGAAGCAGGAACGGCCTTGAGTTAACAGCTAACCAGATAAGAAAACTAATTCTTGCATGTGCTTTTTCAGCTAACAGCATTTTTCTTCCTTAATTGCCTTTCTCTCTCTCTCTAACCCTTTTTGGGAAAAAAGGGAGGTGGGGAGGGAGAGGGGGGTTCAGGAAACCCCCCTGGCCGGCTGGAGGGAAAAGGTTTTTCTGCATTGTGTTCATTGCTGTATTTTCCTGTATATATATTTGTAAATATTGTATATTTGTGTATATATTCATTGCATTCCATTTATGCTTGTAAATATAGCGTGTCCAGAGAAGGGCAACAAAGTTGGTGAGGGGTTTGGAAGACAAGCCCTATGAGGAGAGGCTGAGGGAGCTGGGGTTGCTTAGCCTGGAGAAGAGGAGACTGAGGGGTGACCTTATTGCTCTCTACAACTACCTGAAGGGAGGTTGTAGCCAGGCGGAGGTTGGTCTCTTCTCCCAGGCAGCCAGTACCAGAACAAGAGGACACAGTCTCAGGCTGCGCCAGGGCAGGTTTAGACTGGAAGTTAGGAAGAAGTTCTATACTGAGAGAGTGATTGCCCACTGGAATCAGCTGCCAGTGGAAGTGGTGGAGTCACCTTCATTGGAGGTGTTCAAGAAGAGGCTTGATGGGGTGCTTGGTGCCAGGGCTTAGTTTTTTAGTTGTTTAGGTGGGTTGTATTGTACTGTATTGTACTCTTTTGTACTGTATTGTACTGTATGGTACTGTATTGTATTTTAGGTGGGTTGGATTGGTTGATGGGTTGGACGTGATGATCTTGAAGGTCTCTTCCAACCTGTTGTATTGTATTGTATTGTATTGTATAGCTTTCATCTGCTTTTCCGACTGAGCTAGCTGTGGTTTCTTTCCCTGTGTGTGGGGAGGGAACTTTCTCAACCCACCACATATTTTTAATTGGCGGCCCAACGCGCGGCTTGTGGATAGTTGCTGTCCAGAAGCAGAGCAAAGTTGCTTGATTTATTGTCTGCTCAGGTCGGAGTTGCAAAGATGAAAGTGTTTTGGCTTTTAGAGCGTCTGTTTTTTTCAATTTTTGGGGTCCTTATCTATAAGCATGTCCTGGGATTGATTTTCGATCGCTTAAGCAGATACTTGATGTATAAATTGTATTTATGGTTTAAGTATAAGATTCAGCTTCTCTATGACCGGTGCCTGGGATTCTTTTGGCTTAATAGATACAGGAATGTGACCTCAACCACTCTGCCCATAGAGATAAACAAGTTTAAGATCCCAGTAGGTGAAAGGGTCATTTTAAGTGATGGCTGGGATCTGAAGGTGATTTATTTGATGTGTTTGAATCTGCTGCTGGTGATGGTGATTGCGTACTTGTTATATACACTGTACCGGGAGAGAAAAGTGTCTAAGGCCTCTTTTGTAATTAGGCGTAGACCCAAGAGGAGAAAGAACAGCTCTAACTCGACCCCAGAAATATCTAGTGATGAGGAGAATGCAGGATCTGTATCAGTTAAAGATAAAGCTAAAAAGTCCATTGGAAAGGCTGCTCTGAACGGTGCTGTTGGTGGTTCTGGCAATCAGCCAGCTGCAGCGGCAGCGGCAGCACCTGACATGGTGGCTCCCACGTCTTCGGCAGCCATTAATGCGGCAAAGTCAGTTCCTCCTTCTTCTTCAGCAGGACCAGAAGTGTCCTCTGCAGCAGCTGATCCGTCCCAGAACCTGTCAGCTTCTGTTAAGCCAGCTGTAAATTCAAACACAGCTCCAGTTAAGCAGGTAGCTGTTTTAACTACAAGAAGTGGAAAGAGCAAAGCTGACCCAGGAGCTGATGCTGGTGAGGGAACTTCTGCTTTAAGAGACCCTGCTGAGGAGGAGGAGAAGGTTTGTCTTAAAGATATAGCTGAGTTATTGAGAACATCACTGGATGGAGATGCAGGGCAAATTGCTGACAGCAGAACAACTAGAGGTGGTACTCCTGACCTTAAAGAGATTCTTAGGAGAGTGACAATAAGATTAATGGGACAACAAGTTCAGGAAGAGGAGGAAGAGGAGGAGTCAGATGATATTTTGGACTGTTCTTCACCAAGGGAAGTGATAAGGAATGTGCGTAAAGATTACATCAGAGCAGATAAGGAGCCAATCCTAGCTCGGCTTGGTAGATGCTACGATACAGGTGCTCCAGCTCTAATGGTTGGAGACAAGTCAGCAGCTCAACTAGGAACTCTCTCAAAGGATAATGGAATAGATAGACATCTAGGCAGGACTCTCGGTAAGGTTACTCTGTGGATACGCCTTTTAATGGCAACTCTCTTGAGATATCCTTCCCGAGATGATCTTCCATGGAATCCTAAGCCCTGGACTACCATAGAGGAAGGAATTAAGCGTCTGAGAGAATTTGCTGTTAGAGAGGTACTCTATGGTGGCCATGAGACTCTGAATCCTGATGAAATTCCTGTAGGAACTGGTCTTGCTAAAAAGCACATCAAACTTGCTCCTCCTAATTATGCAAATATTCTGGCAAGCAGGATTGTGGCAAGAAATTATGGTGGAGCTTCTCCTACGGTTGGCCAATTCACTGATCAAATGAGACAATTGGAAGATAGCATGACACGTGTTTCTTTGGTTTCAGCCATTGAAACTCTGTCTGGAAAAATTGAGAATTGCATGAAAGAGATGAAGGATGAAATTATAAATTCCATCTCCCAATTGACACAGAGAGATAATTCCAATTCTTCCTCCAGATGGATACAGGTTTCCTCTGTGAGGAATAGGCGTCCTCCAAGGATGTCATTCCAAAACAGGGCATTCCAAAACAGATCCAACCAAAACCGACCACCAAGGCAGTCACGTGGAAGTATTTGGATAACTCTGCGTGATCAGTTTGGTGAGAACATGAACAGATGGGATGGTCAACCAACTGCTAATCTTTTCAGGAGACTGAGGGAACTGCAAAGTGGCAGAACCCGAGGTAGCAATACCAGAAGGGTAGCTGTTACTTCCACAGTTCCCCAGGACAACTCTAGTAGCTCCAACAGTGGCTCCAGTTCTAACACTGCACACTGTGCTCATTGCACATGTGGGCATGTTCCCCATAACTAGGGGTGCCCTGCCTCCCGCCAGGGGGAGGAGAGGGGTAACAGAGATAATAGAATCTATTGGGATATGTACATCCAGTGGCCTGGCACTTCACAATTGCAGAAGTACAGGGCCTTGGTTGACACAGGGGCTCAGTGCACCATAATGCCATCAAATTATCAGGGATCAGAAGCTATAACTATTGTGGGAATCACTGGTGGATCTCAAGAGTTAACTAAGGTGGAGGTTGATATAAGTTTAACTGGTAAACAGTGGAGGAAGCATACAGCTGTGACCGGACCTGACGCACCTTGTATTCTGGGAATTGATTTTCTGAGAGAAGGGCGTTTCAAAGACCCTAGAGGTTACAAATGGGCTTTTGGAGTAGCATCTGTAGAAATTGATGGACAAAAACTGAAGCTGTCTGTTAGACCTGATCTTTCTGATGAATCTGCAATTGTGGGACAACACAAGATTGAGGACATTAAATTGCCGGTTGCTTCTCAGACTGTGCATCACAGACAATACAGAACCAACCGTGACTCTTTGTTGCCCATTCAGAATCTGATTCGTCAGTTGGAGAGTCAGAAAGTCATCAGCAAAACTCATTCCCCTTTCAACAGTCCAGTGTGGCCTGTGCGAAAGCAGAATGGAGACTGGCGTCTGACAGTTGACTACCGAGCTCTGAATGAAGTAACTCCACCTATGAGTGCAGCAGTACCAGACATGATGGAACTCCAGTATGAGCTGGAATCCAAAGAGGCCAAATGGTATGCTACCATAGACATTGCTAATGCCTTCTTCTCTTTTCCCATAGCAGAGGAATGCAGGCCTCAGTTTGCTTTCACCTGGAGAGTAATCCAGTACACTTTCAACAGATTGCCAATGGGCTGGATCCACAGCTCCAGCATCTGTCATGCAGTGATCCACGATGCTCTGGAGAAAGGTGGTGCTCCAGAACACATCCAGTTCATCGATGATATCATCGTCTGGGGTAAAACTGCTGAGGAAGTCTTCGAGAAAGGTAACAAAGTCATTGACATTCTTCTGAATGCAGGTTTCGCCATCAAGCGAGACAAGGTGAAAGGACCTACCAGAGAGATCCAGTTTCTGGGAGTGCGGTGGCAGGACGGACGCCGACACATTCCAGTGGATGTGGTAAATAGAGTCTCTACCATGGCAAATCCCATGAACAAGCAAGAAACTCTACGTTTCTTGGGGATAGTGGGATTTTGGAGACTGCACATTCCTGGTTACAGTCAGATTGTGAAACCTCTGTATGATGTGACTCGAAAGAGAAACAATTTCCACTGGGGACCTGAACAACAAGCAGCTTTTGACCAGATAAAGCAAGAGGTGGTTCAAGCAATGGGTCTGGGACCTGTCCGAGATGGTCCAGACATTAAGAACATTTTGTACACGGCTGCAAGTGACAATGGTCCAACCTGGTGCTTGTGGCAAAGAGCTCCAGGTGAGATACGTGGAAGGCCTCTTGGTTTTTGGAGTCGAGGTTACAGAGGTTCAGAGGCTAATTATACTCCCAACAGAGAAAGAGATTCTAGCTGCCTATGAAGGAGTAAAAGCAGCTTCTGAAGTGATTGGAACTGAATCACAACTTCGCTTACCTCCCAGATTACCAGTTTTGAATTGGATGTTCAAAGGCAAAGGTTCCACACCACATCATGCAACAGATTCCACCTGGTCTAAGTGGATGGCTCTGATAACACAGAGAGCTCGCATGGGAAATCTTGAAAGACCTGGTCTGGTGGAGGTGATCTCAAGTTGGCCTGAAGGTACCAACTGCACTAAACCTCCAGAGGAGAGAGTAACTCGTGCTGAGGAAGCTCCTCCTTACAATGACCTTTCTGATGATGAAAAGAAAGATGCTTTGTTCACAGACGGTTCCTGTCGTCTTGTCGGGAACAAGAGAAGGTGGAAGTCTGCAGTGTGGAGTCCAACACGCCGAGTTGCAGAGGCAAAGGATGGAGAAGGAGAATCCAGTCAGTTTGCAGAGGTAAAAGCTGTCCAGCTAGCTCTCGACGTAGCTGAACGTGAGAGGTGGCCAAAGCTTTATCTCTACACCGACTCATGGATGGTAGCCAATGCTCTGTGGGGTTGGCTAAAGAACTGGAAGAAGAATGGTTGGCAGAGAAAAGAAAAGCCCATATGGGCAGCTGACCTGTGGCAGGACATTGCTGATCGAATCAAGAGAATTCCAGTGAAGGTGAGACACATTGATGTTCACATCCCTAAGAGCAAAGCTACTGAGGAACAGCAACACAACCATCAGGCAGATCTAGCTGCAAGAGTTTCTCAAGTAGACATGGACTCTGATCTTGATCTCGACTGGAAACACCGAGGTGAGATATTCTTAGCTCGGTGGGCTCATGATTCATCAGGACATCAAGGCAGAGATGCAACCTACCAGTGGGCACGTGACAGATCCATAGACATTTCCATGGATGCTATCACACAAGTCATCCATGACTGTGACATTTGTGCTGCTATTAAGCAGGCAAAACGACTTAAGCCCTTACGGTATGGTGACAGATGGTCCAAGTACAAGTATGGTGAAGCTTGGCAAGTTGACTACATCACTCTACCACGTTCTCGTTCTGGTAAGCAGTATGTGCTTACTATGGTAGAGGCAAACACTGGATGGTTGGAAACTCATCCAGTTCCACATGCAACTGCACGCAACACCATTCTTGATCTGGAGAGACAAATCCTGTGGAGACACGGAACTCCAGAGAGGATTGAGTCAGACAACGGAACTCACTTCAAAAACAACCTTGTAAAGAGCTGGGCCAAAGAGCACGGCATTGAGTGGATATTCCACATTCCCTACTATGCACCAGCTGCAGGGAAGATTGAACGCTACAACGGTTTGCTGAAGACCACTCTTAAAGCCATGGGGGGTGGATCTTTGAAAAACTGGGAAAAGCATTTAGAACAAGCAACCTGGCTGGTAAATAGTAGAGGTTCAGTGAACCGAGCTGGACCGGCACACTCAGATCTGCTACAGAAAGTGGAAGGTGATAGAGTTCCTGTTGTTAGAGAAAAGAATCTGTTAGGTAAAACTGTTTGGGTATTTTCTCCCTCAGGAGAGGCTACACCTGTCTGAGGGGTGGTTTCAGCTGAAGGTCCGGGTCACACTTATTGGGTAATGCAAGAGAATGGTGAAATTCAGTGTATTCCACAAAGAAATTTAACTTTAGCTGAAAGAGTTTAATTTCAGAGTGTTGTACAGCTACATCGCGCCCAAAGGAAGAATCCATGAGGAATCCATGGTGCACGAACCCTGAGAACCCTGAGAGCCCTGAGTCAACTGAGAGTCCCTGCTTCCCTGTTTCCCTGTTTCCTTTTCTTCGCTTCGTCTGCAAAGAGACAAACTGTTTTCCATTTTTCTTGTTTCTTGGTGTATTGGGTTGAATTGAGATGGAGTTAATTCTCACAGCATCTTTCTAGTGCTGTGTTTTTTTTTTGCAGCAGTAGTTGATAACACGGCAGTGTTTTGGCTACAGCTGAACCCAGTATCCAGGCTGTGTCCTTTCAACATTTCCCTGCTCCAAGAGTAGATCGAGGGGCGGGCAAAGTCTTGGGAGGGGACACAGCTGAACCAGCTGACTCAGACTGGCCAAAGAGGTATTCTATACCATATGACATCTGCTCAGGTATAAGAATGAAATGAAAGAAGGAAGTGGGGGGGCTTCGTCCATGGCGTTCATCCTCCCAAGGAACCACCAAGCTTAGAGAGCCCTGCTTCCCGAGACCGACCATCGTCCTGCTGATGGGAAGTAGAGACTAACATCTCTCTCTCTGCTTTTCTGCTTCCCCGCGGTCTATTGCCATTTGCTTATTAGTGTTATTAAATTGCTCCTATTTACCCCTGTGGCTTCTGTTATATTTTCCTTTCCTTCTTCCCCTGTTCGCTTAAAGAGGGGGAGTGATAGAGCGGCTTTGGTGGGCATCTGGCCCCCAGGCCAGAGCCAAACCACCACAGTCTTTTTGGTTCCCTGACCGGGAAACGAAAATATAACATAGCTGTAATTTCTGCAGTTTTTTTTTTCCTTATATACTTGCCTGTGATACAAGCTTCTGTGCTGGTCACGTGGCTTGTTGATAACTTTTGCTTTGTTATGAAAATGCTTCGTTTGTTTAGGAACATGCCGAAGCAGATAATGGCTATGTGTTTCTTTATCCTGCTTGTAGGGCTGCTGATTTGTGGGAGCTATGTTAGGGAGGTCACCATTTCTGTTTCCCCACCTGAAGTAAATGTGGAGAATTTTATTATGCAGGCCCCCAAGATTTTGATCCATCCTTATGTGAGCTCTCTAGTATTGCTAATCAACATTATTGGCATGTTGTGGGTTTTGTGGAGTTTGATTCCATCATGGTATAAAAAGAGACAGTCTTTGGATGGGGATATATTGAAGTATGCTTTGAAGCGGTCAGTCCCTGGGTGGCAGGGTGTGTGGAAGGACCTGGGCAGATTCCTAGGACGGTTATCACCTCCCATAGCCTGGGACTTTACCCCAGAAGAGGCGAGCGATCCTACTAAACTGACTCGCCATCTGATAGAAGGGTGCCTCGCTTATCCCAATGAGAACAAACAACTTCTTGCACTCTACTGGGGCTTGGCCTGTGCTTACCGAGCCACAGTTCAATACTCTATGAGGACTATGGCTGAGGCAAGCACCCAAACACTACCTGAGGATACCATGGCAGAGATGGGGACCCAAACAGCAACCAGAGAGATTGCCCCAGTCGTAAAAAAGAAGCAGTGGACAAGGAGGTCAACAGGTCCCTCTCAACGATTGGTAAGGGATGAGGAAGATTATGATCAAGAGGCTGGTCCATCAGGTGAGAGATTGGAGGAAGTGAGTGAGATCAAACAAGAAGCAGAGACTACTCGGTCCTTAACTTCAGCAGAACTGAGAGACATACGTAAGGATTATAGTCGCCAGCCAGGAGAGCGGATTGCTGCTTGGCTGCTCCAGTGCTGGGATAATGGGGCTGACAGCCAATTGCTGGAAGGGAAAGAAGCCCAACAACTGGGACCCATTGCTAGAAACAGAGGTATTGAGAAAGGTATTGCAAAGGAGACAGGCATATGCAGCCTCTGGAGACGACTCCTGCTAAGTGTCAGGGCCAGGTACCCATGCAAGGAGGACCTTATGAGTTCTCCAGGGAAGTGGAACACTGCAGATGAAGGAATCCAATACCTAAGAGAATTAGCGGTGTTGGAAGTTATCTATAGTGATTTAGACGATCAAAGTGTTTCCACAGGTCCAGAGGATGTCCCATGCACACGGGCCATGTGGAGGAAAGTGATCCAAGCTGCTCCAGCATCGTATTCAAACAGCCTAGCATTGATGTACTATGTGGATGAGAACCCACGGTCTGTGGAGATTGTGTCAGCCTGGCTTCAGAATTTTGAAGATAACCTCAGTATCAACTCACTTCCACGAGCCAGTGCCTCATTGACCAGGTGTACTCCAGGAAATCCATCCCCTCCTGCCTCAGTCGGAGGGAAAGGGAGTCCCAGACGCACACCACGTGGAGTACTCTGGTTTTTCCTTCGTAACCAGGGTGAGGATATGAGGAAGTGGGACGGTGAACCCACTTATAAATTGGAAGCTCAGGTGCGTGAACTGAAAGGGAAAACAGCAGTTAAAAAGGTATCATTTAAGAAAACATCAAAGGTATCTGCAGTAGAAAGCCAAGAGAGTAATCAAAGATCTCTTAGGAGAAGAAGAACAGAGGTTTTACCCCTTGATCCTGATGAGGGGACCTCTGGCCAGATACCATTCAGATCAGATAGTGAATGCTCTGATGAAGACCAGGAGTAGAGGGTCCCTGCCTTCGGCCAGGAGGAGGAGAGGGATGACAGAGTGTATTGGACTGTGTGGGTTCGATGGCCTGGCACATCAAAGCCACAGAAATATAAGGCATTGGTAGACACAGGGGCACAATGTACATTAATGCCATCAGGACATAGAGGTGCTGAATCTCTTTGGATTTCTGGAGTGACAGGAGGTTGCCAGGAGCTGTCTGTATTGGAAGCTGACGTGAGCCTAACAGGAGACAAGTGGGAAAGACATCCCATCGTGACTGGCCCAGAGGCCCCTTGCATTCTTGGTATTGATTACCTCAAGAGAGGGTACTTCAAGGACTCAAAGGGTTATCGATGGGTTTTTGGCGTGGCCACAGTCAATACAGAGAAGATCAGACAGCTGTCTACCCTTTCTGGCCTTTCAGAAAGTCCCTTCGTTGTGGGATTGCTGAAGGTTGAAGAACAACAGGTGCCAATTGCTACTAGAACAGTGCACCGACGGCAGTATCGTACAAACCGAGACTCCCTGGGTCCCATTCATGAACTGATTCACCAGCTGGAGATCCAGGGAGTGATCAGCAAAACGCATTCACCTTTTAACAGCCCCATCTGGCCAGTGCCAAAATCTGATGGAGGATGGAGATTAACTGTGGACTATCGTGGCCTGAACGAAGTGACACCACCACTGAGTGCTGCTGTACCAGACATGCTAGAGCTCCAGTATGAGTTGGAGTCAAAGGCAGCTAAATGGTACGCTACTATTGACATCGCCAATGCATTCTTCTCAATTCCATTGGCAGCAGAGTGCAGGCCACAATTTGCTTTCACCTGGAGGGGTGTTCAATACACCTGGAATCGGTTGCCCCAGGGGTGGAAGCATAGTTCCACTATTTGTCATGGACTAATCCAGAGTGAACTGGAAAAGGGTGAGGCCCCTGAACATCTGCAGTACATTGATGATATCATTGTATGGGGTGATAAAGCAAAGGAAGTGTTTGAGAAGGGAGAAAAAATTATTCAAATACTCTTAAAGGCTGGATTTGCTATAAAGAAGAGCAAAGTCAAAGGACCTGCACAAGAAATTCAGTTCTTGGGAATAAAGTGGCAGGATGGACGCCGTCATGTACCTATGGAAGTGGTCAACAAGATAGCAGCAATGTCTCCACCATCTAACAAGAAAGAGACACAGTCCTTTCTAGGCCTTGTGGGGTTCTGGAAAATGCATGTTCCAGGTTACAGTCAACTTGTCAGCCCCCTTTATCGAGTAACTCGAAAGAAAAATCAATTTGAATGGGGCAGTGAGCAACAACAAGCCTTTGAACAAATCAAACAAGAGATAGCTCGTGCAGTGGCACTTGGGCCCATCCGAACAGGACCATCAGTGCAGAATATCCTTTACACTGCAGCTGGGGAGCATGGTCTCACTTGGAGTCTCTGGCAGAAGACACCAGGTGAAACCCGAGGTCGGCCATTGGGATTTTGGAGTAGAGGATATCGAGGATCAGAAGCCCACTATACACCAACTGAGAAGGAGATTTTAGCAGCCTATGAGGGAGTTCGAGCTGCATCAGAAGTAGTGGGTACAGAAGCACCTCTCCTCTTAGCACCCAGGCTGCCTGTGCTGCATTGGATGTTCGGAAGGAACATCCCTTCCACTCATCATGCCACCAGTGCTACATGGAGTAAGTGGGTAGCACTAATTACACAGCGAGCTCGACTGGGAAAACCAAGCCACCCAGGAATTCTGGAAGAGATTATGGACTGGCCAGAAGGTAGAGATTTTGGAGCATCACCTGAGGAAGTGGTTCGTGCCCAAGAGGCACCACCATACAACGAGTTGCCTGAAGATGAAAGGCCTTATGCTCTGTTTACTGATGGATCATGCCGTGTGGTAGGAAACCATAGGAAGTGGAAAGCTGCTGTATGGAGTCCTACACGACAAGTTGTTGAGGCTACTGAAGGAGAAGGTGAATCGAGTCAATATGCAGAGGTGAAAGCCATCCAACTAGCTCTAGAGATTGCTGAAAGAGAAAAGTGGCCAGTACTTTATCTTTACACAGATTCTTGGATGGTGGCTAATGCCTTGTGGGGATGGCTACAGCAATGGAAGAAGACCAACTGGCAACGCAGGGGCAAGCCTATTTGGGCTGCCTCATTGTGGCAGGACATTGCTGCTCGGGTGGAGAACATGACTTTGAGGGTACGTCATGTTGATGCTCATGTACCTAAAAGTCATGCTAATGAAGAACATCAAAACAATGAGCATGCAGACAAGGCTGCCAGAATTGATATAGCTCAAGTGGATCTAGACTGGGAGCGAAAAGGTGAACTATTTGTAGCTCGATGGGCCCATGAAACATCAGGACATCTAGGGAGAGATGCTACGTACAGGTGGGCTCGTGACCGAGGGGTGGACTTGACCATGGAAGCCATCACACAGGTCACACATGACTGTGAAACCTGTGCTGCAATCAAGAGGGCCACGAGAGCCAAGTCTCCCTGGAACAGAGGGCGGTGGCTGGGTTTTCGCTATGGTGAGGCCTGGCAAATCGACTATATTGGACCACTGCCACGAACGCGCCAAGGCAAGCGTTACATCCTCACCATGGTAGAAGCAACTACAGGCTGGTTGGAAACATATCCTGTAAATCATGCTACTGCCCAGAACACCATCTTAGGCCTTGAAAGGCAAATCCTGTGGCGACACGGTACCCCTGAACAGATCGAGTCTGACAACGGGACTCACTTCAGGAACAATGCCATCAGCTCCTGGGCCAAGAAACATGGCATCGAATGGGTGTATCACATTCCCTATCACCCACAAGCTTCTGGGAAGGTTGAAAGATACAATGGACTGTTAAAGACTATGCTGAAAGCATTGGGTAATGGGACATGGAGGCATTGGGATGCAAATTTAGCAGAAGCCACTTGGCTGGTTAATTCTCGAGGATCTGATAACCGTCCTGGTCCTGCCCAAACAAAACCCTTGCACACTGTGGGGGGAGATAAAGTCCCTGTAGTACACATGGGAAAATGGCTAGGAAAGGCAGTGTGGGTTGCTCCTCCCATGGGGAAAGGCAAACCCATTCGTGGGATTGTCTTTGCTCAGGGGCCTGGATGTACTTGGTGGGTAATGAAAAGAAATGGGGAGACTCAGTGCGTGCCTCAAAGGGATCTAACACTGGGGGAAAGGTAATTTGAAATGTGAATAATGTGAGTTGCATGTTGCAGAAAGTAATGGAGTAAGAAGAATCCAGACTGATGAAGGTTTGCAAGGATCAAGAGCGACACAATGGTTGAGACCAGCTGGAGTTGGTGTCCAAGAACAGAATAACAAAACCAACATAAGAAACTTTCCTTAATAGAGGACTGAAACATTGATATAAATCTCTATATGTTGGAGTATTGAGATAGCTTAAGTATGTAGATCAAGGTTGTGAATGTAAGCAAGAAATTATTGTTTTGATGTTTTGGTGTAAGAATCAAATGAGATGATTAAATGTATTGAAATGTGTAAAACCTGAGCATGATGCAAATGGTATGGAATAAGGGGTGGAGATTGTATTGGGTTGAATTGAGATGGAGTTAATTCTCACAGCATCTTTCTAGTGCTGTGTTTTTTTTTTGCAGCAGTAGTTGATAACACGGCAGTGTTTTGGCTACAGCTGAACCCAGTATCCAGGCTGTGTCCTTTCAACATTTCCCTGCTCCAAGAGTAGATCGAGGGGCGGGCAAAGTCTTGGGAGGGGACACAGCTGAACCAGCTGACTCAGACTGGCCAAAGAGGTATTCCATACCATATGACATCAGCTCAGGTATAAGAATGAAATGAAAGAAGGAAGTGGGGGGGCTTCGTCCATGGCGTTCATCCTCCCAAGGAACCACCAAGCTTAGAGAGCCCTGCTTCCCGAGACCGACCATCGTCCTGCTGATGGGAAGTAGAGACTAACATCTCTCTCTCTGCTTTTCTGCTTCCGCGCGGTCTATTGCCATTTGCTTATTAGTGTTATTAAATTGCTCCTATTTACCCCTGTGGCTTCTGTTATATTTTCCTTTCCTTCTTCCCCTGTTCGCTTAAAGAGGGGGAGTGATAGAGCGGCTTTGGTGGGCATCTGGCTTGAGGCAGCCCCCCTCCCCACTACGGGCAAAAATAACAACTCAGACAAATGGATTGCAAAAGTGATGGAAAGTTTAAATGAAAAAGCAGTGAATGTTTACAGAGAGAGCCAGAAGCACAGTGACAAAAGAAAATCCCAAAGCATATCCAGAAAGATCCCATCCCCACCTGGGGGTACATCCAAGACCCCCAGGGCTCCTTCTTCCCCCCTCCCCACTGCTAGGCTAGTCTCAGCTGGCCAGATCTGAGACTGCCCATCCCCCCGTGGCCTTGGGCCTAGCCAGGCCCATGGCCGGGAGACAACATCTCCCCCAGTTACCGGGCGGCGGCAAGGAAGAAAGAGGAGGTGCCAGACCTCGCACTGGATCTTATAGTGGTGGTGCAGAGAATTATGGTAGAAATACCTAGCTTCCTGTGTCCACCCACTGGGCTGGACCTCTGGACACAGGAAGCACCTCATGTAGCAGAGGGCACCCAGCCCAAACTGCAACACTTGGACTTCTGAATCATCTACACCTGAGGATAGCCGGAATGGACTATGAACTTCACTTACCAATTGTAGCTATTTAGATTGGATGGACAGTATGAACAGCCAATGAAATTGTTTAGAAGAGGTGGATTGTGACCGGTTGATGCTATGCCTTTAAGAAAGAGACAGTTGCTGAACACTTTGGCTGAATGTTTTTGATATTTGAACAAAAACAAGATAGTCTAAACTAATTTCATTGGTAGATTGCAAAAACGTAATTTTAAGTTTGGGTTCTGTTGGTTCAGTCTGTGTCTGGTCTGGGTTCAGGCTGGGTGCAGTCTGTGCTTCTCTGTCCTGTGGGCTGGACGGCTTCTCTCTTTCTGAAGCAGGAATGGCCTTGAGTTAACAGCTAACCAGATAAGAACACTAATTCTTGCATGTGCTTTTTCAGCTAACAGCATTTTTCTTCCTTAATTGCCTTTCTCTCTCTCTCTAACCCTTTTTGGGAAAAAAGGGAGGTGGGGAGGGAGGTGGGGGTGGCCGGCTGGAGGGAAAAGGTTTTTCTGCATTGTGTTCATTGCTGTATTTTCCTGTATATATATTGTAAATATTGTATATTTGTGTATATATTCATTGCATTCCATTTATGCTTGTAAATATAGCTTTCATCTGCTTTTGCGACTGAGCTAGCTGTGGTTTCTTTCCCTGTGTGTGGGGAGGGAACTTTCTCAACCCACCACATCTGTGTAGTCTTCATTAAATGTTGGTTCATCAAGACAAAGCAATCTTACTCACCTGTAAGCAGAATCATAGAATCAGCCAGATTGGAAGAGATCTCCAAGGTCATCAAGTCCAACCTATCAGCCAGCCCTATCCAATCAACTAGACTCTGGCACTAAGTGCCTCATCCAGTCTTGTCGATCTCCAGGGATGGCTACTCCTTCACCTCCCTGGGCAGCCCATTCCAATGGAAAATCACTCTCTCTGTGCAAAACTTCTTCCTAATATCCAGACTGAACCTCCCTGGCACAACTTGAGACTGTGTCCTCTTGTTCTGGTGCTGTTTGCCTGGGAGAACAGACAAACCCCCTCCTGGCTACAACCTCCATTCAGGTAGTTGTAGATGGAAATAAGGTCTACCCTGAGCCTCCTCTTCTGACTAAACAACCCCAGCCTCCCTCAGCCTTTCCTCATAGGGCTTGTGTTCCATGTCCCTCACCAGTTTCATTGCCCTTCTCTGGACACATTCTAGTACCTCAACATCTTTCTTGATTGAGGGGCCCAGAACTGGACACAGTACTCAATGTATGGCCAGACCAGTGCTGAGTACAGGGGCAGAAAGACTTCCCTGCTCCTGCTAGCCACACTATTCATGATTGTGGTGGTTTGAGCCTTAACTGGGATTTAAGAGCTCAGATGGGGGGCAAGACTGAGAATCCCTCCCCCGATCCCCCCTCCTCTTTCCCAATAGAGAGGAAAAAAGGGAAGGGAGCAAATCCACTGAGGAATAATTTGGAGTCGGTTTGGAAGTAAAGAGGTAAAAAAAATTCTTTAAACAATACATATATATATATGACAATAACAGGAAGGGTTCACAAGTGTAAAGAATAAGGATAGATGGGGGGAAATATATGTATACAAAACCAGTCCTTTGAAGTCCTTTGAAGAAGTGTGAATGTATCAGGGAGGAGGACCAGGCCTGACCACGTGGCAGAGCAGCAGGAAGCCAGCAGCAATCCTCTCGTCCAGGCAAGGCAGGAGTGAAAAAGAGACCAAATGACTGCAGTGTCTTCCTTTTTATAGGCTTGCTGGACAGGGAGGGGGAGTGGAACAGACTAACTCAGTTTCCCAGGGGGAAAACCATTAGCCCTCCCCCTGCCCTGCTTTCAGGATGGGAGTAGCCCATTACAATGATACAGGCCAGGATGCCATTGGCCTTCTTGGCCACCTGGGCACACTGCTGGCTCAAGTTCAGCCTACTATCTACCAGCACCCCCAGGTCCCTTTCCCGTCTGGCTGCTCTGCAGTCACTCTGTACCCAGCCTATAGCACTGATTGGGATTGTTGTGGCCAATGTGTAGAATCCTGCACTTAGCCTTATTAAATCTCATCCCATTGGCCTCTGCTGACCCATCCAGCCTGTCAAGGTCACTCTGCAGGGCCCTCCTACCCTCCAACAGATTGACACCTGCTCCTAACTTGGTGTCATCTGCAAACTTACTGATGATGGACTCAATTCCTTTGTCCAGATCATCAATACAGTTATTGAACAGGATCAGGCCCAACACTGATCCCTGGGGGACACCACTAGTGACTGGATGCCAGCTGCATGTGGCACCATTCACCACCACTCCCTGGGCTTGGCCCTCCAGCCAGTTCTTGATACATATCAGAATGAATCTGTCCAAGCCACAAGCTGCCAGCTTTACCAGGAGTTTGTTGCAGAAGACAGTGTCAAAGACTTTGCTGAAGTCCAGGTAGACTACATCCACAGCCTTCCCCATGTTCACTAGGTGAGTGACCCTGATCGTAAAAGGAGATCAGGTTGGTCAGGCAGGACCTGCCCCTCCTAAGTCCATGCTGGCTGGACCTGATCCCTTGGCCATCGTGTAGTTGCTGCGTGATTGAACTCAAGATGACCTGTTCCATAACCTTGCCTGGCACTGAGGTCAGGCTGGCAGGTCTGTAATTTCCCGGTTCCTCTTTCCAGCCTTTCTTGTGCATGGGCATCACATTGGCCATCTTCCAGTCATTAGGGACCTCTCAAGTGGGCCAGGACTGTTGATAAGTGATAGAGAGTTGCTTGGCCAGTTTGTCTGCCAGCTCTCTCAGCACCCTAGGATGGATCCCATCTGGTCCCATGGACTTGTGAGGATCCAAGTGTCTCAACAGGTCCCTTACTGCTTCCTCCTGGATTACAGGGTGACTATACTGGTCCCTGGCTCCATCTGCCAGTTCAGGAGGGCCCTTGACCTGAAGATGATCTGTCCCATTATTGAAGATCGAGACAAAGAAGGTGTTAAATACCTCTGCCTTTTCCTCATCTTTTGTTACTATATTCCCCTCTGCATCCAATTAAGAGTGGAGGTTGTCCTTGCTTCTTCTTTTGCCAATAATATATTTATAGAAACATTTTTTATTCTCCTTTATAGCAGTGGCCAGTCTAAGTTCTAAATGGGCTTTTGCCTCTCTATTTTTTTTTTCTACATGGCCTAGCAACATCCTTAAACTCTTCCTGGGATATCTCCCCTTTTTTCCCAAAGGTGATGCGCCCTCTTTTTTACCTCTTAATACCTTTAGAAGCTCCTTGCCCTTCCAGGCCAGCTGTCTCCCTCATCGGTTTGTCATCTGGTACATTGGGACAGCCAATTCCTGTGCCTTCAAGAGTTCTTTCTTGAAATAGGTCCAGCCTTCCTGAGCCCCTTTGTTTTTAAGGTCTGTTTCTCAAGGAACTTTCCAAGTTACTTCCTTAAATAAACTGAAGTCTGTCCTTTGGAAGTCCAGTGTGAAGGTTTTGTTGATGCCACTCATGGTTTCAGCATATATTGAAAACTCTATTATTTCATGGTCACTGGACCCCAGGCAGCCTCCAACCACCACATCTCCCATCAGCAGGTCAAGCACAGCTGCACCCCTGGTAGGCTCACATAACATCTGGGATAAGCAGCTATTCTCCACATGCTCTAGGAACCTTCTAGACTGGCTCTTCTCTGCAGTGTTAAATTCCCAGCAGATGTCTGGCAGGTTAAAGTCACCCACAACAACAAGGGCAAGTGACCTTGATGCAGTCTCCAGCTGCTTAAAGAATAGTGAATCAACATCTTCTTCCTGGTTGGGTGATCTATAACAGACTCCAAGCATGATGTCAGCCTTGTTGGCCTTCACCCTAATTCTTACCCATGGGGACTCAATCTGATCATCCTTAATCTCTACTTCCATGATGTCCAGAGTCTCCCTAATACACAGGGCCACTCCTCCACCCCTTCTCTCTCACCTGTCTCTCCTGAAGAGTCCATAGCCATTGATTACAGCTCTCCAGTTGTGTGAGTCACCCACCACATTTCTGTGATGGCAAGAATAGAATAGAATAGAATAGAATAGAATAGAATAGAATAGAATAGAATAGAATAGAATAGACCAGGTTGGAAGAGACCTTCAAGATCATTGTGTCCAACCTATCATCCAACACCACCTAATCAACTAAACCATGCAACCAAGCACCTCATCCATGCTCCTCCTTGTCGGGAGCAGCGAGGGAAGACAGCAGCAATCAATATGATTGATAAGCACGCTTCACTTTATTGCCTGGTGTAAAGGTCTAATGTCTCGATCCTGAGAGGGAAAGAGATTCAGGTTTTTAATGAATATTCCCGTGTTGTGAAATTAGAGGCACAAACGAGGCCAAAATATCAACAGGTAGACTATTTATTACAAAAAATAAGGTGGAAGGATAAACAGAGGAAGAGGGAGAGGGGGAATAGAGAGGGAGAAAGAGAAGGAATAGGGAGAAGAAGGAGAAAGTAGGAAAGGGGTTATATTACCAATGGTCAGAGGTGGAGAGAGGGTTTTCAGAGTCCAGGATCCGTTGTGTTGGCCCGTGATGTTTCCAGCGTGTGGTTCCGTCTGCTTTCTTCTTCAATTTTCTTCACTTGTTTTCTTCTCCTAAAAGCCAGTAGTTGCTCCAGTCTTTTATACAGTTTTTTAGTCCTCAGGCAAGTGTCCAGGCATTGTTCCCCAGGATATCGTTCTGGGAAATCATCCTTAGGTAAGTGTCCAGCTATCGTTCCCCAGGAAATCTTTTTAAGTACTCAGGTGAGTTTGGGCAGCCGTCTGGATGGAAGGGGGGGAGGCCTCCACCTCCTCCTGCTCCATCTACCTACCCACACACTCATTACACATCAGGAAACAGGTGGTGATTCCATTGTCCTTTCCTGGGGTATCTGATGGCTGGAAATGATCTTGTCCTGAAGGCATGATGGCTGGGCCCTTGGACCATTGTTGTAGGCCAGCTGCAGTTCAGTGAGCAATGTTATCTTTGCACCTTCCAAGAGTCCTTCCAGTGGCTCTGCCCAACGCACATCAGCTATTGTCTGGGCAAGCAGCAAGTGATTTTATCTTTGTTGAGTCACACCAGGAGAGACAAGCTTTAGACTCTCACACCTGGATACACAGCTTATAAAACATCTCAGCTAAATATGCATAAATGTCATTATTCTATTGGTCTCTGACTGAAGGATACATTATAGTATCCAGCCTACTTGCAATTAGGTCTGTGTACAATCTTAGAAAACTTCCTTCTAACTAACTCTTCCTTTCCCATCCTGTTATCTTACAAACACACAGCTGCGAGAACAGCTACAAAGCCACAGTGACCTTGCAGCATCAACATGTCAGCTAACTATGAGCAGTAAACAACAAGATGGAGTACGGCCTACACATTCTGTTCAAGTAGCTGTTCCACAGAATCATGTCCCTTAGATTTAAGCCATTCTCCAACAATTCCCCCCTTTTTCTTCTGCACAAGGAAAGCTCGAGATGTTACCTCATTTACACTTCGCATAATACATCCATATGCAATACGCAAAACAATCAAAATCAATAAAACAATACCAATCCAGCGTAAACCTTCCTTAAGCAGACCTAACAACCAAGGAGACATATTTCCAAACCAAGATTGAAACCATTGATCAAAAGGATTTACATTTTAAACAATTGATTGAGTATGATTTTCCAACCAAGCAATCCTTTTATAAATTGATTGACTATGATCAAATTAAAACAACACATGCCTTCAAAATCCTTACAGCCATGACCATTAGCTGAAAGCAAGAAATCAATAGCAGCTCTATTCTGTAAATATGCATGCCTTAACCTATTTTGATCTAAAAGCAATTGAGCTAAAATTTCAGTAGTAACATTAGCTTGTTTAGCTGACCAATAAGCCAATTTCTCAATTTGCTTTAAAGCCTGCTTAGCAGCAAGACCAGGAATTAAAAGAGATGCAAAGATATTTGCTGTAGCTGACCACAAAGCTATATCTTTACAACTTCCATCCAGATGGAGCAAGGATAGTTTCTGTTGATGTTGCAGTGCAGCAGATATGTTTAGCCAATCCCAATGTCGAGGAGCAAATAGGGTAAGCCTACCCGGATAACACGGCCCTCCATAGGCATTTTTTGGTATTCCCTGCCATGCTCTGTCACCACAGATCAAAAAGATTCCCCACGAGTGACCACACATTGCACTATTATAAATTATTGGTCAAGCTACTAACAACACACGAGGTTGTTGATGCAGGTGTGTGTCCTGTTATTCCCAGATAACTCTCTGTGATTATAGCTACCAGTGTCCTGCTTTAGTTACATGCTGGAGGCACAGCACTGTTTTGCTACACTGCTAGCAACTTTTGCACTTATGCTGAGCATGGCCTACCACCATGTCAGGCTCTAAGCCTACACTGCCAGATTGCTCACACTGCTCTAGTTAGAATGTTCTAACAGAGTTGGTATAATACATGGTCAAAGATAGCAAACATTGTAAAGAAAAACTCAAATCGTAATAGTTCCAGTCTTCACATTTCACTCCTCTTATTGACAGAGAAGACTTGATTATGACTAAACATATAGAGATTAAGATACAAATGCAATCCTTAGCACTGTCTTTTACAATCTGCTTTAGTGGTATGTTGCATCTTTATTTTTCTCTAGGATGGTCAAAAATCATGAATTGTTTAATGGTAGCAAGAATTCTTTAATCTGTAAAGGTAGATCTGGCCAGGCTCTAGCTTCACAGACAGAAAACTTGCAGGCAAACAGCGAGAGCAAAAAGGCTTCATTGCGTTGTCCAATAGAAAATTTCCCATAAAAATGTGTTTTTGCTCATCCTAGTAATACTGATCTTTTAATGTTCACACAACAGTTAAGCAGTCATGACACTCAGTTATAAGTTAGATGCTTCCTGTTGACATCTTGGATTATTGTGACAGTCGTTGAGGTCAGTGTTAGGCAGGTTTACTGACTGACATTTTCATGACAGTTGTGCTGTGCTCGTGCTGTCTTGTGGTAAGAGGGTTGCAACACTTTGCAAAGTTGATGTTTCTAGGTGTTGACATGAGCTAACCATCTCTTGTTGGTACCATTAAAAAACTTTTTTTGCTATGGGGTATTCTCTCTTTCCCCTTCCTTTTTTTTTTCTTTTTTTTTCCTTTTGGCATGCGTGTGTTTGTTGTTGTCTCCGACCTAAAAGGAAAATGCATGTTGTGTTATAATTAATTGTGATTTTCCCTCTAAGTGTGGAATATTATAACAAACTGGTGAGATAACATTTAAGTCCATATGAACATTTTCTCTAATCACACAACAAACAACCATAATATTCAGTCCTAATTCACATGGTGCTGTGGTACATTCTTCTGATTGATGCTTTTGATCCCACATGATCATAACGGTTACTGTGATTGATGTTTGACTTCATGGGAAATGCTGTTTCTTCATAGTCTTGATTCTTCTGCACATTAGCTAAGGAATACTTTTAAGAATGAATAACTATTTACTACAAACCTTAACTATATTACATGGAGCTCCTTTGAAATGCCGGGACACAACTAAGAAGGTTCGAACCAAAAGAAATCTTACCATTTGAACTCATTACTAAGTCCTTATACCTTGCTACAATTACTATGTACTAAGTACCTGTAAATACCAAATGCTTACTATTCATTATGCTTACTAGGAAAACTTAGCAAAACTCTAATTAACCGAACTCTGAAAGACATTACAATCAGAAATTATGAAATTAGCACTGTTGCTTTAAATCAGAGCAGAGCTTTGGTAGACTAGAGTTGTACCAGAAAAGGGAGGGGCGGCGTGTGTGGCTAGCAAGGTGTGCAGTAGTTGCAATTGTTTCTACGGCAGGGTCTTAACAACTTGCAGCCTATCATGTCTGAGCGACCACTGTTCCACCCATACTGGATTAGCTGTTTTCCATTGTAATTTGAGGGTTGGTTGCTGACCAGTAGCCACTACAGAAAAGGAACAGTAACGAGTTTTGCTCCTAGCTAACTTAAGGCATCTCAGCCCAATAGAGCAACTGGAAGGGTCAACACATACGGTCTTACAGTGATTGATTTGCTGTCGTAAAAGCTAACTGCACAGGCTCTTTGCTGACCCAGGTTGTTTGGATACCTTTTAAACCCATGACTCTGGAGCCATTTGCTATGAGCAATGGAGAATTTGCCATGAGCAATGGTGAGAGACCATTCCATTTATGACGAGATATAATAGTGACATCAGCTCCAGTATCCACAATCATCGAAAATTGTATAGGTTGGCCACAAGGGTGTCTGATAGTTACAATCTGTTCTAGTTTTCCCTTTTGGATGTCTAGGGCCAATGAGGTATTAGGCATATTGGTGGAACCAGAGCCTTCTTGTCCTCGAATCCTGTTAGAAGTTTTAGGCACTCAGGACTCAAATGGTATTGCTGAGCAATTTCTGTCCCAACAAGAGTGCTAACAGAAGGGGTAATGCTATAGAGCATAATTTTCATAGCCCAGTCATAATCAGAATCTATTGAACCAGGAATTATAAGGATGCCCTGTCTAGAGGTAGACCATCTGCCAATTAACAGAGCACAGGGTTTGTGACCCAGAGGACTGTGCTGATAGGACTCGACAACAACTGCCGTTGCCTGGTTCGGTGTCGTCGTGCGGGGGGTAGTCGCGCTGTGGGAGCAGTTTCCCTGCCTACGACAATCTTGAGCAAAATGATTAGGTGTGTGACAGTGAGCACAGCACTTTCAAGTCTGTCCAGCAGTCAGGCAATTTGATTTAAGGTACCAGGTTTCCCAGAAGTACGATGTTTTCCACCCAGGTTGTTTCCCTTTTTGTGGTGGTCGTACTGGTTTCACGACTGGTTCTATGGCCATGGCTAGACACGTTGCTGTTTGTCGGTGCTTCATTCATTCTGCTGCGTCCAACAGTCGTAGGACAGTGGCACCTATTGGTAAAATGCTGAGAACCTGTTTAGCTTTTTCGTTAGCATTGTCAAATGCCAGAATAATACCACAGGAGATGCATGTACAGGAAAATCTACAGATTCTCCTTCAATTACTGCATTTCTCACAATACCTTTCCACCGGCGCAGCGGGACAGTTCCCCGTCCCTCCCACCTCCCGATCCCTTACACTATCGTCCCATCGGAATTCGATTGTAGCCTTCGTCGCAGTGATGTTTTCTGCTGACAATGTCTGGGATGTAGAAGGCGGGGGGTGACAGATGGTGCTGGCCGCTGCCGGGCCGCCGCCGTGCCGCCGCCATGGGGATGGCCTCTGGGGCCGCTGCCGTGGCTGCTGTTGTGGCTGCTGCTGTGGGGGCCGCCGTGGGGGCCACTGGGGCCACCGCTACGGTCGGTGCTGCCGGTGTCAGTGATGCGTCGGTCGGTGCCGCCTGGGTCAGAGCCGTCGGTGCCCGCGGGGGCCGTCGGGGCTCGCGGGAGGGGTGCAGTCGTAAGAATGCCGTAATCGCGAGCCTCCAAGATCCATTTTTTCTAAGAGGTGCTGTAAAGCAAAGTCGACACTGTTTGAATTTCTCAGCGTCGGTGTTGTCTTCTTTCAAATCCGAGCTGTCGCTGGAGATATTAGAGGAAGATGTTGATGAACGGGATCAAACACGCTGAACCACAAGCTTCGCTGCCTTTTTATCGCTTTCTCCCTGCTGGGGTGGTGGCTGGTAAACGCGGTGTGTGTGACGGTTCGCCACACGGTGCTATAGCGAAAAGCTTCTTTTCAAGTACTTAGCACCTCATCCCACAGCTGGGCTCCAGTTTTGTCCCGTGCTTCGGAAGTGAAAGCTTCGGTTGCTGTGGGGATAAGATCATGATTCCGGGCCCAGGCTAATAGCCCTTTCAAAAACCCAGAACTGCCAGTAATACCTCTCACGGAGAGGATAGTTAGCCCTTTCAAAATTCCAAAATCGTCAGTAATACCTCTCACAGAGAGGACAGTTTGGAGGGCGTTTAGCACAGCCTCTTCTGTTTCGCAGAGTGATTCACCCGTGCCTCTCCCCGGCCGCTCACTGGGCCCTGATGAGATTCGGTTCTTTTCTAACACATCGTTCGGTTGCGATTCAGATACAACTGGCGCTGCCTCTCGTCCTGATAAATTTGCTGTAACTGCATCAGCCTTCCGCTGTTCTAGCTTATATTTCTTTAATACAGTTTATGCATTCTCACTATGGCCTTTGCAGCTTTATAGCAGTTTTGTCACCATCTATGGTCAAGTCCCACAGTTTGTTTCCATATTCTCTCCAATACATCAACACTAAACACATCCTGTGACGACTTAAAAAGACCATTATCTTCACCAAACTGCAATAAACGTTCAGGATGCTTCTTTAAATCCACATCCTCTACTCTGCGTTTCTCAAGGAAACTTTTAAGTAAATTAAGAACTACTTCACTTTCCATGTTTTATCCCTTAGTGCAGCCTTTAAACCCTGGAAGCCGACAGCAGCCCTTACCCAGACAGCGAGCTTTATTCCTGCTCAGGCACGGTACGAACTCCCTATGCCAGCATTGAGTCATACTTTTGCCCCTCGATCGCTGCTAATCGATGCTTTTCCAGGCTTGCCACACCACCACAACAGCGAGAGGGTCTCCAAAGGTCTCCTATCCCGCGTCGGTGGGTCTCTCCCTCTTCCCCCTGGATCATCCCTGTTTGAGGGCACCAGATGTTGGGAGCGGCGAGGGAAGACAGCAGCAATCAATATGATTGATAAGCACGCTTCACTTTATTGCCTGGATACACAGCTTATAAAGCAACTCAGCTAAATACGCATAAATGTCATTATTCTATTGGTCTCTGACTGAAGGATACATTATAGTATCCAGCCTACTTGCAATTAGGTCTGTGTACAATCTTAGAAAACTTCCTTCTAACTAACTCTTCCTTTCCCATCCTGTTATCTTACAAACACACAGCTGCGAGAACAGCTACAAAGCCACAGTGACCTTGCAGCATCAACATGTCAGCTAACTATGAGCAGTAAACAACAAGATGGAGTACGGCCTACACATTCTGTTCAAGTAGCTGTTCCACAGAATCATGTCCCTTAGATTTAAGCCATTCTCCAACACCTCCTAAACACCTCCAATGACGGTGACTCCACCACCTCCCCAGGCAGACCATTCCAATGGGCAATCACTCTCTCTGTATAGAATTTCCTCCTAACATCCAGTCTGAAACTCCCCTGGTGCAGCTTGAGACTGTGTCCTCTTGTTCTGGTGCTGGTTGCCTGGGAGAAGAGACCAGCCCCTGCCTGTCTACAACCTCCCTTCTGGAAGTTGTAGAGAGCAATAAGGTCTCTCCTGAGTCTCCTCTTCTCCAGGCTAAGAAACCCCAGCTCCCTCAGTCTCTCCTCATAGGGCTTGTCTTCCAAACCCCTCATCAACTTTGTTGCCCTTCTCTGGACACGTTCCAGCAAGACAACTTCCTTTCTGTACTGAGGGGCCCAGAACTGGACACAGTACTCAAGATGTGGCCTAAACAGTGCAGTGTATGGGGGCAGAATGACCTCCCTGCTCCTGCTGGCCACACTGTTCCTGATGCAGGCCAGGATGCCATTGGCCCTCTTGGCTGCCTGGGCACACTGCAGGCTCATGTTCAGCCTACCATCGACCAGTACTCCCAGGTCCCTCTCTGCCTGGCCGTTCTCCAGCCACTCTGACCCCAGCCTGTAGCACTGCCTGGGGTTGCTGTGGCCAATGTGCAGAACCCGGCACTTGGATGTGTTAAATCTCATGCTGTTGGATTCTGCCCATCTGTCCAGCCTGTTGAGGTCCCTCTGCAAAGCCTCTCTACCCTCCAACAGATCGACTCCTGCCCCCAGCTTGGTGTCGTCCACAGATTTACTGATGATGGACTCAATGCCCTCATCCAGATCATCAATAAAGATGTTAAAGAGCATGGGGCCCAGCACAGATCCTTGGGGCACACCACTAGTGACTGTCGGCCAGCTGGATGTGGCACCATTCACCACCACTCTCTGGACTCGGCCCTCCAACCACTTCCTAACCCAATGCAGTATGCTCCTGTCCAAGCCATGGGCTGACAGCTTGGATAGGATTTTGCTGTGAGGGATGGTGTCAAAGGCCTTGCTGAGGTCCAGGTAGACCACATCCACAGCCTTCCCCACATCCACCATATGGGTCACCTGATCCTAGAAGGAGATCAGGTTGGTCAGGCAGGACCTGTCCTTCCTAAATCCATGCTGGCTAGGCCTGATCCCTTGGCCATCCTGGAAGTGCTGTGTGATTGCACTCAAGATGACCTGTTCCATAATCTTGCCTGGCACTGAGGTCAGGCTGACAAGCTTGCAATTCCCTGGCTCATCCATCTGGCCCTTCTTGTAGATGGGCACCACGTTGGTCAGCTTCCAGTCTTCTGGGACCTCTCCAGTGAGCCAGGACTGTTGAAAAATGATGGAGAGTGGCCTGGCCAGCTCATCTGCCAACTCTCTCAGCACCCTAGGATGTATCTTGTCCAGTCCCATGGACTTGTGGGGATCCAAGTGGCCGAGGAGATCTCTAAGTACCTCATCCTGGAACACAGGGAAATGATACAGCTCCCTGGCTCCATCTGCCAGCTCTGGAGGCCAGCTATCTGGAAGACATTCTGTCCTGCTATTAAAATTTGAGGCAAAGAAGTTTTCCTCTTGTACCAAGGCTTCCAGATCTTCTTGTTTATTACCCATACTATATGCATTACTGTTCATACACTTCAGCTGGTTTCACCCCTATCTCTGGCTTACCACCCTCAGCCTCTGTTGGTTCATCTATTGTACTGCTGTGTTTAACCCCCTTCCCTTTCAAGTCTAGTTTAAAGTCGTTAGAACAAGCCCCACCAGCTCATGTTCCAGGATCCTGCTCCCCCTCTGAGACAGATGTATCCTATCTGTCGCTAGCAGACCTGGAGCCATATAAAGTTCCCTGAGATCAAAGAACCCAAAATTTTGGTGGTGGCACCAGCCTCTCAGCCACTCGTTAATCAGGCATGATTTCCTTTTCCTCTTAGCATTCTTACCTGCAACTAGGGGTATTGATGAAAAAATTACTTGTTCCCCTGATCCCTCAACTACTTTTCCTAGCACCTTGAAGTCCCTTTTGATTGTTTTTAGGCTTCTGGTATCAACCTCATCACTTCCCACTTGCATAACTATCTTGGGATAGTAATCAGAGGGCTGTACTACATTAGGCACCTGAAGCCCAAGAAGTTGCTAGAACTCATTATCATATCCCTGCCTGCATATGTAGCTGATGTAGCTATATAAAGAATATATAATATTTGTAAGATACTTTTTGGCAGAAACTGGAGGTGTTTGTGGGAGGGGAGTCTCTGCAGCCCAGCACACTGTTTCCCTGCTGCTTGCTTGCTTCTATCTTTTTTTTGATAAAACAACTCTCACAAGAAACTTATACATTTTCTTATGCAGCCTGTTTACAACATTGTTTTGAACGGGCTACCAAGTTCTGTTCCAGCCAACATGGATTTAGGAAGGGCAGGTCCTGCCTGACCAACCTGATCTCCTTCTATGATCAGGTGACCCACCGGGTGGATGTGGGAAAGGCTGTTGATGTAGTCTACCTGGACTTCATCAAGGCCTTTGACACAGTTCCCCACAGCAAACTCCTGACCAAGCTGACAGCCTGTGGCTTGGACATCAGCACTCTGTGCTGGGTTAGGAACTGGTTGGAGAGTGGTGGTGAATGGTGCCACACCCAGCTGTCAGCCAGTGTCTAGTGGTGTCCCCCACGGATCAGTGTTGGGCCCCATCCTGTTCAATATCTTTATTGGTGATCTGGATGAGGGGATTGAGTCAGTTATCAATACATTTGCAGATGACACCAAGTTGGGAGCAGATGTTGATCTGTTAGAAGGTAGAAGGGCTCTCCAGAGGTACCGTGATTGAGAGATGGGACAAAGCTTGATGCAAGCAAGGTGTCTACTTCATTGTACAAAATATTTTTTTTATATAGGCTAACATAATCAAAAGCAACTTAGTTATTAGATATGTCCGTGCGACAGTTACAGATTCATGATTGACTGCTGAGAAAATGCCAGGGAACACACATCCCTTGGCAAGGCTCAGACAGGTGCTAGACAAAAGACAAACGATCACACATCTCTTATCTAAGTTCAGACAGAAGACAAAAGACTCTATTGCAATGTTTACCAGCTCTTATTCTCAGGTCATTGTATGGCTTCCCTGAGTCACAATGGTCATTGGTAATCAGCTACATGTTTTTTTCTCTCTACACAGCTGCAGTTTGTTCCCAGGGTTTATGGCCCACAAGAGCTAAAACATTTCCTTCTATCAGCTGAGCATTGCTTGAGGTTCTACTCTGTAAATTCAGTCCACCACAGAGGGACCATGACAGGCTGGACAAATTGGCAGTCCAACACAATGACATTCAACAAGTCCAAGCGCTGGTGCTGCACTTTGGCCACAACAACCCCATGCAGCGCTACAGGCTGGGTTTGGAGTGGCTGGAGAGCAGCGAAACAGAAAGGGACCTGGGGGTGCTGATTGACAGGTGGCTGAACATGAGCCAGCAGTGTGCCCAGGTGGTGAAGAAGGTCAATGGCATCCTGGCCTGCAACAGGAATGGTGTGGACAGAAGGAGCAGGGAAGCCATTCTGCCCCTAGACTCAGCACTGGTGAGGTCACACCCTGAGTTCTGTGTCCAGTTCTGGGCCCTTCAATATAAGAAGGATATTGAGACTTTTGAACATGTCCAGAGAAGGGCAATGAGGCTCGTGAGAGGCCTTGAGCACAAGCCCTTCAAGGGGAGGCTGAGGAGATGGGATTGTTTAGCCCAGGAGAAGAGGAGGCTCAGGGAAGACCTTATTGTTGTCTACAACTACCTGAAGGGAGGTTGTAGCCAGGAGGGAGTTGGTCTGTTCTCCCAGGCAACCCGCACCAGAACAAGTTTGGATTCTGCCCATCTGTCCAGCCTGTTGAGGTCCCTCTGCAAAGCCTCTCTACCCTCCAGCAGATCAACTCCTGCCCCCAGCTTGGTGTTGTCCGCAAATTTACTGATTATGGACGCAATGCCCTCATCACGATCATCAAGAAAGATGTTGAAGAGCATGGGGCCCAGCACTGATCCTTGGGGCACACCACTAGTGACTGGCGGCCAGCTGGATGTGGCACCATTCACCACTACTCTCTGGGCTCAGCCCTCCAGCCACTTCCTAACCCAATGCAGTGTGCTCCTGTCCAAGCCATGGGCTGCCAGCTTGGATGGGAGTTTGCTGTGAGGGACGGTGTCAAAGGCCTTGCTGAAGTCCAGGTAGACTACATCCACAGGCCTCCCCTCATCCACCAGGCAGGTCACCTGATCATAGAAGGAGATCAGGTTGGTCAGGCAGGACCTGCCCTTCCTAAATCCGTGTTGGCTAGGCCTGAGCCCCTGGCCATCCTGTAAGTGCTGTGTGATTGCACTCAACAGGACCTGTTCCATAATCTTGCCTGGCACTGTGGTCAGGCTGACAGGCCTATAATTCCCTGGCTCTTCCAACTGGCCCTTCTTGTGGATGGGAACCATGTTGGTCAGCTTCCAGTCTTCCGGGACCTCTCCAGTGAGCCAGGACTGTTGAAAAATGATGGAGAGTGGCTTGGCCAGCTCATCTGCCAGCTCTCTCAGCACCCTAGGATGTATCTTGTCCAGTCCCATGGACTTGTGGGGATCCAAGTGGCTGATAAGATCTCTAACTTCACCATCCTGGAACAGAGAACTATGCTGCTCCCTGGCTCCTTCTGCCAGCTCTGCAGGCCAGCTGTCGGGAAGACATTCTACCCTGCTAGTAAAAATTGAAGCAAAGAAGGTGTTAAGTACCTCTGCCTTTTCTTCATCCTTTGTTACAACGTTCCCCTCTGTGCCCACCAAGGAGTGGAGGTTGTCCTTGCCCTTCCTCTTGCTATTAATATATTTATAGAAGGACTTTTTTGTCCTTCACAGCAGAGGCCAGTCTGAGCTCCAACTGTGCTTTTGCCTCCCTAATTTTCTTCCTACAAGACCTAGCAACTTCCCTAAACATTCTGTGGGTTGCCTCCCCTTTCTACCAAAGATGATACACCCTCTTTTTTTCCCTTAGTTCCTTTAGAAGTTCATTACCCATCCAGGCTGGCTGTCTGCCCCAGCGGCTCATCTTCCGGCACGTTGGCACAGCCTGTTCCTGTGCCTTCAAGAGCTCTTCCTTGAAGTAGGTCCAGCTCTCCTGGACCCCTTTATTTTTAAGGGCTGTTTTCCAAGGAACCTTCTGAGTTAGTTCCTTGAGTAGCCTGAAGTCTGCCCTCCAGAAGTCCAGAGTGGAGGACTTCTTGCTACCCCTCTTAGCTTGGCTGAATACTGAAAATTCAATTATCTCATGATCACCAGTGCCTAAACACCCTCCGACCACCACATCACCCACCAGCCCTTCCCTGTTAAGTGAAGAGGAGGTCAAGCATAGCCTTACCCCTGGTAGGCTTGCGCAGCACCTGGGATGAGAAGCTGTCCTCCATGCACTCTAAGAACCTCTTAGACTGCCTCCTCTCTGCTATGTTGTGATCCCAGCAGATATCAGGCAGGTTGAAGTCACCCATGAGAACAAGGTCAGGAGATCTTGAGACAGCCTTAAGCTGCCTATAAAATGCTTCATCGACATCTTCCTCCTGGTTGGGTGGTCTATAACAGACTCCAACCAGGATGTCTGCCCTGCTGGTCTTCCCTCTAATTCTCCCCCACAAGCACTCAACCCGATCGTCCCTGATCTCTAGTTCAATGGCATCAAGTGCCTCTCTGATGTACAGGGCCACCCCTCCACGCCTTCTTCCTTGCCTGTCTCTCCTGAAGAGCCTGTAGCCATCAATCACAGCACTCCAGCCATACGAGTCATCCCACCACGTCTCTGTGATGGCAACTAGATCATATCGTTCCTTCTGCAACAAGGCTTCCAGCTCCTGTGACCGGTTGAGGCTGTGTCTTTAAGAAAGAGACAGTTGCTGAACACTCTGGCTGAATGTTTTTGATATTTGAACAAAAACAAGATAGTCTAAACTAATTTCATTGGTAGATTGTAAAATGCAATTTTAAGTTTGGTTCTGTTAGTTCAGTCTATGTCTGGTCTGGGTGCAGGCTGGGTTCAGGCTGGGTGCAGTCTGTGCTTCTCTGTCCTGTGGGCTGGACGGCTTCTCTCTTTCTGAAGCAGGAACGGCCTTGAGTTAACAGCTAACCAGATAAGAACACTAATTCTTGCATGTGCTTTTGAGCTAACAGAATTTTTCTTCCTTAATTGCCTTTCTCTCTCTCTCTAACCCTTTTTGGGAAAAAAGGGAGGTGGGGAGGGAGAGAGGGCGGTTCAGGGAACCCCCCTGGCCGGCTGGAGGGAAAAGGTTTTTCTGCATTGTGTTCATTGCTGTATTTTCCTGTATATATTGTAAATATTGTATATTTGTGTATATATTCATTGCATTCCATTTATGCCTGTAAATATAGCTTTCATCTGCTTTTCCGACTGAGCTAGCTGTGGTTTCTTTCCCTGTGTGTGGGGAGGGAACTTTCTCAACCCACCACATATTTTTAATTGGCGGCCCAACGCGCGGCTTGTGGATAGTTGCTGTCCAGAAGCAGAGCAAAAGTTGCTTGATTTATTGTCTGCTCAGGTCGGAGTTACAAGGATGAAAGTGTTTTGGATTTTAGAGCCTTTGGTCTTTTCAATTTGTTCGGTACTGGTCTACAAGTATTTCCTGGGATTGATTTTCGATCACTTAAGCAGATACTTGATGTATAAATTGTATTTATAGTTTAAGTATAAGATTCAGCTTCTCTATGACCAGTGCCTGGGATTCTTTTGGCTTAATAGATACAGGAATGTGACCTCAACCACTCTGCCCATAGAGATAAACAAGTTTAAGATCCCAGTAGGTGAAAGGGTCATTTTAAGTGATGGCTGGGATCCAAAGGTGATTTATTTGATGTGTGCAGTTCTGCTGTTGGTGATAAGCAATGCGTACTTGTTTTATGCTCTGTACCGGGAGAAGAAAGTGTCTAGGGCCTGTTTTGTAATTAGGCGTAGACCCAAGAGGAGAAAGAACAGCTCTAACTCGACCCCAGGAATATCTAGTGATGAGGAGAATGGAGGATCTGTATCAGTTAAAGATAAAGCTAAAAAGTCCATCGGAAAGGCTGCTCTGAACGGTGCTGTTGGTGGTTCTGGCAATCAGCCAGCTGCAGCAGCAGCGGCAGCGCCTAACATGGCGGCTCCCATGTCTTCGGCAGCCATTAATGCGGCAAAGCCAGTTCCTCCTTCTTCTTCAGCAGGACTGGAAGTGTCCTCCACAGCAGCTGATCCGTCTCAGAACCTGTCAGCTTCTGTTAAGCCAGCTGTAAATTCAAACACAGCTCCAGTTAAGCAGGTAGCTGTTTTAAAGACGAGAGGTGGAAAGACCAAAGCTGATTCAGGAGCTGATGCTGGTGAGGGAACTTCTGCTTTAAGAGACCCTTCTGAGGAAGAGGAGAAGATTTGTCTTAAAGATATAGCTGAGTTATTGAGAACATCACTGGATGGAGATGCAGGGCAAATTGCTGATAGCAGAACAACTAGAGGTGGTACTCCTGACCTTAAAGAGATTCTTAGGAGAGTGACAATAAGATTAATGGGGCAACAAGTTCAGGAAGAGGAGGAAGAGGAGGAGTCAGATGATATTCTGGACTGTTCGTCCCCAAAAGAAGAGCTGTGGAATGTGTGTAAAGATTACATCAGAGCAGATAAGGAGCCAATCCTAGCTTGGCTTGGTAGATGCTGCGATACAGGTGCTCCAGCTCTAATGGTTGGAGACAAGTCAGCAGCTCAACTAGGAACTCTCTCAAAGGATAATGGAATAGATAGACATCTAGGCAGGACTCTCGGTAAGGTTACTCTGTGGATACGCCTTTTAATGGCAACCCTCATGAGATATCCTTCCCGAGATGATCTTCCATGGAATCCTAAGCCCTGGACTACCATAGAGGAAGGGATTAAGCGCCTGAGAGAATTTGCTGTTAGAGAGGTACTGTATGGTGTCCATAAGACTCTGAATCCTGATGAAATTCCTGTAGGAACTGGTCTTGCTAAAAAGCACATCAAACTTGCTCCTCCTAATTATGCAAATATTCTGGCAAGCAGGATTGTGGCAAGAAACTATGGCGGAGCTTCTCCTACAGTTGGCCAATTCACTGATCAAATGAGACAATTGGAGGATAGCATGACACGTGTTTCTTTGGTTTCAGCCATTGAAACTCTGTCTGGAAAAATTGAGAATTGCATGAAAGAGCTGAAGGATGAATTTAAAAATACCATCTCCCAATTGACACAGAGAGATAATTCCAATTCTTCCTCCAGATGGATACAGGTTTCTTCTGTGAGGAATAGACGTCCTCCAAGGATGTCATTCCAAAACAGATCATTCCAAAACAGATCAAACCAAAACAGACCACCAAGGCAGTCACGTGGAAGTATTTGGATAACTCTGCGTGATCAGTTTGGTGAGAACATGAACAGATGGGATGGTCAACCAACTGCTAATCTTTTAAGGAAACTGAGGGAACTGCAAAGTGGCATAGCCCGAGGTAGCAATACCAGAAGGGTAGCTGTTACTTCTACAGTTCCCCAGGACAACTCTAGTAGCTCCAACAGTGGCTCCAGTTCTAACACTGCACACTGTGCTCATTGCACATGTGGGCATGTTCCCCATAACTAGGGGTGCCCTGCCTCCCGCCAGGGGGAGGAGAGGGGTAACAGAGATAACAGAATCTATTGGGATGTGTACATCCAGTGGCCTGGCACTTCACAATTTCAGAAGTACAGGGCCTTGGTTGACACAGGGGCTCAGTGCACCATAATGCCATCAAATTATCAGGGATCAGAAGCTATAACTATTGTGGGAGTCACTGGTGGATCTCAAGAGTTAACTAAGGTGGAGGTTGATATAAGTTTAACTGGTAAACAGTGGAGGAAGCATACAGTTGTGACCGGACCTGACGCACCTTGTATTTTGGGAATTGATTTTCTGAGAGAAGGGCGTTTCAAAGACCCTAGAGGTTACAAATGGGCTTTTGGAGTAGCATCTGTAGAAATTGATGGACAAAACCCAAAGCTGTCTGTTAGACCTGATCTTTCTGACGAATCTGCAGTTATGGGACAACACAAGATTGAGGACATTAAATTGCCGGTTGCTTCTCAGACTGTGCATCACAGACAATACAGAACCAACCGTGACTCTTTGTTGCCCATTCAGAATCTGATTCGTCAGTTGGAGAGTCAGAAAGTCATCAGCAAAACTCATTCCCCTTTCAACAGTCCAGTGTGGCCTGTGCGAAAGCAGAATGGAGACTGGCGTCTGACAGTCGACTACCAAGCTCTGAATGAAGTAACTCTACCTATGAGCGCAGCAGTACCAGACATGATGGAACTCCAGTATGAGCTGGAATCCAAAGAGGCCAAATGGTATGCCCGATAGACATTGCTAATGCCTTCTTCTCTATTCCCATAGCAGAGGAATGCAGGCCTCAGTTTGCTTTCACCTGGAGAGTAATCCAGTACACTTTCAACAGATTGTCGATGGGCTGGATCCACAGCTCCAGCATCTGTCATGCAGTGATCCACGAGGCTCTGGAGAAAGGTGGTGCTCCAGAACACATCCAGTTCATCGACGATATCATTGTCAGGGGTAAAACTGCTGAGGAAGTCTTTGAGAAAGGTAACAAAGTCATTGACGTTCTTCTGAATGCAGGTTTTGCCATCAAGCGAGACAAGGTGAAAGGACCTACCAGAGAGATCCAGTTTCTGGGAGTGTGGTGGCTGGATGGACGCCGACACATTCCAGTGGATGTGGTAAATAGAGTCTCTACCATGGCAAATCCCATGAACAAGCAAGAAACTCTACGTTTCTTGGGGATAGTGGGATTTTGGAGACTGCACATTCCTGGATACAGTCAGATTGTGAAACCTCTGTATGATGTGACTCGAAAGAGAAACAATTTCCTGTGGGGACCTGAACAACAAGCAGCCTTTGACCAGATAAAGCAAGAGGTAATTCAAGCAATGGGTCTGGGACCTGTCCGAGATGGTCCAGACATTAAGAACATTTTGTACACGGCTGCAAGTGGCAATGGTCCAACCTGGTGCTTGTGGCAAAGAGCTCCAGGCGAGATACGTGGAAGACCTCTTGGTTTTTGGAGTCGAGGTTACAGAGGTTCAGAGGCTAATTATACTCCAACAGAGAAAGAGATTCTAGCTGCCTATGAAGGAGTGAAAGCAGCTTCTGAAGTGATTGGAACTGAATCACAACTTCACTTACCTCCCAGATTACCAGTTTTGAATTGGATGTTCAAAGGCAAAGGTTCCACACCACATCATGCAACAGATTCCACCTGGTCTAAGTGGATGGCTCTGATAACACAGAGAGCTCGCATGGGAAATCTTGAAAGACCTGGTCTAGTGGAGGTGATCTCAAGTTGGCCTGAAGGTACCAACTGTACTAAACCTCCAGAGGAGAGAGTAACTCGTGCTGAGGAAGCTCCTCCTTACAATGACCTTTCTGATGATGAAAAGAAAGATGCTTTGTTCACAGACGGTTCCTGTCGTCTTGTCGGGAACAAGAGAAGGTGGAAGTCTGCAGTGTGGAGTCCAACACCCCAAGTTGCAGAGGCAAAGGATGGAGAAGGAGAATGCAGTCAGTTTGCAGAGATAAAAGCTGTCCAGCTAGCTCTCGACGTAGCTGAACGTGAGAGGTGGCCAAAGCTTTATCTCTACACCGACTCATGGATGGTAGCCAACGCTCTGTGGGGTTGGCTAAAGAACTGGAAAAAGGGTGGTTGGCAGAGAAAAGGAAAGCCTATTTGGGCAGCTGACCTGTGGCAGGACATTGCTGATCGAATCAAGAGAATTCCAGTGAAGGTGAGACACATTGATGCTCACATCCCTAAGAGCAAAGCTACTGAGGAACAGCAACACAACCATCAGGCAGATTTAGCTGCAAGAGTTTCTCAAGTAGATATGGACTCTGATCTTGATCTCGACTGGAAACACCGAGGTGAGATATTCTTAGCTCGGTGGGCTCACGATTCCTCAGGACATCAAGGCAGAGATGCAACCTACCAGTGGGCTTGTGACAGATCCATAGACATTTCCATGGATGCTATCACACAAGTCATCCATGACTGTGATATTTGTGCTGCTATTAAGCAGGCAAAGCGACTTAAGCCCTTATGGTATGGTGACAGATGGTCCAAGTACAAGTATGGTGAAGCTTGGCAAGTTGACTACATCACTCTACCACGTTCTCGTTCTGGTAAGCAGTATGTGCTTACTATGGTAGAGGCAAACACTGGATGGTTGGAAACTCATCCAGTTCCACATGCAACTGCACGTAACACCATTCTTGGTCTGGAGAAACAAATCCTGTGGAGACATGGAACTCCAGAGAGGATTGAGTCAGACAATGGAACTCATTTCTAAAACAACCTTGTAAAGAGCTGGGCCAAAGAGCACGGCATTGAGTGGATATTCCACATTCCCTACTATGCACCAGCTGCAGGGAAGATTGAACGCTACAACGGTTTGCTGAAGACCACTCTTAAAGCCATGGGGGGTGGATCTTTGAAAAACTGGGAAAAGCATTTAGCACAAGCAACCTGGCTGGTAAATAGTAGAGGTTCAGTGAACCGAGCTGGACCGGCACACTCAGATCTGCTACAGAAAGTAGAAGGTGATAGAGTTCCTGTTGTTAGAGAAAAGAATCTGTTAGGTAAAACTGTTTGGGTATTTTCTCCCTCAGGAGAGGCTAAACCTGTCCGAGGGGTGGTTTCAGCTGAAGGTCCGGGTCACACTTATTGGGTAATGCAAGAGAATGGTGAAATTCAGTGTATTCCACAAAGAAATTTAACTTTAGCTGAGAGAGTTTAATTTCAGAGTGTCGTTCATTTACATCACGCCCAAAGGAAGAATCCTTGAGGAATCCACGGTGCACGAACCCTGAGAACCCTGAGAGCCCTGAGTCAACTGAGAGTCCCTGTTTCCCTGTTTCCCTTTTCTTCGCTTCATCTGCGAAGAGACAAACTGTTTTCCATTTTTCTTGTTTCTTGGACTTCTGAATCATCTACACCTGAGGGTAGCCGGAATGGACTATGAACTTTACTTACAAATTGTATTGTTTTAGAGTGGATGGACAGTATGAACAGCCAATGAAATTGTTTAGAAGAGGTGGATTGTGACCAGTTGAGGCTGTGTCTTTAAGAAAGAGACAGTTGCTGAACACTCTGGCTGAATGTTTTGATATTTGAACAAAAACAAGATAGTCTAAACTAATTTCATTGGTAGATTGTAAAATGCAATTTTAAGTTTGGGTTCTGTTAGTTCAGTCTGTGTCTGGTCTGGGTTCAGGCTGGGTGCAGTCTGTGCTTCTCTGTCCTGTGGGCTGGACGGCTTCTCTCTTTCTGAAGCAGGAACGGCCTTGAGTTAACAGCTAACAAGAAAGAACACTAATTCTTGCATGTGCTTTTTGAGCTAACAGAATTTTTCTTCCTTAATTGCCTTTCTCTCTCTCTCTAACCCTTTTTGGGAAAAAAGGGAGGTGGGGAGGGAGAGAGGGCAGTTCAGGGAACCCCCTTGGCCGGCTGGAGGGAAAAGGTTTTTCTGCATTGTGTTCATTGCTGTATTTTCCTGTATATATTGTAAATATTGTATATTTGTGTATATATTCATTGCATTCCATTTATGCCTGTAAATATAGCTTTCATCTGCTTTTCCGACTGAGCTAGCTGTGGTTTCTTTCCCTGTGTGTGGGGAGGGAACTTTCTCACCCCACCACAGCTCCTCATGTTTGTTGCCCATACTTCGTACATTAGTATACATGCACTTCAGCCGGGCTGCTGGTTTCGCCCCTGACTCCAGCTTACCACCCTCAGACTCCTGTCTGGGGGGACTGGTTTCAGCCCCTTCCCCCTTCAAATCTAGTTTAAAGCCCTGTCAATGAGACCTGCTAATTCCCTTCCCAGAATCTTTTTACCTTTGGGGGACAGGCCATTCTCATGTACTGTGACCTTCCCTCTCCTCTGGGACCGATGTACTCCATCTGTTACCAGCTGACCTGCTGCAGTAGAAAGTTTTTCAAGATCGAAAAACCCAAAATTCTTCTGACTACACCAGCCTCTAAGCCACTTGTTGACTACAGCTGGTGACCTGTTCCTTCTTGTATTCCCTCCTGCATCTAAGGGTATAGACAAAAAAATTATTTGTGCACCTGACTCCTCCACCAGATCCCCCAGGGCTTTGAAGTCATTCTTGATAGCCCTGGGAGTTGTGGTTGCAACATCATCATTCCCTAACTGCATAACTATTAAGGGATAGTAGTCAGAGGGCTGCACCAGACTAGGCAGTCTGGTAACATCACTAACTTGAGCTCCTGGGAGACAACAAAGTTCCCTGTGAGTAGGGTCTGGCCGACATATGGAGCCTTCTGTTCCCCTCAGGAGGGAATCACCAATAACAATTACCCTCCTCTTTTTTTTAAGGGAGCAAGTCTTGATGCCAGGGGAAGGCTGCTTCACCTCGGGCTGCTTCACCTTGGGCTGTTTTGCCTCAGGGAAAACCCCAGCTGGTGTTTCCTCCTGCATTAGAATCACCTCCCTCTCGACCTCCAGTGCCCCATACTTGTTTTCCAAGGGCAGTGGGGAAGGTGAGGGGAGGCAAGGAGGTTTGAATTTGTGTCTTTTGAGAGGAACCTTCATCCATTCCCCTCTGCTTTTTGAATAACCAGCCTCTGCAGGGGGAGCCTGCTGAGCCTGGTTACTCAAGTTGGTCTCCCCTCTACAATCCCTGACATCTCTAAGTCTAGTCACCTCATCCTTCAATCTGGCCACCAGGTTAAGCAGATAGTCGATCTGCTCACACCTGGTGCAGGAGTTGTCCCCACTACCCTGCATCTCAAGTGCCAGGCTCCAGCAGTCTCTGCAGCCCTATGCCTGGACACCCACCTCTTGCTTATGACACTTGCCTACCTGCTTGTATTCCCCCTCAGTCTGAGTCGAGACTGATTTTTTGAAGGAGTAATTGTGGCGCGTTACCACCATGCCTGCCCTGCCCACGTGACCTGCTGGACAAGATTTAGAAAAAGTGTGGCAGAGTGTGCTGAGCGAGAGAAGGCGGCAAGATTCCCGCTGGAACAGAGGCTGTCGTGGGGTGCTGCTGGCTTTTAAAAGCACCGGCAGTGACATGGAGAGCCCGAGTGATCCCAAGCAGCAAGCACGTGGAGAAACAGCCGTGCCGAATCCTGCCGATCCCGTAGGTTGGAGAGGAAAGCATCTAGTGTTCCCGAGGCTGCAGGTCACAGTGTGCTCCCGAGCAAGATTCCCACCAGAACCATAGTCTTCAGATTTATGCTTTTTGAGTGTTTCTAGTAAATTATTGTCACTATTTAACTATTCATCAATTTGACTCCTATGACTCCCAGGATGGCAATGAATTTTCTTTTTTTTTGCTTTTTTAATGTTAACAGACACAGTGTTGGATTTAGAAACCTTTTTTTTATTAATTGCCTTGACACTTGAAAGCTTTTATTGCTCTCTTGTAAATGCCAACATAGTCATAGTCTTGTAAAAGGATACATTGCAGGAAATTTGACTGTGAAGGTCATAGCAACTTTTGAAGATTACTTTCAAGAGTATTCAGGCATATAATCAGACAAACACATTCAGAGAAGAAAACATTGCCAGAGGTTTAAACATTAAAAATAAAATACAAATGAAAGGGTATATCTGTACAGTAAAGCAAATGTCTCAGTTGTCATCCTACACATTTAGACAATCTGAGTATGATGTTCTCTGTGGAAGTAATGTCAAAGATGTTGTCCAGATAGGGTTGTGATTTTGGAGCTGTTTTACAGATAACAGACGTCAATACATTTACTGTTAGTCAGAAAATATTTGATAATCATATTCCTATTCAGGGTGGCAACATATAAGAAAAAGAGTTCTGGAAGACTAGGTGAAAAAATATAGTATCATAGTATCAGTCAGGGTTGGAAGGGACCACAAGGATCATCTAGTTCCAACCCCCCTGCCATGGGCAGGGACACCTCACACTAGATCAGGCCAGCCAGAACGTTATCCAGCCTGGTCTTAAACACCTCCAGTGACGGGGCCTCAACCACCTCCCTGGACAACCCATTCCAGGGCTTCACCACTCTCATGGTGAAGAACTTCCTCCTCATGTCCAGCCTGAATCTCCTCACCTCCAGCTTCATTTCATTCCCGCTAGTCCTATCACTACCTGATAGCCTGAGAAGTCCCTCCCCAGCCTTCTTGTAGGCCCCCTTCAGATACTGGAAGGCCACAATTAGGTCACCTTACAGCCTTCTCCATACTGAACAGCCCCAACTCCTTCTGTCTGTCCTCATATGAGAGGTGCTCCAGCCCTCTGATCATCCTCGTGGCCCTTCTCTGGACACCTTCCAGTACGTCCATATGCCTCTTGTAATAGGGGCTCTGGAACTGGACGCAGTACTCCAGGTGAGGTCTCACCAGGGCTGAGTAGAGGGAGAGAATCACCTCCCTTGACCTGCTGGCCACACTTCTCTTGATGCAGCCCAGATTCTGATTGGCTTTCCAGGCTGAAAGTGCACATTGAGAGCTCATGTTGAGCTTCTTGTCCATCAGCACCTCCCAAGTCCCTCTCCTCTGGGCTGCTCTCCAGCCAGTCACTGCCCAGCCTGTATTTGTACCTGGGATTGCCTCGATCCAGATGCAGGACCCTGCCCTTGGTCTTGTTGAAGCTCATGAGGTTGGCTTGTGCCCACCTCTCCAGCCTGTCAAGGTCCCTCTGGATGGCATCCCTTCCTTCCAGCGTGTCTGCTGCACCACACAGCTTGGTGTCATCAGCAAATTTGCTGAGGGTGCACTCAATGCCACTGTCCATGTGTGGTGAAGGCACATTCTGCCTATCTGGTCCCAGCATGTGGACCAGTTTCCCCTCCTTCAGGAGGAAGACAAAAGCCAAGGCATTAGCCAGGCCAGCACGCACCCAGCGCATGGAGTGCTTATGTGATCACCAAGTATGGGCATAATTCCAGCTTCACGCTTTCTATAGGCTGAAGCCAGTTGCCTATGAGAGTGCCCATTGGTCAAACCCAGCCTCGAGGAATCTATAAGTATTACCCCTAGTGGTAAACAACTCGCCCCCTCGTTCACTTTGTCTCTGTACTCGCTCGAGAGAGGAGCTCTCAAGCCACAGCCTCTGCCATTGAGCTCATTGTTGCTAGCTTCTATCACACATGCACGCATACTGAAGCCTCTGCATCGTGAGAAGCACTTTGATCGTGAGGATCATCCCAGAGGGAGGACCTTCACTGAGCCCGAGAAGCCAGCGTCGCCACAGCCAGTCGTACCGACCGGGAAAGCCCACCATGCTACCGGAGGACTGGACCAGCCCCCGAGGGTAAGATCTGCCCAGCTGTCGGGGAGAAGGGACTTACTAGAGACTAAGTCCACATATACCTAGCCCCGCCATAGCGGGAGAAGAGCCGCCACATGTGCCGCTCCAAGCCCTGTAACCGCAGGGAAAACTAAAGCATTGGTTGTGCTTATACTGCACCAAACCCGGGACTACCCCGATTGTCCCGCTGTGCCTTTAAGCCCAGGAACGGAGAAGCCGCAGCTTAGCACAGCCACATTCTCTCTCCGAGGCTGTTTACCTTAGCCCCGAGATCCGTCACCACGAGGCCGACCCCATAGCTATTGTTGTCCGACCGGGAACCTCTGAGCCCGCCTACCGGCAACCGTCGCCCCACCCTGCCGTGCGAGCCGACTCCCAGGGCCGACCCTATGGGCCGAACCCGACCAGGACCTATCCCCATTGTCTGGAGGGAACCGACCGAGTCCTGAAGGGAACCTGCTTCCAAGCCAAGCCCAGGTTCCAGCATTCCTTCTCCACTGCTGCGGAGAGAGGAGATAATACCCAACACCACCGTTTCAAGTCTACTAGGAATCGGTCCAGCGGCAGTCGTCAGCCGGACCCCCACCTTGCTACAAACAACAGCTACAGAGTATCTTCCACGTGCTTTCCACCCACTAGCACTCAGTTCAAAGCATCCGCGTGTAGCAGTCATCGCTGACACACAGAAAGATTGCAATATTGTTGTATATAGCCAGAAACCGCCCGCGTTCCGCCGAGTCGCCAACTAGTGGCCAAGCGGCGGAACTGCACTCTTCATCATATAAACATACAAATAGTTTGTAGATAGTTTAATTAAGTTCTGATCATAACACTAAGCCATTTATGGAATGTATTTCACGAACATGCACTAGAACATATATATAAGTTGTTGATTCACAGGTTATTAATAATTTGATAATTAATAAAAATAATATTTTCATAATTCATATTTCATATTAATTAAATTTAATAACCTCTTCACAACACCATGTCACCCACAAAGACGTTGAACAAGACTGGTCCCAGGACTGATCCCTGAGGGATTCCGCTTGTCCCTGGCCTCCACTGGGACATGGACCCATTGACAGCCACTCTCTGGGTGCAGCCATCAAGCCAGTTCTTTATCCATCTAGTGGTCCACCCATCAAACCCATGTTTCACCAGTTTGGAGACCAGGATTTGGTGCGGGACAGTGTCAAAGGCTTTGCTCAGGTCCAGGTAAATGACATCAGTTGCTCACCCCTCATCTATTAATGTTGTGACCTGTTCATAGAAGGCTACCAGGTTTGTCAGGCAGGATTTGCCCTTCGTGAAGCCATGCTGGCTATTCCAAATCACCTCTTCACTATTCTTCTGAGTCAGTAGTGCCTCCAGGAGGATCTGCTCCATGATCTTTCCGGGCACAGAGGTGAGACTGACTGGCCTGTAGTTCCCTGGTTCCTCCTTCTTACCCTTTTTGAAAATGGGAGTAATGTTTCCCCTTTTCCAGTCTGTGGGGACTGTCCCAGTCTGCCATGACTTTTGGAATACAATAGAGAGGGGTTTAGCAATCTCATCTGCCAGTTCTCTCAGTACCCAAGGGTGTATCCCGTTATGTCCCATGTACTTGAACACTTTCAGGTTCTTCAGGTGATCACGAACCTGATCTTCACTTACAATGGGCAGTCCTTCCTCCCTGTCCCTGGCATTGTCTTCCATGACATCATGAGTGTGGCTAGAGGCCCTTGCAGTGAAGACTGAGGTACAGAAGTTATTGAGTACTATAGCCTTTTCCACATCACTTGTGACCAATTCACCAGTTTCCTTTCTGAGGGGGCCCACACCTTCCCTACTCTTCTTCTTGCCATTAATATACCTGTAGAAATTCTTAGTGTTCCCTTTAACCTCCCTGGCTAGATTCAATTTGAACTCTGCTTTGGTTTTCCTAACCAGGCCTCTTGTTGCTCTAGCTGTCCTTCCCTCCACTTCCTGTAGAGTTTCTTTTTAAGTAATAGTGTGTCCAGCAGCTCCTTGTTCATCCAGGCAGGCCTCCTAGCATTCTTTCCTGCTTTTCTCTTTGTTAGTATACATTGCTCCTGGAAACAGAGGTGGTGGTCCTTGAATACTGACCAGCTGTCCTGGTCGGTACATCTTCTTAGAACTGACCTACTTTCAAGGAGTTGTTGTTAATGCAGTTACAGTTTTAAATATTCAGGTCTCTCTATATCAGAAGTTTAATAGTGGGACAGTTTTTGCTTGTTTTAATAAACGGACTTTAAAATTTTTCTGACTACTTTTCAGCAGGATTTAAGTAAAATTATATTTGGTGCTAAACTATGCCTGAAAAGTCTTATTTTTCTTTTAAAAACAATACTTGTTTCAAGCCTAGGAAATAAATAATTTAGAAGGTGCCAACAGGTATATGATGAAGAGGTTATTAATTATGAATTATGAGATTTGAAATAGGGACATTACTTCTGTAATTAATATTTTAAATATTAACTAATTAATTACTATTTTATATACAGATTCTAGTGCATGATTATGATATATATCCCATAAGTAGTTTTGTATGTACAATTTGAACCCAATTAGAATATTTACAGAATTAATTTCAATTAACGAATAAAGCTGCAATTCTGACACTTGTCCACCAGATTGTGACTTGACAAGATGCTTGCAGCTTTAACTACATACAGGGAAAGTTACAATTTCAGAGGCTTGAACTAGAAATGTTACATGGCTAGGCACAGCCTTTAAACTGAATGTTAGCTAGTGGTGAACACTAGAAAGGTATAATGTGTGTTTCGTTTGTAGCGAGGTTAGTTGCTAGGCTATGGCTAGCCAGCTGCTGCCTGACCAGGGCTGGCTCTGGAGCTGGTCTATTCTGGGCGAGTTCCTGGGGCTGAGACTGTGGCCGAAGTTGCTAGCGTGCCCATGGTGGGGCTTCCCTCCAGATGGTGACGGGGCAGACTTCATGTCCTGCAGCTGCAGGCGTGTGTGTAAAATATAGACATCTACCAGTTGGCAGGTTTCCTTGCATAGCCCAGGCATCTCCCTCAGAGTGGCAGTGGGTGGTCCCATGGTGTGACTGCAGTTGCTGGGGGCTAGGTCCCTGCCAGAGGCTTGGGGCTGGCAAGGCCTGTTCTGGCTCCCTGGATGGAGTTGGGGTGGTGGGCCAGTGGTGACAGCTCCCTGTAGGCAGGCTCTGACATCTCCAATCCTGTGCTGCAACAGGTGGGGACAGGCCCCTTCAGGGTCAGCCCAGTGTGGTGTGGGCTAGGGTGGCAGAGTTGGCACATCCTGCAAGGTCTGGTCAGGGCTGATGGAGCGGCTCTGGGTTGGGGTGCACCTGCATGAAGCGGTGGCAGCTTCCCCTTGGCTCAAAGTGAGCTGGTGAGACTCCCTCATGGGTAGTTCCAACTTTGAGTTACCCTTGGTGTTTACAGGGCTGTGGAGGGGCAAAGGTAGTGGCTCCTCTTTTCCCACGATGGAGTAGGGTCACACAGGATGCAGCTGAGCACTGTGCCTGCTTTCATGAGCTGGGACACACAGGGCTGTGGTTCATCAGTCTGGTTCTTTAAGGCTGTAGCAGATATTTGGACTGCCAAAATTCAGGCTAGTACCTTCCCTGACAACTGGGCAATCTTACCCTCAGGGGTGCAGTCCTTTTTAAGATGTGGCAGCTCTCTAGGCCAGTGGGACTAGCAGATACGAAGCTGGCTGTCTGGAGCTTCCAGTGGCAGACTCTCCTTTGCAGATTTCCGGGTAAACTGAGGCTCAGCAGCCCTTCCCGGGTTGCTGGCTTCTCTCTGTACTGCAGAAGCCGCTAGTATGCTTGCAAGTGGAGCTTGACAGAAGCAATAGCAAGGAGCTTAATAGCAAAGGTTTAAGCACAAAGAACAGCAAACTTACAAAGCTCAGGCAAAGTGAGAATGACTTATTTACAATTTGGGGTAATACTTGTAAGTTTCTTGAGGCTGAATTTGGCCAATGGGCAATCCTGTCAACAGGCAGCTTTAACCTATGGAAAGCGTGAGGCTAGAATTATGCCTTTACTTGGAAGGAGCACAAGCATCCCATGCAGTGGGTGCATGCTGGTTGTTTACGCCTTAGAATGCAAGTTGGGTTGTTTACTTGTCTGGCTGGTGTCTTGGTCTTTGTTCCACTCAGCTCTGGGCAGAGCACCCACCCCAGAAAGGAAAGTGGAAGGGGGAATAACAAAACATGTTGGGACAAGTTTTACAGTTTTGGGGACACAATTCTGGGCATATGATGCCTTCACCACAAGGTGGCAACTTCATAGTTTCAGAAAGACCTGAAATATAATGTCAAAGATCCATAGAATTGGATGAAGTTCCTACATTTGACTTCATCATCATTATCCTTTTTTCAGCGTTAACTTGGATATATATGTACAAGACAGCTATGTGCATTACAGGAATAGTCATTAAATTGTGATGGGCCTTTGGATTTATATCTAGACTATGATTCTGTGAGAAGTAAGTCTAATCTAAACACCTGTCTTTCCACATCATTTCATATGGAACTTATTTTCCAAGGAGTTCTCCAAAGTTATGTGTGACTCTTTAAGGTCCTAATATAAGTGTAAACAGGAGAGGATGGATTAATTCTTCCAAGCATATTTTTTCCCTTCTTTAAAACTTCTGTCAATATAACATCTTGCTTTTTTTTACTATTGTTTTGGTGGTAGACAACCATGCACTGAGGAATCATTCATAGTTTTCTAAAACTTTCCTGAATAGCTGTTAAAAGAGAAATGTTGAACATTATTAGCTAAAGTGGAAAGGAATTTCACAGATGAATATATATTTCTCTGGCATAATGTTTATTTCTGTCAAATATTAGGAAATGGCTGCAGACAATAGTGTTTCTTAGGTCAGTGTTTGTTACAATGGAATAACTGAAATATCTAAATATAGAAGTTAATGAACTCTTAGTGTAATTTGTATATACTGCCTGTATATACTGCCTGACCTTTTTTCAGGCAATATATTGTAGTCGCAAAGGACAGCTCTCAGAAGGCACTTAGAACCTGAATAGAGCCATGGTGAGATCTTTCTCTTCAGAGATTGACTTAAAATTTGTGCCATTTGAATTAAAGCATACAGCTAATGAATTGGTTTCCCCAGTATTGTGGAAAACCTTCAAAATATTATTGTTTTAAAAATTTTGACCTGCACAGAAACATGCAACTCTGGCTAGTCTGTACACTAAATCTTCATTTTGGTTAAGTAGTGAGATATGTAGGCTCTGATGTAGCTATGAATATATCCATTCATGATTGTATGCAAGTTAAATCTTCTATAAATAATAAGAAATACTGAAATACTTATAAAAGGAGATGAGAATGTTTGAGTTCAACCTTTCATCATGCTTAAACAGCCATTTAGTATGACTTTGGATTCTCCAGTGCTAGGGATTAGAAACAATAATGTTCATTGACTGTTCCAAATGTTCATCTTATCTTTAAATCAGGACAAAGTGTAGTCACTGATTTTTCTCAAGACATATTATGCCTTTAGATCTTGCTTCCTAATTGATCATCAGTTCATGACATGATCAAAAGTAAAAGCGTAATGTCAAATTTTTGTACACTAATCTGACATGAACTACTAAGCCTATAATGCATAAGCACTGTCTTTTTTCCTATGCCATTTCTCTAACACAGATGTGGGTTTTCAAATCCATTAATGTTATAAACTAGACAGTTTTTAACCACAACAGGTACCTCTTCAGAATTCTTGGAAGAATCAAAACTAGATCGTGTTTACCTATCTTGGTAATGTAATTTCTTTAATACTATTTAGATATATGTACAGTTGTTAGATATATTCTTCTAATTACAATAATTTTTGTCAGATAAAATATAGAAGAATATTCATTCTCTCACCAAAGGTTAGTATTTTGAATTGTCATTCTCACTTTTACGTTGAGAAGGTTAAAACTGATCAATTTTCTGCTTGTTGAAGACATACCTTCATTACTGATTCTCTTTTCTAAAGGTAGATTGTTAGCTACATAAAAAAACAATCTTGAAGACCTTAAATCTGCCAAAAGATCAAACTTGCATCAACAAACATGTCGATAGCAAAAGGGAAATAGTCTAGTATAAAATAATGTGGTTCAAAGTACTTGTACTTGTTTAAATAACTGGAGGCTGGCAAATGTGATGCCCATCTACAAGAAGGGCTGGAAGGATGATCTGGGAAACTACAGGCCTGTAAGTCTGACTTCAGTGCCAGGAAAGGTTATGGAGCAGGTCATCCTGAGTGCCATCTCACAACACGTAAAAGACAACCAGGCCAACAGGCCCATTCAGCATGGCTTTGCTAAAAGCAGATCCGGTCTGACTAATCTGATCTCCTACGACAATATACAATATACAATATACAATATACAATAAATCCAGGTTGGAAGAGACCTTCAAGATCATCGTGTCCAACCTATCAACCAATCCAACCCACCTAAACAACTAGATCATGGCACCCAGTACCCCATCAAGTCTCCTCCTGAACACCTCCAATGATGGTGACTCCACCACCTCCCTGGGCAGACCATTCCAATGGGCAATCACTCTTTCTGTATAGAACTTCCTCCTAACATCCAGTCTAAACCTCCCCTGGTGCAGCCTGAGACTGTGTCCTCTTGTTCTGGTGTTGCCTGCCTGGGAAAAGAGACCAACCTCTGCCTGGCCACAATCACCCTTCAGGTAGTTGTAGAGAGCAATAAGGTCACCCCTCAGTCTCCTCTTCTCCAGGCTAAGCAACCCCAGCTCCCTCAGCCTTTCCTCATAGGGCTTGTCTTCCAAACCCCTCACCAACTTTGTTGCCCTTCTCTGGAGGTGACCTGCTCAGTGGATGAGGGAAGTGCCATGGATATTGTCCACCTGGACTTCACTAAAGCCTTTGACACTGTCTCTCACAGCATTTTCCTTCAGAAACTCAGGGCACAAGGCTTGGATAAGTGCACCCTGCATTGGATTAAAAACTGGCCCCAGGGATGGGCCCAAAGAGTCATGGTGAATGGAGTTAAGTCCAGCTGGCACCCACTTCCCAGGGGTATCCCCAAGGGTTCAGTACTAGGGCTGTCCTCTTTAAGATCTTTATCAATGATCTGGAAAAAGGAATTGAGTGCACCCTCAGTAGATTTGCAGATGACACCAAGCTGGGTGGCCGTGTCAATTTGCAAGAGGGTAGGGAGGATTTGCAGTGGGATCTGGGCAAGTTGGACCAACAGGCCAATGCTAACTGTGTGAAGTTTAATGAGGCTAAGTGCCATGACCTCCACCGGGGTCACAACAACCCCATGGTAAGCTACAGACCTGGGGATGTGTGGTTAGAAAGCTGCAACTTGGAGAGGGACCTGGGGGAATTGGTTGAGAGCTGATTAAATATGAGTGTGCAGAGGGCCAAGAAAGCCAATGGCATCCTGGCTTGTATTAGAAACTAGTGGCCAGCAGGAACAGGGAGGTGATCATCCCCCTGTAGCTGGCATTGGTGAGGCCACACCTTGAGTACTGCGTTCAGTTTGGGGCTCCTCACTACATGAAGTACATGGAGGTTCTGGAGTATGTCCAGAGAAGGGCAATGAGGCTGGAGAAGGGCATGGAGCACATGGGTGTAGTGGGTTGAAGTTTCCCATTCACATTAAGTAAGCACAGCTAACTCAATTGGAAGCAAATGGAAGCTGTATTTAAAAGCAAAAACTACACTCTACAATGGAATGCAATGAATATGTACAGAATATACGGTATTTATAATATTATTCAGATATTTACAATTAGACAATATAACAGAAACCCCCCTGTACTCCCTCCGGTTCCCAGAGAAGCAGGAAAGCTGCTCCACTGCTTCCTCCCAGATCTCCTCTTTCTTTTTAGTAAAAGGAAGGAAAGTTAGAAAGAGAAGAGGTATGAGTGTTCTTATCTTTTCTCAAGGCCAGCCAGAAGTGATTATCATCTTCCCAGATGAACACCTAAGCTAGTAAAAGAGAAAAGGAATGCGAATGGAAGCGAAATGTGAAAGATGTCATGGAACAACTGCCTAATGAATTTGTTTAGAATAATCTTTTGTTTTCCTTTTTACACTGAATGGTCAATTATTTTTATTTTTCTACTTTTCTGCTCAAAATCTGCAGCTACATTTTAAAGGCATAGCCTAAAACTGCCACAATCCACCCCTCCTAAGCAATTTCATTGGCTGCAAATACTATCCATCTAATCTAAAACAGTATCTACAATGACTAAATAAAGTTCATAGTCCATTCTGGCTGCACTCAGATGTAAATTTTTCAGAAGTCAAAAAACCAGGAAACAAGAAACCATAAAACATTTTGTCACTCCACAGACAAAATGAAGAAAAGGAACAGGGACTCTCAGGTGACTCAGGGGTCTCAGAGTTCTTAGGGTTCATGCACTGTAGATTCCTCATGGATTCTTCCTTTGGGCATGATGTTGTACCTGTACAACACTCTGCATTTCAACTCTCTCAGCTAAGTTAGATTTCTTTGTGGAATACACTGAATTTCACCATTCTTTTGCATTACCCAGTAAGTGTGACCAGGACCTTCAGTAGAAACCACCCCACAGAGAGGTTTGGCCAACATATTCTTTTCCCTAACAACAGGAACTCTATCACCTTCTACCTTTCGTAGCAGATCTGAGTGTGCAGGTCCAGCTCAATTCAATGAATCTCTACCATTTACCAGCCAGGTTGCTTGTGCTAGATGTTTCTCCTAGTTTTTCAAAGATCCATTCCCCTTCGCTTATAGAGAGGTCTTCAGCAAATCACTGTAGTGTTCAATCTTCCCTGCAGCTGGTGCATAGTAGGGAATGTGGAATATCCACTCAATGCCATACTCTTTGGCCCAGTTCTTTACAAGATTGTTTTTGAAATGAGTTCCTTTGTCTGACTCAATCCTCTCTGGAATTCTGTGTCTCCACAGGATTTGTCTCTCCAGACCAAGAATGGTGTTACGTGCAGTTGCATGTGGAACTGGGCAAGTTTCCAACCATCCAGTGTTTGTCTCTACCATAGTAAGCACATACTGCTTACCAGAATGAGAATGAGGTAGAGTGATATAGACAATCTGCCCGGTGTCACTATGCTTGCACTTGCACCATCGGTCACCTTACCACAAGGGCTTAATTTACTTTGTCTGCTTAATAGCAGCACAAATGTCACAGTCATGGATGACTTGTGTGATAGCATCCACAGAAATGTCTATGGATCTGTCACGAGCCCACTGGTAGGTTGCATCTCTGCCTTGATGTCTGGATGAATCATGAGCCCACTGAGCTAAGAACATCTCACCTTGGTGTTTCCAGTCGAGATCAAAATCAGAGTCCTTGTCTACTTGAGAAACTCTTGCAGCTAAATCAGCCTGATAGTTGTGTTGCTGTTCCTCAGTAGCTTTGCTCTTAGGGATGTGAGCATCAATGTGTCTCACCTTCAGTGGAATTCTCTTGATTCAATTGTCAATGTCCTGCCACAGCTCAGCTGCCCAAATAGGCTTTCCTTTTCTCTGCCAATCATTCGTTATGCAGTCCTTTAGCCAACTCCATAGACTACCATAAAGCCTTGGCCATCTCTCACGTTCAGCTACGTCAAGAACTAGCTGGACAGCTTTTCCCTCTGCAAATTGACTGGATTCTCCTTCTCCATCCTTTGCTTCTGCAACTCGGTGTATTAGACTCCACACTGCAGACTTCCACCTTCACTTGTTGCTGAAAACACAACAGGAACCACCTGTGAACAAAGCATCTTTCTTTTCATCATCAGAAAGGTCATTGTAAGGAGGAGCTTTCTCAGCATGAGTTACTCTCTCCTCTGGAGGTTTAGTACAGTTGGTACCTTCAGGCCAACTTGTGATCAACTCCACCAGACCAGGTTATTCAAGATTTCCCATTTCAGCTCTCTGTGTTATCAGAACCATCCACTTGGACCATAGTGCATCTGTGGCATGATGTGGTGTAAAACCTTTACCTCTGAACATCCAATTAAAAACTGGCAATCTGGGAGCTAAGAGAAGTTGTGATTCAGTTCCAATCAATTCAGAATCTGCTTTCACTCCTTCATAGGCAGATAGAATCTCTTTCTATGTTGGAGTATAATTAGCCTCTGAACCTCTGCAGCCTCAACTCCAGAAACCAAGAGGACATCCATGTATCTCACCTGGAGCTCTTTGCCACAAGCACCAGGTTGGACCATTGTCACTTGCAGCCATGTACAAAATGTTCTTAATGCCTGGACCATCTTGGACAGGTCCCAGACCCATTGCTTGAACTACTTCTTGCTTTATCTGGTCAAAGGCTGTTTGTTGTTCAGGTCGCCAGTGGAAATTGTTTCTCTTTCGTGTCACATCATACAGAGGTTTCACAATCTGACTGTATCCAGGAATGTGCAGTCTCCAAAATCCCACTATCCCCAAGAAACGTAGAGTTTCTTGTTTGTTCATGGGATTTGTGATGGTAGAGACTATGTTTACCACATCCACTGGAATGTGTCGGCGTCCATCCAGCCACCACACTCCCAGAAACTGGATCTCTCTGGCAGGTCCTTTGCCCTTGTCTTGTTTAACGGCAAAACCTGCTTTCAAGAGAATGTCAATGTTTTTGTTACCTTTCTTGAAGAATTCTTCTGCAGTTTTACCCCAGATGACGATATCATCGATGAACTGGATGTGTTCTGGAGCACCACCTTTCTCCAGAGCATCATGGATCACTGCATGACAGATGCTTGAACTGTGAACCCAGACCCCTGGCAATATGTTACAGGTATACTGGACTCTTCTCCAGGTGAAAGCAAACTGAGGCCTGCATTCCTCTCCTATGGGAAGAGAGAAGAAAGCATTAGCAATGTCTATGGTAGCATATCATTTGGCCTCTTTGGATTCCAGCTCATATTGGAGTTCCATCATGTCTGGTACTGCTGCGCTCATAGGTGCAGTTACTTCATTCAAAGCACGGAATTCCACTGTCAGACATCAGTCTTCATTCTGCTTTCGCACAGGCCACACTGTTGAAAGGTGAATGAGTTTTGCTGATGACATTCTGACTGTCCAAATGATGAATCAGATTCTGAATGGGCAACAAAGTGTCACAGTTGGTTCTGTATTGTCTGTGATGCACAGTCTGAGAAGCAACCAGCAACTTTATATCCTCCATCTCATGTTGTCCTGCAGATTCATCAGAAAGCTCAGGTCTAATAGACAGCTTCAATTATTCTCCATAAGTTTCTACAGATGCTATTCCAAAAGACTGTAACCTTTAGGGTCTTTGAAACACCCTCTCTCAGAAAATCAATTCCCAAAATACAAGGTGCATCAGGTCCTGTCACAACAGTATGCTTCTTCCACTGTTTACCAGTTAAACTTACGTCATCGTGTATCTGAGTCAACTCTTGAGATCCACCAATGACTCCCAGAATAGTTATAGGCTTTGATCCCTGATAATTTGATGGCATTATGGTCCATTGAGCTCCTGTGTCAACCAAGGCCCTGAACTTCTGAAATTGTGTAGTGCCAGGCCACTGGATGTACACATCCCAATAGATTCTGTTATCTCTGTTATCCCTCTCCTCCCCCTGCCGGGAGGCAGGGCACCCCTAATGATGGGGAGTACATCCACATATGCAGTTAGCACAGCATCTAGTGTCAGAGTTGGAGCTATTAGAGTTGTTCTGGGAAACTGAGGAAGTAACAGCCACCCTTCTGGTATTGCTACTTCAGGCTCTGCCACTCTGCAGTTCCCTTAGTCTCCTGAAAAGATCGCAAGTTGGTTGACCATCTCATCTGTTCATTTTCTCACCAAACTGATCATACAGATTTATCCAAATACTTCCACATGATTGCCGCTGTGGTCTCTGTTGGTTTGACCTGTTTTGGAATGGCCTCCTTGGTGGATGTCTGTTTCTAACAGCTGAAATTTGCATCAATCTGGAAGAAGAGTTGAAATTGTGTCCTTGTGCCAATTTGGATATGGAATTTTTAAATTCCTCATTCATCTCTTTCATGCAATTCTTTATCTCTTCAGACAGAGTTTCAATGGCTAAAACCAAAGAAACCCATGTGAGACTATCCTCCAATTGTCTCATTTGATCAGTGAAATGTCCAACAGTAGGAGGCAGTCCCCCATAATTTCTTGCCACAATTCTGCTTGCCAGAATAGTAGCATAATTAGGAGGGGCAAGTTTGATGAGCTTTTTAGCAAGATCTTTTCCACAGGAATTTCATCAGGATTCAGAGTACCATGGTCTCCATACATCACGTCTCTCTCAGCAAAATCTCTCAAACGCTTGATTCCCTCATCCATGGTGCTCCAAAGTTTAGGATTCCATGGAAGGTCATCTCTGGATGGGTACCTCATAAGAGCTGCCAGTAGCAGGCGTGTCCACCAATAGACCTGCCTAGATTCCACTATCTTTTGAGAGGGTTCCAAGCTGAGAGGCTGACTTGTCTCCCACTATTAAAGCTGGTGCGCCTGTATTGAAACACCTGCCAAGTCAGGCTAGCCTTGGCTCATTCTCTCCTCTGATGTAATCCTTTCTCTTATGCCTAATTTCCTGTCTGCGTGCATTTGCTGTTTGGATGTCATCTTGATCTTTATCTGGTTCATCTTCTTGAAGTGGTTGTCCCCATAATCCTGCTGCTACTCTCTTAAGGACCTCTTTATGTTCAGAAGCACCTCCATTAACTGCTGACCTATCAGAACCTGTATCTTGTCCTGCATCTCCCCTATCCAGTGATGGTCTCAATAATTCATCAATATCTTAAAGGTAAATTTTCTCTCCATCCTCAGAAGAATCTTTTTTAACAGAAGTTGCCTCACCAGCAGAGAGATCTTGCTGTTCCCCTGCACCTCTGTTGGCTCCTGTATCCGGTTTGTGCCTGCCCCTTCTATCCAAAGCTGCAACTTGTTTAACTGGGGCTGTGTTTGAATTTACAGCAAGCTTAGCAGAAGTAATGGGAGTTTGCAAGAAGGCAGTGCCGTCAGGCAGGCTTTGAGATCCAGCAGCTGTTGGAGAGGTCACCTGCAGTCCTGCTGCTGTCAGAGGAAATGATTTTGCCTCCCTAATGGCTGCCGGTGAAACTGCAACTACTATCTTAGGTGCTGCTTTTGTGGGCTGTGTTTGCTCCCCTGCTGGTGGCTGAATGCCAGAACTGCTGATGGTCCCACTGAGAGCTGCCTTACCAGTAACAACTCCCTGCCTATTCCTAGCTGTTTTCCCCTGTCTCTTCATCACTAGAAATCTCTGGATTCGAATTAAAGCTGCTTCACCTATGCCTATTGCATCTGAAAATAGAAGTCCGATTAACTGCTCTTCTCTCCTGGTACAGTGCAATTAAGAAGAACACTACTTTTATCACCACCAGCAGATTCTCACACAGCAAATAAATCCCTTTGGAATCCCAGCTGCTACTGCTTTTACCTACAGGAATGCTGAATTCATATATTTCTGTAGGTAAAGTAGTTGCAGTGACATTCCCATATTTCTTAAGACAAAAGAGCCCAAGACAGCAATCATACAACAATTGACATTTGTACTTAAACCAAAGGTATAATTTGTATACCATATATCTTCCCAGTTTATCCAACATTAATTCAATACACTATTTGTAAAGTATCACCGGGAGGACAGAATGTATGAAATGCCACAGAATACAAAACAGCTTTATTTTGCTTCCTTAATCTGAACAGGAATTAATCAAGAAATCACCCCATGTTGAATAGGCACCAATCATTTTGTGTAATGTGGTGAGTTGAAGTTTCTCCTTCACATTAACTAAGCATGACTAACTCAGTTGGAAGCAAATAGAAGCTGTATTTACAAGCAAAAACTACATTCTACAATGGAATGCAATGAATATGTACAGAATATACAGTATTTACAATATTATTCAGATATTTACAATTAGAAAATATCACAGAAACCCCCCTGTACTCCCTCTGGGTTGCCAGAGAAGCTTGGAAACTGCTCCACTGCCTCCCCCCCAAACCTCCTCCCCTTTCTTTTTAGTAAAACAAAGGAATGTTAGAAAGAGAAGCAGTGTTAGTGTTCTTATCTTTTCTCAAGGCCATCCAGAAGCAATTATCTCCCCAGCAGAACAGATAAGCTAGAGAAAAAGAAAAGGAATGTGAATTGTGGTGGTTCAGGCTGGGTGCCCCCCCTTATGCTGCCACATAAGACACACTTCCAGTGTCCCAAGGGTCCAGCCCAGTGGGTGGACATGGGAAGCTATGTATTTCATCCCATAATTCCCTGCTCACTTATAAAACCACCTGCAGAGTCCTGCACTTCCTCTTTCTTCCCTCACCACTCCTATGGAGATGGTCCCTATCTGGTAATGGAGGGGGAAACATCTTCGAGGCCTCTTGGGGCCTGGCTAGGCCCAAGCGTGGGAGGAAAAGGGGTAAGGGCAATCTCAGATTTGGCCATCTGAGAGTAGACTAAGGGTGGAAGTGGGTGGGGGGAGGGGGAAGAAAGAGAGCTGGGGGTTTTGGGTGTACCCTCAGGTGGGGAGAGGGAAGTATTGGGATGTTTTGGGGTATGCTTTGGGATCTTTTTTTTGTCACTGTGCTTGTGGTTCTCTGTAAAATATTTACTGCTTTTCCATTTAAATTTTCCACCACTTTTGCAATCCATTTGAGGTGGTGTTTTTTTCCTGCCCATGGCGGGAGGGAAGGGAGGATCAGCCCTTCAACCCAACACAGAATGGAAGTGAAATGTGAAAGATGTTATGGAACAACTGCCCAATGAATTTGTTTAGAATAATCTTTTGTTTTCCCTTTTACACCCTGTTGGAGAATGGCTTAAATCTAAGGGACATGACTCTGTGGAACAGCTACTTGAGCAGAATGTGTAGGCCTTACTCCATCTTGTTGTTTACTGCTCATAGTTAGCTGACTTGCTGAAACAGCAAGGTCACTATGGCCTCGTAGCTGTTCTCGCAGCTGTGTGTTTGTAAGATAACTGGATGGGAAAGGAAGAGCTAGGTAAAATAATTGGATGGGAAAGGAAGAGCTAGTGAGAAGGGAGTTTTCTGGGAATGTACACAGAGCCTTTGATATTGTACACAGACCTAATTGCAGGTGGGCTGGATATTATAATGTTGCCTTCAGTCAGAGACCAATAGAATAGTGACGCTTGTGCATATTTAGCGGAGATGCTATATAAGCTGTGTATCCGGGCAATAAAGTTGAAGCGTGCTTATCAATCACATTGATTGCTGCTGTCTTCTCTCGCCGCTCTCCGATATCTGGCGCCCGAGAACAGGGGCAGACGATCCAGTGGGGTAAGGGAGAGAACCCCTGACACGGGATAGGAGGCCTGCAGAGACCTTCTTGCTGTCGGGGTGGTGGCGAGCCTAGAAAAGCATCAATTAGCAGTGAATCGAGGGGCAAAAGTGTGATTCAATGCTGGCGTAGGGAGTTTGTACCGTACCTGAGCTGGGATTAAGCTCGCAGTCCGGGTAAGGGCTGCTACTCGGCTTCCACAGGTTTTGAAGGCTGCACTAAGGGATGGAAAGCGAAGTAGCTCTTAACTTATTTTTAAGTTTCCTTGAGAAACGCAGTGTAGAGGGTGTGGATTTAAAGAAGCATCCTGAACGTTTATTAGAGTTTGGTAGAGAGAATGGGTTTTTAAGTCATCAGAAGATGTGTTTAGTGTTGATGTGTGGAGAGAAGTAGGTAATATTTTGTGGTATAAGGTGATTGATGATGATAAAGTTGCTCGTAAGCTTATGAAACCATGGAGAGGTATTATGAATTGTTTAAGTCAGTATCAGACTGAGAAAAAAGTTGCGGCGGTAGCAACAGCTGCTTTGGATGGGGTGCAAGGTCTGGATGGTGTGCAAGGGAAACCAGGATTGCATCAGTTTGGTTGTGATTATACATCTAGCCCTCTGATTGGGAATACTATCCTGATTTCTAATCCTGCTCGAACTAACAAGGAGCTCCCCTCAGACGGTAGTAAAGCAATTACGGCATCATCTGCTCCCCCTTTGAACATCGTTCCACATGATCAGTCATGCAGTGCGTCTCCTCCCCAGCCCTCTGTCCAGTTATCATCTAAAGTAAAAGTTGAGAAAGAACGGTTTTCTGAGACAGATGAGGAGGAGCTGGAGAAGGAGGCTGCACAGTATCACAAGGAGGAAGCATTTGTGGCTTGTAATTCTGCTGTTAAGGATTCAAAATTAAACAATGAAAATCCTATGCTCGAAAAATCTCAAAAGAAGGTAGAAGAAAACAGTAAATCTAAGCGGAGTACTCCTCCTATTATAAAGATTGATTGGTTGTCTATTCGAAAGGAAGCTCTGCATAACAAGGATTATGAGCTTTGTGATTCTCTTGAGGAGTTGCAGGCTTTTCCAGTCTCTTATACGCAGAATGACAGGGGTGAGCTTGAAGCTGTGTATCACCCTATAGATTGGAAGCTATTGTCCCAACTGAGAGCTACGGCAAAGGAGTGTGGGCTGCAGGGTGAGCCTACTAAACAAATGATAAATCATATATGGTCCACAGGAATTTTGTTGCCTGAAGATATTAAAGCTGTTATGCACATGGTAGCAACACAGTCCAGCCTTATGCTGTGGCAAGCGCATTGGCTTCAGCTATGTGATAGATATGTTACACATAATCCAAACAACAATGTTACTGTAGAACAGCTGATGGGGTCAGGGAACTTTTCAACAATAGAGGCACAAGTTCAGTTAGGTCCAGAAAGGTTACAGCTAGGAATGCGGCTCGCGAAAGAAGTTCTTAATAGAGTCAGAGTAACACCTCCTGTACCCTCGTATCTGTCTATTAAGCAGGAGAGGAATGAGTATTTGCAAGCTTTGTAGATAGGGTGACTGAGGCCATCAATCAGGCAAATGTGCAGGAGTTTATGAAAGGAGCTTTGCTTCGTCAGTGCGTGTTAGAGAATTGTAATGGTCCAACTAAGAATATTCTTTCTACCATGGCCGCTGATGCATCAGTAGAGGAAATGCTTGAACGCATGTCCCATATTCCCGTAGGACCACAGGCTATGATAGTAGAGGCTTTAAAGGAGCTAGGGAAAGATATGGTGCAAGCCCAAACCCAAGCCTTTGCAGCTCTTACGCCGTTGTTACCAGCAAATCAAGAGCACAGACAACAGGGGAAAGTTAAATGCTACAGATATAGTAAAGCAGGGCACTATCGTTGCAATTGCCAAGCAGGACCTGTGTGGTGCAGAAACTGTAACACGAGAGATCACGTAACTGACATATGCAGGCACTCGGGAAACTTCAAGCGGAGCACGAAGGGCAGCGGCATGAAGACCCCAACAGCAGCCCCTGTGTGGCAGTCACACGTCAACTCCAGCCAGCCTCAACTCTTAAGCCAGCCATTCCAGGGAGCCTTGGGCTGGACCTGGCAGCAGCAATAGAAACAGTGCTAATAGACTCTAAACCAGTGAAAATTGCTATGGGTGTGACGGGACCTGTAATATACCGAGGACAGCTGTGTGGAGCTCTGTTGCTGGGATGCTCCTCAGCAGGTCTAAAGGGACTGTTTGTTCTACCTGGAGTTATCGATGAAGGTTTCACTGGAGAGATTTGTGTAATCGCTATGACATTTTTTCCACCCTTGGTTATTGCTGATGGTAGTCGCATTGCACGGCTGGTACCATCCTTACAACTTACAGAAGCAGCTGCAGCAGTGTCTCAAAACACGAGAGGAGACGCAGGTTTTGGATTGACAGGAGGAATGGCACTATTGTGTATGCCTATGGATCAGCGTCCGAAAGCTACGATCACTTTGGACAATGGGCATGAGCAGCGTCAGCTAAATGCATTATTAGACACAGGAGCTGACATTACCATCATTTGCTGTTCAGTCTGGCCTGACAATTGGCCAATTACCTCCATGTCAACAGGTGTGGAAGGCGTTGGTGGTACAGTGTTGGTGAGCAAGAGTCATGATAAAATCCGAGTCATTATTGATGGTCATGTCTGTGTATCTTTTTACCTTCTAAAGTGGAAGCACTGATTGGCTGGGATATTCTTACCCAAATTGGGGCACGGCTTGTGACTAATGGCTGTTTTTAGCAGCGGTCACTACTTGGGCTTTCCCGATCCAGTTAACCTGGCTGACAGATGAACCAGTGTGGATCGAGCAGTGGCCGCTGAAGAGAGAAAGCCTGGAAGCAGCTCACCAATTAGCTTTGGAACAACTACAATTAGGCCACATTAAACCATCCGTTAGTCTGTGGAATACTCCCATATTTGTTATCAAGAAGAAATCTGGCAAATATCGATTGCTTCACGACCTCAGAAAAGTTAATGATCAGATGGAAACTATGGGAGCCCTGCAACCTGGCATGCCAAATCCTGCGATGTTGCCAGCAGGATGGAACTTGCTCATTATAGATTTAAAGGATTGCTTTTTTACCATCAATATTCATCCTGATGATACCAAATGATTTGCTTTTACCTTGCCAGCTTTAAACAGGGAAGCACCTGCTGCACGCTATGAGTGGGTCTTGCTACCTCAAGGAATGAAGAACAGTCCTACCTTGTGTCAACTATTTGTCGATGCAGCTTTGCAACCAGTGCGACAAGCTTGGCCAGAAACATTAATATATCATTACATGGATGATATCCTTATTGCACAAGAGCGACCATTCATGCGACAACAGGAGATATTTTTAACAGAACAACTCAGCAGGAGTTCTCTTGTAGTGGCAGCAGAAAAGATACAGAGGACTGCGCCTTGGAAATATCTAGAATGGACAATATCAGATTCTGTTATACGGCCGCAGAAAATTACTATTCAGAAGGAGCTTTGTACCCTGCATGATGTTCAGAAATTTATGGGTGATATTCAATGGCTTCGTCCTGTGATTGGCACTAGGAATTCGCAACTGGAAATTTTACGACCTCTTTTAAAGGGCACTAATCCTGCTGCACCAGTCGTGCTAACGCAACAACAACAGAAAGCAATCAGTGATATTGCCGAGTCCATCTTAAAACAATCAGTGTCATGGCCACTTTTTAATTTACCAATTGATTTGACTATCCTGGGTGATGGTCCATTTTTGTTTGGTGCACTTACACAATCTACACCAGAAAAAGGGGATCGTGTGTGGGTTCTAGAATGGATATTTGGACCCCTGAAACCTCGTAATTCGATTCAGACGAAAGTAGAATCATTAGCCCTTATAATTCAGAAGGGTTGCGGATGAGTGCTGCAAGTGATCGGACAGGAGCCAAATACAATCTATGTGCCAATTCGACAAGAGGATTTGAAATGGTTTTTACAACATTCGGTAGAACTACAAAAAAGCCTTTTGGGACTAAGTGTGCAAATAGCTTTGACATCAGTTCCTTTTCCTTTGAAATGGGTAGCTAAGCAAGAATGGATGTCTATACCAAAGCGAAGTGAGGACCCATTGCCTGATGCACTTACTGTCTTTACAGATGCAGGAAGAAAATCTAGGAGAGCAGCAGTTACATGGCAAGCAGATGGACAATGGCAACATGTTCTTCTGGAAGCTGTTCCAGGAGACTTGCTGCAAACACTGGAACTTGCTGCAATGGTTTATGCTTTTAAATGCTGGCTGCAGCTTCCCCTTAATGTAGTATCTGATTCTTTGTATGCAGTAGGAGTAGCACAGAGAATAGAGGAAGCCTTATTAAGAGATGCTAACAACCGCAGGTTAGGCGAATTATTTTTGCAGCTACAATTAGCCATTCGGCAGCGAGATGCTCCCTATGCAGTATTACATGTTAGAAGTCATCAAGGTGCAATTGGTTTGGGAGAGGATAATGATAGAACTGATAAATTGGTATCTTTATTAGTACCAATGGATGCCTTTATGAAAGCTCGTGATGCACATGCTACCTTTCACCAGAATGCTAGAGGTTTGCATCGTTCCTTTGGTATCATGATGGATGAGGCACGGGGACTTGTGAGAGCCTGCCCACAGTGCAGTCGTCATGCAGGTCCGGGGCTCGGTCTTGGGGTGAACCCCCGGGGTCTCGGCCCGAACGAGGTATGGTAGATGGATGTTACTCATGTGGCACATTGTGGGAGGCTCAAATATGTCCATGTCACCATTGATACCTTTAGTCATTTCATTTGGGCCTCAGCACAAGCTGGTGAAAGGACAGTTCATGTGATCCGACATTTGACATTATGTTTTGCTGTAATGGGAGTCCCCGAACAGATGAAAACGGATAATGGTCCGGCATATGCTGGACACCGAGTTAAGAGATTTTTACAACGATGGGGTGTGCAGCATCCACACTTACCTACTGGGCAAGCTATTGTAGAGAGAGCAAATCAAACATTGAAATGCTATCTAGAGAAGTTTGATAATGTACAAGATCCTCAGGAGAAGCTAGCACATGTTCTTTTTGTTTTGAACCATTTATGCATCTTTGGAGAGCAGAAAAGCCCTCCTGCCTATTTTCATGGCTCTTTAGTACACCAACAACCCTGTCCGCAAATGTCAGTTATGTACCGACAGCCTGCAACTGGACTCTGGATGGGCCCTGCTCCAGTCAGGTATTTAGGCAGAGGTCACATGTGTGTGTCTACTCCAACAGGTCCTTTGTGGGTTCCAAGCAAGTGGACTCTACCAGTGCCTCCTACTACTCCAACGATACAGGAACATGAAGATTCTTCTGTTTCTAATGATGACTCTGATGGGCCTGACGATCACATCAATAAACCCAAGAAATAACATGTGGGTTACGTGGGCCAACCAAACAGGCAATTTGGACTTTTGCCTAAGCTTGCAGTCTGCGGTAGAGCCTTTTAAAACATGCTTAGTTGGTGTTCCTGATTTTAATGCTTATGCTTTTAGAAATTATAGTGTGTACGCTGATTGCTTTAAAGCTAATCGTACTTCAGATTGTGCTGCAGGACTTATTGCAGGACTGAATGTTACCCTACCCTAGGATCCACAAGAACTGCAACTGTTGGGCTCTGCGCGAGTTGGCAATGCATCTCATAACTGGACTCGCATGTTGTGGTGGTTTGAGCCTTAACTGGAAGTTAAGAGCTCAGGTGGGGGGCAAGGCTGAGAATCTCTCCCCCACTCCCCCCCCCCTTTCCCTCCCAACAGAGAGGGGAGAAAAGGAAAGAGCAAATCCACCAAACAATAATTTGGAGTCGGCTTGGAAGTAGAGAGGCAAAGAGTTGTCTTTAAGCAATATATATATATATATATAACAATAACAGGAAAAAGGGTTCACAAGGGCAAGGAACAAGGATGGATGGGAGTGGGACAAAAAACAAGAGAATAATACAAAACCAGCCTTTCTCTGAGGAAGCGTGGAGGCAGCAGGTCCGACCACGTGGCAGAGGAGCAGGAGGGTAGCTGCAGTATCTCTCGTCCAGCAGAGGCAGAAGCCAGAAAAGCCGGGGCCAACAGCTACAAGGTCCTGCTTTTTATACCCTAGCTGGGCAGGGAGGGGGGAGTGGAACAGACTCAGCTTCCCAGGTGAAAAATGCCCTGCAGGGAGTGAAAATTACCTGCAAGCCCTCCACCCTGCTTTGTTCTTTTGTTCTCAGAAAAGGGTGTTAACCCACCACACATGTGTATTGTTTTTGGTTTGGTATATCAAGGGTCAACTGCTCACATGTACAATGAGGTTCCTCTTGCACTGCAAAACAGCTTTTTGGGGTGGACGGTAGTCAGCCCTAGATTGCAAGAGAACTATGAGGTTTATGGTGATTATTGTGGATGGAATGATACACATCAAAAGGTAATGGTTGCAGATGGCATGATATTTATGGGGGGGTGATGTTTCGTGCTTATGGGGCACCTAGGTTTGATCAAATTTTAGTTCACTATAGGCATGATCAGACTCCATATCAGTATTTCACAGGGGCTTTGTCTTATTTATGGAACAACAACACAGCTAAAGCTTTGCCTCCTGGAATATTTTTGATTTGTGGTGACAGAGCATGGCAGGGAATACCAAAAAATGCCTATGGAGGTCCATGTTATCTGGGTAAGCTTACCCTATTTGCACCTCGACATCGAGATTGATTAAACATCTCTGCCGCACTAAAACATCGACAAAAAAGATCTTTGCTCCATTTGGATGGAAGTTGCAAAGATGATGTAGCTTTGTGGTCAGCTACAGCAAATCTCTTTGCTTCTCTTTTTATTCCTGGTCTTGCTGCTAATCAGGCTTTAAAGCAAATTGAGAAGTTGGCTTGTTGGTCAGCTAAACAGGCTAATGTTACTACTGAAGTTTTAGATCAAAATAGTTTAAGGCATGCATATATACAGAATAGAGCTGCTACTGATTTTATGCTTTTAGCTAATGGTCATGGCTGTGAAGATTTCGAAGGCATGTGTTGTTTTAATTTGTCTGATCACAGTCAATCAATTTATAAAAGGATTGTTTGGTTGGAAAATCATAATCAATTGTTAAAAATGTAAATCCTTTAGATCAATGGTTTCAATCTTGGTTTGGAAATATGTCTCCTTGGTTATTAGGTCTGCTTGAGGAAGGTTTACGCTGGATTGGTATTGCTTTGTTGATATTGCTTGTTTTGCATATTGCATATGGATGTATTATGAGAAGTGTAAATGAGGTAACATCTTGAGCTTTTCTTGTACAAAAGAAAAAGGGGGGAATTGTTGGAGAATGGCTTAAATCTAAGGGACATGACTCTGTGGAACAGCTACTTGAGCAGAATGTGTAGGCCTTACTCCATCTTGTTGTTTATTGCTCATAGTTAGCTGACTTGCTGAAGTACCAAGGTCACTATGGCCTCGTAGCTGTTCTCGCAGCTGTGTATTTGTAAGATAACTGGATGGGAAAGGAAGAGCTAGGTAAAATAATTGGATGGGAAAGGAAGAGCTAGTGAGAAGGGAGTTTTCTGGGAATGTACACAGAGCCTTTGATATTGTACACAGACCTAATTGCAGGTGGGCTGGATATTATAATGTTGCCTTCAGTCAGAGACCAATAGAATAGTGACGCTTGTGCATATTTAGCAGAGATGCTATATAAGCTGTGTATCCGGGCAATAAAGTTGTGGCTGTCAACGGGTCCATGTCCCAGTGGAGGCCAGTGACAAGCGGAGTCCCTCAGGGATCAGTCCTGGGACCAGGCTTGTTCAACATCTTTGTGGGTGACATGGACAGTGGCATTGAGTGCACCCTCAGCAAGTTTGCTGATGACACCAAGCTGTGTGGTGCAGCAGACACGCTGGAAGGAAGGGATGCCATCCAGAGGGACCTTGACAGGCTGGAGAGGTGGGCACAAGCCAACCTCATGAGCTTCAACAAGACCAAGGGCAGGGTCCTGCATCTGGGTCGAGGCAATCCCAGGCACAAATCCAGGCTGGGCAGTGACTGGCTGGGGAGAAGCCCAGAGGAGAGAGACTTGGGGGTGCTGGTGGACGAGAAGCTCAACAGGAGCTCTCAATGTGCACTTTCAGCCTGGAAAGCCAATCAGAATCTGGGCTGCATCAAGAGAAGTGTGGCCAGCAGGTCAAGGGAGGTGATTCTCCCCCTCTACTCAGCTCTGGTGAGACCCCACCTGGAGTACTGCATCCAGTTCTGGAGCCCCTATTACAAGAGGGATCTGGAGGTGCTGGAAGGTGTCCAGAGAAGGGCCACGAGGATGATCAGAGGGCTGAGCACCTCTCCTATGAAGACAGACTGAAGGAGTTGGGGCTGTTCAGTCTGATGAAGAGAAAGCTCCGAGGTGACCTCATTGTGGCCTTCCAGTATCTGAAGGGGGCCTCCAAGAAGGCTGGGGAGGGACTTTTCAGGCTATCAGGGAGTGATAGGACTAGGGGGAATGGAATGAAGCTGGAGGTGGGGAGATTCAGGCTAGAGGTGAGGAGGAAGTTCTTCACCATGAGGGTGGTGAAGCCCTGGAATGGGTTGTCGAGGGAGGTGGTTGAGGCCCCGTCCCTGGAGGTGTTTAAGCCCAGGCTGGATGAGGCTCTGGCCAGCCTGATCTAGTGTAGAGTGTCCCTGCCCACGGCAGGGGGGTTGGAACTAGATGATCCCTGTGGTCCCTTCCAACCCTAACTGAAACTATGAAACTATGAAACTATGAAGCGTGCTTATCAATCACATTGATTGCTGCTGTCTTCCCTCGCTGCTCTCCGATAACACCCAATGGTGAATTATTTATAATTTTCTACTTTTCTGTTTGAAATCTGCAGCTAAATTTAAAAGGCATAGCCTAAAATCGTCACAATGTCCTACGAGGAGCGTCTGAGGGAGCTGGGATTGTTCAATCTAGAAAAGAGCAGGGTGAGGGGAGACCTCATTGCTACTTGAAGGGAGGTTGGAGCAAGGAGCAGGTCAGACTCTTTTCCTTGGTGTCAAGTGATGGAGCTAGAGGAAATGGTTGCAAGCAGTGCTAGGGGAGGTTCAGGCTGGATGCTAGGAAATATTTCTTCACAGATGTGTGCAATCCTGCTGTTGGTGATAAGTAATGTGTTCTTGTTATATGCTCTGTACCAGGAGAATAAGGTATCTAAGGCCTGTTTTGTAATTAGGCGTAGATCAAAGACAAGAAAGCATAGCTCTAACTCCAGAACTATCTAGTGATGAGAAGAATGGAGAATCCGTGTCAGTTAAAGATAGAACTAAAAAGTCCATTGGAAAGGCTGCTTTGAATGGTGCTGATGGTGGTTCAGGCAATCAGCCAGCTGCAGCATCAGTGGCAGTGCCTAACATGGCGGCTCCCATGTCCTCGGCAGCCATTAGAGGCAAAGCCATTTCCTCCTTCTTCTTCGGCAGGACCGGAAGTGTCCTCCACAGCAGCTGATCCGTCTCAAAACCTGTCAGCTTCTGTTAAGGCAGCTGTAAATTCAAACACAGCTCCCGTTAAGCAAGTAGCTGTTTTAAGAACAAGAAGTGGAAAGAGCAAAGCTGATCCAGGAGCTGATGGGGGTGAGGAGCAGGATACTGGTGCTGGTGAGGAAACTTCTGCTGAAAGAGACCCTGCTGAGAAGGAGGAGAAAGTTTGTCTTAAAGATATAGCTGAGTTACTGAGATCATCACTGGATGGAGATGCAGGGCAAATTGCTGATAGGAGAACAACTAGTGGTGGTGCTTCTGAGCTTAAGAAGATTCTTCAGAGAGGAGGCTGGAGGTTTTCTGTATTACGTTCATGGCTGTATATTTCTGTATATATTGTAAATACTGTATATTGTGTACATATTAATTGCATTCCATTTCTGCTTGTAAATATAGCTTATTTCATCTGCTTCTTCGACTGAGTTAGCTGTGGTTTCTTTGTGTGTAGGGGGAGAACTTTCTCTCACCACCACAGACCTCCAAAAGAAACTATATAAACACACAAATTTCCTATTTAATACACAATGTATCTTCCTAAACACTTACAAAGGACTGAGGAATGAAGGTGATGAGACAGGAGTATATAAGAAAGCACCTCATAAAAATGCCTTAGTGACACATTGCTCACAAACTGACTTCATATATTTTCTATTAGAAAATATTCAATCAAAAAAATGTATATTTAGCACATATTGGGAACCCATTTTGATGAGTTTTACTTTTTCTGACATGGCCCTAGAACATGTAATCAGTGACAAAGTCTAGTTGGAGGACAGTGACTAGTGGTACACACAATGGATCAGTATTGAGTCCAGTTCTGTTTAGCATTTTCATTAAAGATCTGGATGATGAGTTCGAGTGTACCTGTAGTAAGTGTGCAGAGAACACAATAGCATGACATGGCTTACACAACACAGGGATGTGCTGTCATCAAAGGGAACCTGACAGGCTGGAGAAAGGGGACAGCTGGAACCTCTTGAAGTTCAACAAAAAGTGCAGAGGCCTGGAGTCCTCCACCTGGGGAGGAACAACCCCATGAACCTATATATGCTGGGGGCAACCCTGACGGAAAATTTGACAGACAATCCATGAGGATCCTAGTGGGCATCATGTTGAACATTTCCCAGCAATGTGTTCTTGCTACAAAGAAGGCTAATAGTGTCCTGGGCTTCATTAGATAAAGAATAAATAGCAGGCAGGGGGGTGATCCTTCTTCTATGCTTAGCTCCAGTGAGGCCACACCTATCCAGTCCTGGGTCTAGTGCTGGGTCTCAGTATGACAGAGACATGGACATACTGGAAAGAGTCAAGCAAAGGGCCATGAAATTAATTAAGGCACTGGGACATCTGTCCCATGATGAAAATCTGAGAGATCAGATGCTATTCAGCCTAGACAAATTAAATAGTATGAAAAGATGATAATATCTTAAGGTAGGATGTTGTGATGGGTTATGCCCATCCTGAAAGTGGGGAAGGGAGGTGTTGTGAGAGCCTTGCTCTCCCCAGAGGGTGTTTTTCCCCTGGGAAACTGAGTTAGTCTGTTCCACTCCTCCTGCCTGTCCAGCAAGTGTATAAAAAAAGAAGACACTGCAGCTGTTTGCTCTCTTTTACTTCTGCCTCACTGGGATGAAAGGACTAAGAGAGTCACTAAGAGAGTCGCAGTTAAAGCTCAAACCACCACAGTATTTTTGGCACTCCAACGTGGAGTTTGGAAATTAATATTCTATTTGGAAAGTAACACTTTGTTTGAAAGAAAAGGATTGGAAGTAGATATGTTAATTTTGAAGAATCTGATGTTCCTAGCTCTTGCATGGGTATTTGACTGGATCTTTTGGAGCCATATTTACAAATTAATAGCTTAACATGTGGTGCAGTTAGTGATAGAGATGCTGCTCAACTGGATAAAATCATTACCTATGCAGTTGGGCATGTACCTCTTAAATTCCTTTAATTTTACTGGCAGTGGTAATTTCTCTAACATAGAAAATTTTCCTGAAGTGAGATATGAAACTAACAGTGTAAATAAAAATATGTTTGATGGAAAATTGCCTTACATTACAATATGCTCTATATGCTTAAATACAAACCTTATAGGGACATTTGCTGTGTCCATGCTGGGTGGGCATAGCTCTAACCCATTAAGAGCCCTTTGCACAGGGACAAGGCAGTCTTTGTAATCTCTAATGATCGGGGCGTGTCTGGTATGAGCATTGCAAGCACTGTGTAAACACAAAGAGGGAAAGGTCTGATTGCAGTGAGTGCTGCCCATTGAAAAGGGCAGCCTGGTCTCAGCCTGAGCCTCAGGCACAAGGGTTTGCCCCACCACCAGCAGTTCCATACTTAACCCCTGATGCTCAGGCCCAAGCAGTGTCTCTATCACCTGTCAACACATGCAGGAAAAGGAGGCAAAAATCATCTCCAAACACAGATGGTGAGGAAGGCACATCAGTGGGACCTAGCACCTCGCAGAAGCCATCGGTGGATGAGGATGACTCAGATCAGAAAATAATAACTGTTACATCTCTACCCAGAAAGGAATTAAGGCAAACTCATCTGGATTATGCACTGAAAGAGGGTGAGCCAATACTAAGCTGGGCCCTGAGATGCTGGGATGAGGGGGTGGACATGGTGGACCTGGATAAGAGGAAGGTGAAGCTTTTAGGTTTCCTGACTCATGACGCTGGCCTGGACAAAGAGTTGGCCAAACTTGATGGAACACACACTCTCTGGGCCCGGATCCTCAATGCCAAAAGGAGCTGGTACCACTCAAAAGATGACCTGCCCTGGGCCCCAATTAGATGGACACCTATGGAACAGGGCATTCAGTATCTGAGACAGATGGCTGTGCTGGAAATCATCTATGGAAATATCCAGCTCCCTTTGGACCCAAATGAGGTGACCATGAGACAGCCCTTCGTAAAGTAACTCACCCAGGGTGCCCCTCAAAAACATGCTCACATATTAGGAGGGATACTCCTGATAGGACAGTATGGAAGTCCTAAAACTGTCTGTGAGTTTGCTAATGATTTAAAGCAATATAAGGACAGTGTAAATCAGAAACCCCCAGTCTCAGCCATAGAAACTATTACTAAAGACCTCCATGTCTGAACTGAAAAAGGGGAATGATACCTTTCTTTCCCTTACCCCTTCTCCTTCAGAATGGGTCCACGTTTCAGCAATCAGGAATAGGCGACCTTCCCCTAGGAGGACACCCCAAACCAATTGGGGGATGTCAAGGGGGATCCTCTGTGACCATGGATAGAACATGGACACCTGGCATGGCCACCCCTTGTGGTGGTTTAGGCTGGATGCTGGCCCAGATGCCACTGCACAGACCACACCTGGGAGGTCCCAAAAGGGGCCATCCCACTGGGTGGTCACAGCAAACCAGGTATTCCACCCACAATCCTCTGCTCCTCTATAAAACTTCCACGCTGGGTCTTCACTGACTCTTTCGTCCCCTGCTGCTGCCTAGGTAAAATGGCGTGAGCTGCCTCCCTTGGGCCTGTCCAGTCCCAAGGCTGGGTTGGGGGGGGGGAAGAAAGAGCCCTGGGCGGGTTTGGTTGTACCCCCAGCTGGGGATGGGACGCTTTTGGGTATGTTTTGGGATCTCTATCTTTTGTCACGGTGCTTATGGTTCACTGTAAAACTTTCATTGTTGCTTTATTTGTTTTTCCATTTAAACTTTGCACCATTTTTTTTGCAATCCATTTGTCTGAGTCATTATTTTTGCCTGTGGGGGGAGAATTGGCCTCCCAAACCTTGACAGCCCTCTGGAACAGAGTCTGGGAGCTATAAGGTGGCCACAAAGGGGATAACTTGTCCAGGAGAAGGGCTGCCCCAGTTTCCCAGAGTGGCCCCCCTCACTCAAGAGACCCTTCTCCTAGTAACACAGGACCCTGAGACAAGCATGAACATTGCTGACAGCATTAGGGATGCCTTTCCTCCAGCCAGGTGGAGGCCAGGGACAATAGAGTGTACTGGGATGTTTATGTGAAATGGCCTGGCACTTCAGAGGCCCTGAACTACTGAGCTCTGGTGGACACAGTGGTCCAATGCACCCTGATACTGTTGAGATACAAAGGGGGTGAGCCCACAAACATTCAGGGAGTCGTGGCGGGCTCACCAGATTTGACTGTACTGCAGGCTGAGGTAAGCCTGACTAGGAGTGAATGGGGAAAGCACACCATAGTGGCTGGTCCAGATGAACCTTGCATTCTTAGCATTGACTTGCTGTGGGAGGGATGCTTCAAGGACCCTAGGGGGCACAAGTGGGCATTTAGGGTAGCAGCTATAGAGACTGCAGGCAAAAGAACAGCTGTCTACCATGCCCAAACTGTCAGATGACTCCTCCATAGTTGGCAACCATAGGGTGCAGGATTTGAAGTTACCTATTGCCTCTTGCATCGCACATCACAGGCAATACAGGACCAACAGAGACTCTCTGCACCCCATACACCAACTGATTTGATGACTGGAGAGCCAGGAGGTGATCAGCAAGGCTCACTCACCCTTCAACAGCCTGATAGGGCCAGTGTGGTAGGCTAATGGGGAATGGAGATTGCCTGTAGACTACCATGGCCTGAATGAAGTCACTCCTCCGATCAGCACTGCCATGCCACACATGTTGAAGCTCCAGAACGAGCTGGAATTGAAGGCAGCCAAGTGGTATGCCACAACTGACATTGCTAATGCCTTTTTCTCCATTCACATTGCAGAAGAATGCAGGCCACAGTTTGCTTTCACCTGGAGGCGAGTATAGTACCAATGGAATCAGTTGCCTCAAGGCTGGGTGCATAGCTCAACTATCTGCCATAAGGTGATCCAGATCGCCTTAGAGAAAGGTGGAGCCCCTGAGCATCTGCAGTTCATTGATGACATCATTGTATGGGGTGAGACGTCAGAGGAAGTTTGCCAGAAGGGTAAGAGGATAATTGATATCCTGTTAGAGGCTGGCTTTCCCATAAAGAGGAGCAAGGTAAAAGGGCCTGCCAGGGAGATCCAGTTCCTGGGTGTTTGATGGCAAGATGGCCATTGCCACATCCCTTAGGAGGTGGTGAACAGGGTAGTCACTATGATGCAACCCATGAATAAGAAAGAGACACAGTCCTTTTTGGGGCTTGTGGGTTTCTGGAAAATGCACATTCCTGGGTACAGTCAAATTGTGAAACCTCTCTTCCATGTAATACAAAAATGATTTCTTATGGGGACCTGAGCAGCAGGTAGCATTTGACCATATAAAATGAGAGGTCGTCCATGCTATGGCTCTGGGACTACACTGTGGCTGGTGAGAATGGCCCTATGTGGAGCTTGTGGCAAAAGGACGGTGGTGAAACCAGGGGCAGGTCCCTAGGTTTCTGAAGTAAGGGGCACAATGGCTCTGAGGACAATTACACCACAACAGAGAAGGAAATCCTAGCTGCCTATGAGGGTGTCCAGGCTGCCTCTGAGGTAATTGGTATTGAGTCACCACTATTTCTAGCTCTAAGATTTCCAATCCTGACCTGGACATTCAAAGGGAAAGTCTCAACCCCACATCATGCCACAGATGCCACCTGGGGTAAGTGGGTGGCCCTGATAACTCAGCAAGCTCAGATGGGGAGCTTTGAATGCCCTGGCATAGTGAAATTGATCACCAACTGGCCAGAGGGTGCCGACTTTGGAATGCCACCAAAGCAGACAGTGACCTGTGCTGAGGAGGCTCCCCCATATAATGATCTCCTTGATAATGAGAAGGGCTATGCTCTATTTACAGATGCGTCCTGCCAGCTTGTAGGAAGCAAGTGGAGATGGAAGGCAGCTGTCTGGAGCCCAACAAGGCAAGTGCCAGAAGCAAGGGATGGAGAAGGTGAATCCAATCAGTATGCAGAGGTAAAAGTTGTCCAGCTGCACCTGGATGTATCAGAATGAGAGAACTGGCCAGTGCTGTACCTCTACACTGACTACTGGATGGTAGCAAATGCCTTGTGGGGGTAGCTGAAGGAATGGAGGAGGAACGGGTGGCAAAGAGAAGGGAAGCCTGTTTGGGCCACTGAGCTGTGGCAAGACATCGCTGCCTGCCTGGACAGGATGCTGATAAAGGTGAGACACATCAATGCACATATACCCAAGAGCAGAGCCACTGAGGAACACAAGCACAACCACCTTGCTAAAATATCCCAAATAGACTTGGACTGGGAACCCAAGGCTGAGCTGTTCTTAGCTCACTGGACCCATGACACTTCTGGCCACCAAGGGAGAGATGCCACATACCGGTGGGCTCAGGATAGATCAGTGGACATCTCTATGGAGGCCATCTCACAGGTTATTCATGAGTGTGACATCTGTGCTGCCATCAAGCAGGGTAAGCACCTGAGGCCTCTGTGGTATGGGGGGAGATGGTTGAAATCTAAGTACGGATAGGCCTGGCAGATCGACTACATCATCCTTCCTTGGTCTCACAGTGGCAAGCAGTACGTACTGACCATGGTGGAGGCAGGTGGCTGGAAACCTACCCAGTACCTCATGCCACTGCCCACAGCACCATTCTGGGCTTAGAGAGACATGTCCCATGGAGACACAGCACCCCCAGGAGGATTGAATCAGACAATGGAACCCATTTCAAAAACCATCTCATAAGGGACTGGGCAAAAAGACATGGGATTGAATGGATTTACCATATCCCATACCATGCACCAGCTGTGGGGAAGACTGAGCACTACAATGGCTTGCTAAAACCCACCCTAAAAGCCATGGGGCGTGGAGCCTTTAAGAACTGGGAAAGACACCTGGCTCAAGCCACTTGGTTAGTGAACAGCAGAGGATCTGTAAACCCAGCTAGTCCTGCCCATTCCGACCTGCTGCAGTGGATGAAGATGGAGTTCCTGTGATTTGTGAGAAAAACCTACTGGGGGAAGTTGGTGTGGGTTTTTCCCTGCTGCAGGTGGAGGCAAACGAACCCAAGGGATGGTCTCTGCTGAGGGGCCTGGTCACACGTACTGGGTCATGTTAGAAACTGGGGACATTCAGTGTATCCCACAGTGGAACATGACTCTGGCTGAGAGGGGATAAACTCAGAGAGGGCAATGCAGATCAATGTAATATAGTCAGTGTATAGTAGTTATAAGTTGTTCTAAGTTTTTCCTCTCCTAGTTTAATACTAGCCTAGCATCCAGGACTCAACATGAACACACCACACACCAATCCAGAGGTCTCCTGCATCATCTCACCTGCACCTCTTCCTGATGCCCCATAGCAAAAGACTGTTCCTATTTCCCTACAGCAATGGACTGCTCCTGATTTTTTTTTCTTTCCCTTTCAAAGACAGACTGTTTTCTTGGTTCCTGATTCTTCTCCACATTCCTGCCCAGTTCTAGCACCACACACACTGAGAGCACCAGAGAGGGAGAGACTGCCCTGACAGAGACACAGCCAGGATAAAGAGGGACTTGCATTTAGGATTTGAATACCACATGTCACGATTGGATGAAGGGACTGACAGGAGAGTGGAAGTGGCACAGAGGGATAGACTGTGATGGGTTATGCCCATACTGAAAACAGGGGGAGAGGAGTTGTGAGAGCCTTGCTCTTCCCAGAGGGGAAACTGAGTCTGTTCCACTCCCCCACTCGCCCCACCCTGTCCAGCAAGCTTATAAAAAGGAAGATACTGCAGCCATTTGCTCTCTTTTACTTCTGCTTCACCAGGATGAAAGGACTAAGAGAGTAGCTGCTGGCCTCCTAGTTCTCTGCCATGTGGTCAGGCCTGGCCCTTTCTCCCTGCTGCATCTTCAAAGGACTGTTGGTTTTGTATATATTCTCCCTATCTATCCTTGTGAACCCTTCCTGCTTTATATATATATATTTTTTTTTTTTTTAAATAATATTTTACCTACTTCCAAACCAACTCCAAGTTATTTCTCAGTAGATTTACCTCATCCTTTTCTTCCTTATCCCCTTTCTTCCCTTTTTTATAGAGCAGGGAGAGGGGGAAGCAGGGGAGGGATTCTCAGTCTTCCTCTCCCCACCCCCCACTTCTGGGCTCTTAAATCCCAGCTAAGGCTCAAATCACCACAGATGTAAACAACAATAATATTGTAATATATATAATAACATATATATAATATATATATATTAAATATATATATAATATATATAAACAACAATAATATTATATGTATATATAATATAAACAACAATAATATATATTAAAGACTTCTGTACATACTAGTGAGTGCATCTTCAATAAAACAAAATAGAGAAATTAAATCCACAGTATTCCATCAAAAAACATCCATGATTCTAGGCACCAGTCAAAGCCTTATCAAAGTGCTTTAAAACACATGGAGCAGTGACTTCTGATTCCCCATTATTGTGACCAGTTTAGGCTGTGCCTTTAAGAAAACGGACAATTGCCTGGATACTCTGGCTGAATGTTTTTGATATTTAAATGACAACAAGATAGTCTAAACTAATTTAATTGGTAGGTTTAAGTTCTGTCTGTTGAGTCTGGGTTCAGGCTGGGTGCAGTCAGTACTTTTCTCTCTCTGTTCATGTGGGCCTGTTTCTCTCTCTCTGAAGCAACAGCTTTGTTGGACAGGAGCGACCTTGAATTAACAAAGCTAACCAGATAAGAAAACTAATTCTTGCATTCGCTTTTGAGCTAACAGAAGTTTTCTTAATTAATTGCCTTTCTCTCTCTCTCTAACCCTTTTTGGGAAAAAGGGGAGGTAGGGAGGAAGAGAGGGGGGTTCAGGGAACCCCCTGGCCGGCTGGAGGGAAAAGGCTTTTCTGCATTATATTCATTGCTGTGTATTTCTGTATATATTGTAAATATTGTATATTGTTTACATATTCATTGCATTCCATTTATGCCTGTAAATATAGCTTTCATCTGCTTCTCCAGCTGAGTTAGCTGTGGTTTCTTTGTGTGTGTGGGGGGAACTTTCTCATCCAACCACAATTATAAAACATACTTTTTTTTTTTATTTTGAAGTATTTCAGAAAGGCTTTTAGTCCAGATGTCAATTACTGAAAAGATAATGTGCTAGAACACTAAGTCCTTAAAATCACCTTTGTAAAAGATGAATGTTGTATAATGGATTTTCAAAGGTGAAATCAGTATGTGTCATTTTGACCCTATAGAAAAATCAAAATACATAAATTTTTATTGCATTTTAGCTTTTACTTTATTTTCATCATCAAAATGGAGAAAACTGAGGCATCTGTATGGAAAATTCCTATTCACTGAAGGAAGGACCTTCAGGGACTATCGATTCTGATAAGAACATACATGGACCTGCTTTTATGCAAGCAAAAGAGAAAAAAAAAAGTCATTCTAGTTTCACAGGATTATCCATGGTTTTCCCCTGAGCATTATATCTTTTTGAGATTGCATTTCAGCTTTAAAGAACGGAAGCAATTCAGCTGTATTTCCTAGACTGTTCTGAGATTCACAATCATGTGTCTTTGCAAGATAACCTGCCAAAGGGCTTTTCCTTCAGCATTGTTAAAACTGAAAGAGGAGTGGAGTATTTTCCCCATCATTTCCATTCTCATATTTCTTATGTGGGAAGGTGACGAGGTTAGAAGGATTTAGAAAAAGGGCATGCTTTGCTGTAATGGAATGTTTTATTTGTGGCTGCTTGACAAATTGCCTCTTTAATTTTGGAGCTAGACCTGTGAACCAGACACATTCTGACATTTTTAAGTACACTGTAACTGGTGACATCCCAAGATATCATCAATAAGTGTACAACCAAATGTAATTGCAAGTTAACATCTGAAAAGGTGCAAAATAGTCTGAAAAAATGGGAAAACATCCTGAGAAAGTAAGAATTTGAAACAGCCACAGGCTGTTGTATCTGCAAGAACAGGAAAACAGTCTGGAAAAGCAAAAACAATTATGAAAGAAAGGAAGATCATTGTCTATTTGCTGACCTATACAAAATTAACTCCTATTGGCTCCTTGTAGTAGCAATGTCATATACTCCCTTGTATATGATGTACTCAAACCCCAGGTCTGGCAATCTCTTATGCTGGTACACATTGCTTTAATAGGAATGGATTTTATCATAAGTTAATGAGATTGTAATATGATTTTTGTATACAAAACTTCTTACTGTCCATACACACTCTCAGTATAGAAAAATGAGGGTGAAAGTAAACAAAAATTACTTTAAATACTTTTGATACAATCTACCTACCTTTTATCTATTTTAAAATAACACATGCAATGTGTTGCATATAAGCAAATACATGTGTTACATGCAGACAAGTACAATAACACATAAACCTAATTTGTTATCTATATGCAATCTGAGAGTAATGCACTGCCTCTAAATCCTGTCCCAGACCTTAGTCATAACCTTTCTGCCATCTGAGGAACACCCACAAAGTAAGGGGGAAGTGAATCAATGGGAGCTATTTCTGTAGAGTTACAGTATCACAGAATCACAGTATCGCCAAGGTTGGAAGAGACCTCAAAGATCATCGAGTCCAACCTGTCACCACAGATCCCATGACTAAACCATGGCACCAAGTGCCATGTCCAGTCCAATCTTTAACACCTCGAGGGACGGTGATTCCACCACCTACCCAGGCAGCCCATTCCAACGACGATTGACTCTCTCTGTGAAGAACTTTTCTCCTCACCTCAAGCCTAAACTTCCCCTGCTGCAGCTTGAGACTGTGTCTTCTTGTTCTGGTACTGGTTGCTAGAGAGATGAGACCAACCCCTTCCTGGCTACAATCACCCTTCAGGTAGATGTGGAGGGCAATAAGGTCGCCCCTGAGCCTCCTCTTCTCCAGGCTAAACAATCACCGGCTCCCTCAGCCTTTCCTCATAGGGCTTGTGCTCAAGGCCTCTTACCAGCCTTGTTGCCCTTCTCTGGACACGTTCAAGTGTCTCGATGTCCTTCTTAAACTGAGGGGCCCAGAACTGGACACAGGACTCAAGGTGTGGCCTAACCAGTGCAGAGTACAGGGGCACAACGACCTCCCTGCTCCTGCTGGCCTCACTATTCCTAATGCAGGCCAGGATGCCATTGGCCTTCTTGGCCCCCTGGGCACACTGCTGGCTCATGTTTAGGTGGCTGTCAATCAGCACCCCCCAGGTCCCTCTGTGTTTGGGAGCTCTCCAGCCACTCTGACCCCAGCCTATAGCTCTGCATGGGGTTGCTGTGGCCAAAGTGCAGCACCCGGCACTTGGACTTGTTGAATGTCATCATATTGGACTTTGCCCATCTGTCCAGTCGGTCAAGGTCACTCTGCAGAGCCCTTCTGCCCTCTAACTGATCAACACCTGCTCCCAACTTGGTGTCATCTGCAAATTTGCTAATGACTGTCTCAATCCCCTCATCCAGATCAGCAATGAAGATATTAAAGAGGATGGGGCCCAGCACTGATCCACTGGTGACTGGCTTCCAGCTGGAGGTGGCACCATTCACCACCAGTCTCTGGGCTTGGCCCTCCAGCCAGTTCCTAACCCAGCACAGAGTGTTGTGATACAATCCATGAGCTGACAGCTTAGCCAGCAGTTTGCTGTGGGGGATGGTGTCAAAGGCCTTGTTGAAGTCCAGGTAGACCACATCCACAAGCCCCCCCACATCCACCAGGTGGGTCACCTGATCATAGAAGGAGATCAGGTTGGAGAGGCAGGACCTGCCCTTCCTAAATCCAGGTTGGCTGGACCTGCAGGTGTGCAGTTATTGCTGCCAGGATAATCTGCTCCATCATTTTCCCTGGCACTGAAGTCAGGCTGACTGGCCTGTTATTTCCGGGTTCCTCCATCCAACCATTCTTGTGGATGGGGACCACACTGGCCAGTTTCCAGTCATCTGGGACCTCTCCAGTGAGCCAGGACTGCAGGAAAATGATGGAGAGCAGCTTGGCCAGCTCATCTGCCAGCTCTCTCAGCACCCTAGGATGGATCCCATCCAGTCCCATGGACCTGTGAGTGTCCAAGCGGCTCAGCAGGTCCCAAACTAATTCCTCATGGATTTCCGGGGCATTACACTGCTCCCTGACCCCATCACCCAGCTCAGGAGGCCACTCGTCCTGAACTCCTCCTGCCTTGCTGTTAAAAATTGAGGCAAAGAAGGTGTTCAGGACCTCAGCCTTTTCCTCATCTTCAGTCACAGTGTTCCCCTCCAGGTCCAATAAGGAGTAGAGGTTCTTCTTGGCCCTCTTCTTAGTGTTAATATATTTGTAAAAATGCTATTTATTATATTTCACAGAGGTGGCCAGATTCAGTTCTAACTGGGCCTTTGCCTCTCTAAGTTTTTTCCTACATAATCTAACAACTTCCTTCCTCGAGAAGCCTTCCCCTCCTTCCAAACGTGATACATCCTCTTTTTTTCCCTTCATTCCTTCAGGAGCTGCTTGCTCATCCAGGCCAGTCGCCTTCCCCGCCGGCTCATCTTTCAGCACATGGGAACTGCCAGTTCATGTGCCTTCAAGAGCTCCTGTTTGAAGTAGGTCCAACCATCCTGGCCCCCTTGGTTCTTGAGGGCTGACACCCAGGGAACTTTGTGAATAAGTTTCTTAAACAGGCTGAAGTTTGCCCTCTGGAAGTCCAAGGTGAGGGTTCTCTTAGTGCTCCTTCCTATCTCCCTGCATATTGAAAACTTCACTATCTCGTGGTCACTGCACCCTAGGCAGCCTCCCATGGTCACGTCTCCCACCAGCCCTTCTCTATTGGAGAAAGGCAGGTCAAGCAGAGCCTGACCCCTGGTAGGCTCACTTAACAGCTGCATCAGGAAGCTGTCCTGCATGTGCTCCAGGAATCTTCTGGACTGCCTCCTCTCTGCTGAATTAAGTTCCCAGCAGATATCTGCCAGGTTAAAGTCACCCACAAGGACAAGATCTGATGATCTTGAGACAGCCTCCAGTTGCTTATAGAATAATTCATCTGCCTCCTCATCCTGGTTGGGTAGTCTATAACAGACTCCAACCAGGATGTCAGATTTGTTAGGCCTCCCTCTGATCTTAACCCACAGGCACTCAATCCTTTCATCCCCCCCCTCAAGCTCTTGTCCCATCATGTTTCTGAAATGTCAACTATATCATAGTCACCCTGGTGGACCAGGACTTCCAGCTCATATTGCTTATTGCCCATGCTGCATGCATTGGTGTACATGCAATTCAGCTGGGCTCTCAACTTCTCAATTAACCCTAATTTGTGCCCCATTCTTTCCTCTTCAGAGGGACTGATTTCCTCACCCACCCCCTTCAGGCCTAGTTTAAAGCCCTCCTAATGAGCCTTGCCAACTCTAGTGCTAGGACTCTCTTACCCTTTCTAGATAATTGCACCCCATCCGGACCCAGCAGGTCAAGTGCAGTAAAAGTTGCCCCATGATCAAAGAAACCAAAATTCTGCTGGTGGCACCATCCCCTGAGCCAATTGTTGATGGCATGGGTTCTCCTGTTCCTCTCAGTGTACACCCCTGCCACTGAGGGAACTGAGCAGAACACCACTTGCGCTCCTGCCCTATCAATCAATTGTCCAAGGGCCTTGAATTCCTTTTTAATCTCCCTGGTGCCCTTCTTGTCAATGTAATCACTTCCAGCTTGTATTACCTGCAAAGGGTAATAGTCAGTGGGCTGGATCAGCTTTGGGAGTCTCCTTGCAATGTCCCTTACCTGCACCCCGGGTAGGAACCAGACCTCCTTGTGGGATGGGTTGGGATGACATATGGGTCCCTCAGACCCCCTCAGGAGAGAGTCCCAAACAACTATAACCCTTGTCTTTTTCTTTGTGGAGCTGGTCATTATAGTTGGTGGGGACTGCTTGGCCTTAGGCTCCCCCCCGGAGATGGCTGCTCTTCAGCCCTCTCATCCTCACTGCCCTCAGCCTGCAGGGCATCATACTTATTCACAAAATATTTTGCTATTAAGTGCTTCAGGAAACAGCTGACAAGGTCATGAGTTCAGCATCCAGTTACTGATAAAAAAGACATATCTGAAGACAACACATATCTGAACAAATGGCAACATATCTATTTCAAACAAACAAAAAAAAAAAAGGAAAACCAGCAAAGTTTCAAATTAAAAGCTTATGACACATATATAGAATCTGAATAAAACTAATGAAAAAATCAGAGTTTTGTGGTTGTACTAAGAAAACAACTAATCTCACTTAAATTCATATACAAAGAAACATTAGATCAGATTAAAGTGAATTCTGGCAGTGATACTTAAAGTAGAACCTCACATTGACTACCAAAATTGTTCCTTTCTCATCATATTGAACACCAACAGAGATGAAGTGAAAATCTAAACTGCATTTCTTAATAATAGATCTGGTAAATTATGCAAATAAAAGAGTTTCAGAACTGTAGCCTTTTGTTTGATGTTTTAACTTCTCAAACAACTGAACTGAAAAGGTCAATGTTTTCTCATTACACACTTGAATAAAAAAAGGTAGTGAATTTCTTAAAGTGAACAGTTGCCTGCACAACCACTTCATTTAAAAATATTTGACTTAACCAATTTTCGCTTAATTGTCTTGTAATTCATTTTTTTAAGATTTTGAACAAGAATTTTTGTTTTTGTGATTATTCTGGCATTAATATTCAGTTTAGTGCAATAGTTGCCATGTTCATATTATTTATTTCAACACACTAGATTAATATATTGATTTAATTCACAGCCAAATTAAAAGGAAAAGTAAAGTCCTACAAATGCTATCCTTAAGTAATATTTGATATTCTGGATATATTTAATTGATTATTGAATATAATATTTATTGAGTCCATCATCAGTAAATTTGTGGATGACACCAAGCTGGGGGCAGGAGTTGATCTGCTGGAGGGCAGAGAGGCTTTGCAGAGGGACCTCAACGGGCTGGACAGATGGGCAGAATCCAACAGCATGAGATTTAACACATCCAAGTGCTGGGCTCTGCACATTGGCCACAACAACCCCATGCAGTGCTACAAGCTGGGGTAAGAGTGCCTTGGAGAGTGGCCAGGCAGAGAGGGACTGGTCGATGGTAGGTTGAACATGAGCCTGCAGTGTGCCCAGGCTGCCATAAAGGCCAATGGCATCCTGGTCTGCATCAGGAAGAGTGTGGCCAGCAGGAGCAGGGAGGTCATTCTGCCCCTGTATACTGCACTGGTCAGGCCGCACCTTGAGTCCTGTGTCCAGTTCTGGGCCCCTCAGTTTAGGAAGGATGTTGACTTGCTGGAACGTGTCCAGAGAAGGGCAACAAAGTTGGTGAGGGGTTTGAAAGACAAGCCCTATGAGGAGAGGCTGAGGGAGCTGGGGTTGCTTAGCCTGGAGAAGAGGAGACTCAGGGGTGACGTTATTGCTCTCTACAACTACCTGAAGGGAGGTTGTAGCCAGGCAGAGGTTGGTCTCTTCTCCCAGGCAGCCAGTACCAGAACAAGAGGACACAGTCTCAGGCTGCACCAGGGGAGGTTTAGGCTGGATGTTAGGAAGAAGTTCTCTACAGAGAGAGTGATTGCCCATTGGAATCGGCTGCCCATGGAGGTGGTGGAGTCACCTTCATTGGAGGTGTTCAGGAGGAGACTTGATGGGGTGCTTGGTGCCATGGTCTAGTTGTTTAGGTGGGTTGGATTGGTTGATAGGTTGGACGCGATGATCTTGAAGGTCTCTTCCTACCTGGTGTATTGTATTGTATTGTATTGTATTGTATTGTATTGTATTGTATTGTATTGTATTATTGTGGATGTGAAGATGAATTATAATTAATTCCCTTACTGAAATGATAGATGCCATTCCTCTGTAGAACTTGAAAAATAATGTCTCTAAAAACCAAAAGGTAGCAAGACAGAATAAATAGAAGATTAAATCTCTTTGCTGCAAAATACAATCATGAACATGATTATAGAATGGTTGATATTGTTTTACAGTGCCTGAGGTGTCTCAGTACCTTAGCCTCAGTAAGCACATAGTATTTGCAGCTCTGTAACCTTTCATCTATGTTGCTGTAGAAGTGCCTTACTGGAGCCTTTGTGCTTTCATTTTTTCTTTTGTTCTCATGGTACTGTTCTTATGCTGTTCTCATAAGCTCACACCTGCCAACCATGATAATGTTGGCACAGTGGGTTCTCAGGAAAAGTTGCTACCTCTGTCATGACAATGGCTTCTCTTTACACCACTATTCCTTCCTCTCATTTGGTAGATTTTAGGTCTTATTTGAAACATTTTATTGAGTTTAACATACAGAAAACCAAAGAGTGTACAATAAAATAGACAGTAATACTTTAAGTGCTTGACCAATAGTATCCAATACTATATGTGCACAGAAATTAACAATTGATATGCAGTGCTTGTTCCTGACTAGTATGTGCCAACCTGTGTTAAAAGCATCACAAACAGGAACAAAATATAAGGAATTAGAGAGGGTCATGACAAAAAATCATACAGTGGTTAAGGTAAGGCAAAGAAATTTTCACCATTGTTCTCACATTCTTTCTCACCACTTTTGCACTGAAGAGAAGTCACTGAAGGAGAGACTCTAGGACTCTCACTGAGTGGCTGTTTCATGCTACACCTTTAAAAGCTAGCTGCGGATTTTCGAGCGGAAGAGTGGAGAAATATAAATGAATCCACAGTTAGGTGTAAAAAGGAAAAACAAGAGATTATTCTAAATGAATTTCATTGGCCAGATGTGAAGTGTACCCCTAGCAGTATCTCACATCCCACTTCATTCTGTTATGTCTCTGCTGGCTGCTGGCATGCTGCTCTGCTTTGCTGGGAGACCCTTATCAGCTAACTTTGAGATAAGCATACTGACTTCTAATGACACTTTGAGCTAACTGAACTCTCTCTAACATCTGTTTTCTCTTTTCTTCTAATTAAACAGAGGAAAAGGGGGAGGGAGGTTAGGGGGGGAAAGCCAGGCAGTTTTCCCCCATCCAGGGGGTTTTCCTTTCTGTTTTCTCCCTGTAAACACCTGTAAACACACTAATATTGTAAATGCTGTATATTTGTACATATTTATTGCATTCCATTGTAGAATGTAGTTTTGCTTGTAAAATATTGCTTCCATTTGCTTTTCTGACTGAGTTAGCTGAGTTTTTGATAATGTTGGTGGTTTAAACCATCACACACTGCTCTTTCACAATAGTCACTGGTGAGTCTGAATTTCCTCTTTTCCTTTCCCTGACCAATTTTTCCCCTTTCCCTCTATCACTTGTCCTTTTTAATCCTTCCTCAAAAGTAACTTTCACAATTAGAATTTTTATGTGCATTCAGCTATTGCCTCAATAATAAATCTGTATTTGTGAACCTGTCTCAACATGTTTTATACAAATGTTGTGCTCAAGAGTGTTTGGCTGCATTTGGTGAAACCACATAGCAAAATACCACTCCCATCCTGAGCCAACTACAGAAAGCTGTTCTGTAGAGTGTTAATAATCCTTGCCAGGTTTTTGCTTCTTAATATTCTTAGTATTTCTTTAACTTTGCATTCCTGCTCTCTAGCCGCCTCATTGGAAATATTTAGATGATGTTGGGTGACAGGTTGGACTTGTTGATCTCGAAGGTCTTTTCCAACCTGGTTAATTCTGTTCTGTTCTATTTGATGTCTCTTTGGCAATACGCCTCTGAAAAATCAATCTGCAAATGAAGATGAAAATTCATAAACAGGGAAGAAATATAAAGAAAAAAAATACAAGAAACAACAGAACCAATTAGTAACCAGGCAAAGATCTGAAAAAACTCTGAACTCTTAGATAGCCTTAAAGCATGTGGCTGCTAAAACCTTAGATTATTCTTATGATATTGATTTTCAAATTGGTGGGTTGCTCAAGGAGAAAAATTAATATTACCAGATCTGCCACCAAATTACTTTTATTTTAATCTTTCATTGTGTCATAAAAGATTATAGTTATGAATGAATGGCAAATATTAATAAAAATGTTAATCATTTATTTATGTGCAAACTATGCCACAAATTACTTACAGTTGATGTTTACAGGTACCATTATTCAGTTGGAAGAACCATCTCTACAGAATGAATATATATATGGGTGATTTGAACAGTTTAGATGAATTAGAGAATTTAGGAATTTAGAAAAAAAACTTAATTCAAAAAGAGAGGAGGATTGCTTTTGTGGAATCTTTCCTTGGTACTGTGTTTATAGTCCAGAAATTATGACATGGACGTGCTGTAATAAGGAAATAAAAAATGGTGCTGACTGCATGGCACTGTGCTACATGGTTGCTGCTTCTTCCAGAGTAAAAGTTCCCAGTGCCTTGCACATTGCCTGATGAAGGGCTTCCTGCTTGGGGGAAAAGCCTGGCCAGAGTGGCTCCTCAGGAAGGAGGGGAGAGGGGGTGATTCCCTTCATGGCTCATAGGGTTTGGTCAGGATGGCTGCCAGCTGGATGAAGCAATGTCCCCACTTGGGGGGGGGGCTGTAGCAGTGTGATGAAGAGGTTATTAATTTACATATATGAATTATTAATTATATAACTATTTAATTTATTAATTATTAAAATTATTAATAACTGATGCATCATTATTTTATATACATGTTCTAGTGCATGATTGTGAAATACATCCTGTAAGTGGTTTAGTATTTATAATTAGGAATCAATTGGAATGTTTACAGAATTACTTTCTATTTGTATATCAAAGAGTGCAATTCTGCCACTTGTCCACCAGATGGTGACTCAATGGGATGCTGGCGGCTGCTAACTATATACAGAGATATTCCAATGTGTATCAGAGGATTGGACTGGAAAGATTATGCTGGTAGATGCCGATGCTTTGAACTGAATATTAGTGAGTGGAAAACACGTGGAAGATACACTGTGTCCTTTGTTTGTACCGAGGATAGGTTCTGGCAGACTGCTGTCACCAGGCTAGTTCCTAGGTTGGTCCAGATGGCAATGGTGGGTGGCAATTCTCCTCCCTTCCATGGCAGAGGAGAGGGAATGGACCTTAAGCTAGCTGCTTGTCTCGGTCCAGAGAGGGAAAGAGACTCAGTTCTTATGAATATTCCCGTGCTGTGAAATGAGAGGCACAAACGAGGCCAAAATATCAACAGCTAGGCTATTTATTACATAAATAAAGTGGATGGATCAGAAGGGGAGAGAGAAAAAAAAGAGAGGGAGAGAGAGAAGAGAGAGGAAAGGAATTATATTACCACACCCCTCACCCCCCCCCCCAAGACAGTATGAGTCTGTGGAGGAAAGGTGCTGCAGGAGATGTTGGGTCTGTAGAGAAACAGTGCTGCAGGAGATGTTGGGTCTGTAGAGGAAGGGTGCTGAGGCTTTGGCTGTAGAAGGGATGTGGTCCTCTGAGCAGCTTCTTCACCTCCATTGGTTGCAGCAGGCAGAACTTAGGGCATGGAGAGAGGGTTTTCAGAGTCCAAGATCCGTTGTGTTGTCCCGTGATGTTTCCAGCGTGTGGTGCTGTCTTCTTTCTTCTGCATTTTTTCTTCTCCAAATTTCTTCTTCCAATACAGTAGTTGCTCCAGTCTTTTATACAGTTTTTTGGTCCTTAGGCAAGTGTCCAGGTGTTGTTCCCCAGAATATCGTTCTGGAAAATCATCCTTAGGTAAGTGTCCAGGTTTCATTCCCCAGGAAATATTTCTGTGTACTCAGGTGAGTTTGGGATGGAGGGGGGGAGGCCTCCACCTCCTCCTTCTCCATCTACCTACCCACACACTCATTACACATCAGGAAACAGGTAATGAATCCATTGTCTCATCATCCTCCCTTCCTGGGATATCTGATGGCTGGAAATGATCTTGTCCTGAAGGTGTGAATGCTGGGCCCTTGGGCCATTGTTGTAGGCCAGCTGCAGTCCCGTGAGCAATGTTATCTTTGCACCTTCCAAGAGTCCTTCCAGTGGCACTGCCCAATGCACATCAGCTATTGTCTGGGCAAGCAGCAAGTGATTTTATCTTTGTTGAGACAAGCTTTAGTCTCTCACACTGTTAAGAAGGTTCCCTTCAGATGGCAGGGAGTGGTCCTGTAGGGTCGGCCTGGCAAGGCCAGTAGGGCTGGTCCTGGGACACGGTCAGGCCTCACAGAGTTGGCCCACATGGCAGGGCAGGGTGATGGTTCCCGGTAGATGGGCTCAGAGGTTTCCAATCCAGTGTGATGGCAGGTGGGGCTGGACCCAGCAGGGTCAGCCCTGCAGCAATGGGCTTCAGGGCCAGCATGGACAGCCCCAGGGAAAAAGGGCAGCCTCCCCTTTACTTGACTCAATGCATGGCAGAACCTTCTCAGAGCAGTCCTGGCTTTGGAGCACAGGCATGGACGTTGCTCTAGGTTTCCCTGAGGTTCACAGGGCATGGAGCAGCAGAAGTAGCGACTCCTCTCATGCGATGGTAGGGTTATGCAGGCATGCGATTAAACTATGATCCTGCTTTTTGATCTGACACACAGGGTTGTGTCCACTCATCAGTCTGCTGCTTAAGGCTGAGGCAGATGTTTAGACTGCTGGACTTGGCTAAGTCCCTTTCCCTGACAACTGGGCAGATCTTACCCTCGGGGGTCCAGTTGCCTGAAGACTCAGTGGATTCTTCTGACCAGTGAGACTGGCAGTGCAACGCTGGAACTTCTCAGGCTCAGTGAATGTCCCTCCTCTGGAGATACTCTCAGGATTAAGGCTCAATGCACCTGCCTGGATGCTGGCTTCTCTTTGTCATACAAAGGCTACTAGTTTGCTTGCATATATGAGAGAGAAGACTTAATAGGAATGAGCTCAGCGGCAGAGGCTGTGGCATAAGCTTAGGCTCAGGCAAAGAGAGATAACAAAGTGAAAGAGGGGGCAACATGTTTACAAATTGGGGTAATATTTATATGTTTCTTGAGGCTAGATTTGGCCAACAGTTACTTTCATAAACAAGCAGCTTCAGCCTATGGGAAGCGTGAAGCTTGAATTATGCCAATTCTTGACATTAGCACCAGCATTCCATGCAATGGATGCTTGCAGTGGTCCATGCCACCTGGCTAATGCCTTGGCCTAGGTGGCACAGACCAATGCAAGCATCCATTGTGAGAGGACAAGTTTCAATATCTGGGCATGATGTGCCTTCACTACAAGCAGTCTGGGAGGAGGAGATGTGCACAAGGGCTATTACTCGGGGATGGGTGAGACGATGGTTGGCTCCAACCATGGGACACGGGATGAGGTCCACAGAGATAGCTATCCACAGCCACTCTGGCTGTTGCCAATGGTATTATCAGCGTGCCAGACAAGCAGCTGCGATCCAAAGCAAGGCACTTGGGTCCCTGGTTCGATCCCAGGCATGTGGTGCATGGGGTTGTGGTGGGGTGAGAAAGTTCCCTCCCCACACACAAGGAAAGAAACCACAGCTAGCTCAGTCGGAAAAGCAGATGAAAGCTATATTTGCAGGCAGAAATGGAATGCAATGAATAGGTACACAAATATACAATATTTACAATATATATACACAGAAATACACAGCAATGAACACAATGCAGAAAAGCCTTTTCCCTCCAGCTGGCCAGGGGGGTTCCCTGAACCCCCCTCTCTCCCTCCCCACCTCCCCTTTTTTCCCAAAAAGGGTTAGAGAGAGAGAGAAAGGCAATTAATTAAGAAAAATTCTGTTAGCTCAAATGCAAATGCAAGAATTAGTTTTCTTATCTGGTTAGCTCTGTTAACTCAAGGCCGCTCATGCTTCAGAGAGAGAGAAGCCGTCCAGCCCACAGGACAGAGAAGCACAGACTGAGCACAGCCTGAACCCAGACCAGACTGAACTAACAGAACCCAAACTTAAAATTGCATTCTACAATCCACCAATGAAATTAGTTTAGACTATCTTGTTTTTGTTTAAATATCAAAAACATTCAGCCAGAGTGTTCAGCAGCTTTCTTAAAGGCATAGCCTAAACCGGTCACAATCCACCTCTTCTGAACAATTTCATTGGCTATTCATACTGTCCATCCACTCTAAAACAATACAATTTGCAAGTAAAGTTCATAGTCCATTCCGGCTATCCTCAGGTGTAGATGATTCAGAAGTCCAAGAAACAAGAAAAATGGAAAACAGTTTGTCTCTTCGCAGATGAAGCGAAGAAAAGGGAAACAGGGAAACAGGGACTCTCAGTTGACTCAGGGCTGTCAGGGTTCTCAGGGTTCGTGCACCGTGGATTCCTCAAGGATTCTTCCGTTGGGCGCGATGTAGCTGTACAACACTCTGAAATTAAACTCTTTCAGCTAAAGTTAAATTTCTTTGTGGAATACACTGAATTTCACCATTCTCTTGCATTACCCAATAAGTGTGACCCGGACCTTCAGCTGAAACCACCCCTCGGACAGGTTTAGCCTCTCCTGAGGGAGAAAATACCCAAACAGTTTTACCTAACAGATTCTTTTCTCTAACAACAGGAACTCTATCACCTTCTCATCTTTAAAACAGCTACCTGCTTAACTGGAGCTGTGTTTGAATTTACAGCTGCCTTAACAGAAGCTGACAGGTTTTGAGATGGATCAGCTGCTGTGGAGGACACTTCCGGTCCTGCTGAAGAAGAAGGAGGAGCTGGCTTTGCCGCATTAATGGCTGCTGAGGACGTGGGAGCCGCCATGTTAGGTGCTGCCGCTGCCGCTGCCGCTGGCTGATTGCCAGAACCACCAACAGCACTGTTCAGAGCAGCCTTTCTGATGGAGTAAACACAGGCATGAACATGGGCACTTATTTACCAAAACAACACCTATTCAACATTTGCCACGATGGATACTGGCACACTTTGTACACAGAGTAATTAACCAATGATGTGGTGTTTTACCAACTATAGTATAAGCATGTGCAGTAAACAAGGCAAGCATGAATAAACTGTGAGCTTTGTTTACCACAGAGGTAGAAAACATGCCCAGGCCTGTTTTACCTGGACTCACTGATGCCATGCCCCTTTATTAATTTGGTGCTAAAATCCCCCTCACTCTGGAAGAGAAGGGGAAGAGGAGGTTTGAGCAGAACATGTAGGGACATGTCCTGGCAACATTTGGGGCATACTTTTGGACATAAGTATCATTCACCATAATTGTCATACTGACTTTGATAAAACCTGTTGATGATAGTTTCTTTGAACAACAATACATTTAGTGTTGAATTAAAGACTACAATATTAGAATATTTTTACTATAAGACACATCAGGATTATAGCTTCCCTTTTGATAGTACTTGAAAGCATCTAAACTAATGTGATTTAGTTTCACCTAAAAGAAATTGTTGATGAGGCAAATATTGCTAGTTGCATGGTCTCGGTATTTTTCACTTAGTTTTTAGGGTTATTGTTAGGTCTGGTCAAACCCAAGAGTACTTTCCAATGTTAAAATGGTGGTACTCAGTTTTGGTTACAAACGTAATCACTCAAAGTTACTGTGAAGATGATCTCCACATCATCTTATGGATAACTGATTGGAGGAAGCTCTCAACCCTTGTTCATAGCTAGAATATTTGGTCAAGTGCCATTTCTCCTAATTCACTTAATTCTTCTCAGTGTGCTGCAGGGATATGGTATACTGTGAGAGGTCCTGGCCCCCAGTTTCTAACAGCACAATCATATAGCCTCAGTGACAAACAGAGAATAAATTCAGTACAAACCCTGTTAAATTTTGAAATTTGTGTACTTTGGCCCTAATAAATTACTAATAGACACATGTAAATAAATACTACAGAGATTAAATAAATAATAAGAGTGTGAAGGACAAGAAAGTGAAGAGGAATAAACAGAATGAATCTACCAAAGGTGAACATATTTGAACAACTTGTTTGCCTTCTACAAAAAAATGACTAGTTCAGTGGGTGAAGGAAGAGCAGTGGGTATGTAATGGTTTGAGCCTTAACTGGAAGTTAAGAGCTCAGGTGGGGGGCAAGGCTGAGAATCTCTCCCCCACTTCCCCCCTTCCTCCCTCCCAACAGAGAGGGGAGAAAAGGAAAGAGCAAATCCACCAAACAATAATTTGGAGTCGGCTTGGAAGTAGAGAGGTAAAGAGTTGTCTTTAAGCAGTATATATATATAAACAATAACAGGAAAAAGGTTCACAAGGACAAGGAACAAGGACAGATGGGAGAGGGACAAAAACCAAGAGAATAATACAAAACCAGCCTTTCTCTGAGGAAGCGTGGAGGCAGCAAGTCCGACCACGTGGCAGAGGAGCAGGAGGGCAGCTGCAGTAGCTCTCACCCAGCAGAGGCAGAAGCCAGAAAACCCACGGCCAACAGCTACGATGTCCTGCTTTTTTATACCCTGGCTGGGCAAGGAGGGGGGAGTGGAACAGACTCAGCTTCCCAGGGGAAAAATGCCCTGCAGGGAGTGAAAAGTACCTGCAAGCCCTCCACCCTGCTTTGTTCTTTTGTTCTCAGAAAAGGGTGTTAACCCACCACAAGGTATTATGCAGAAATACAGAATGATAGGGGATATTGTCTATTGGGTCTTCAGTAATGCCTTTGACACTGTTTCTGATATGATTCTCACAGAGCAGCTGATGATACACATAGTGCAATTGCAGATAGATAGGTTGAAAACTGGCTGAATATTCAAGTCTAGAGTGTGCTGATCAGTGGTTATACCTGATTACAGCCAAATGACTAACAGCTCACCTCAGGAGTCAATACTCCAATTCTGGTTTATGTCTTTATTAATGATCTGAGTGACGGGGCAGAGTGTACAACAAACTGGGAGGAGTGGCTGACACATCAGAGGGTTGAATTGCCATCTACAGGGAATCTGACAGGCCAAAGAAAGAGGCCAGCATGAATTTCATGAAGGTCAACAAGAAGCACAGAGTCCCTCAGCTGGGGAGCAAGAGCTTTGTGTGCCAGTGTATGCTGGAGGAAACTCAGTTGAAAAAGGATTTGTAGAAAATGCCCTGGAGGTCCTGGTGGAGACCAAGATGAATATGAGCCAAAAATGTGACCTTACTGCAAAGAAAGCTAATGGCATCCTGGTTTACATTAGAGAAAATAGTGCCAGCAGATTGAGGAAGGTGATATTTCCCCCTCTATTCAGCATTGGTCAGGCTGCATCTGGAGTGTTGTGTCCTGTTCTGGGCCCTTCTTCAGAAGAGGGATAGGGACAAAATGGAAAGACTCCAGGAAAATGCCACAAAGTTGATTAAGGTAATGGGGTATCTCTCTTATGAGGATAGGATGATACAGCTGGGATAATTTATCCATGAGAAGGCTGGAGCAATTTTATTAATGTATGTAAGTGCCTGAAGGGAAGGTGCAAAGAGAATGAACCAGGCCATTTTCAGTAGTGCCTTGTTACAGGACAAGAGGCAGTGGGCACAACCTGAAACACAGGTTATTCCCTCTGAACCCCTGGAAACACTTTTTTATACTGTGAAGGTGACCAATCACTGATGCAAGTTGCACAGAGGGGTTATGGAGTCTCATTCTCTCACATGATCCCAGGCCAAGTCCACATATGCCTAGCCCCACCGTAGCGGGAGAGGAGCCACCATGTGTGCCGCTCTGAGCCCTGTAAATCTTAGGGAAGACTAAAGTACTGTTTGTGCCTATACTGCACCAAACCTGGGACCACTCCGAGTGTCCCGCTATTCCTGTAAGCCCAGTAAACAAGAAGTCGCCACTGCATTCTCTCTCCGAGGCTGTTTACTTGTCACCATGGGACAGAGCCCATAGCCATTGTTTGCTGTCATTGTCCAACCGGGAACTTCTGAGCCAGCCGACTGGCAACTGTCATCCCACCCTGCCGTGCAAGCTGACTCCCAGGGGCAACCCCACAGGCTAACACTGACCAGGACCGATTCCTGTTGTGTGGAGGGAATTGACTGAATCCTGAAGGGAACCTGCTTCCAAGATAAGCCCAGGTTCCATTATTCCCTCTCCACTGCTGCGGAGAGAGGAGACAGTAACCCAACACCACCGTCCAACTCAACTAGGAACCAGTCCAGCGATAGTAGTCTGCCAGACCTCCACCTTGCTACAAACAACAGCTACAGAGTATCTTCCATGTGCTTTCCATCCACTAGCACTCAGTTCAAAGTATCCGCGTGTAGCAGAGTAATCTCTGACGCATAGAGATTATAATATTGCTGTATATAGCCAGAAGCCGCCCACATTCTGCTGAGTCACCATCTAGTGGCCAAGCAGCAGAACTGCCCCCTTCATTATATAAATATAAAAATAGTCTGTAGATAGTTTAATTAAGTTCTAATCATAACACTAAGCCACTTACGGAATGTATTTCATGAACGTGCACTAGAACGTGTATATAAGTTGTTGATTCATCGGTTATTAATAATTTGATAATGAAGAAAAATAATATGTTCATAATTCATATTTCATATCCATAAATTTAATAACCTCTTCACAACAGCAGCAGAGAAATTACTATCCTTTTCTAGCCACATTTTACCCTCATACTGCTGAATCTTTGAAGCAGATTTTGGCACTGGTACTGGACTTGCACATTCAGCAAATGCTTAATTTGATACATTGATGCAAGAGCTTGTTACAGATTCCAGTAAGAAAGGCCCTCAGGCTTTGTCAGATATTGATTAAAATACTGTTTATTGGACATAGAAGAAGGAAAAAGGAGATAGCATAGATAATCTTATATCCCTTCAAATAGTGGGAACTCTTAGTTCTACAGTGTAGAACATAGGCACAATGCCTCGTTAGTCAACGTATGGCAGACTGCACAGGTCCTTTCTGTTCTGATGTTTGGCCAGCACTGTCATCTATAGAGGTTTTCTTGCTGGTAAACACCTCTATCCATAGTTTCTACTGTCACCCAGAGCAAGATTTTATGTAAATGTGCTGCTTAGCTTCAAGATAAGATTATACATGTAGGTGCCACAAAGAGCAGGGGCCAAGAGGGAGCTGCATACAGTCTTCCCTTTTACAGTTTATCAGGTAAATTAATTTGACAGTCAGCTAATGTGTACATCACATCATAGCCTTGCACCTACTCAGGTTATGGAGATCATTCATTCCTTGATATACATTTACGTTCTGGTTAGGAGTTGTGACAGTTTAGGCTGTGCCTTTAAGCTTGGAGCTACAGCTGGTGTAAAAAGGAAAACAGAAGACTGTTCTAAAAGAATTTCATTGGTCAGATGTGAGATGTACCCTAGCAATATCCCACATTCTTGTCTTACTCCATCTCTCTCTGCTGGCATGCATGCTGCTCCAGGACAGAGACTGCTTATCATCTAATAACCTTGGAGACTTGATAGGGTGCTTGGTTGCACGGTTTAGTTGATTAGGTGGTATTGGATGATAGGTTGGACACGATGATCTTGAAGGTCTCTTCCAACCTGGTTTATTCTATAATTCTATAAGCATTACTAGCTTTTTAACGACACTTTTGAATTAACTGAATTTTCCCCTAACATCTCTCCTTTTCTCTTTTCTTCTAATTAACCAGAGGAAAAAGGGAGGGAGAGGTTGGGGGGAGTGGGGCAGTGACCTCCTGCCCAAGGACGATTTCTGTGCTGTTTGCTTTTTGTAAAACTTGTATAATATTGTAAATACTGTATATTTTGTTTATATTCATGTCATTCCATTATTGCTTGTAAAATACAGCTCCTTCATTTGCTTCTCTGACTGACTTCAGCCAAACTTTTGTTTGATGTGGGTGGGTTAAACCATCACAGGAGTACTATGCCTCAGCTTGGCTATTACTTTCTCCTGCAGTATCGTGATCACTATTTTCAAAAGTAGCCAAACACTGTCAAATAAAGTCAAATAATAGCTTCATTCCAAGAATCAAGCAACAGAGTAACCAATATGACTGTTTGCAGTGGTGCAGGATGCACCAAAAAGTTAGATGAAGGAAAGACTGCAACCAAAGGCTGCAGTACCCCTGAGCAATGGTTGGGGATACTGCATTCCTAAGATTTCTAGTCCTTCAAAACAAAGTTCACTTCCAGCTGTCTTGTCTTTAATTCCTCCCTGTGGAAAACAAGGTGAAAGGGTTTGAGAAGCTATGTCTCTAGACTGGACACTGAAAATCTTGTTCATTATTTGAGACATAGTCCTAGCTGCATACCAAACTATAATTAGAGATTATTCATGAGCATGAAGAAGGTCAGCATTGCATGATCAAATCCTATCACCCTTTAAGGGCACACATTCTACTTCCAACATTTTAATGCAAGAAAAGAGCATATATGATTAAGAATTTAAATGTAGAAGTGTTTAACAATGTCACAGCACCAATCTGCACATGATATCAACTACCACAGAGAGCATCTGTTGTGTAAGTGGGCAAATTAAACAAAGAAATGAGTGTAAATTATTCTCCTACATCAAGAAAGGAGTTCTGAGGTTAATAAGATGGAAAATGTATGAAATCTATCCAAATTAAAGTCATTCTATAATTAGAATCTTTCCTGCTGCATTATTCATTATAAAATAATTAATGTGGAAAAAATGCAGATTTCTCCCCATAAAAAAGAAATTCATTCATTTTAGTGTTGATATAAACTATGTGACTTATGAATTAATTCATAATGTGTTACTTATCATAGCATCCATGACATTAATCAAGTGCCAGGGCCCTGAGGGAACTACCAGCCCTTACTACCTGTGGCCAGCTGCCTACAGCCCAGGACCTAATTTCAACCTCCTGGGGAATCCCTCATTCCTGCCGACATCTGAGGATCTGGACACGAAATACCTAGAGACTCGGTAGTATCCCAAATTGAGCTGCTCTGAAAGCTGCAGCTCTGCAGCTTGTTCAGAAAGGTGCTACCCTCTGCAGCATTTAAACACTTCAGTGCTCCTACTATTAACATCTAAAAGAGAATTCTTTAGCACATCTATTTTGATTAATGCATTTATGACAGCTTTTGTATCTAGGTTTTCTGACTCATGCTGTTATCAGCAATATCACTACCATGGAGCTAGCAGGCCACTGTAATGGTGTTCTGCAGTAATTTTTACCTTAACATTTGGTCTTCCTTCTCAGATCTGCCACTTCTACATTTCCTTCCACTTCCATTTTTGTTACGGACAGTCATGCACACACAGCCTGCACCAGACAAGAGAAGGAGGAAGGCAGATGGAACGCTGGTGGAAAAGTTCTCAGTCCAAACTGTGTTGACAGTATCACAAGTCTAAAACATACACTCATACCAGCTACTATGACAAAAATAAATTAACTCTCTCACAGACAAAACCAGCATAATACCATATGGACAATTTTAATGGATAAGCAATATCAGCTGTGGATCATTAATTAAATCTTTCTGCCTTTCTTCTTCTTCTTTTTATTTTTTAAGATTGTTTGAGAGTGTTAGCCAGGAAGCACACTTAAGAAAAATATATTCTGCAGGACAAATCCTATCTTCATCTCATTTTGTCATTTGAGTTTTATATATTGCATAGAAAACCTCAAAGATTACAAGCACTTATGAATATTTTTTTTTTAACTTTTATTTTCCAGAACAATGGAAGGGACTACAGGCTCAGTCTTTGCTCTTTTGGAGGTTTCATTCTGAGTGCAGAATCACTGAATGTCTGTAGAGTAATGCATTTTTCTGTCCTGTCAATAAAGACAGACTGATAATTTGCCTGGGCTTTCTGAATTGCTCCCTGGAAGTACCTTATTTTCCTCACTGACTGTATAGGCATCATTGCTGCCTACTAGGAGAGCTTTGATTTGACCAAGTAAGATAGATTTGCTGTCTAGGAATCAGTTAGACACCCAATATGGAGCATCCATATCCACTTCAACATAAATAAGAGCACTCAATCTGAGCTTAGTGATCCATGAGGAAAAAATAAAATCCATTGCATTGCATAGTATTTTACAGTTGAAGTTCTACTGTCATCAAACTTCAGAAATTCTTCTAAGTTATCTGGTGAAGAAAAAACACTGCTCTGGAAGTTGCATAGATTTCAATTTAAATATTTTTTTCATTTTTAAGTCTAGTTCCATCATCAAAGATTTCTATTGATTTGAAGAGGAACTTAAAATAAATCAGAATTTATGGGAAGTGCTTTCAAAATCCGTAATTAAAGAAACTTTCTACAGTCGTGTGCCTATACTGAATGTTGTCCATGGTAATGTCATTTTTTTAAAGCACTGTGGAAGTGAAAGTTAATATTACTTTGTCACAAATGTGCAAACTTCCCCAATTGTATCTTCACTGTTGCTAGTATGACCATAAATACTAAAGGAATTATAACGATTTCTGAAAATGAGGAAAAAATCCTACAGATGTCTTGATTCTCTTGGGAAAAGAATCAAAGCAAACTGAAGAAAAATGCAATAAATCTAATCCATTCTAATTGAATCAAATAGAACAGAATAGAGTAGAGTAGAGTAGAGTAGAGTAGAGTAGAGTAGAGTAGAGTAGAGTAATTAATCATATCCCTCTTTCATATTCTTCACTGTTCCAGAGCCTTAATAGATTTTTGGAATTCACTCCAGAGAAACCCTCATTTAATCATCCACATTAGCTAAAGCAATTACAACTTTCAGAACTGACACTCCCAGACCTCCAAACAGAATTATCTTGAAGCGTTATTTGTACTGCAGTCTTGGTATTCCAAAGGTCTTATGTAACTTCTACCAAACTCCTGAGATTCGAAAGCTGTAATTCCTTTTATCTGACTTCTATTTTCTTCCAATAAAAAACCTGAAAGTGTACTCTCTTTGAGATGTATAAATTTATCAAAATGGATAACGTGTGAGTGACAGAGCATTAGCACTAGTAAAAATAAGAAGCCATATGATCAAAAATATGGACATTAATATGTTACTCGTGGCAGAAACATATCTCAGGGTTAATAATTATTTCTTTTTGAAAGCCTCGGACATTACATTGCAGTGTTCTTTAAGTTATTGACTAACTCTGAGGTTATAGAGATGCTTTCAATACAGCACTTATAAGAGATGGATAGGTATTTATGTTTTGAAACACTGACACAATAATTTAGGCATGATCTTTTTCACCAACAAAAACATTACAGTTCCATTTTTTCTGGAATGAATATTAAGACATTTAAACTGGTGAGTCTTTTGTTCTGCGGATATTTCTAGATGGAGTGTTTCATCAAAAATGTTGAGTTGCCATGTCTTAGAGGAATACGTAAATGACTCGTTCACCACACTTAAATGATTCTTGTGAGACTGCAGGTACAGTAGAAGTTACAATTGTATCTTCGCAAAATCTCCTTTGCATTAGATAGGATAAACTACACTACTCACTCTGCAGGCTTTCTATATAATGACTGAGATTCCCACTATTAACATTTCCTTTTGCCTATGCATTCTCTTCATTTTACAGCTCACTCCACATTTTATGAGGTAATTAAACATCCTTACAGAAGTTTCTTGGAGGAATCTAAAGGTTAGCCATAATAAATCATTTAATAGATGCATCAAAGTATTGCAGATTGCTTTTTTGATAATGAGGGTGTTTTAAGATCCTCTTATCAGATGGTCAGAAGAGACTTAGGTGACATAATTGCCTTTTTGTGTGTGTGTGTGTGTGTATGTGCGGTTAACTCCCAAACTATTCTGCACTTCTGTGATATGTTATACAGGGATTTCAATGGAGGCTGAAAGGCTGGGAAGACATTTGATCCTTTGTCAATAAGGAATGCAGAATTTGAAAGCAGAAATTAATCTTGGATTTATGCCATGCTTCTGAGTAATGAAGTGAATCAGGGTCATTGATGGAAATAACAGTGGTAATTCAAGAATGACAGTGGTGATTTGCCAGTATCAGTCTGATATATGTTTACATAAATTTGTGTGTGCTTTAAACTAGAGATTTAATTTTTGCAGTGATTTAAGAATTAGCTTTTCATTGTCCTGCTTATCTGGAGAAGATATGCTGTGGGCCCCTAGAATGTAAGGTACTCGGGGCATCTAGGAGGATATATTCCAAGCTTACAACACTGGTTTTCAGGAACGTAGGCTTTGATCCCTTCACAGATCTGCCGGAAAACTCGTGTGGGACAAAGCCCTAGAGGGAAGGGGGGCCCAGGCCAGCTGGTCCTTATTCAAGGATCACCTTCTCTGTGCCCAGGAGCAAAGTACACTAACAAAGAGGAAGGCAGGAAAGAATTTTAGGAGACCTGCCTGGATGAGCAAGAGCTCCTAAACACATGGTCACACAAAAAGAAACTGTACAAGGAGTGGAAGAAAGGACAGCTAGAATGGGGCCATGTAAGGAAGCTGTCGGAGCAGCAAGAGACCTGGATAGAAAAGCTAAAGCTCAGTTAGAATTAAATCTAGCCAGGGAGATCAAGGGAAATAGCAAAAGTTTCTGTTGGTACATTAATTACAAAAGGAAGACTAAGGAAGGTGTGAGCCCTCTCAGAAAGCAAATGGGAGAACTGATGACAGACAATGTGGAGAAGGATGAGGTTGACCTCAGTGCCAGGGAAAATGATGGAGCAGATTATCCTGGCAGCAATAACTGCACACCTGCAGGATGGCCAAGGGATCAGGTCCAGCCAACATGCATTTAGGAAGGGCACGTCCTGCCTCTCCGACCTGATCTTCTATGATCAGGTGACCCACCTGGTGGATGTGGGGAAGCCTGTGGATGTGGTCTACCTGGACTTCAGCAAGGCCTTCGACACCATCCCCCACAGCAAACTGCTGGCTAAGATGTCAGCTCGTGGCTTGGACAACAACACTCTGCACTGGGTTAGGAACTGGCTGTAGGGCCAGGCCCAGAGAGTGGTGGTGAATGGTGCCACCTCCAGCTGGAAGCCAGTCACCAGTGGTGTCCCCCAGGGATCAGTGCTGGGCCCCATCCTCTTCAATGTCTTCATTGATGATATGGATGAGGGGATTAAGACAGTCATCCGCAAATTTGCAAATGACACCAAGTTGGGAGCAGATGTTGGTCAGTTAGAGGGCAGAAGGGCCCTGCAGAGGGACCTCGACCGACTGGACAGATGGGCGGAGTCCAACGGGGTGGCATTCAACAAGTCCAAGTGCCGGGTGCTGCACTTTGGCCACAACAACCCCATGCAGAGCTACAGGCTGGGATTGGAGTGGCTGGAGAGCTGCCCAACAGAGAGGGACCTGGGGGTGCTGATTGACACCCCACCTAAACATGAGCCAACAGTGTGCCCAGGTGGCCAAGAAGGCCAATGGCATCCTGGCCTGTATTGGGAATAGTGTGGCCAGCAGGAGCAGGGAGGTCATTGTGCCCCTGTACTCTGCATTGGTTAGGCCACACCTTGAGTCCTGTGTCCAGTTCTGGGCCCCTCAGTTTAAGAAGGACATTGAGACACTTGAACATGTCCAGAGAAGGGCAACAAGGCTGGTAAGAGGCCTTGAGCACAAGCCCTATGAGGAAAGGCTGAGGGAGCTGGGATTGTTTAGCCTGGAGAAGAGGAGGCTCAGGGGAGACCTTATTGCTATCTATAACTACCTGAAGCATGGTTGTAACCAGGCGGAGGTTAGCCTCTTCTCTCTAGCAACCAGCACCAGAACAAGGGGACACAGTCTCAAGCTGCACCAGGGGAAGTTTAGGCTTGAGGTGAGGAGAAAGTTCTTCACTGAGAGTCATTCGCCATTGGAACGGGCTGCCTAGGGAGGTGGTGTAGTCACCATCCCTGAAGGTGTTCAAGAGGGGATTGGACGTGGCACTTGATGCCATGGTTTAGTCATGAGGTCTGTGGTGACAGGTTGGACTTGATGATCTTTGAGGTCTCTTCCAACCTTAGTGATTTGGTGATTCTCTGATTTGGTGAACTGGGGAAATGTCAGTAATTTAACTTTATGAATGTCCACTTATTTTAATAGTGTTCAGATACACATCTCAAAACTACTTGTTTTTCATGTCTATCATATTCATTAATATGTCTAGACACACACCAATTACATGTCAGAAAGAGAAGCAGAAGAAAGACTGGGATGTTTTGGAACACACTTAAAAGTATATAAAGTGCAAAACTGAATGGCAAAACTCCATTTTAACAATTGTTTGGGATTGTGAAAGAATTATTGTACTTTCTGGTCTTCTTAGTTTAAAAGAACATAATATGTCCCGATGTATCTCATGCTGAGGCATTCCTTGTGTTTGTATTCCAGGTCTGTATGTATGGGAAAGCAGAGTTTATGTAAACAATGGACAAATCAAAGTGGAGACAAATAATTTCTACTTTAACATAAGAAATATGTTCTTAGAAACCACTCAACCTTACAAACAGGCTATGTTAATGTGTTCACAGTCAACAAAGAACAAATGTACAGGTCATGTCAAACTACATTAAGTTGCTTGTTATGAGCTATATTAATGACAATAAAAGCTTTAGAACCTTTAACGCTTGAGCAACTTTTAATCTAATTTCTTTTTTACTTTTCTATTTGGCAGAATGACAGCCTAGCTCATTACCTTCATCCTCATCACCTTTGCCTTGTGATGTGAGAAACAGCTATTTAATAAAGGTCAAACAAACCTGGAAATGTGGACATTATGTCATGGAGTAGAATTATTTCATAAATTCACAAAATACTTCTACAGTGAGCTGTTTTTGTTGGCTGGGGGCAAGATGTCCACCAAAGCCACTGGTTCCCTCAGCCATTGCCTTCATCTGTGGTATTCCATTTTCCTAGAAAATTCACATGATCTTGCTTCAATAAATACCTTGTCCTCATGCTTGAGAGGAGTGAGCTCCAAAGACTGCAAACACCTGTTTCTTTTCTAATTCAACCCCTAAGTCTCTAATGAGGGGTTCCAGTTGTTAGGCTTCCATCTCTCCCAGCAGCTGACTGTTGGCCCTGTTATGCCAGCATTGAAGCAGCCAGGAAGAATCTGCTCTTCTGTCTGGCAGCTGTAATCTTTCCACACATCTCTAAGTTCTGATGACTCCCCAGGGACTGGGTAGTCCCTGCCTCCTGTTTGATTTCTCTCACTCTTTTTGATCTTCCAGCTGATGGACCAGCCCTTTGATCAGAGTCTTCCTCTCCTTCCTCCTCCCTTATTAATCAGTGATATGGACCTGTTGAACACCTTGTACACTGCTTCTTCTTTACTACTGAGGCAATCGCTGTAGTTGTTTCTTGAGTCCCCATCTCAACTATGTTATCCTCTGATGAAGTTTGCACGCTTGCCTCTATCACAATCCTTTTAGGGTACTGAGCTGCATCTCATTAAACACAGACCAAGCCCCAGTAAGTCTTAGAAGTTGTTTTCATTGAGGTAGGCAAGACACCCTTATATCAGGTAGCATGTCAGTTTATCAGGATTACTTGCCTCTTCTGGGGTAAAGTACCAGGCTCAGGGAAGTGATTACCATGCTAGGAATCTGCTCAAATCCTGCCACACACCCTGCCACCTATGGACTGGCTGCCTCAGAGCACACCTCAGTATGTCCTCACCCAGGAGCTGTCTCCTTTTATGCCACAATGAGACCAGGTTCCACAAAGCCTATAATATGGCAGTAATATTGAATAGGATCATTAAAGAGCTCACATAATGGTGGACAAGAACCTTGGGCGCATGCACAACAAAACCCTCTACAGTTTTTCATTGGAAAAAACAACCAAACAAAACAACAAAAAAAGCACCCACAAAACCCAAAATAAACCAAACGTCAAAATAAAATATCAGTGAACCAAAAACCTGTTTATTTATCAGCCCTTAAGAATCCTGTAATTTGTGACTTTCTTCAACAAGTAGTATTGGAGTAGTTGATTCAGGAAGACTTGGTACTACAAGTTTATTCCAATGAGCAGAAAGTCGTTTGGGCCACCTGCACATCTGAGTCTTCATTTCAGAAATGTACTTTATCTGTCACTCAACCTCTTAAAAAGATGTTGATGCTTCATGTACAATGTTGGAACATGGTTTTGTAGCCTTCCTTTTGTAGTCTTTTTGTGTGCGAATCTCTGTGTTACAGCTGGATACTACTCGCAGGAGGCCTCCATTAATATTGCTTGATGATGAATACAGGCACAAGCAAAGTTACACAGCAGCAATGTTCTGCACCATGGGACTGCTGACTTCATCTCTTCTGGGACCTGTGTTGTTACTACTGAGAAAGCTGCTGGCTTCACAGAAATGTCATTAGCTATTCTTGCTTCTGTCACTTCTTTGAGGATAGCCTCAGAAGTTCAGATAGGCCTTGATGACTCTGTCACTCCTTTTCTAACCAAGGTGCTTTGTCAGACAATGTTTTTATTTTGTATGAAATGCACAGCCTATACAATGGCAAATTTAATTTTTTTCTGTGTGACTGAGAAGCCTTGAGCTGGATCTGCATGGTTCCTATTTCTTCTAAAATGCTTGGCTGTAGTTTCACAACTATCTATGTTGAAGATTCACTAATTGTCTCTGTGAAAGCAAATAGCACAGGCAATTCACAGTTAGCACACCAAAAAAGCTTCCACCTGATAAATACTCCCAGCCTTTTTGCTATGAGTAGTTCTGTTAAATTCAACTACTCATTAAGGAATGCATTTAATAAAACTTTGGCAGTAAGTGTTCATTACACTTCCTGATTACCTGCAAGCATTATGTATTTTCTGAATGAAATATTGCGACTCTAATTCACAGAATTTCAGGGGATGGAAGTGACCTTGAAAGATCATCTTGTCCAACCCCGCTGCCAGAGCAGGATCACCTACACCAGATTACACAGGAATGCATCCAGGTGAGTTTTGAATATCTCCAGAGAGGGAGACTCCACAACCTCCTTGGGCAGCCTGTTCCAGTGCTCTGTCACCCTCACAGTGAAAAAAACAAAAAATTCCTCATATTTACATGAAACTTTCTATACTTCAACTTCTACCCATTGCCCCTTGTCCTGCCATTGGGCACTGACAAAATATTCCAGATGCAGCCTCACCAGTGCAGAGGGGGAGGAGAACCTCTTGACCTACTGGTCACACCCCATCTAATCCCCCCCAGAATGGCACTTGCCTTCCTGGCCACAAGAGCACACTGTTGGATCATGGTCGTTCTTCTATCCACCAGGACCCCCAGGTCCCTTTTGCCTTCACTGCTCTCCAGCAGGTCCGTCCCCAGCCTATACTGGTGCACAGAGTTGTTCCTCCCCAGGTGCAAGGCACTACACTTGCCCGTGTTGAACTTCATCAAATTTCTCCCTGCCCAGCTGTAAAGGTCTAATGTCTCGATCCGGAGAGGGAAAGAGATTCAGGTTTTTAATAAATATTCCCGTGTTGTGAAATTAGAGGCACAAACGAGGCCAAAATATCAACAGCTAGACTATTTATTACATAAATACAGTGGATGGACATAAATAAAGTGGATAGATCAGAAGGGGATAGAGATAAAATAGAGAGAGAAGAGAGAAAAGGAAAGGAATTATATTACCACACCCCTCACCACCCCCCAAGACAGTTTGAGTCTGTGGAGGAAAGGTAAACGGTGCTGCAGGAGATGTCGGGTCTGTAGAGGAAGGGTGATGAGGCTTTGGCTGTAGAAGGGATGTGGTCCTCTGGGCAGCTTCTTCAGCTCCATGAGTTGCAGCAGCCGGAACTTAGGGCATGGAGAGAGGGTTTACAGAGTCCAAGGTCCGTTGTGCTGGCCCCGTGATCCTTCCAGCATGTGGTGCTGCATTTTGCTTCTCCAGTTTTCTTCTCCTGTTTTCTTCTCCTATTTTCTTCTACTCAAAAGCCAGTAGTTGCTCCAGTCTTTTATACAGTTTTTAGTCCTCAGGCAAGTGTCCAGGCATTGTTCCCCAGGATATCGTTCTGGGAAATCATCCTTAGGTAAGTGTCCAGGTATCTTCCCCAGGAAATCTTTTTGTGTACTCAAGTGAGTTTGGGCAGCCGTCTGGATGGAGGGGGGGGAGGCCTCCACCTCCTCCTGCTCCATCTACCTACCCACACACCCTTTACACATCAGGGAATCCATTGTCCTTTCCGGGGGTATCTGATGGCTGGAAATGATCCTGTCCTGAAGGCGTGATGGCTGGGCCCTTGGACCATTGTTGTAGGCCAGCTGCAGTCCCGTGAGCAATGTTATCTTTGCACCTTCCAAGAGTCCTTCCAGTGGCTCTGCCCAATGCACATCAGCTATTGTCTGGGCAAGCAGCAAGTGATTTTATCTTTGTTGAGTCACACCAGGAGAGACAAGCTTTAGACTCTCACACCAGCTCTCCAGCCTGTCCAAGTCTTGCTGAATGGCAGCACAACCTTCTGGTGTGTCAGCCACTCCACCCAGCCTAGTCATCAGCAAACTTGCTGACAATGCACTCTGTTCCCTCACTGTCATATACAAGCCAGTGTTGATTTTATAATAGTGATCAGCTGTACTGTGCACTCAATGAATGATTAAAACAACCAACACATACTTTAATCTGAGTTATGTATTCCTCAATTATTTTAAGACAAATTCCTGTAAATACTAAACTCCTCACAGTAAAAGATATTGATAGATATATGATTGTTGACATGCAAGTTTTTCCATTGATTAGGAACATTCATGCATAAATATCTCCTTGGGTATTAGCAAACTTTGTATTTAAGCAATGTCTCACACTAATTTAAGCTCATTAATGAATGTTAGCCTAATGTCTATGATTACCCCAATGGTATAATATGTCTTTTGTTAAATGTTTCATTAAATTGAGGTGGGTAGCTCTGCCCCTCACTGGGTACTCTTCCAATTGGACTAGAACAACTAAATTCCATGTTTAACTTCTCTTTTAATTTACTATTAGTTATATTTTTTAAAGTTGTTTCTCCAAGTAGACACTTCAACCAACTTTTCAGGAGAGGTCCCTGTGCAAGTACTATGTAAAGAATGTCGTGGCTAGTTTGATAAGGCATAGTACTTTGGCTTCATATATACAAAAATATTGAATATTTGTAACTGTTACAGCATAGTGAAGATGATAAGCACTTTCCTGTTACTGGTGTTCATGTGATTTGTGAAGGAACTTAAGACCTACATGACAAGATTTGCCTGGGTTTTTTTGTTTGGTGGGTTTTTTGTTTGTTCTGTTGATTTTGTTTTGGTGGTTATTTAGTTTTCGGTTTGTAGTGGTTTAAGCCTTAACTGGGACTTAAGAGCTCAGATGGGGGCAAGGCTGAGAATCCCTCCCCTGCTCTCCCCTCCTCCCTCCCAACAGAGAGGAAAAAAGAAAGGGAAGGAGCAAATTCACCAAGAAATAATTTGGAGTCGGCTTGGAAGTAGAGAGGTAAAGAGTTTTTCTTCAAAAATGTTTTTTTTTTTAACATATATATATATATATATATATATATACACCAATAACAGATAAGGTTCACCAGGGCAAGGAAGAAGGATGGATGGGAGGAAAAAAAACAAACAGGAATACAAAACCAGTCTCTCTGTAGAGTCATGCAAGCAGCTGGGAGAAGGATCAGGCCTGACCATGTAGCAGAGGAGCAGGAATGCAGCTGCAGTAGCTGTTGTCCAGAAAGGCAGGAACCAAAAAAAGAGAGCTAATGGCTGCAATGTCCTCCCTTTTATACCCTAGCTGGGCAGGGAGGGGGGAATGGAACTGACTCAGTTTCCCCAGGGGAAAATGTCCTGCAGGGAGGGCAAAGCACTCAAAAGCCCTTCCTCCCTTTGTTTTTTCAGGATGGGCGTTAACCCATCACATCAGTTTTGTGGGGTTTTGTTTGTTTGTTTGAGACAGTTAAATAATAGTATTTTAGGTGTCTAAATATGAATTGGCAGTCATCTTCATTTTCATCGTTTAACAAATTTGTAAAATAAAAAAATATTTTCTTTAATTGTCAGGCTTCAATATGTACACAGCAGTCAGTATGTACACAGCAAGAACAGTGAAAGAAGATTTCATAAACTGCATCTGTTATACAATTTATCTAGAAATTTTCTACCTAACATCTTCAGGTGTGTTCTTTTCTGGAAGGATGTAGCACAGCAATAAACATGATAATAAAAACTATTTAATAAAAAGGTAGAAATAGAACAAATAGAGATAGAGACTAATTCTTCCATTCATTCAGATTCTGAGAACCTCACTTCCATGTGACATTGGGTGGAACTCAGATAGCCACAGCATGATATGCAGAGCACATCCATGGGGAGGTTCATCTTCCCTATGCAGTGGCTCCTCATATCTAACATAACAAACAAACAGGTTTTAACAGGCAGGAATGTTATCACTTCCTTAATGCCGACCAGAGCAAACCTAACTGTAAATATTTAGAAACTATCTCTTGGAATAGTGTGTATCCAGGGTATTCTGGCACAACTGTTTGGATTGTTGGATACTGTGATGCTAACATGGATTCCTCAAGCACTAAATACAATCTAACTCTGACCTAAGTGTCTTCCACAAGGCTCCAAACGCATATCATCCTTAGACAAAGACTCTTCTTTTCCAAGCATGACTTATGAGTGATTATTTAAAACTAAGGTAGAGATGATGTCTCACACAAAGTATTTAGAACTTCTGTTAAAACCCTGGAATTTCACACTACAGGGATGTACTGATTTCTTTGGAAGTGTTCCAAGTATTGTTCATGTTTATACCATTTGTATCACTCCGGGAACTGCAAAAGGTGTCTCAGGTTGCCTAGAAAGATGCTTTCATTATAAGAAAGAAAGTGCGGTTACTAAGGGTAAGCCATATTTTTCAGTTCTGCTTCTTCCTGATGGTCTGATAAAAGTACCACATGGCAGAGATGGAAGGGAATTTTGGCACTAGAGTTCAGAGTAAAAGACATCTGCCTTTGACCAGTAGAGCAGTTCTTTATGGAAGCTTATTTGTTTCATAACATGGGGGGTTATTCTGGAAAGTTATAATGTCAGTGTGCAGGATCTTTCTTAGCTCATTCTTATTGGTGAATGATATTGTATGGTGGTTGAGGCTTGCAGTTCATGAAATGAGGTGTCATCACTAGTAACTGATAATTGCCATGTCAAAGAAAAAACAAACCAAGCTGTCTATATTTGTAATCATCTTCATAAATATACACAAAAATATAAAAGAGGTTTCCATGGTTCTGACAGATTGTGATCTTTCCCACTAATTGTGAGCATAAAGGCACAGTCAGATTTTTATTGACAGGCAAAGGCCTGAAAAATTTCCTGGCTTGGCAGAAAAGAAATAAATTGAGTCTGCACTGTCTGTTCCTGCTCTGCCTACACATGAAATCCTTGACAATGGTAGATCCTTTTCCAGATTGATTTTCTTTAAATCTGTGTAACACTGTATATCCCTGTCCTAAAGGAAAGTAATGTAAAAAGGCTTTTAAAAGGTCTACAGATAACAAAGGATAGTAGCAAAGTGCAGAGCAGTGGTGTGGTGGTTTAAGACTTAACCGGAAGTTGAGAGCTCAGATGGGGGCAAGGCTGAGAATCTCTCCCCCACTTCCCCCCTCCTCCCTCCCAACAGAGAGGGGAGAAAAGGAAAGAGCAAATCCACCAAACAATAATTTGGAGTCGGCTTGGAAGTAGAGAGGTAAAGAGTTGTCCTTAAACAGTATATATATGTATAACAACAGGAAAGGTTCACAAGGGCAAGGAACAAGGATAGATGGGAGGGGGACAAAACCAAGAGAATAATACAAAACCAGCCTTTCTCTGTGGAAGCATGGAGGCAGTAGGGAGAAGGATCAGGTCTGACCACGTGGCAGAGGAGCAGGAGGGCAGCCGCAGTAGCTCTCATCCAGCAGAGGCAGGAGCCAGAAAAAGGGACCAACAGCTATGATGTCCTGCTTTTTATACCCTAGCTGGGCAGGGAGCGGGGGAGTGGAACAGACTCAGCTTCCCAGGGGAAAAACACCCTGCAGGGAGTGAAAAGTACCTGCAAGGCCTCCACCCTGCTTTGTTTTTTTGTTTCCAGAAAAGGGCGTTAACACACCACAAGTGGCAAAGCAAAATGAATCAACTAGAAGACAGGGACAGCACACATTATTTGCAGTACATGATTACCTGGCTTCTGGGTCTGTACAGATTATTTTGTCAGGGATATACCCTTGAAATTCAAGGAACTGCTCATGATGCATATTGATACATCACCAAGAATATTATGCTTCAAAATAATGAGATAAATAATTCTTTATTTGTAGAATGTGTTTGGGGTTCTTTTTATGAATGATGACTTTGTGTTCCAGCCAAGTAGTTTAATTGCTTTAGAAGTTTGTATAGAGAAGGCATTAAAATAATTAATAAAAGAGGAACGAATAGACTATGGTCAACTTTGGCTTTATCAAGGCTTTCAGCATGACTTCCAACAACATCTTTTTATAGGTTGTTTTAAACCAATACATATACATATATATGCATGCATATATACACACACACACACACACACATATATGCAGTCTACTTGGGATGTGATAGTCTTGGTGCTGGTCTGGCTTAATTATCTATCCAACAACCACTGGCTGGGTGGTGGTGAAATGTGCATACTCTAGCTAGAGGCCAGTATCTCAGGAACCTATCCTGGGTTCTCCATTGCTTCAAATCTTTGCCAATAGCCTTGAAGAGCACAGAGTTGACTTCCATGACATTTGGGAGAGGGGACTAGTCAATAGACTTAATGCCAGGGCTAAATATTCAGTGTAATCCTAACAGGCTGGAGGCATGTGACAAAAGGAGTTCCATGACAGTCAAGGAGAGCTGCAAAATCCTGCACATGGGAAAGTCAAGCCTACTGCAGTGCTGCTGCTGGGGTCAAAGGGGTAGAGAAACAGCTGTGGGAAAGGCCCAGGAGGAGGCAGGCAGCAATTTGATTGTAAGCCCACAGTGTGCTTTGGTAGTGATGAAAATGAACAGTGTAGTAGATATTCTGGTCTTAAGAACAGGAATACAGCTGGTAGATAGATATCGTTATTCCCTTTTATTCAGCATATTTAAAGTATCATCTCTAGCTTTGGCATTTCCATACTCAGGTTATTCAGCCAATTACAAATGGCTTTCAGTGTACCCTTCAAGCACAGAATCACAGAATGGTTTTGTTTGGAAGGGACCTTAAAGGTCACCTAGTTCCTAACCTTTTCCATGGGTGGGGATACCTCCTGCTAGACCAGCTTGTCCCATCCAACCTGACTTTGAATACTTCCAGGCTTCTCTGGGCAATCTGTTCCCATGCCTTACCACCCTCATGGTGAAGAATAAATGCTTAGCTATCACATAGTTTTTATGCTTAGACAGCTTAATCTAAATCTGAGTCTTATTCTATATGCCTTCTGAATAGGAAACATCAGACATGGAGTTTTAAAGCTGAAGAACTTAAGACAGACAAAACACATTTACATTGTAGAAACAGTCACACAGGAGGTGTAGGTGAATGCTTGTGTGAAAACTCCTCATGAGAAGCCTACACTTCAATATTGCTCCACTTGGCCTTGCCATATTGAGGAGTAAAAATTAAAAGATCTTGCCATTCTGGACCATGTGTCATGATCTGGTGTCCTGAGCCAGCCCTGGGCAGTGGTGGGGCAGGGGGGATAGTGTTAAGATTCAAAAGGTGAACCAACACCAATGAGTTAGGTTTATTAATCCAATGAAAACTCTTGGTCACTTGTGCTTTAAGGACACTTGTTTGGACCAGAGCAGAGAGAAAATGGGAAGAAAGAAGAGAGAGAGAAAGAGAGAGTGAGAAAGAGATAAGAAGTAAAAGGAAAAAAAAGAAAGATATCATCGCTCCTTGGATCTAGTGACATTTTCACAAGCATAGTCCAAGTCCTTCAGTGGTGGGTATGCATCCCAGCTGGGTGTTCTGTTGATCCTGGAAACTGTGGTCCTTTGATACCCTTTTGGGAGGATCAGGAGCAGTCTCTTCAAATCACAAAGGGAGGCATGCAAGGCGAGTTGTACACTGAGAGGTGAGTGCTCTGGTGCAATGTTTGCCATTGATCTGTATGTGTCACTATTGTAGTGTTTTTTAAACAAGGAAAGAGGGAATTGCTGCCTCCAAAAAGATATCTTTTCATTATTAAGCCATTCTGCCAGGCTAGCAGCTCTCCTCAGGAGTTATTAAAGGCCATCAAAACCATCATTCATCTCAAGTATGTCACAGATTGTTTTGAGACAACAGAGTCATTGGGCTCTCACACCATACCACTGGCAGAAGGACTAGAATTTAATCTCAATTTCTCTAATAAATTTGCAATTATGTAGAAGGAAGGACAGTTAGCAGTAGGCAAATGATTGACATCCTGTTTAACATGAGCCAATAGTGTTCTCAGGTGGCCAAGAAGGCCAAAGGCATTCTGAATGCACACTGTGTTCAGTTTTGGGCCCCTCACTGCAAGAAGGACATTGAGGTGCTGGAGCATGTCTAAAGAATAGTGATGAATCTGGTGAAGGACAGTGAGCTTGAGTATGAGGGAACTGGGGTTGCTTAGTCTTCAGAAGAGGAGAGTGAGGGAAGACCTAGTTGCCCTCTACAAGTACCTCAAAGGAGGTTGGATCAAAGTGGGGATCAGTCTCTGTCGCGTACTGAGGCACGGATCCCTGCAGTGTTTTAGAGGGAGAAGCTGGACACCGTTGGATAGTTCAGAGAAAAGGTAGGATCCACTTTAATGTCAGAACACATGGTTTATATATATTTCTTCTACAGCACAGAACAAGTGACAGGACAAGAGCAAACATCCTCAAGTTGTGCCAGGGAAGGATCAGGCTGGAAAAATTTCTTCCCAGAAAGGGTTATCAATTGTTGGACCAGGCTGTCCGGGAAAGTGGTGAAGTCGTCATCTCTGAAGGTATTTAAAAGGTGTGTTTAGTGATAGTATCTCACCAGTGGTGGTGGCACTGCCAGCTCTAAATGAGTGGTTGGACTTGATGATCTCGAATGTCTCTCCCATCCTCAACAGTTCTATGGTTCTATAGCACTAAGGTGAAATAAAGTGAAAAAAATCGATGTTCTTTGACAAAGATATCCTGGAGAGAGAGAACAAATGAGTAAGTTAATATTAAGTTTAATCTGGTAAAATAGATATTATTTTTCTTCTGAGAAATATTTTTAAAACCATTAGCATAATTACTTCTGTGTGGGAGTAATTATAAATGATTCTTAATGGGCACACTGACAGTGTTAAAATGTACATGCAAGTTGCAAGCATCCTTTAATAATGAGAAAATAGATAGGAAGACAACTATGATTTATATGAACATGAAATATCACCATAATTGCATATTACATGTTGCTGAAAGTTTATTAGTCCAGTGAGAAATATTAGTACGGAATAGATATGTTGTAAGACTTGCCTCAAAAGTAGAGAACAAAGATGGGATTGTCTCTGTCTTGATATGGGTGTTTATCTTTTAAAACCCCTCTGAGAAACTCAGCCTAAATATGTTTTGGTGTTTATGTAAAGACAAAAAAACCACATAGTTATAATCTGACACCCTGGACAGAGAAGAAAATTATCAACAAGTATCCACAAGTATAAATAAGTATTAGAAGATAAAGTTAAGAAAATAGACGTTTAATCTGAAAAAAAAAAAAAATGTTATTTCCAGATAGTTCTTGCTGGTATATCCATGAGAACTGTCCTATGTTAACACAATTCACTCTCCCAAGCCAGCCTTCAACAAGAAAATCAGGAGGGAAAGTAACACAAGAAACCATGTTTAGTTTTTCAGTTGTTTAGGTGGGTTGTATTGTACTGTATTGTACTGTATTGTATTTAGGTGGGTTGGATTGGTTGATGGGTTGGACGTGATGATCTTGAAGGTCTCTTCCAACCTGGTGTATTGTATTATAGATGTATTGTATTATAGATGGATGACATAAGGAGTGTTTAATGACCCAGTGACAGTGGGCAGTGGGGGCAGTAGTGCTAATATTAAATCAAAATTCCCTTGGAGTAAATAAAAGTGAACTGACATGAAGCGGCTGCTGAGTTAGGTTTGTTAGAGCCAGTGAAAACTCTTGGTAATGGACCAGAACAGAGGGAAAATGGGAAAATAAAAAGGAAATTAAAAAGTAGACAGTGAGAAAGAGAGAAAAAGAGAATCCATAAGAGAAAAGGAAAGATATTACTGCTCCTTAAATCCAGGAAAAATTGTCACAGGACTATGTTCTAGATGGTGGGTATACATTCCAGCAGGGTCTTCTGTAGTATATGCAACACATGGACATAGGAAGCTGTGGTCCATTTATACCCTTTTGACAGGGAAGTGGTCTCTCCAAGTCACAGAGAGAGATATGGGCATGAGTGAGGAGTACACAGAAAGATGCCATAGGCCTTTCAGTGGAGCTGTTGCAGTGGTTTTAAAGAGGGAATTCCTGCCTCCTCAGAAATTATCTCTTTTCACTGCCAAGTCCTCTGCCCACACAGTAGCTCTCCTCTAGTGCTATTATGGCCATCACCCTGACTATTCAAGACCAGGTATTGACACCTTGTTTGAGTCAATGGACATATTAATGTCTATTATCCTGCCCTGCCACGTGCATTGTCTTGAGACAATAGAGGCTTGGAATATCACAAGACCAACACCCCAAATACTGCATACTGGGAGCAGCAATCAGAAACAGGAAGCCCCTCATGTTACAATCTGAACTTCAATCCCCATGATACTTTGCACCAGCCAGCACTTTCATTTTGAAGTCAGAATGACAGCAGCATGATTTTGAATACACATAGCAGATTCAACTAAACCCGTGGCATTCTCCACCCCTATTCTATACCATCTACATCATGCCCAGCAGCAATTAACATCATGAAACATACATCATTCACCATTCACTGTCTATGCTCTGGAGCTTCATCCTCTTCCAGTATATTCTGGATCTGTCCATGATCAGTTCAAATGGTGGGGCTGTGTTTCCACCCTTGGGGCAGTTGATTCCAGTAACTGCTTCCACCCCTCTAAATGAAAGCAAACTGTGGTTGGAGGCAGGGCCAACTGGTTGGAGGCAGGGCCCCTCTAATTCTGACTGGAATCACTTGTGTCCTGTGAAGATGCTTTGGAAGTCCCTCCAGGAGGATCAGAAGCAGTATCAGTTCTTCTGGGTTCTTTTGGACAATTTGCACTGGAAACTGCATCAGCATTGTTACAGGAGAATTTCCTTGTAATTCAGATTCATGTTGTTAGGACTGAAGTGGGTTTTCTGTCCCATTTCCTCACATCCTCCTCATGGCATGTAAGTAAAACTACAGGGTATACCATGGCATGTATCTCCCAAATTATTTCTCTTGGACAGGGAAATGCCTGCTGCTAATAGCTGAAACATAAGACTACACAGGTGGGGAATAGGGCATGTTCCTTTTGTGTTGATAGACCTCCATAAACAGTTTGTTCACAGCTGAAACACAGCTAACACAAAAAATAATGCCCGTACTTACATCCAGAATATAAAAGCTTATGCTTTTTCAGTCGAACTATCATGAAGCATCTGTTGGGATAAAGATTTTCCACATCCTTCTTGATTGTTCTAAAAAACTGTTAGGAAAATTTTTATTGTCATTGTATGATATTGTATTGACAACATATTTATATCACCCAATTTGTAGAAGCCTTAAAATGAAAGCAGAGGGGGGGGTTACATGTTTTTATTTTCCCTTGAAATAAATTACTTTTAACAACTCCATTAGATGCAAACATCTCTCGTGATAAAGTTGTTACAAATAAACTTTGCAAGGCAACTAGTAACATTTTAATGGAATAGAATCATTGAATAGTTCTGGTTAGAAAAGACATTTAAGATTATTGTGTCCAACCTTTAATCAACCGTTAACCATTTCAGTTACTTCCTGTTATTAATGGAGAGTAGAAGGCATAGAAGGCATTAGAAGTAGGTCTTTTGTTGCTCATCCATACCACTGCTAAAAGAAACACAGAAACTCAACAAGTAGTTTACAGCCAAGCTAAATGACATGTGGAGGAATTTAGGAAGTATCTACACCATATGTCCCATGGCTCACACATCTGGTTTTACAAAGGATGTCAAGCAGAAGGCTTTTTGTCTCAGAAATGTAAGGAGCTCCTCCTAGACTCCTCTCCATCATTTTCCTCCAGTCCTGGCTCACCAGAGAGGTCCCAGATGACTGGAAACTGGCCAATGTGGTCCCCATCCACAAGAAGGGTCAGATGGAGGAACCTGGAAACTACAGGCCTGTCAGCCTGACCTCAGTGCCAGGGAAAATTATGGAGCAGATTATCTTTGCATCAATTAACTGCGCACCTGCAGGATGGCCAAGGGCTCAGGTCCAGCCAACATGGATTTAGGAAGGGCACGTCCTGCCTGACCAACCTGATCTCCTTCTATGATCAGGTGACCCACCTGGTGGATGTGGGGAGGCTTGTGGATGTAGTCTACCTGGACTTCAGCAAATCCTTTGACACCGTCCCCCACAGCAAACTGCTGGCTAAGCTGTCAGCTCATGGCTTGGACAGCAACACTCTGGTGCTGCGTTAGGAACTGGCTGGAGGGCCGAGCCCAGAGACTGGTGGTGAATGGTGCCACCTCCAGCTGGAGGCCAGTCACCAGTGGTGTCCCCCAGGGATCAGTGCTGGGCCCCATCCTCTTTAATATCTTCACTGATGATCTGGATGAGGGGATTGAGACAGTCATCAGCAAATTTGCAGATGACACCAAGTTGGGAGCAGATGTTGGTCAGTTAGAGGGCAGAAGGGCTCTGCAGAGGGACCTCAACTGACTGGACAGATGGGCGGAGTCCAATTGCTGCACTTTGGCCAAAACAACCCCATGCAGAGCTACAGGCTGGGGTCAGAGTGGCTGGAGAGCTCCCAAACAGAGAGGGACCTGGGGGGCCTAAGCATGAGCCAGCAGTGTGCCCAGGTGGCCAAGAAGGCCAACGGCATCCTGACCTGCATTAGGAATAGTGTGGTCAGCAGGATCAGGGAGGTCATTGTGCCCCTGTACTCTGCACTGGTCAGGCCACACCTTGAGTCCTGTGTCCAGTTCTGGGCCCCTCAGTTTAGGAAGGACATTGAGACACTTGAACATGTCCAGAGAAGGGCAACAAGGCTGGTGAGAGGCCTTGAGCACAAGCCCTATGAGGAGAGGCTGAGGGAGCTGGGATTGTTTAGCCTGGAGAAGAGAAGGCTCAGGGGAGACCTTATTGCTCTCTACAACTACCTGAAGGGTGGTTGTAGCCAGGAAGGGGTTGGTCTCTTCTCTCTAGCAACCAGCACCGGAACAAGGGGACACAGTCTCAAGCTGCACCAGGGGAAGTTTAGGCTCGAGGTGAGGAGAAAGTTCTTCACCGAGAGAGTCATTCGCCATTGGAATGGGCTGCCCAGGGAGGTGGTGGAGTCACTGTCCCTGGATGTGTTCAAGAGGGGATTGGACGTGGCACTTGGTGCCATGGTCTAGTCGTGGGGTCTGTGGTGACAGGTTGGACTCCATGATCTTTGAGGTCTCTTCCAACCTTAGTGATACTGTGATACTGTGACTACACTGATTCATAGAATCAAAGTGCAAGAGGGAATCATACAGGCTGATCATCTCTATACTAGAGGCTTCTAGGAATGCCTTAGTTCTTACTCAGAATAGAATAATTCATTAAAATGTGCAATGTCCAAACATTGTAAAAAGATATAAGAATGCCATGATCAAAATTTGCTCTAGCTTTGAGTAGATAAGAATTCATCAGTCAGAAGTAAGAAGTAATTTAGTTTCTCTTGTAAATTTTCCGGATAGATATTTGAATGTTGATGCTCATGCCAAATTAACAAAAAAGACCAAGGATTAGATATAAGCTAGAAAAACAATGTGCATTAATGATGTTCTCAGACAAAATAAAATACTTTGTTTTACATTTTTTTCCTGAGGAAATACTGTTTCCGTGCTCTGCGAATGAGAGTTTTATATCACAGTATAGAAAGCTTTGGTGCCTCTGTCAACTCTGGTGAAGGAGAATTAGAGCTTTCACCTTCAAAGCCAAGAAGGAGATGAATAGGTAGTGATAGCAAGGATAAATGAGAAGCCAATGCAGTCACACAAACACTCATCCTAAGAGGCCTGAAAGAAGTTATTAGCATTCACCCCACAGTTCTAATTTTCACACTAGCAGGGTGAGTGAGCATCTAAGGTCATATAACAAGTTATCAATGTAGCCTCCATGTATAGGCTTTACCTGCAGTACGTTTTTGTTATGTGCTATCATTGTGGTGGCTCTTACGTGAATTCCAATAAAATGTGTCATAAATAATAACTTGGGGTAAGGGTGGGTGGATCTGCTCCCTCTATATACTACAGTAATACGTAACTGACAAGTTAGGTCATTTGATATTACTTTTTCACAATTCTACATCATGATTCTCTATGAATATTGCAAGAAAATTCATGAGGATGCACATTTTTGAGGCTCTCAGCAGTCAATCATTCTAAATCATCAGAAAACTTTATAATCATTATAAATACACTAACTGGTTAGCTTGGCCTTCTCGTGTGATGAGGGTCTGTGGTGGTTTGAGCCTTAACTGGAAGTTAAGAGCTCAGGTGGGGGGCAAGGCTGAGAATCTCTCCCCCACTTTCCCCCCTCCTCCCTCTCAACAGAGAGGGGAGAAAAGGAAAGAGCAAATCCACCAAACAATAATTTGGAGTCGGCTTGGAAGTAGAGAGGCAAAGAGTTGTCTTTAAGCAATATATATATATATAAAACAATAACAGGAAAAAGGTTCACAAGGGCAAGGAACAAGGATGGATGGGAGGGGGACAAAAACCAAGAGAATAATACAAAACCAGCCTTTCTCTGAGGAAGCGTGGAGGCAGCAAATCCGACCACGTGGCAGAGGAGCAGGAGGGCAGCTGCAGCAGCTCTCGTCCAGCAGAGGCAGAAGCTAGAAAAGCCAGGGCCAACAGCTATGATGTCCTGCTTTTTATACCCTAGCTGGGCAGGGAGGGGGGAGTGGAACAGACTCAGCTTCCCAGGCGAAAAATGCCCTGCAGGGAGTGAAAAGTACCTGCAAGCCCTCCACCCTGCTTTGTTCTTTTGTTCTCAGAAAAGGGTGTTAACCCACCACAATCCACCCCTCTGTTCCACTTCCTCTCTCCTGCCACAGCCCCTTCATGCAATCTTGACACGTGATATTCAGATCCTTGATGCAAGTTATCCCGGCTCGCTCTCTCCCAGGGCAAGTCTCTCTCTCTCTCCCTGGTGATGGCCAATGTAGGTGCTGCTTGAACTGGGCAGGGATGTGGAGAAAAATCAGGAATCAGTTTGTCTTTGGAAGGGAAAAGCCAGGAACAATCCATTGCTGTAGGGACATTGGGTACAGTCCGTTGCTGCAGGGACATCAGGTACAGGTGCAGGTGAGATGATGCAGGAGCTCTCTGGTGCACTGGTGTGCAGTGTGTACGTTGTGTCCTGGATGCTAGGCTGGTATTAGGCTAGGAGGGAGAAACTTAGAACAACTTATAACTATTTACACAATAACTATAATACATTGATAAGTGTCGCCCCACCCCGAGTTCATCCCCTCTCAGCCAGAGTCACGTTCCGCTGTGGGATACACTGAATGTCCCCAGTTTCTAACATGATCCAGTAGGTGTGACCAGGACCCTCAGCTGAGACCACCCCTCGGGTTGGTTTGCCCCCACCAGCAGCAGGAAAAACCAACACTGCCTTTCCCAGCAGGTTCTTCTCAGCAATCACAGGAACTCCATCTCCATCCACTGTTTGCAGCAGGTGGGACTGGGCAGGACCAGCTCGGTTCACAGACCCTCTGCTGTTCACTAACCAAGTGGCTTGAGCTAGGTGTTTTTCCCAGTTCCTAAAGGTTCCACCCCCCATGGCTTTTAGGGTGGTCCTTAGCAAGCCATTGTAACGCTCGATCTTCCCGGCAGCTGGTGCATGGTATGGGATGTGGTAAATCCACTCAATCCCATGGTCCTTTGCCCAGTCTCTTATGAGGTGGTTCTTGAAGTGGGTTCCATTGTCTGACTCAATCCTCCCGGGGGTGCCGTGTCTCCATAGGATATGTCTCTCCAGGCCCAGGATGGTGTTGCGAGCAGTGGCATGAGGCACTGGGTAGGTCTTCAGCCAGCCTCTACTTGCCTCCACCATGGTCAGTACGTACTGCTTGCCGCTGTGAGACTGAGGAAGGGTGATGTAGTCGATCTGCCAGGCCTCTCTGTACTTATATTTCGACCATCTCCCCCCATACCACAGAGGCCTCATGCGCTTGGCCTGCTTGATGGCAGCACAGATGTCACACTCATGGATGACCTGTGAGATGGCCTCCATAGAGATGTCCACTGATCTGTCCCGAGCCCACCGGTATGTGGCATCTCTCCCTTGGTGGCCAGAAGTGTCATGGGCCCAGCGAGCTAAGAACAGCTCACCCTTGTGTTCCCAATCCAAGTCTATATGGGAGATTTTAGCAGCCAGATCTGCTTGGTGGTTATGCTGGTGTTCTTCATTGGCTCTGCTCTTCGGGACGTGTGCATCGATGTGCCGTACCTTTGTTGGCAGCCTGTCCAGGCGGGCAGCGATGTCTTGCCACAGCTCAGCGGCCCAAACAGGCTTCCCTTTTCTCTGCCACCCGTTCCTCTTCCATTCCTTCAGCCACCCCCACAAGGCATTGGCTACCATCCAGGAGTCAGTGTAGAGGTACAGCACTGGCCAGTTCTCTCGTTCTGCTATATCCAGGGCCAGCTGGACAGCTTTTACCTCTGCGTACTGACTGGATTCACCTTCTCCATCCCTTGCTTCCGCCACTTGCCTTGTTGGGCTCCAGACAGCTGCCTTCCATCTCTGCTTGCTCCCCACAAGCCGTCAGGACCCATCTGGAAATAGAGCATAGCCCTTCTCATTGTCAGGGAGATTGTTGTATGGGGAAGCCTCCTCAGCATAGGTCACTGTCTGCTCTGGTGGCATTCCAAAGTCAGCACCCTCTGGCCAGTTGCTGATCACTTCCACTATGCCAGGGCGTTCAAAGCTCCCCATTCGAGCTCGCTGCGTTATCAGGGCCATCCACTTACTCCAGGTGGCATCTGTGGCATGATGTGGGGTTGAGCCTCTTCCTTTGAACATCCAGGTCAGGACTGGAAGCCTTGGAGCCAGAAATAGAGGTGACTCAGTCCCAATTACCTCAGAGGCAGCCCGGACACTCTCATAGGCAGCTAGGATTTCCTTTTCTGTCGTGGTGTAGTTGGCCTCAGAGCCTTTGTACCCCTTACTCCAGAAACCTAGGGGCCTGCCCCTGGCTTCACCAGGAGCCCTCTGCCACAAGCTCCATGTAGGACCGTTCTCACCGGCCGCAGTGTACAGCACGTTCTTGATCTCTGGTCCAGTTCGAACAGGTTCCAGAGCCATAGCATGGACCACTTCTCATTTGATCTGGTCGAATGCCACCTGCTGCTCAGGTCCCCACACAAAATCACTTTTCTTCCTTGTTACATGGAAGAGAGGCTTCACAATCTGACTGTACCCAGGAATGTACATTTTCCAGAAGCCCACAAGCCCCAAAAAGGACTGTGTCTCTTTCTTGTTCGTGGGCTGCACCATAGTGGCTACCCTGTTCACCACCTCCTGAGGGATGTGGCGACGGCCATCCTGCCATTGAACACCCAGGAACTGGATCTCCCTGGCAGGCCCTTTGACCTTACTTCTCTTGATGGCAAAGCCAGCCTCCAGCAGGATATTAATTATCTTCTCACCCTTCTGGTAGACTTCCTCTGCTGTCTCACCCCATACAATGATGTCATCGATGAACTGCAGATGCTCAGGGGCTCCACCTTTCTCTAAGGCAGTCTGGATCACCTCATGGCAGATGGTTGAGCTATGGACCCAGCCCTGAGGCAACCGATTCCACTGATACTGTACTCCCCTCCAAGTAAAAGCAAACTGTGGCCTGCATTCTTCTGCAATGGGAATGGAGAAAAAGGCATTAGCAATGTCAATTGTGGCATACCACTTGGCCGCCTTCGATTCCAGCTCATACTGGAGCTCCAGCATGTCCGGCACAGCAGCACTGATCGGAGGAGTCACCTCATTCAGGCCACGGTAGTCCACGGTCAGTCTCCATTCCCCATTAGCCTACCACACTGGCCATATCGGGCTGTTGAAGGGGGAGTGAGCCTTGCTGATCACCTTCTGGCTCTCCAGTCGTCGAATCAGTTGGTGTATGGGGTGCAGAGAGTCTCTGTTGGTCCTGTATTGCCTGTGATGCACTATGCGAGAGGCAATAGGTAGCTTCAAATCCTGCACCATATGGCTGCCCACCACGGAGGGGTCATCCGACAGCTCGGGCTTGGTGGACAGCTGTTCTTTGCCTGCAGTCTCCACAGCTGCCACCCCAAATGCCCACTTGTGCCCCTTAGGGTCCTTGAAGCATCCCTCCCACAGAAAGTCAATGCCAAGGATGCAAGGTGCATCTGGACCAGTCACTAAGTTGTGCTTTCCCCATTCATTCCTGGTCAGGCTTATCTCAGCTTGCAGTACAGTCAGGTCTTGTGAGCCCCCTGTGACTCCCTGAATGCTTATGGGTTCAGCCCCTTTCTACCTCGATGGTATCAGGGTGCATTGGGCCCCTGTGTCCACCAGAGCTCGGTACTTCTGGGCTTCTGAAGTGCCAGGCCATTTTACATACACATTCCAGTATACTCTGTTATCCCTGGCCTCCACCTGGCTGGAGGTAGGGCACCTCTAATGCTGGCGGCGATGTCCACACTTGTCGCAGGGTCCTGTGTTACTATGGGAAGGGTCTCTTGAGCGAGAGGGACCACTCCGGGAAACTGGGGCAGCCCTTCTTCTGGATGAGTTGTCCCCAGTGTGGCCACCTTGCAGTTCCTGCACTCTGTTCCAGAGGGCAGACGTGGGTTGGCCATGCCAGGTGTCCATGTCCTCTCCGTGGTCACAGAGGAACCTCCACAGAGACCCTCTTGACATCCCCCGATTGGCTTGGGGTGCTCTCCTAGGGGAAGGTCGCCTGTTCCTGATTGCTGAAACCTGGATCCATTCTGAGGGAGAAGGGGAAAAAGAGGCATTGCTCCCCCTTTTCAGTTCAGACATGGAGGTCTTGATCTCTTTGACAATGTCTTTGGCCATAGTTTCTATGGCTGAGATCAGGGGTTTCTGATTTACGCTGTCCTCATATTTCCTTAAATCATTGGCAAACTCACAGACAGTTTTAGGACTTCCATCCTGTCCAGTCAGGAGTATCCCTCCTAATGTGGGAGCATATTTCTGAGGGGCACCCTGGGTGAGTTTCTTTACGAAGGGCCGTCTCATGGGCACCTCATCTGGGTCCAAAGGGAGCTGGCCATCCCCATAAATTATTTCCAGCACAGCCATCTGTCTCAGGTTGTCCATCTAACTGGGGCCCAGGGCAGGTCATCCCTTGAGCGGTACCGGCTCTTGATGGCATTGAGGATCCGGGCCCAGAGAGTGTGTGTTCCATCGAGTTTGGCTAACTCTTTGTCCAGACCAGCATCACGAGTCATGGAGCCTAAAGCTTTGCCTCCCTCTTATCCAGGTCCACTGTGTCCACCCCCTCATCCCAGCATCTCAGGGCCCAGCTCAGTATTGGCTCACCCTCTTTCCTTGCGTAATCCAGACGAGTTTGCCTTAGTTCCTTTCTGGGTAACGATGTGAAAGTTATTTCCTGGTCTGACTCATCTTCATCCACCGCTGGGTTCTGTGAGGTGCTGGGGCCTGCTGAGGTTCCTTCCTCACCATCTGTGCTTGGTGATGATTTTTGACTTCTTTTCCTGCGTGTGGTGACTGGTGCTAGAGAGACTGCATTGGCAGGAGCATCAGGGGTTAACTGTGGAGCTGCTGGTGGTGGGGCAGACCCTTGTGCCTGGGGCTCAGGCTGAGATCTGCCACACTCATTACAACCTGACCCCTCCCTCTTTGTGTTTACAGAGTGCTCACAATGCCCACAGCAGACACGCCCCCAGTCGTTAAAGAGTGCAAAGGAGTGTGTTATCACCCTCCAAACAGCTCTTAATGGGTTAGCTCGTCCCCCACCCAACACGGTCACAGCAAATGCCCCTATAAGGATTACATTCAAGCATATGGAGCATATTGCAATGTTCAGCAATTTTCCATCACAAGCACTTTTATCTACACCATTGGTTTCATAGCCTGGTGCAGGAAAATTTCCTGTGTTAGAAAAGTTACCACTGACAGTGAAATTCAATGAATTCAGGAGATACATGCCCAGCTTCACTGGTAAAGTTTTCATCCATTTGATCAGCACCTCTATCATAAACCACACCACATGGTAAGTTATTAATTTGTAGATGTGGGTCTAAAAGATCTAGCCAAACACCCACGCAAAGGCTTGGACCACCAGGCTCTTCAAAATTGCCATCTCTACTTCCAGTCCCTTTTTCAGACAAAGTTTTGCTTTCCCAAGACAAGATTAATTTCCAAGCCCCACGTTGGAGGCGCCAAAAATTGTGGTGGTTTGAGCCTTAACTGGAAGTTAAGAGCTCAGGTGGGGGGCAAGGCTGAGAATCTCTCCCCCACTCCCCCCCTCCTCCCTCCCAACAGAGAGGGGAGAAAAGGAAAGAGCAAATCCACCAAACAATAATTTGGAGTCGGCTTGGAAGTAGAGAGGTAAAGAGTTGTCTTTAAGCTATATATATATATAGCTTAAAGGTTATATATATATATAAGCTATATATATATATAGCTTAAAGGTTATATATATATATAACAATAACAGGAAAAAGGTTCACAAGGGCAAGGAACAAGGATGGATGGGAGGGGGACAAAAACCAAGAGAATAATACAAAACCAGCCTTTCTCTGAGGAAGCGTGGAGGCAGCAAGTCCAACCACGTGGCAGAGGAGCAGGAGGGCAGCTGCAGTAGCTCTCGTCCAGCAGAGGCAGAAGCCAGAAAAGCCAGGGCCAACAGCTAGGAGGTCCTGCTTTGTATATCCTAGCTGGGCAGGGAGGGGGGAGTGGAACAGACTCAGCTTCCCAGGGGAAAAATGACCTGCAGGGAGTGAAAAGTACCTGCAAGCCCTCCACCCTGCTTTGTTCTTTTGTTCTCAGAAAAGGGTGTTAACCCACCACAGGGTCTTACACAGCAGTTTATTTGGTAAGACAGAAATCCAGAAAGATGAATCAAAGGTCCACAGAATAAGGTTAAACTAGTGACAAGATCTCAACCCCAGTGCCATTCTATCTGGCCATTCTTTCTTTTTCTTAGCATCAGGCTTATGTAATGAAAAACAAACAAAAAAGCCCAAAGCAAAAACCGAACCAAACAAAAAATAAAACTGTAAACAACAACAAAAACAACAAAAAAGCAAACAACAACAAAGCAGCAGCACAAAAAAAGTACAGGCTTTGATTATATTTGGTCTAGCACAACAACTACAATTATCTTGAAGTCTACTTCATCAAAAGTTTGGTGCACCATAGTTTTTGCATACTTAGGATACTGTCAAAACCTGATTGACAGAAAGATGCTGCCCTTGATGCCCTGTTTGACCCTTGTGCAATGATGGCTTTTGAACAAGCAGTGGGGGAGTCAGTGGCAGTGGAAAGATGAAATGCAAGAAGTCATACTCCAGTAAGAGTTTCCTTTCAAGTGACTTAACCAACCCCTGTGTCTTACTGACTTTTCAGAAGAAGTTGTTTCTGTATGATTTTACTTTTAATATTTTCTTTCTATGTGGGTTTCTCTGAAGCCAAATACTGAGTACTAACAAGATATTACTGGGACCCAGACAGCTGATACCTAATCTTTAACTAGTTACACCAGAAGAGATACACTGGACTTACTCGAACTTCAGGCACTGCTAAGCAACTTGAACAACTTTCTCTACAAAGAATACCTTACAGTTATTTTGCATATATATTTCTGCCGAATTTTTGGATCTGCTCATACAAGCTTAAGCAAAGTCATCTCAAAATCAGTCAGCCTCCAGGACATTGTCTTTGAGTTTTTCTCTGCTAATTTGTGAGATGTATTTAATTATAAGAAAGCCGATGTAAGCTACAGTGGTTGATGACATTTCAACAGAGCTTCCTATGTCTTTATCAAAAAATGCTGTGTTGATAAAAAGACATTTTCAAACATCAATAAACTCCAAGATTCCTTATTTCAGGATTTTCAGCATGGAATGTTTGACTAAAAAATAAAATTAAATCATCTAATTGCCAGACATATGGACCCACTGCCAGTGAGGCAGAGCCTTATTAAAACTAACTAGTTAAAATAACATAGATAACTATCTCCTGTCAAGCTAATAGAAAAGTTATGTGTTGAGGCTGAGAATAAGGTGACAAGCAGACCATTTTTTCTTGTTTCTCCTGCCCCCCCATGCCTTTTTTTCCCACTAATAGTTTCTCATATTTATTAAAAAAAAAAAAATTAAGAAATTATGCAGTTGGATGTCACATTGTTTCTTTCCTTTTTGGGGGGTTTAAAATATTTTTCCACACTATTCCTGACTGAATAGGATGGAAGTCCTAAAACTGTCTGTGAGTGACAGTCTGCTAGTGACTTGAGGGAATATGAGGATAGTATAAATCAGAAATCCCTAATCTCAGCCATAAAAACTATGACTAGAGAGATTGTCAAAGAGATTTAGGCCTCCATGTCTGAACTGAAAAAGGGGAGTGATGCCTCCTTTTTCCCTTCCCCTTCTCCTTCAGAATGGGTCCATGTTTCAGCAATCAGGAATAGGCATCCTCCTAGGAGATCACCCCAAGCTAATCAGGGCATGTCAAGGGGGTCTCTGTGGAGGATCCTCTGTGACCATGGAGAGAACATGGACACCTGGCATGGCCAGCCCACCTCTGCCTTCTGGGCCAGAGTACAGGAACTGCAAGGTGGTCACAATGGGAATAACTCATCCAGGAGAAGGGCTGCCCCAGTTTCCCAGAGTGGTCCCTCTCACTCAGAAGACCCTTCTCCTAGTAACACAGGACCATGTGACAAGCATGAGCATCACTGACAGCATTAGGGACGCCCTATCTCCAGCCAGGTGGAGGCCAGGGGCAAAAGAGTGTACTGGGATGTCTATGTGAAACAGCCTCGCACTTCTGAAGCCCTGAAGTACCGAGCTCTGGTGGACACAGGGGTCCAATGCACCCTGATATCATCGAGCTACAAAGGGGGTGAGCCCATAAGCATTCAGGAAATCATGTGGGCTCACAAGATTTGACTGTACTGCAGGCTAAGATAAGCCTGACCAGGAGTGAATGGGAAAAGCATGCAATAGTGGCTGGTCCAGATGCACCTTGCATTCTTAGCATTGACTTGCTGTGGGAGGGATGCTTCAAGGACCCTAGGGGGCACAAATGGGCGTTTGGGGTAGCAGCTATAGAGACTGCAGGCAAAAGAACAGCTGTCTACCATGCCCAAACTGTCAGATAACTCCTCCATAGTTGGCAGCCATGAGGTGCAGGATTTGAAGTTACCTATTGCCTCTCACATAGTACATCGCAAGCAATACAGGACCAACAGAGACTCTCTGCACCCCATACGCCAACTGATTCGACGACTGGAGAGCCAGAAGGCAATCACCGCACACAAGCACCAATCCAGAGGACTTCTGTATCATCTCACCTGCACCTGTTCCTGATGCCCCACAGCAAAAGACTGTTTCTCTTTTCCTACAGCAACAGGATGTTCCTGATTTCCCCTTCAAATACAAAGATGGTTTCCTGGTTCCTGATTCTTCTCCACACCCCTGCCCAGTGCAAGCATCACCTGCATCTACCAGCACCAGAGAGAGACCTGCCTGAGAGAGAGTGTGGGGGGGAGAACTTTCAAGCCCCACGTTGGGCGCCAATTAAAATATGTGGTGGTGAGAGAAAGTTCTCCCCCCCCCCAAAGAAACCACAGCTAACTCAGTCAGAGAAGCAGATGAAGGTGCTATATTTACAAGATGGATATGTACACAATATACAGTATTTACAATATATACAGAAATATACAGCAATGAATGTAATACAGAAGACCTTTTTCCCTCCTCCAGCCAGGAGGGTTCCTCCCCGGACCTGTATCCCACTCTCTCCCCCTACCTCCCTTTTTTCCCAAAAAAGGCTAGAGAGAGAGAAAAAGGCAATTAAGAAGGAAATTCTGTTAGCTCAAAGCGTGTGCAAGAATTAGTTTTCTTATCTGGTTAGCTTTGTTAATTCAAGGTCAACTCCGTCCAGCAGCTGTTGCTTCAGAGAGAGACAGAAACAGACAGGCCAACAGGAACAGACAGAACAGACTGAGACTGAGACTCAAACTGAACTAAAACTTAAAGTTGCATTCTACCAATCTACCAATGAAATTTGTTTAAAATATCTTGTTTTCATTTTAATATCAAAACATTCAGCCAGAGTGTTCCAGCAACTGTCCCTTTCTTAAAGGCACAGCCTAAAACGGTCATAGAGAGACAGCTGGGATAAAGAATGACTTGCATCAAGAACTCTAATACCACATTTCATGACTGATTAAAGGGACTGTTACAGGAAAGTGTAAGTGGAATAGAAGGGTGGACAAATGTTGTAGTTTGAGCCTTAATTGGAGTTTAAGAGTTCAGATGGTAGCAAAAACTGAGAATTCCTTACCCACCCCCCTCCTTTTTCCCTGATAAGGATACAGGAGGGGAAGGAAAAAAAGGGGTAGGGAAAAAGAGGAGGTAAATTTACAAAAAAATAATCTGGAATTAGTTTGGAAGTAGGAGAAGTACATTTTTTAACAATATATATATATAGTAGTCACAGGGCGGATTTACAACAGTAAGGAATAAGGATGAATTGAAAAATATACAAAACAAAATTTGGATGGCCTTATATCTGCCTCAATGATGTGGATTTCAGTCCTTTAGAGAAGTATGGATGCAGCAGGGAGAATAGAATAGAATAGAATAGAATAGAATAGAATAGAATAGAATAGAATAGAATTAACCAGGTTGGCAAAGACCTTCAAGATCATCGAGTCCAACCTATGACCCAACACTATCTAATCAACTAAACCATGGCACCAAGTGCCCCATCCAGTTACTTCCTAAACACTGCCAGTGATGGTGACTCCACCACCTCCCTGGGCAGCACGTTCCAAAGGCCAATCACTCTTTCTGTGAAGAACTTCTTCCTAACATCCAGCCTAAACCTCCCCTGGTGCAGCTTGAGACTGTGTCCTCTTGTTCTGGTGCTGCCTGCCTGGGAGAAGAGACCAACCCCCACCTGGCTATAACTTCCCTTCAAGTAGTTGTAGAGAGCAATAAGGTCACCCCTGAGTCTCTTCCTCTCCAGCCTAAGCATCCCCAGCTCCCTCAGCCTCTCCTCATAAGGCCTGTGCCCCAAACCCCTCCCCTGCTTTGTTGCCCTTCTCTGGACAAGTTCCAGCAACTCAACATCTTTCCTAAACTGAGGGGCCCAGAACTGGACACAAGACTCAAGGTGTGGCCTAATCAGTGCTGAGTAAAATGTGATGCTATGTGACAAACAGCATTTAAAATAATAATGTAGAATTTTTTACATGGAACAGGTTGCTGTGAAGTATATGTGAAACTTTCTAGTTTGCTTAGGCAAAGTGTCTACTCTGTTGTTAAGTACTAATCTGGTTTGAGCATTGTTTACTGTATTTTTCTACAGAGTCAGAATGCATTAAGTTGCAGTTCAGTTTTCTGATCATGCTTTCTCTGCTGGTTTGTCTCACCCCTCAGTTAAGCAGACACCTAAAGCAACAGATCAGTTCAGAGTACCAAACATCCCTATGCTTTCAATTGTTTTCAGCGGGTCATAGATATAGAGTGCAGAGGATGTGGGGTGAACCAAACCACAGCTGCTACTGGTGCCTTTTTCCTTGTGTGATGGCAAAGGCTGCATGCAATGGGTTATCCAGGAGGGTGGTTGAGGCCCCGTCCCTGAAGGTGTTTAAGCCCAGGCTGGATGAGGCTCTGGCCAGCCTGATCTAGTGTGGGGTGTCCCTGCCCATGGCAGGGGGGTTGGAACTAGATGATCCTTGTGGTCCCTTCCAAACCTGACTGATACTATGAAACTATGAATTCAAGTCAATACAATACAATACAATAAATCCAGGTTGGAAGAGACCTTCAAGATCATTGCGTCCAACCTATCAACCAATCCAACCCACCTAAACAACTAGATCATGGCACCAAGCACCCCATCAAGTCTTCTCCCGAATACCTCCAATGATGGTGACTCCACCACCTCCACAGCAGCTGATTCCAATGGGCAATCACTCTCTCTGTAGAGAACTTCCTAACATCCAGTCTAAACCTCCCCTGGTGCATCCTGAGACTGTGTCCTTGTAGTGGATGATGCTTATGGCCAGGATCGTGCCTTAAATATTTCTAGTACGTACTCTTCTGTGCGTTAACCCTCCTTTGTTCCCCCCCCCTCCTTTCTGAAGGCAGCAGGGGGATCCTGGCGCCACTGAGTCCAGGTAAACTGCCTGCCTGGGCGTGGTCTCACCCCTGTGGTAGGCAAGGGCCAGGCTATATGTTTGTTTCCCTGTTCATGGCATAAGCTTACACCATATTTGGTAGCTGCCAGTTCATTGGTTAACCTTGGTGTTAGCAACAGATGCTCATTGGACCAGTATTCACTGGGGCAAATGATAAATAGGGGTTGTTTGGTGATGAACCCCCCCACACATTTGTGCTCGAGCTTGTATCTGTGTGCGCACCAGTGCTGTTGTGGTTCACCTTACTTGGGACTAAACCCAGTGCTCCAAGAGGCTTCGTGGTACTTTGCCACCACCACCCAACTGCGTGCAGTGCCGTGGACAGTACCCCGTGGGATCAACTGCTGCATGATCCATCGCCACAGGAGAGAACCTGGTAACCCGTGTGAACCAGCGCTGCTGAACTGCCGCAGTGCCCCCCCCTCGAGCGGGGGAATCTCCGTATCCCGGGAGCAGCAGCCACGTGGCGCAGCCACGCGGTCGGCGCCATTTCCTGTGTTCTCATTACGGTATATCCGTGCCACGTTCTGCGGACTATAAACCTTATCAAGGGAAGATTTCACTAAGTTCTCAGCTTGTGAGTAAGCCAAGCCTTTCTTCATAAAGTTTCAGTTGGGGTAGCGTGCAAATCGCTCCGGGTGGAGGATCGCCGGTCACTGACCAACCCCCTCCCCCGCCGCTTTCTGAATCAGTTTCGATCCTAAGTTCTGTGAATCATTTAGTTTAAGTGTCTATACCTAAACATTCTGTAAAGATAGTTTCACTAACCGAATATCGATACCTGTGAAGGGGAACTGTTTATACCCCATCGCAAAGTTTGTATATATATAGAAATAAACCCAACATATTTTTCATTGATATCTCTGCCGCTCATTTCTGAGGGCATATTCATAACAGTCCTCTTGTTCTGGTGCTGCCTGCCTGGGAAAAGAGACCAACCTCTGCCTGTCTACAATCTCCCCTCAGGTAGTTGTAGAGAGCAATAAGGTCACCCCTGAGTCTCCTCTTCTCCAGGCTAAGCAACCCCAGCTCCCTCAGCCTCTCCTCATAGTGCTTGTGTTCCAAACCCCTCACCAACCATGTAGCAGAACCAGGAGGCTAGTGTTGGCTGTGGGTCTTTTCAAACAGGCAAGGCAGGAGCAAAGGGAGCAAATGGTGGCAGCATCTTCCTTCTTATAGGCTTGCTGGACAGGAAGGGAGAGTGGAATAGACCACCTTTGACCTGGGAGACCCCTCCTCCTGGGATAGGGAAACCAAGTCCCTCTCTGCTCACCTGGATCAGGTTTCTTTCATCTCCTGGGGAAGCAGGGGTCTTGCAGCCCTCCCCCAGGATGCGTGTAACCCAGCACACAGGTTTAATGCACATGTCTCCACAATGCATTCACAGCAATAGCTACCGCTAGACTGGCACATGAATGAATTAGCAATTCTTAGAGTTTTGTAAAAAATTAGGCTGCCCACTGCACTGAAATTTCTCACTAATATCCTAGAATTACCCACTCAGTGGATTTTCCACACAGATTTATTAATGAAAGATACCTGGCAGCACAAAAAGCCTAGGGTATTAGAAGAGAAGTCAACGTGAATTTCTGCTTTCACTGAGCTTTTAGCTTCATTGCTGCCTGTGGATCCTTATTCTTGTCAGCAATGCCTTTTAATTAGATACTTAAGTACAGTTCCACCTCATTTTTTCACACAATGTCAGACAATTTCCCTTTACTGAAAACAATTTGTCATTATCATTTCCTCCAACACTTGAAGAGCTAATGAGAAAAAAATAAAAATCTGCTAAGTAATGCATTAAAGTAACCGCGTGGTTTACAGATCGTTGCAGTTTAATCTTTTCTCAGAATCCAAAAGCCCAAACAGAAAAGATTTAGGTTGCCTCCCTTCTCCCTTTTTTCCCGGTTGGGTAAAAGCAAATTAGGCAGGAGAAAGGAGAGATAAAATCATAAACAGTCTGGAATCAGTTTGGAAGTAAAAAAAGTTAAGTTTAACAAATACATATGGCATTTGAGTAACAGGGAAAATTACAAAGATATAAAGAAAAGGGTAAATAGAAAAAATATACAAAACCAGGCCCACCTGGCGTTGGATTCCCTTGATGTAAATGTGGATGCAGTCCTTAGAAGTATGGATGCAGCATGGAGGCAAGCCACATGGTAAGTCAGGAAGCAGGGGCAGCAAAAGTGTCTGTCAGGCAGGCAAGGCAGGAGCAAGAGAGAGAACCAAGAAGATGGCTCCCCCTAAACAGACTTGATGGACAGGAAGGGGGAGTGGAGCAGGTCTTGACTCAGGATACCCCTACCCCTGGGAGGGGGAAACAAATCTCTCTGCCCACCTGTGTCAGGTTGCTTTGTTGATCTGGGGACTGGTTTCTTTTCAGCCCCTCCAGGGAATGGTGTAACCTGGCACACAGGTCTTTTCCTTTTATGAAATTCAGATTTCCTCACAACACAGAGGGCAACAGATGCAGTCTTCCAACTGTTTAGTACTTGAAGCAAAATATTTTATTTTTTTTAATGTGAGAACAATCCATTTTTATTCACTTACTTATTCACCCAATTTCATATGGATAACAAACAACACACAAAGTAGAATAAAAAGGAAAGCAATTCTTTTTTTTTTCTTGCCATTAGAGAGAATGTATAACGTTTTGGATGAGTGTTGGCACAGAAGTGTGTGTGCATCAGGGGAATGGATAGGATTTTCACACTCTCTGTAAGAAGGCTGGATGCCTGGGGACCTGGGTAAAATACTGATATGAAAGCACACAGTACCTAAGAAATAAATGAGATGTATAGAAGCAGGAGGTTGTAAGTCTATATGAGGTCTTGTATCCATGCATCATTTGAATTAGAGATGTGATTTGGCAGCTTGCATAAACAGAGAGCAATAGCTGGTTACAGAATCCTAAGAAAATAATATGTAAGTTGAGGACTGGAAGTGTACTAAACACAAGATGAAGCTAAGATTCATAGAGATCTGTTATGTAATGTTCAACAGTCCTTTAGACAGTTTGTTTGTCAGGATCAGCTAAGAAACCAACAAAGCAAGAATGAGGTGTGGGGCAGTCATGCATAATAGTCATCTGCTACATACAAACCAGTCAAGAGGAAGAAATAAACAAGGCCTTTTAAAAACAACTTCTAGTTGCTTCACAATTACAATCCTTGGTTCTCACAGGGGACTTTAGCAATCCTGGCATCTGCTGGGAGGGCAAGAAAGCATGATGATTCTGAAACATTGTTCTGTATTGATGTAGATTTTGCTTGAACAAACTGAAGGATGAGCTCTTACTGGCTCAGTATACAGAAAGAAAGGAGAAGTGATTGAGAATGTGTTAGTCAATACCACTGGTTTCAAAGCAGATGACGGACATAATATTAAGGTCCTGTGAAAAGTGAGGAAAACAACCAGCAGTCCCAAATCCTTATCTTTCAGGAGGCCTCAGCTTGTTCAAGAAATATATGAACCTGTGCATCAGAGTTCTAAGTACATCAACATGTTTTCCCTGTCAATCTCACTTGGAGTCTGGATACATGCTCAAGATAGTTCTGTGACAGACCAGATGAAAGTCAAAGGATCACCACAGATTGGAAAAAGCTGAAGCAGAAATGTCTGGGGAATAGCCCATGAGGTGATACATCCCACTTTTCTTTGTAGCTGTGCTTAAGCTTAGGTCCAAATGTTTGTTTCTTCCCTAAGCTGCATTTCAGGTACACAATGCCCCACCAACTCCCTCACTGATCTTTATCTCATCCTGTTTACTTAACTCCTTAGCTTCCTTTGCAAATACAACCTGGACAGGTGATCTTTTAGGTTGGATTTGATAATCTCAGAGGTGTGGTAGGGTGAGAAAGTTCTCCCCCACACACACAAAGAAACCGCAGCTAACTCAATCGGAGAAGCAGATGAAATAAGCTGTATCTACAAGCATAAATGGAATGCAATGAATATGTACACAAATATACAGTATTTACAATATATACAGAAATATACAGCAATGAATGTAATACAGAAGACCCACAGCTGGAGGAGCATGTGCCCCCCGGCCCCTGTACCCCCCTCTCCCTCCCTACCTCCCCTTTTTTTCCAAAAAAGGGTTAGAGTGAAAGAGAAAGGCAATTAAGGAGAAAAATTCTGTTAGCTCAAAGCGTGTGTAAGAATTAGTTTTCTTGTCTGGTTAGCTTTGTTAATTCAAGGTCGCTCCTGTCCAGCAAGCTGTTGCTTCAGTGAGAGAGAAGCTGACAAGCCCACAGGAACAGAGAGAACAGTACAGACTGAACTCAGACTGAACTGACAGAACTTAAACTTAAAGTTGCATTCTACCAATGAAATTAGTTTAGAATATCTTGTTTTTTTAAAACATTCAGCCAGAATATTCCAGCAACTGTGCCTTTCTTAAAGGCACAGCCTAAAACGGTCACAACGGTAATTGCTGGGCAATAGTAGAGCCCTGAACCTGTCCTGGCCCCACTAGGGTGTTGTGGGAGGGTTCCCTCTCAGTGATGGCAGTACTCCGACAACACAGTGGATGCCTTCACTCCCAATTCATCCTCCTGTATGAGACGGCCTCTCTAAAAAGCTGAAGTAACTGACTGTGGGTAAGAAGAGAGCAATTTTTTGTTTATTTAGACTTTAGCTAGGCTTTTGATATGATCTACTGTGGTGAAGGCACATTATGCCCAGATATTGAATCTTGTCCCAGCATGTGGACAAGTTTCCCCCTCCTTCAGGAGGAAGACAAAAGCCAAGGCATTATCCAGGCCAGCACGCACTCAGGACATGCAGTGCTCGTGCAAGCACCAAGTATGGGCATCATTCTAGCTTCTCACTTTCTAAAGGCTGAAGTCAGTTGTTCATAAGAGTGCCCATTGGTCAAACCCAGCCTTGAGGACTCTGTAAGTATCACCCCAGATGATAAACAAGTTGCCCCATCTTTCACTTTGTCTCTCTACTTGCTCAAGAGGAAAACGCTATAGCCTCTGCCATTGCAGACCTGAGAATCATCTCCAGAGTGAGGACCTTACCTGAGTCCGGGAAGCCCAGTGTCGTCACAGCCAGTCACACTGACCAGGAGAGCCCACCATGCCTTCCAAGGACTGGACCAACCCCTGAGGGTAAGATCTGCCCAGTTGCAGGGGAGAATGGACTTGACTGAGACAGAGTCCACACTTCTGCCTAGTCCCCACTATTGTGAGAGAGGACTCACTGTTGCAGGAGAAGAGACCTGTAAACCTCAGGGAGACCTATAGCACTGTCCGTGCAATCCGGGACTGCTCTGAGAGTTCCACTGTCCCTTTAAGCTGAGTAAATGGGAAGCCGCTACTTGACGCAGCTGCATTCTTACCGGAGGCTGTTTACATCAACCCCGAGACTCGTCGTAGCTGGGCTGACCCAGCAGCCCTGCCTTCTGCCGTGCCTGATGGGAAACCTCCAACCCTGCTTATTGGCAACTGTTGCCCCGTCCTGCCATGCAAGTCAACTCCGAGGGCCGACCCCATGGGCCAACCCCAACCAGGACCTATCCCTATTGTATCACAGTATCATAGTATCACCAAGGTTGGAAGAGACCTCAAACATCAAGTCCAATCTGTCACCACAGACCCCATGACTAAACCATGGCACCAGAGTGTTGCGGTCCAAGCCAAGAGCTGACAGCTTAGCCAGCAGTTTGCTGTGGGGGATGGTGTCAAAGGCCTTGCTGAAGTCCAGGTAGACTACATCCACAGCCTTCTCACATCCACCAGGTGGGTCACCTGATCATAGAAGGAGATCAGGTTGGAGAGGCAGGATCTGCCCTTCCTAAATCCATGTTGGCTGGACCTGATCCCTTGGCCATCCTGCAGGTGCGCAGTTATTGTTGCCAGGATAATCTGCTCCATCATTTTCCCTGGCACTGAGGTCAGGCTGACTGGCCTGTAGTTTCCAGGTTTCTCCATCCAACCCTTCTTGTGGACGGGAATCACACTGGCCAGTTTCCAGTCATCTGGGACCTCACCGGTGAGCTAGGGCTGGTGGAAAATGATGGAGAGCGGCTTTGACCGAGTCCTGAAGGGAACCTGCTTACGGGCTAAGCCCAGGTTCCATTATTTCCTCTCCACTGCTGCGGAGAGAAGAGACAGTTACCCAGTGCCTCCATCCAGATCAACTAGGAACCAGTCCAGAGACAGCAGTCTGCCAGAACCCAACCTTGCCACAAACAACAGCTACAGAGTATCTACCATGTGCTTTCCATCCACTAACTCTCAGTTCAAAGTATCCACAGCAGTGCATAATTAATAAAAATAATATTTCATATTAATAAATTTAATAACCTCTTCATCACATCTACCCATAACATCCTTGTTGTGAAGTTAAGGAATATGGACTGATTGAGTAGAAAACTGACTCAATCATGAGGCTGAAAAGTTAGGTCAACAATGAAAAGTCCAGCCAGACATTTCTTTTAAGAACTGATCCTCAAATGAAAATAAAGAACTAATAATATTTAATAATATTTAAAGGTATCAACAGTGATCAGCGTGATGGACCAGAATGCACTCTGTACAAGCTGGAGGTAAAACATAAGGGGATATGCTGGGGCCAGGATTCACGTTCAGCAATACTTTTATGGCCTGCAGAAATGGACTTACAAAGTCCTTATGAAGCTCAGCAAAGACTAATTCAAAGTTCTGCACCTGAGACATCAGAAACTATGCTTCAGTGTAAGGTAGAGACTGCCCGGATAAGAAAGCTCTATAGAATGGGACCTGGGATTCCCAAGAAACAGCTTGTTGAAATGAGTCAGCAATGATAAAGGCTAACTGCATACTAGTTTGTACATTAGGCTGCAAGCGTGAAGCCAGATATTGAGGAAAATTATTATCCCCCCTGTTTTCAGCACTATTAGGGCTGCACCAGGAATGCCAGGCTCCTGTGGTTTTGTGGCAGAAGAGAAAGCCCCAGAAATGTCTAAGTGTAGTTTTCCACTGCCCTCCAAGGATTTTATATAGAGGAGTCTTCTGAGAAATGCCCTTTCTGGCAGAAAGAGCAAGAGATGAGATCCATGTTGCAAAAAAAGGAAATTCATATTGGACATAGTAAACAGAACACTGTTCCCAGCAAGCATGGTTAAGGATTGGATGTTAACACTTGGAACTTTTCAGAACTGAGCAAGGTCCGGATTGAACTTTGAAGTCCTGTTTTGAACAGAACTTGGACTAGATGATGTCCAGAAACATTCTCCAGCCCATATTTGTCTTTGATCATATGATCAAGGCCAGATTGTCTTAACTGTAAGTATTCTTCCTAATTCTTCTTACTAATTATAAGAATTCCTCAGAGCTAATAAACTTGATAGAATCCAGACCTCTTCAAATAAGTGATATAAGTGCTTGGATGAGTACTATGAATATGACAGCTTCAGTCTAACAGTACCCTGTAGAAATGAGACACATTTTTGTATTTGATTTTGTAAATATGTAGCTTAGTTGCAGAATTAATTGAGTTTGATTCGCTAGGAACACTGTTTATCTAAGCATTAGTGAGTAATACAACAGAATACTTTTTACACTTTCTGCACTAGAAAAGCATGTTTGATTTCTTACATTCAAAGTAGCTATTTGGAGAAATTTATCAGATACTGAAAAGGAACAAAACAATTTAGAACTGTGCAAATTTTTTACAGGGAAAACTTCATCAAATAACTTCTTTAATTTGGAGAAAAATCCCCAATCTTGTTTGTATGTAAAGGACAAGTACTATATTTGTAAAGACATGGCTACTAATAAATTTGTCTTGTTTCCAGTAAAAGTCAAACAATTCAGCAATATTGATGCTAAAATTGGGTACTTCAGAAGAATCATCAAGAAATAAAACTTCTATTTTTGTCTTTCTTTTTTTTTTTTTTCTGGTGGTGGTTACCTTTTGGCCCTTCCTCTCTACAGAAAATATGTAAAGCAGCAAAAAAGTTCCAGCAGATTCAGTCTGAAGTCAAATGACATTTTTTCCCATTTTTTATTCATCGTCATCCACTTAACAAATTGTGATAGGTGCTCCCAGAATTAGTAAACATCACATTTCTGATGAAAAAGTTTCAAAGCCACAAAACAAACATATGAGAAAGAAAATGCACAGAAGTAAAAAAAAAAAAAATTAAATCCAACAAGGAAATACCCAAACTATGTATCTTAGTTGTATCATCTTCCATCAATAATCAACTTAAGAAATATTTCAAAGATAATGTAGTGACGGTTTCTCAGTGGTAGCTTTAAAGGAAAATTTAGAATTAAGAATGACTTTATGATTTCAAACTACAGCAATAATCTTAATGAGGTGATCACTCAGGAAGGAACATGGCAAGAAATCAAATAATAAGTTTCATGGTTTTGTGAGCCTTTAACTATGGAAAATTAACTTGCATGTCTCAACACTAATATCAATGGTATGAAGTAACAAGCATCCTGAATCAAAAAAGGTTCAGCATTGCACAGTTAATGCATGTAAAGGAATTATCTGTCACATTTTTTCAAAACATTAATTATTCAAATATATTCAGCTTTGTCAGCTCTTCTCATCATTCAAAAATGCATAAGGTATTTACTGATTCCCCAGGAAATCATTAGGAAATGCATTTTTTTGGTATGATTTTCCAGTGAAGCTCTGTATTACATATGCACAAGATGACAAGAATAGCTTTAAACTGTAACTGCACATTTGAAGATTAAAAACATTTCAAATACCAGCTAAGTATCTACTAGGCATGAAAGACAGTGCCTCAAATGCTTACAGTCTTGGAATTGCAAAATGATAATGCTGTTTAATGGTTTTGTAGGGCTGATTAATTTCTTTTGTTGAAAAAAATTAAGGAAGGGGAAAAATAAAAAGAAGAGAGAAAATGCACGTAAGTATACATACTTAATAACAATTACAATATTGAATTCAATTTATCTTAAAAATTTATGAGCAGACTAGTAAATACAGCCATTTCTAGACTGTCTTATTATAAATTCTTTGAGAGATTGTTCATTTACTCTTTGTGATATCTTGGTTCCACCGAATGCATATGCTATATCGAATCTGCCACAGTTAAAATGTGAAATGGAAAAAAAAAAGTAGCTTCAAGCACTCTGTCTGACAGCACAGAGATGAGTTGGGAAAGCAGTATGGTAGAAGATTCAACTTCTCCATCTTTCACCCATGACATGACTCTTCACAAGCTGTATGTCTTGGGCTGGACACATAGCCTGATGCACTTAAAATCTTCACATAGGCAAAAGAGATATGACTTCAATGTAAAGACATGATTTTATTAGCATAACTGAAATCTTGGGAGTCTAGTCAAAGAATGATTATAGTCCAGATTTAATTATTAGACTAAGTCAAAAACATAAAGAAGAGAACATCATTACAGAAAAGAAGATTAATGATAATAATAATAAATTTCACTGGTTTCTTCTTCCTCCTTCCCTTTCTTCTTTTTCTTTCAAGGGGATTCACCAGGGTCCATTTGTTTTCTAAATTGCTTTTAAACCTTATTCTTTCTTTACTGATTTGTGGTTCTGTGCTAAATCAAAATTTACTAGACATGGTATGTTTTACATGTGCTAGATAAGCTCTTTGATCTTGTTTATTTACTTTTTTTAAATCCCAAAATATTTTTAACACAGATCCTGATCTCATTTCTGTATCTGATCATTGATGGGCTGTTGATAAAACCTGAAGCATTTAGTTTCATCTTGTGCTTTGTTCCTTACCTCCTCATTGTTATACCTGTTGAGGTGGTTTGAGCCTTAACTGGAAGTTAAGAGCTCAGGTGGGGACAAGGCTGAGAATCTCACCCTCCACTCTCTCCCCCCCCCCCCAACAGAGAGGGGAGAAAAGGAAGGAGTAAATCCAGCAAACAATAATTTGGAGTTGGCTTGGAAGTAGAGAGGTAAAGAGTTGTCTTTAAACAAAATATATATATATATACATATATATATATAAAAAAAAAAACAGGAAAAGGTTCACAAGGGCAAGGAACAAGGATGGATGGGAGAGGGACAAAAACAAGAGAATAATACGAAAAAGCAGCCTTTCTCTGAGGAAGCATGGAGGCAGCAGGGAGAAGGATCAGGTCTGACCACATGGCAGAGGAGCAGGAGGGTAGCTGCAGTAGCTCTCATCCAGCAGAGGCAGGAGCCAGAAAGCAGGACCAACAGCTACGATGTTCTGCTTTTTATACCCTAGCTGGGCAGGGAGGGGGGGAGTGGAACAGACTCATCTTCCCAAGCGAAAAACACCCTGCAGGGAGTGAAAAGTACCTGCAAGCCCTCCATCCTGCTTTGTTCTTTTGTTTTCAGAAAAGGGCATTAACACACCACACCTGTGTACACCACAGCCTTGTGTCCTGACTTCTCAAGGTCTCTGCTGTCAAATAGCCTTGCATTTCTGTACACTGAACCATTATGTTGCAGTTACGAATAGATAATTTACATAGAATAGCTGCTAGACTGCTGTATTTGTAAAGACTGTGGATGTACTACAAAAAGATGGAGGGAAAAGAGTAAAAATATTAAAACAGCCAAGCAATCGAACAAACACCAAGGGAAAGCAAAGCTCCAGGCAGATCAAGAAAATTTAGGCAAAGTAAGCCTGAGAAGCTTTAGTGTGGGAATCAAGAATTGGAAAATAAGAATGTAAACTCTCCCTTAGATTAAACGACGTGCCTGTGGAAAAATGTGTCAACAGCAGAAAATCCTATTGCAAGAGTAAGAACAGCAGGCTGGAAAACCACATTCAGAGTGTGGCAAGAGTGCAAACAGTAAACAGACAAAACCTAAGGGTCAGTAGGATGAGAGAGTGGAAATGTGTTGTGGTGTAACACTGACATCAACAAAAACTCAGCTGAGCCAAATCAGGGAAGTGAATGGAGCTGTATTTTACAAGCAATAATGGAATGCAATCAATATATACAAAATATACAGTATTTACAAAATTATACAAGAATTTACCAGAAGGAAATAACACAGAAATCCTCCTTGGGAAGAGGATTCCACCTCACCTTCATAGTTTCATAGTATCAGTCAGGGTTGGAAGGGACCACAAGGATCATCTAGTTCCAACCCCCCTGCCATGGGCAGGGACACCCCACACTAGATCAGGCTGGCCAGAGCCTCATCCAGCCTGGGCTTAAACACCTTCAGGGACAGGGCCTCAACCACCTCCCTGGACAACCTATTCCAGGGCTTCACCACTCTCATGGTGAAGAACCTCCTCCTCACGTCCAGCCTGAATCTCCCCACCTCCAGCTTCATTCCATTCCCCCTAGTCCTATCGCTACCTGATATCCTGAGAAGTCCCTCCCCAGCCTTCTTGTAGGCCCCCTTCAGATACTGGAAGGCCACAATTAGGTCACCTCTGAGCCTTCTCTTCTCCAGACTGAACAGCCCCAACCTCTCCCATTCCTTTTTCCTCTGTTAATTAGAAGAAAAGAGAGAAGGAAGAAAATGTTAAGGGAATTTCAGTTAGCTCAAAACATTGTTAAGAAGTTAGCCTTGCTTATCTCAAGGTCGTAGATAAAGGGTCTCTTTCCCTCTGTCCAGGACAGCAGCATGCAATGCCAACAGAAAGAGACAGAGTGAAACTGAGAGAAAGGAATGTGAGAGAGATTGCTATGGTACATCTCACATCTGACCAATGAAATTCGTTTAGAATTAATCTTTGTTTTCCTTTTTACACCCGACTGCTCAGCTAGAGAATTTTGCAGCTATCTTTTTCTTAAAGGTACAGACTGTACTGTCTCAAAATGAAACTATGTAAACATTCTCTAATAAATTGCGACGTTGCATAGATGCGATGGTATTGCTTCTAGCAAGTGCCCCCTCTTCACAAACTTGTATGAGTGAGTTTTTATTATTCAGCATATCTTTCTGAGATTGACTGGTCCAAGACCAGGAAAGCTACAAGTGGTGCCAGCACTTCGGCCTTGAGGCCTCACAGACTGACTTGTGTGCTGGTAGTTGCAATGGCAATGTATCATGGCATTACAGAGACACCAGCTTCAGTGAGATGTGGTTTCTGAACCACCATGGCATTCTGTTCTGTAAGCTGTGTAGCCCTCTTGCCTTGACCATTTTTCTTTCCATTCGAAGTTCAGTTCTGAGAATGAATTCTAGCATCTAGCTGACTTATTTTGCCACAAGCATATTTCTTGGAGCATGTCCATTCTGTTTTCAAGTGAACTGCTCAGGACAGGCATTGCTACTTGAGTATTAAATGGGTTTCACCCTAGAAATTCCTCTTTGGCTTTGTTGCAACTACCACTGACTGCATCCTATTCCTCAGTACCAACTTACTGTTTCTTACAATTTTTTCTGTAGTAGGTTTTGATTTTTTTTGTTGGTTGGGTTTTTTTCGTGTGTGTGTGTTTTGTTTTGTTTGTTTGTTTTTTTTAATGTGTTTCCTTTTTAATAATTTAACACCCTGCCTCCTGATACCCTGTCCCTTGACCAATATTGGCAGCATAGACAGGCCACATCCTGCCCCCTTATCAGTATCAACATCACAGGCAGGATGCCACCTATATTATTCATGCGAGGCATGATTGATTACCTCTATTTCTGGAGACAAGGTGTGACACAATTATTGCCGACATTTAAAAGGCATTTGTATGGCTAGCTGTTGCAGATTGATGCCCTGGACACCATGTATCCATTGCTGTCCACAGGAGCCATGGCATTGCTTACAATACCGTGTTTGATCTTGGTGATCATGTACATGTGTACATTATTGCTCATCTTTCCTACTACTCCAATAAAGCTTGGTATTATAATACATTGTCAGACTCCATTATTGTTCAGCCTGCATAACAGTAACATCTGTGTTTCCTTTTCACCCATAAGCACACATTGAACTTAATAGACTATGGAACCTGTCTCCCTTAAGGTCTGAATGAGTCTTTTAATGGAATTTTTACTTAGAAGATGATAATATCATCATCATGCTTATTGTCCAATTGTGACCGTTTTAGGCTATGCCTTTAAGAAAGGGACAGTTACTGGAAAACTCTGACCAAATGTTTTGATGTGAAAAGGAAAACAAAGATATTCTAAACGAATTTCATTGGTGGATTGGTAGAATGCAACTTTAAATTTTAGTTATAGTTCAGTTTGAATCTCAGTCAGTCAGCTCTGCCTGTTTCAGTCTGCCTGAGCAGCTGCTGTCTTTCCTCTGTGCTGGCAGGAGTTGACCTTGAGCTAACGAGATAAGAAACTAATTATTTTCTTTCCTTAGCACATGCTTTTAACTAACAGAATTTCCTCCTTAATAATTACTTTTCTCTCTCTCACCCTTTTTGGGAAAAAAGGGAGGAAGGGAGAGAAGAGGGTTTTGGGGGGACCCTTCTCTCTGGAGGAGGGAAGGTTTTCTGTGTTACGTTCTTTGTTGTATATTTTTATATATATTGTAAATACTGTATGTCATGTATATAGTCACTGCATTTCATCCTGCTTGTAAAATATAGCCCTTCCATTGTTGCTTCTCCAACTGAGTTAGCCATGGTTTCTGTGTGTGTGTGTGTGAACTTAATTTTCTCCCACCACCACATAAAATTATTGGCGCCCAATGTTGGGCTTGGATAATTGCTTTCCAGATGCAGGGCAAAATTTGCTTGATTTATTGTCTGCTCAGATCAGAAGAGCAACATGAATATTCTGTGGATTTTTAAACAATTACTCTTTTCAATTTGCAGTGTATTGATTTATAAGTATTTGCTAGGACTAATCTGTGATTTTTTAGGCAGGTACTTAATATATAAATTATATTTATGGTTTAAGTATAAGATTCAGCTTCTCTGTGACTGGTTTCTGGGATTCTTTTGGTTTAATAGATACAGAAATGGAACTTCTATGACTCTCCCCATGACTCTCTGGGATCCAAAGGTGATTTATTTGATGTGTGTGAATCTGCTGCTGGTGATAGTGATTATGTACTTATTATATGCACTGTACCAGGAGAAGAAGGTATCTCAAACTTGCTTCGTATTAAGCATAAGCCAAGGAGAAAAAGACATAGTTCTAACTCAACCCCAGAGATTTCTAGTGACGAGGAGAATGGAGAATCTGAGTCAGTTAAAAATAGAGCTAAACAAGCTATCAGAAAGGCTGCTTTGAACAGTACTGTTGGTGATTCTGGCAATCAGCCAGCTGCAGCACCACTGGCAGCGGCAGCTCCTAACATGGCGGCCATTAGAACGGCAAAGCCATTCCCTTCTTCTTCGGCAGGAACCAAAGTGTCCTTCATGGCAGCTGGTCCATCTCAAAACCTGTCAGCTTCTGTTAAGGTGGCTGTGAATTCAAACACAGCTCCAATTAAGCAAGTAGCAGTTTTAGATAAGAGAGGTGGAAGGCGCAAAGCTGATCCAGGAGCTGATGGGGGAGAGCAGCAAGATACTGCTGATGATGAGGAAACTTCTGATAAAAAAGAGCCTACTGAGGAGGAAGACAAGGTATTCTTAAAGATATAGCTGAGTTATTGAGACCATCACAGGATGGAGATCCAGCAGGGCAAATTGAAGGTCCTGGTAGGACAGCAGCTAATGGAAATGTTTCTGAGCTTCATGAGATCTTTAAGAGACTGACAGCAAGAGCATGGGGACAACTACAGGAAGATGAGACAGATGAGGAAGACAACATACAAAACAACTCAGCACCAAGGCAAGAACTTAGACATGTGCGGAAAGATTACATCAGAGCAAAGAATGAGCCAGTTCTAGCTTGGCTTGGTAGATGCTTTGATACAGGTGCACCAGCTCTAATAGTTGGAGAAAAGTCAGCAGCTCAACTAGGCACTCTCTTGAAGGATAATGGAATAGATAGACATCTAGGCAGGTGTCTCAGTAAGGTTTCTCTGTGGATGCGCCTTTTAATGGCAGCTCTCATGAGATACCCATCCTGAGACGATCTTCCATGGAATCCTAAACCCTGGACCAGAATGAATGAGGGAATTAAGCAACTGAGAGAATCTGCTGTCAGAGAGGTTCTCTATGGTAACCATGAAACTCTGAATCCTGATGAAATTCCTGTAGGAACTGGTCTTGCTAAAAAGATCATCAAACTTGCTCCTCCTATTTATGCAACTATTCTGGCAAGCAGGATTGTGGCAAGAAATTATGGTGGAGTTCCTCCTACGGTTGGCCATTTCACTGATCAAATGAGACAATTGGAGGATAGTCTCACACTGTTTCTTTGGTTTCAGCCATTGAAACTCTGTCTGGTGAGAAAAAGAATTACATGAAAGAGCTGAAGGATGAATTTAAAAATTCCATTTCCCAATTTATACAAGGAAATAATTCCAATTCTTCCTCCAGATAGATACAAGTTTCAACTGTGAGGAGCAGAAGTCCTCCAAGGAGGTCATTCCAAAACAGATCAAACCAAAACAGACCACTGAGGCAAACATGTGGGAGTATTTGGATAACTCTGCATGATCAGTTTGGTGAGAACATGAACAGATGGGATGGTCAACCAACTTCTGATCTTTTCAGGAGACTGAGGGAACTGCAGAGAGGCAGAACCTGAGCTAGCAATACCAGAAGGGTAGCTGTTACTTCTACAGTTTCCCAGGACAACACTAATAGCTCCAACAGTGGCTTCAGTTCTAACACTGCACACTGTGCTCATTGTACATGAGGGCATATTTCCCCTAACTAGGGGTGCCCTGCCTCCCGCCACGGGGAGGAGAGGGGTAGGAGAGATAACAGAATCTGTTGGGATGTGTACATCCAGTGGCCTGGCACTTCACAATTTCAGAAGTACAGGGCCTTGGTTGACACAGGGGCTCAGTGCACCATAATGCCATCAAATTATCAGGGATCAGAGGCTATAACTATTCTGGGAGTCATTGGTGGATCTCAAGAGTTAACTAAGGTGGAGGTTGATATAAGTTTAACTGGTAAACAGTGGAAGAAGCATACAGTTGTGACCAGACCAGACGTGCCTTGTATTTTGGGAATTGATTTTCTGAGAGAAGGGCACTTCAAAGACCCTAAGGGTTACAAATGGGCTTTGGGAGTGGCATCTGTAGAAGTTGGTGGACAAAAATTGGAGCTGTCTGTTAGACCTGATCTTTCTGATGAATCTGCAGTCATGGGACAACATGAGATGGAGGACATAAAGTTGCCAGCTGCTTCTCAGACTGTGCATCACAGACAATACAAAACCTGTGTGGCCCATTTTTACCCATTCAGAATCTGATTCATCAGTTGGAGGGTCAGAAAGTCATCAGCAAAACTCATTCCCCTTTCAACAGTCCAGTGTGGCCTGTGCAAAAGCAGAATGGAGACTGGCGTCTGTCAGTCGACTACCGAGCCCTGAATGAAGTAACTCCACCTATGAGTGCAGCAGTACCAGACATGATGGAATGCCAATATGAGCTGGAATCCAAAGAGGCCAAATGGTATGCTACCATAGACATTGCTAATGGCTTCTTCTCTATTCCCATAGCAGAGGAATGCAGGCCTCATTTGCTTTCACCTGGAGAGGAATCCAGTACACTTTCAACAGATTGCCAATGGGCTGGATCCACAGCTCCAGCATCTGTCATGCAGTGATCCACGATGCTCTGGAGAAAGGTGGTGCTCCAGAACACAGCCAGTTCATCAACGATATCATTGTTTGGGGTAAAACTGCTGAGGAAGTCTTCGAGAAAGGTAACAAAATCATTGACATTCTTCTGAACGCAGGTTTCGCCATCAAGTGAGACAAGGTGAAAGGACCTACCAGAAAGATCCAGTTTCTGGGAGTGCAGTGGCAAGATGGACGCCGACACATTCCAGTGGATGTGGTAAACAGAGTCTCTACCATGGCAAATCCCATGAACAAGCAAGAAACTCTATGTTTCTTGGGGATAGTGGGATTTTGGAGACTGCACATTCCTGGATACAGTCAGATTGTCAAACCTCTGTATGATGTGACTCGAAAGAGAAACAGTTTCCAGTGGGGACCTGAACCACAAACAGCCTTTGACCAGATAAAGCAAAAGGTAGCTCAAGCAATGGGTCTGGGACCTGTCCAAGATGGTCCAGACATGAAGAACATTTTGTACATGGGTGCAAGTGACAATGGTCCAACCTGGTGCCTGTGGCAAAGAGCTCCAGGTGAGACACGTGGATGACCTCTTTGTTTCTGGAGTCGAGGTTACAGAGGTTCAGAGGCCAATTATACTCCAACAGAGAAAGAAATTCTAGCTGCCTATGAAGGAGTAAATGTTGCTTCTGAAGCAATTGGAACTGAGTCACAACATCTCTTAGCTCCCAGATTACCAGTTTTGAATTGGATGTTCAAAGGCAAAGGTTCCACACCACATCATGCCACAGATGCACCATGGTCCAAGTGGATGGCTCTGATAACACAGAGAGCTTGAATGGGAAATCTTGAAAGACCTGGTCTGGTGGAGGTGATCACAAGTTGTCCTGAAGGTACCAACTGTACTAATCCTTGAGAGGAGAGAGTAATTCATACTATGGAAGCTCCTCCTTACAATGACTTTTCTGATGATTAAGAGAAATATGCTTTGTTTACAGATGGTTCCTGTTGTCAAGCGAAGGTGGATGTCTGCTGTGTGAAATATGCAGTGAGAAATATGCTTTGTTCACAGACGGTTCCTGTTGTCTTGTTGGAAACGAGCGAAGGTGGAAGTCTGCAGTGTGGAGTCCAACACACCGAGTTGCAGAAGCAAAGGATGGAGAAGGAGAATCCAGTCAATTTGCAGAGGTAAAAGCTGTCCAGCTAGCTCTTGACATAGCTGAATGTGAGAGATGGCCAAAGCTTAATCTCTACACCCACTTGTGGATGGTAGCCAATGCTCTGTGGGGTTGGCTAAAGGACTGGGAAAGGAATGGTCGGCAGAGAAAAGGAAAGCCTATTTGGGCAGCTGACCTGTGGCAGGACATTGCCAATTGAATCGAGAGAATTCCAGTGAAGGTGAGACACATTGATGCTCACATCCCTAAGAGCAAAGCTACTGAGGAACAGCAACACAACCAGCAAGCAGATCTAGCTGCAAGAGTTTCTCAAGTAGATATGGACTCTGATCTTGATATTGACTGGAAACACCGAGGTGAGATATTCTTAGCTTGGTGGGCTCACGATTTGTCAGGACACCAAGGCAGAGATGCAACCTACCAGTGGGCACGTGACAAGATCCATAGACATTTCCATGGATGCTATCACACAAATCATCCATGACTGTGACATTTGTGCTGCTATTAAGCAGGCAAAGAGAATTAAGCCCATGTGGTATGGTGACAGATGGTCCAAGTACAAGTATGGTGAAGCTAGGCAGATTGACTACATCACTCTACCACATTCTCGTTCTGGTAAGCAGTATGTGCTTACTAGGGTAGAGGCAAACACTGGATGGTTGGAAACTTATCCAGTTCCACATGCAACTGCATGCAACACCATTCTTGGTCTGGAGAGACAAATCCTGTGGAGACACGGAACTCCAGAGAGGATTGAGTCAGACAAAGGAACTCATTTCAAGAACAACCTTGTAAAGAGCTGGGCCAACGAGCACGGCATTGAGTGGATATTCCACATTCCCTACTATGCACCAGCTGCAGGCAAGATTGAACGCTACAACAGTTTGCTGAAGACCACTTTTAAAGCCTTGGGGGGTGGATCTTTGAAAAACTGGGAAAAACATTTAGCACAAGCTACCTGGCTGGTAAATAGTAGAGGTTCAGTGAACCAAGCTGGACCTGCACACTCAGATCTGCCACAGAAATTAGAAGGTGATAGAGTTTCTGTTATAAGAGAAAAGAATCTGTTAGGTAAAACTGTTTGGGTATTTTCTCCCTCAGGAGAGGCTAAACCTGTCCGAGGAGTGGTTTCAGCTGAAGGTCCTGGTCACACTTATTGAGTAATGCAAGAGAATGGTGAAGTTCAGTGTATTCCACAAAGAAATTTAACTTTAGCTGAAAGAGTTTAATTTCAGAGTGTTGTACAGATACTTTGCGCCCCAGAGAAAAAGATCCAAGAGGAATCTACGGTGCATGAACCCTGAGAATCCTGAAAGCCCTGAGTCAACTAAGAGTCCTTGATTCCCTTTTTTTCACTTCATCTGCGAAGAGACAAACTGTTTTCCATTTTTCTTGTTTCCTGATTTTCTTGGAGTTCTGAATCATCTACACCTGAGGATAGCTGGAATAGACTATGAACTTTATTTACAAATTGTACATATTGTTTTAGATTGGACTGACAGTACGAACAGCCAATGAAATTGTTTAGAAAGGGTGGATTGTGACCATTTTAGGCTATGCCTTTAAGAAAGGGATAGTCGCTGCAGAACTCTGACCAAATGTTTTGATGTGAAATGGAAAACAAAGATATTCTAAACGAATTTCATTGGTAGATTGGTAGAATGCAACTTTAAATTTTAGTTCTAGTTCAGTCTGAATCTCAGTCAGTCAGCTCTGTTTGCTTCAGTCTGCTTGAGCAGCTGCTGTCTTTCCTCTGTGCTGGCAGGAGTTGACCTAGAGCTAATGAGCTAATGAGCTAAGAAACTAATTATTTTCTTTCTTTAGCATATGCTTTTAACAAACAGAATTTCCTCCTTAATAATTACTTTTCTCTCTCTCACCCTTTTTGGGAAAAAAGGGAGGAAGGGAGAGAAGGAGGTTTTGGGGGGACCCTTCTCTCTGGAGGAGGAAAGGTTTTCTGTGTTATGTTCTTTGCTGTATATTTCGATATATATTGTAAATACTGTATAGTGTGTATATAGTCACTGCATTTCATCCTGCTTGTAAAATATAGCCCTTCCATTACTGCTTCTCCAACTGAGTTAGCTGTGGTTTCTGTGTTTGTGTGTAGGAACTGAACTTTCTCTCACCACCACAGCTATCCTAATAATAACTATGTTCCAAAATCTAAGGATGCATTTGAATTGGTACATTCTGGCTTGATACTCATGCCTCTAAAGGTAGGGCAGAATATGAAGGACTTAGAATAGATCCTACTCTGGTGTACTTTCTCTTCCTCTCCTGTGTAACATCAGACTTGTGAAAAATTGTTTCTGAGATACCTGCTTTGCTCTGCTAAGAAAAAGGAACATTGTTTCCAAAGCACTATTTTGAATAAAAAATATTAAAATTAGAGGCTGGACTTTGCAATGATGAAGTTTCTTTAAATTAAATTATTGTGTTTGTGGATATATAGAACAGGATAGCCTAAGAGAGTGATTAGTTAGCAGCCAAATAATTCTAATTTTGAAGTTTATTTCCACATCTAATTGAAAAAATGTAGTGAAAATGAACACTGAATGGCAATGTTTCATGTAAACAGAACATGAAGTAGTTATATTCTTTAACCAACATGGTATAAAAGTCCAAAGGCCCATAACAGTAACTTTCTGTCGTGCTTTATTAGTCTTGCATCATGTTGATCTAACTGGTATTCTTTAATGTGATGTGAAAGTAAGTAAGGGAATAAGACTTTTCTTCTACTGTAATGAATAACAATGCAACACAATGGTGATATGTCATGATGTAAAATTACTAATAATAAACTTACAAACCCTTTTCCTAACTGGAGATATTTTTCGTACAACTAAACTTTTACTTCTCCAAAATCATAATTGTATGTATCTCAATGGGAAGAAGAGAGATTATTCTCAGGAAGATGGAATTGGTTTACTACTACTAACTAATTCTGAAACTTATTCATGTATTCAGTAATTTGTTTGTTTTTTTAAGGTTGTTTTGTGAGGACAGATACAAGAAAAAGCGTTAATTGGACTGACTATCTTGTAAAGGATATGTAGCTATCCTTTCCTGACAAAATTAATAAAATGTAGACATTCATTAAGAAAACTTGATTAAAGCTTATTGTAGACTTTGACTTTTACACCATCATTAGAATTTCTGTAAGTCTATTTTTTGTCTATATAATCCATAACTGATGACAAATTTTCTGTTAGTGTAAAAACGTTTTATGGGATGCATATACATCCCAGTAATCCTCCAAAAAGAAGTGAATACTCTTCATTTTATTTTCATTAAATTTGATTCAAGAAACAGTTATTAACTCTTACAGGGTAGTGCTTACAATATTAGATTTGTATAAGTTTCACGTGGAGAACTTCTAGCCAGATGTACTGATTAATCACCACCTTACCCACAGGATTTAAAACTGTATTTGAACTTTCAGGACATATATTTAGTTTTCTTACATCAAAGCTAATTTAATGTCTATTATTGCTTATTTGATTCACAAGTACCATGAGCTTATCAGAGATTTCACAATGGCATTACTGATTTTGTTATCACCACCCACTTCCAAGAAGCCAGACAAGGATAAAAAGAAGATATTTTAATTTCAACTGAGTGGGGAAAGAAGAAAAATAGATATAACAGGGAAATCCAGGTGACAGAAATTTTGCAATGAAATACGTTAAATAATCCATAAGATTCATTCCCATGCTCGATGTTGTTCAAATATTTGCATTACTTTTACTCTTTACAGCAGCATTTCCTTGAAGCAACAATGCAATTGTAAATGAAAAATATAACTAAAAAGTTGAATGATCTAAATGAAGTTCAGACAATCCTACTGTTCCACTTTGTATCAGATCTAGCTACGATTTATGCAGGGTATAAGCAATTTACATAATGTATAGAGTTAGCACCACAGCTATGGCACTCATGCTTATTACACCAATGGAAGAGCACTGGAAAGTCAACATGTTGAACTGTTGTTGTAGTTCACATTCCACATGAAGCAATGGCTGGAGAAGGGAACAGGGAGAGAAACAATGAGACTACTTGTGGATGGGAAGGCAAGGCAAGGCAAGGTGAGACAAAGTAAGGCAAAAGACAAGGGAAATAGAGGAGAGAAAAAAGTAGTAGTATCCACTTAAAAAAAAAAAAAAGTGCTTTCAAGTTGCTTTTGGCTAGTGGTATCTAAAATAACAGCTAGAAATCTAGTATATCAGATCATCTGTAATTCTAACCCAAAAGTGGTTTTCAAAATCTGACTAGACACCTTGATCTTTAGCTGCCTACGTGCCTTTAACACAGCACTCTAAGCCTTCTTTAATGGCTCCTTTGTGTTTCCTACTTCACAATCACATTGACTGAATAAATGTATGGAGGATTTGAAGCAGTCTGATACCCTGGCAATGAGGGAAGGAAAAGGATAGAAATATCACAAATGGACAGACTAAAGTAAGTTATTCTTAACTGCTTAAATGAAACTTCTTGCTTTAGACCACCAGCAGCTTTATTCCCTCAGGGCTGTCAGAAGGACCAATAAATTTTTTGATCTTCTGGTGTATTCTGAGTGCAGTTACTACCCAACTAATACTGATGAATGATAGTTTAATTTGAAGTAGAAAGTTTTGTGTGAGTGTTATAGCTCAAAGGAATTAGTTGTCCAGGATTTGTCTTATAAAAAGACTTATCTTATTTAGCTTCTACATATTTTCTAAAGGGTTTAATTATGCTCCATTACTACATAAAATATATCAAAATATATTTTCCAACTAAAAATAAAGTTTTGATGCAAAAAAAAAATGAAATGGAATTTAGCAGGCTCTGACCAGCTTTAATACTAACAAAGACTTTAGGACTAGAACACAAAGCTATCAATGGCCTTGAAAGTATGCTCTAGCTCAAGTAAAATTTAACATATCTTAAAAACCAGCCACAGTAACGTCGAATTTAAGGACTTAGAAGATCCATCTATCCTAATGTTAGGTGTCTAAATCTTAGCTAGTCACTCTAGGCTCTCTTTGATATCTAAAGTAGGAAATGAGTAATATAAAATAATATTTCTTCAAAATTATTTTGAACAATTTATATGAGAATAAAATAATCTGCAGTCTAAGTTAAATGTCAAAACTGGGACAAATTAAATAATTTACTGTTCCTGGACTTGATCTCCCACACTTCATCCACACCAGAATCTTGAGCTTGAGATAAACACTGAGGTATCCTAGATTTTGCATACAGTGTGTGTTTTCAGCTGAGTCTGAAAACCAAAACTGCTGCAAAGATGACTTGCTGAGTCTTTCCCAAAAAGCAGATAGAGTGTTCATCCACTCTAAAATCTCCTTCTGAAGAAAGGCATAGCACTGAGTTTGTGGGCACTAAAATAAAACTTGGTTGGAGTAGCTGTCTTGGTCTGGAAGTCAGGAACGAGATGTGGGTCTTTTGAACCTTCCCATGAGTGAAATCAAGGCACAAATGAAGTAATATATCAAGAAAAGGATTATGTCATATTCTAAGACACTAAAGTAAATGAAGAACAACTTCACACACTATTCCAAGGCTTGTACTAAGTTATAAAATATTGTTATGTATGAGGTTGGCTAGAAGATGTCATTAGTTCTCACCTACTGCATTACCATTGATATTATCATCAAACTATTCAAGAGAAAAACAAAAAAAACCCCAAACCCCACAATATTATCTTATTTCTAATGTATTAATGCCATGAATATGCAGACGTAAATTTCAGCAGGGTACAGGACAAAGCACTTTAACCCTTTTGGTGGACACTGAACATTAAGAAAACAATTCACAAAGAGTGAGCACTCTTCTAAGAACAATATCTTTAGAAAATGCTTAACTTTATTATTCTCTATATTATTTAAATCTCCAATATTGTCTTTCATCAACTGCTTGCATTTTCAGCTTTTATTGAGGCCAATGCCATAATTTTCATTCTGTCATTCTCTTTCTCTCTGATATGCTTTTCCTTCTCAAAAAGGCCTTGCATAAACCTGCTTCTTCCTAAAGAATAAGCATGGATATAAGCTCTTAAAATTAAGAGGAGTATCTAGAAACTGTGTGGACTTGGCCTTGAACAAAATTTGAATGACTACTTAATAAAAAAAAAAGAAACAAATATTTGGAAGATGGTGATCATTCATGATCAAAGCTTCTGAAATTACGATTACAAGTGAAGCATATCTTTGATTACTTTAATGAAAAACTTTGCCAAGTTTAAACTGAAGAAACTAAAATAACATCTTCAAACTTGGAAGCAAGTCACTGGATCTGCATACATGTATGTGTATGTGTGTGTGTGTGTATGTAAATAAATATCATAGTATCATAGTATCAGTCAGGGTTGGAAGGGACCACAATGATCATCTAGTTCCAACCCCCCTGCCATGGGCAGGGACACCCCACACTAGATCAGGCTGGCCAGATCCTCATCCAGTCTGGTCTTAAACACCTCCAGGGATGGGGCCTCAACCACCTCCCTGGACAACCCATTCCAGGGCTTCACCACTCTCATGGTGAAGAACCTCCCCCTCACGTCCAGCCTGAATCTCCCCACCTCCAGCTTCATTCCATTCCCCCTAGTCCTATCACTACCTGATAGCCTGAGAAGTCCCTCCCCAGCCTTCTTGTAGGCCCCCTTCAGATACTGGAAGGTCACAATTAGGTCACCTCGGAGCCTTCTCCTCTCCAGACAGAACAGACCCAATTCTTTCAGTCTGTCCTCATAGGAGAGGTGCTCCAGCCCTCTAATCATCCTCGTGGCCCTTCTCTGGACACCTTCCAGCACCTCCAGATCCCTCTTGTAATAGGGGCTCCAGAACTGGACGCAGTACTCCAGGTGGGGTCTCACCAGAGCTGAGTAGAGGGGGAGAATCACTTCCCTTGACCTGCTGGCCACACTTCTCTTGATGCAGCCCAGATTCTGACTGGCTTTCCGGGCTGCAAGTGCACATTGAGAGCTCATGTTGAGCTTCTCGTCCATCAGCACCCCCAAGTCTCTCTCCTCTGGGCTTCTCTCCAGCCAGTCCCTGCCCAGCCTGTATTTGTGCCTGGGATTGCCTCAACCCAGATGCAGGACACTGCACTTGTTCTTGTTGAAGCTCATGAGGTTGGCTTGTGCCCACCTCTCCAGCCTGTCAAGGTCCCTCTGGATGGCATCCCTTCCCTCCAGCGTGTTTGCTGCACTACACAGCTTGGTGTCATCAGCAAACTTGCTGAGGGTGCACTCCTCAATGCCACTGTCCATGTCACCCACAAAGACGTTGAACAAGACTGGTCTCAGGACTGATCCCTGAGGGACTCCGCTTGTCACTGGCCTCCACTGGGACATGGACCCATTGACAGCCACTCTCTGGGTGCAGCCATCAAGCCAGTTCTTTATCCATCTAGTGGTCCACCCATCAAACCCATGTTTCACCAGTTTGGAGACCAGGATGTGGTGCAGGACTATCGGAGGCTTTGCTCAGGTCCAGGTAAACGACATCAGTTGCTCGCCCCTCATCTATTAGTGTTGTCACGTGTTCATAGAAGGCCACCAGGTTTGTCAGGCAGGATTTGCCCTTCATGAAGCCATGCTGGCTGTTCCAAATCACCTCTTCACTATTCTTCTGAGTCAGCTGTGCCTCCAGGAGGATCTGCTCCATGATCTTTCTGGGCACAGAGGTGAGACTGACCGGCCTGTAGTTCCGCTGGTTCTTCCTTCTTACCCTTTTTGAAAATGGGAGTAATGCTTCCCCTTTTCCAGTCTGTGGGGACTTCCCCAGTCTGCCATGACTTTTGGAATATAATAGAGAGGGGTTTAGCAATCTCATCTGCCAGTTCTCTCAGTACCCATGGGTGTATCCCGTTAGGTCCTATGGACTTGAACACTTTCAGGTTCTTCAGGTGATCATGAACCTGATCTTCACTTATGATGAGCAGTTCTGCCTCCCCATCCCTGGCATTGTCTTCCATATTATCTACAATTTATTATTTATTTATTATAAATTTTTATTAGCATTTATTTATTTTTTTTTATTTATTTATTTATTATTTATTCCAGATATTTAGAGAGAAAGATCACCATTTCCAAACTATGGGAAATTATGTAAATATATGTGTTAGAAAAGTAATGCATCTGTATCTTGCAAAGGGTTCCGTTATTTCTAGCAAGCCTGAGATTTGGTGATTTGTTGATTTTTTTTTACAAAGCAAATAAGGAAATTTATAGCTGAAAAATACATAAGAACAAAAGAAACAGCATTTGAAAACAGACTATACAATCTATAGGTGGTATCAAACAAATGATCCCTCTGCAGCAGGTTAGGAATTCTCCTGTATTTTTCAATAAGACATTTTTAAACATAAACATTTCTGTAAGATTATATTGTTTTAAAATAATATGCATCTGTTTAAGTTTTGTACCTTCAAAAGGTCAAATATGTGATGACCCTGAGAAGATACTTCTACTCAGTCTTATATAGCCCTGTAAATATCCCTGCACTGTTGCAGATTTTAAATTATTTTTCTGAAATTTGTTTTTATTTAAAAATCTTCAGAAGTTTTTTGTTTCTTCTTCATGCAATATGAGATTTTTCTTGTGTATCTCTGAATGTTTCACTTGCTGACATTCAACAATTACTTCCAGGTGAATTTATTCTTTTCTTTTCTTACATTTCTTTCATTCACACCCTTATTAGTCTATTTATTGACTAAAGTGACCGAGTAGATCCCATGGAAATATTTTGTTCACAGACTGATAGAGCCTTCCAGTACATGTGGAGTACGTTCAGCACCTACAGAAATCAAACACAACATCCAGCATGTTTCTTATATTTATTATTTCCAGGTCTCAGATTAAAAAGGCATTTTTTGCCATACAGAATATTTGAGATTAATAAATCCCAGAAAATATCTGTGAGGAGGTAAAAGTAGTCTTTTGTTTAACATTATGTTTATGGCTATAAAAGATCAGTACTAAAACATCTTGTATAGAATGGTGCCATGATCTGGAATAGAAAAACCTGTGACTGTGTAATTACACTGTGTGAGAGACTAAAGCTTGTCTCTCCTGGTGTGACTCAACAAAGATAAAATCACTTGCTGCTTGCCCAGACAATAGCTGATGTGCATTGGGCAGAGCCACTGGAAGGACTCTTGGAAGGTGCAAAGATAACATTGCTCACGGGACTGCAGCTGGCCTACAACAATGGCCCAAGGGCCCAGCCATCACACCTTCAGGACAGGACCATTTCCAGCCATCAGATATCCCAGGAAGGGAGGATGATGAGACAATGGATTCACCACCTGTTTCCTGATGTCTAATGAGTGTGTGGGTAAGTAGATGGAGAAGGAGGAGGTGGAGGCCTCCCCCCCTCCATCCAGACTCACATGAATACACAGAAAGATTTCCTGGGGAATGATACCTGGACACTTACCTAAGGATGATTTCCCAGAACAATATCCTGGGGAACAACACCTGGACACTTGCCTAAGGACAAAAAAACTGTATAAAAGACTGGAGCAACTACTGGCTTAGGAGAAGAAAATTGGAGAAGAAAATTGCAGAAGAAAGAAGACGGCACCACACGCTGGAAACATCACGGGGCAACACAACGGATCTTGGACTCTGAAAACCCTCTCTCTGTGCCCTGAGTTTGGCCTGCTGCAACTCATGGAGCTGAAGAAGCTGCCCAGATGACCACATCCCTTCTACAGCCAAAGCCTCAGCACTGTTTCTCTACAGACCCAACATCTCCTGCAGCACCTTTCCTCCACAGACTCAAACTGTCTTGGGGGGGGTGGGGTGAGGGATGTGGTAATACAATTCCTTTCCTTTAATCTCTCTCTTCTCTCTCTATTTTCTCTCTCTCCCCTTCTGATCCATCCACTTTATTTATGTAATAAATAGTCTAGCTGTTGATATTTTGGCCTCGTTTGTGCCTCTCATTTCAAAACACAGGAATATTAAAAAAAAACCTGAGTCTCTTTCCCTCTCCGGACCGAGACACACTGTCATGGAGGAAATAATTTGCAAATATTGGAAGATGAAGAAGGAATCCTACAAGTTGGAAGCAAGAGGTTACCTGTGAGGAATATAAAGAATTTGTCTGAGCAGACCGGGATTAGGTTAGGAAAGCTAAAGCTCTGACAGAATTAAATTTGTCCAGGGATATCAAGGGCAATAAGAAAAGCTTTTGTAGCTACTTTGATCATAAAACAAAGAGTAGGGAAAATGTGGCCCTGTCTAGAAGAAAGAGGAAGAATTGGTTACCTGAGATGTTGTCCTGGAAGAGGCATTAATATGACAGCTAAATCTGTTTTGAGCCACTGCTCCTTTCTCTTCCCTCTCTGTTACAGGGTCTGGATTGAGGTTGAGGAGCCTAACAGCAGGCACCGTTAAGGCTGTCTGGAGGGGAGTGGAAGCTGAACCCAATCCCCAAGCCTCAGGGTTCAGAGAGGCGACTACTCCTCTCAGATGTCATGAGAGAAGGTGTGTGCAGTTTACTCTCCACACAAACATTTTGAATTGATTGGCGGGATTTGAATGGCTGATGTGCCATTGGGCCGTTCCATTTTCAAAAAGGGAATTTATAGGGGAAGACTTCCTGTGCTTTTGGCTTGTTACACTCATAGATTGCATGCTCATTACTCTCTTATCTCTCTCCCGGTTCATTAATGCGATTCAAGGTGGCAACAAGCACCCTATTTGCTCTTATCTTCAGGGTAATTAGCTTCTTTTGTTTTTGCAGCATCGTGCTCGAGTTGGCCTCCATTACAGCAGCTTACTCTCCCATTTCCTCTAAATTTGTGGATACTGCCCTTTGGACTATAACTATAACTACAAACTCAAACACCCCTTCCTTCAGCAAAGGTTTTGGTAGTTAGCAGCTTGACGGTTCATGAGTAAAATACGCTATTTTACCTGGTTATTTCTGCGGTTTACATCTTGTTACCTCTTATTTAGCTCCACTGTGAACTCAGCTGTGATTCATCTACACCACCCGAGGCAGTATTGCTGTTTGATTTCACGCACATAGGGAGATTCTAGTTTGTTCCTCTGTATTCCAAGTTCTGATTGTTCTAGACTGTTATTCTACTGTTCATTAATCTTCTACCGTGTGTAAGCAACCTGTCATTGACTGGGCAAATGAACCGGAACAAAATTGGCTCAGGAAAGCAATTTTTATATTTAATAAATAATATTCATATTTTATTATATGTACGGCAAATAAATTTATATAACTACAAAAGATGTGGAGAATGCAAAGACTTTTTTTTGCCTTGATCTTCACTGGCAAGTGCTCCAGCTACACTGCCCAAATCATGGAAGGCAAAGGCAGGAACTGGGAGTATGAAGAACTGCCCACCATAGATCAGGTTTGAGGCCATCTAAGTAATTTGAAGGTACACAAGTCCAGTAAATATGCTTTAAACTGAAACAAGACAGATTCAGACTAGATGTAAGGAACAAGTTCTTTATTGTGAGCGTGGTGAGACACTGGAAGTGCTTGTCCAGAAAAGTTTTGCATATCCCCTCCTGGAAGTGCTCAAGGCCAGTCTGGATAGGGCTTTGATCAACATGGTCTAGTGGAAGGTGACTCTGCCCATGCCAAGGTGGTTTTGTCTGTCTGATCTTTAACTAGCCTTCGTTCCAACCTATTCTATGATTCTACAGTTCTGTAGGAAGATTACATTTGAGGCTGGTGATAAACATTTCATTCCATCCTGAAGGAATAATAATGTTCTGCTGCCCTTTAATAACATTAAACCCGCTGCATTTTTTATCCTGTGTGTGCTCCACTGAGGTCTTGCTATAAGTTTACAGCATTTTTGAAGAGTTATGCTTTATTGTGTGACAGTGACTGAAAACTTGCATGAAGATAATTGGACAAGATCTGAATACTGTTTATTTATTTATTTGATTGTTACTTTATTTTTATTCTTTATCTTTACGTTCTCCTATTTTGGGGATTGTTAAAACAAAAAATATATAAAAATGCTTTTGTTTTTTTTTTATACAAACTACTATAAGTTCAGACCTCTCACACCGAGAAAGAAGGAAACTAGAAAAATACTTCAAAAGGTTTACTTCTTTCCATTTTCAACAGAATGTGATTCTATTCATTTGGACAATATCATGTAGCTGGATTGACACATCAGATTATTTTAGAAAACATGACAATACCTATAGGCCTCATTCTGTTACTTCTTGTTTTCTCTACAGAAAGTTGTCACGTTCTCTAGATAATAATTACTAGCACTCACAAAGTAGTGTTTTGTTAACTTCTGTTAAAAGTGCTAAATTTTTTTTAATATTGAGTTTTATAGGTATGGAAAATGATGTTACAAAAACTTTCTTTGTACAAATATCTACCTCCTTATAAAAACACAATACAGGATTAGAAGAAAGCTTATGTCATAAATATGCATATTGAATGTGAAAGGTTCAAACATTCATTGCACATGAAGAGGTATGCCTGTTCCTGTATATACAGTTTACCTCTCTTTTGACAGTGACCTTTTACTGTGTAGCTCAACTTTCTGCACACTGTGAAAAAGAAACACAGTCTAGACTACAGTCTTGTTCAAAATACATAAAAATGCATAACCTTTCAAAGAAACTCTGAAGAAGGATGAGTTTTTTTAATATGTATTTGTGTCCTCAAAGAGCCTTCTGCTTGAGAGCCGGAAAACTAAACTTTTTCAAATAGTAACTTTGCACAATAGGCACTGAGGGAGCTACTTTCAAGTGGAATTGCTTCCCTAGAGAGTTAGGTGTGCCAATGCATATTTCATTTTGATTTCTCTTTGGGGCTATTTCACGTTTATACTGTGTAAGCACTTGGTGTCTGCTAATTTGGGTGAAGTTACCACTCTCCTGACAGGAAAAAATGATAAACACACACTATAGCTGGTACAAGCTTATAGCTAAAGATTCTGCAAAAATAGAACTGAGCCACAGCAGAGGGTCAGAAGCATACGCCTTGAGGAAGGTTATTCACAGTAAAAAAATAAGCAATTCTTTCTCCAATGGATGAGACTGGAACAATCTAGAGAAATGTGCAACGTGTAGTTTTGGATTGCAGATGTCCAGTGGCATTGTGGGTTATTGAAAAAATGTTTCCTCATTCCTCATAAACAGCTTTCTCATATATTCCTGTGCAGATGTCAATCTGCATCAGAGACAAAGTGGGAGAGACTGAGTCATTCTGGAAGCAATAAAAATAGTTAATATAGTTTAAATATTCTGTCAGACATTGTTTTTTAAAGCAGTTAAAAGTTTATCATAAATTATCTGGCTACAGAGGACAAAAGAAACAAAATCATTTGCATTCACATAGCAATGTCTTTTTTATGCAGACACCATTTCTGTCTTGCTGTAAAGCATTGCAGACTGATTACTGTCTTTTTTCTTTTATTTTTTCCCCAGAAACTTAATTCCAGAATTGTAGATACAAAACTGCTAAGGATTATCTGTGGGATGAATGGGTCTAGCATGAGTATGATTTTTGGTTTCCCTTCATTAAATAAGCCATTACCAGGAAAGAGAAGTTGTTGTACACTCCTATTGCTTTCCACTGTTTCTTCTATGAAATCAGTAAGAATGCTTTGTAGCTTTGGTTATAACCCCAGTTCTAACTCCATCTCCTGACTATTGGAAATAGTTCATTAACTTTTCAAATAACAAGGAGAAAAAGTATTCTTGAGATGCAGAAGAGGAGTGCTATTATTTTAGAAATTTATGTCGATACATAAATAAAGGTTAATTAAAAAAAAGAAAATAAGTATTTATATAGCATTGTTCAAGGCACTCAGATAAAAAAAAAAAAAAACAACCAAACAGTAAAAAACCCCACCCAAACAAAAAAACCCCACACCATATATTGCAGTATTACAGTATGACAGTATCGCCAAGGTTGGAAGAGACCTCGAAGATCATCGAGTCCAACCTGTCACCACAGACCCCATGACTAGACCATGGCACCAAGTGCCACATCCAATCCCCTCTTGAACACCTCCAGAATATATATTTCATATCTGATAGTGGGAGTGACTGTGAAACACCTAGGATTCCTTACTCACAAGGATTTCACAGGATTCCTTACTCACAAGGATTTCACAGGATTCCTTACTCACAAGTTTATCAGAATTCACTCATTAAAAAAAACATAAAACAATAGTGTGCCCTCACTATTTTTTTTGTAGTGTAGGTGCCATCTTAATAATAAATAAAAAATATATTAAAACTGAAATATTCCTTATATTTTAAAAGGCAAGGAACTTTTGCTGTAGGTAATAACATGCAGCAGGAATCTCAGCTCTTCTGATTCACTGATTTTGTCCATTGCATATGGATATGTTTTAAACAACAGAGAACTGATGTAAATATTATTTGTAAGGTTAGTATATTTTAATTTTTGTTGTTATTACATCATGTATTACATTTCAGGAATGCTAAAGAGTTCCACTAATGGAACTGACTGTGCTAGCAACTCTTCTATTACAGCTAGAAGTGATGTTTACTGCTCCAGGGAGCTTTAAACCTAGGTATAAAACTAGAAGAACAGAAAGAGGAATAATGTGTAATATGTACCGGCTTGATGGATAACATTTTCTGTAGGGTGTCAACTTAATTGCTTTCAAATGTAAATATGATGGACTGCATGGGTACAGAAATGAAGACGTTGGAGGAGATAGCTGCTGAGGAAGTGAAAGGAAGCAGAAGTCTGGGCTGACTGAGAGGAAATAATCTCTCACTAATGGATGAAAGATGATAGAGTAGGAGTGGTATATAAAATTGAAACTGTGTAAGTACTGAAAGACATAGAGAGGTGAAACAAAATTATAAGATGAGAATATCAGCAAAGCAATACAGTGAACAGAAAAGAAAGGGGCAAGATTGCATTTTTCATTATAAGAATAGTAAAGTTGCATTGAGTAAGATATGGCAAGATTATTTGAATTCTTGTAAAATTCCTGGGAATCTGATCCATTAACTAAGCTTTAAATTATCAGATCTGGATGGTGTTTTAAGCTTTAGGGACTACTCATGTAATCTAATATTAGACATTTCTAGGGTATTTTCTAAAATACTTGAAATTCTTTTTTGAGGATCTGTAAGCAGGTATTCATGTGTTTCCTACACAGTTTGGATGCGTTGTCACAGATTTTTCAGGATCTGTATACTTGTCTCAAGTAATGTGACAGTAGCCTGGAAACAGAATCACAGAATCACCAAGGTTGGAGGAGACCTCAAAGATCATCAAGTCCAACCTGTCACCACAGACCTCATGACTAGACTATGGCACCAAGTGCCATGTCCAATCCCCTTTTGAAAACCTCCAGGGATGGTGACTCCACCACCTCCCTAGGCAGCCCGTTCCAATGGTGAACGACTCTCTCAGTGAAGAACTTTCTCCTCACCTCGAGCCTAAACTTCCCTTGGTGCAGCTTGAGACTGTGTCCTCTTGTTCTGGTGCTGGTTGTTTGAGAGAAGAGCCCAACCCCTTCCTGGCTACAACCACCCTTCAGGTAGTTGTAGAGGGCAATAAGGTCTCCCCTGAGCCTCCTCTTCTCCAGGCTAAACAATCCCAGCTCCCTCAGCCTCTCCTCATAGGGCTTGTGCTCAAGGCCTCTCACCAGCCTTGTTGCCCTTCTCTGGACACGTTCAAGTGTCTCAATGTCCTTCTTAAACTGAGGGGCCCAGAATTGGACACAGGACTCAAGATGTGGCCTAACCAGTGCAGAATACAGGGGCACAATGACTTCCCTGCTCCTGCTGACCACACTATTCTTGATGCAGGCCAGGATGCCATTGGCCTTCTTGGCCACCTGGGCACACTGCTGGCTCTTGTTTAGGTGGCTGTCAATTAGCACCCCCAGGTCCCTTTCTGTTTGGCTGCTCTCCAGCCACTCTGACCCAGGCCTATAGCTCTGCATGGGGTTGTTGTGGCTAAAGGGCAGCACCTGGCACTTGGATTTGTTGAATGCCATCATGTTGGAGTCTGTCCATCTGCCCAGTCAGTCGAGGTCACTCTGCAGAGCGTTCCAACAGATCAACATCTGCTCCCAACCTGGTGTCATCTGCAAATTTGCTGATAACTGACTCAATGCCCTCATCCAGATAACCAGTGTAGATGTTAAAGAGCATGGGGCCCAGCACTGAACCCTGTGGTTCAGGCCTCCAGCTGGATGTGGCACCATTAACCACCAGTCTCTGTGCTTGGCCCTCCAGCCAGTTCCTGACCCAGCACAGAGTGTTGCAGTACAAGCCACGAGCTGACAGCTTAGCCAGCAGTTTTCTGTGGGGGATGGTGTCAAAGGCCTTGCTGAAGTCCAGGTAGACTACATCTACAGGTCTCCCCACATCCACCAGGTGGGTCACCTGATCATAGAAGGAGATCAGGTTGGAGAGGCAGGACCTGCTCTTCCTAAATCCATGTTGGCTGGACCTGAGCCCTTGGCCATCCTTCAGGTGGGCAACTATTGCGGCCAAGATAATCTGCTCCATCATTTTTCCTGGCACTGAGGTCAGCCTGACAGGCCTGTAGTTTCCAGGTTCCTCCATCCGTCCCTTCTTGTGGATGGGGATCACATTGGCCAGTTTCCAGTCATCTGGGACCTCACCGGTGAGCCAGGACTGCAGGAAAATGATGGAGAGCGGCTTGGCCAGCTCATCTGCCATCTCTCTCAGCAGCCTAGGATGGATCCCATCCAGTCCCATGGACTTGTGAGCATCCAAGTGGCTCAGCAAGTCCTGAACTAATTCCTCATGGATTTCTGGGGTAATACACTGCTCCCTGACCCCATCACCCTGCTCAGGAGGCCACTCGTCCTGAACTCCTCCTGCCTTACTGTTGAAAATTGAGGCAAAGAAGGTATTCAGGACCTCAGCCTTTTCCTCATCTTTAGTTACAGTGTTTCCTTCCAGGTCCAATAAGGAATGGAGGTTCTTCTTGCCCCTCTTCTTAGTGTTAATATATTTGTAAAAATGCTTTTTATTATCTTTCACAGAGGTGGCCAGATTCAGTTCTAACTGGGCCTTTGCTTCTCTAAGTTTTTTCCTACATAATCTAACAACTTCCTTAAACATACCTTGAGAAGCCTTCCCCTCTTTCCAAAGGTGATGCAGCCTCTTTTTTTCCCTTCATTCCTTCAGGAGCTGCTTGCTCATCCAGGCCGGTCGCCTTCCCCACCGGCTCATCTTTTGGCACATGGGAACTGCCAGTTCCTGTGCCTTCAAGAGCTCCTGTTTGAAGTAGGTCCAACCATCCTGGACCCCTCGGTTCTTGAGGGCTGCTACCCAGGGAACTTGGTGAATAAGTTTCTTAAACAGGCTGAAGTTTGCCCTCTGGAAGTCCAAGGTGAGGGTTCTCTTAGTGCTCCTCCCTATCTCCCTGCATATTGAAAACTTCACTATCTCGTGGTCACTGCACCCTAGACAGCCTCCCACCGTCACGTCTCCCACCAGCCCTTCCCTATTGGAGAACAGCAGGTCAAGCAGAGCCTGACCCCTGGTAGGCTCACTCAACAGCTGCATCAGGAAGCTGTCCTGCATGTGCTCCAGGAATCTTCTGGACTGCCTCCTCTCTGCTGAATTAAGTTCCCATCAGGTATCTGGCAGGTTAAAGTCACCTACATGGACAAGATCTGATGATCTTGAGACAGCCTCCAATTGCTTATAGAATGTTTCATCTGCCTCCTCATCCTGGTTGGGTGGTCTATAACAGACTCCAACCAGGATGTCAGATTTGCTAGGCCTCCCTCTGATCTTAACGCACAGGCACTCAATCCTTTCATCCTCCACCCCAAGCTCTTGTCCCACCATGTTTCTGAAATGTCAACTATATCATAGTCATCCTGGTGGACCAGGACTTCAAGTTCTTCCTTTTTATTGCCCATACTGCGTGCATTGGTGTACATGCACTTCAGCTGGACTGTCAATTTCTCAATTCACCCTAATTTGTGTCCCACTCTCTCCTCCTCAGAGAGACTGGTTTCCTCACCCAGCCCCTTCAGACCTAGTTTAATGCCCTCCTAATGAGCCCTGCCAACTCTAGTTCTAGTACCCTCTTGCCCTTTCTAGATAATTGCACCCCATCAGTATCCAGCAGGTCAGGTGCAGTAAAAGTTGCCCCATGATCAAAGAAACCAAAATTCTGCTGGTGGCACCATCCCCTGAGCCAATTGTTGATGGCATGGGTTCTCCTGTTCCTCTCAGTGTACACCCCTGCCGCTGAGGGAACTGAGCAGAACACCACTTGTGATCCTGACCCATCAATGAATTGCCAGAGGGCCTTGAATTTCTTTTTAATCATCCTGGAACCCTTCTTATCAATTTCATCACTTCCAGCTTGTATTACCAGCAAAGAGTAATAGTCAGAGGGCTGGATCAGCTTTGAGACTCTCCTTGCAATGTCCCTTACCCAGGCCCCGGGTAGGGAGCAGACCTCCCTGTGGGATGGGTTGGGATGACATATGGGTCCCTCAGACCCCCTCAGGAGAGAGTCCCCAACAAGTATAACCCTTCTCTTATTCTTTGTGGAGCTGGTCATTATAGTTGGTGGGAACCCCTTGGCCTTAGGCATCTCCCCAGATGACTGCTCCTCAGCCCTCTCATCCCCATTGCCCTTGTCCTGCAGGGCCACATACTTATGCAACGACAATGGAAGAGGAGTAGAGGGACAGGGTGGACTTTCCTTGCTACCACTGACATGGACCTGTATCCATCCCTCCCTGTTTCCAGGGACACTTCCCTCAGCAGGGGAGATCTGCAGAGCCTGCTCCCATATATCTAACTCCCTTTCACTTTCCCTTATTGACCTGAGCCTAGAAACTTCATCCTTCAGCTCAGCCACTTCATCCTTCAACTCCGCCACCAGGCTTCTCTCAACTCTTTGTTTAGGGAACTCCTTGTTTGTGGCTTGAGGGAGAAAGATGATAATAGCTGGGTGTGGAGCAATAATATAAGATAAAAGCTGGGGATTGTAAACATGCTCAAGTGACTTGTTGCTGGCTACTCATTATAATTGTCATCCTTGTGTGTTTGACAAGCAGAACATATCAATAAATGTCTTATTGTCTACTTAGAGGATTTTTATTGAAGATACTTGAGATTTGTGCCCTAATTTGGGAAAGATAAAAACACAGTGGAAAGATACATTTGTGAAAAATTCTGATATTCAGGCAAAATCAGCAGCTTCAAAAGCTTTTCCTCTCTGTAGCAAGGGTCAAACTCTAGTGCCTGTGTCCCTGCTTGCATGCCTCCACCTGGGTGCTGCTTCAGAGCAGAATAACTTATTCATTACATTTCAACCATGGTTTTGTGACTGTTCCTGCATTCTGCCCGTACTGACTCTCACACTGGGTTTATTGGATTCCATCAGTGTGCTCACTGATATGTATTAAAAGCATGGGACCCAAGAAAATAATTTTAGAAGTTAAAAAACAAGAGATTTTTTCTTTTTTAATAATGAAAGTAACTTCTAACTACCAGAACCAATGAACTTACTAACTGAAACTTGGTCTTTTTGATATCTCAGAAGAGGGTAGCAGTACTTTAAAGAGTCATAGGCCTGTGGAAGAGCTTGTGATATGCTTTATTTCATCATAATAATTCAGAAAGTCAATGAAGGTAAAGTTAGCATTGGAAGGTTTGATTTTTTTCCGGAAAATATTAGTTAGCCTCCATCTGTGTCTGCATGCTTCTGTGTGTAATGGTGCAAATGCAACACACAGAAGAAAAAAAAAGGCCTAAATCGTATTTTAACTAATAATTGCAGGGAAATGACACCTCTGTGTGAATACAGTAGTCTTCCTGTGAGAGCACACAGCATTTTGTCATTGGTTATCAATTGCAGATGTTGCTGAGCTACTGATGGCTTCACAAATGATACAAATGGGCCACACAAGAAAATTTCCAAGTTTCTTGTGAGAGTTGTTTATTAAAAAAGAAAAGAGCAAGCAGCAGGGAAAAATAAAGAGAGAGAAACAGTGCCCTGGGCCGCAGAGACTTCCCCCTACAGATACCTCCAGTCTCTGCCAAAAAGCAACTTACAAATCCTAACTTTTCTTTATATAGCTACACCATCTACATATGCATGCTTATGCTTAATAGAATGCAGGGATATGATAATGAGTTCTACTTCTTTGGCTTCTTGAGCATGCATCTTCTTTGTGGTAGGGGTCGCAGATGAGGCAGGGGAGGTCTTTCTCCTGTGTTCTTTGCAGAACCACATCTTCTCACACAAGTACAGCTGCAGCACAGGACTTATCTGAGGTAAACATTCTATGTCTCCTGAGAAAGTTGGCATGAGGTTCCTGTCTGAAGCCAAAACAATCTGAGCATTCACCCTCTGTTCTTAAAACAAACCAACTGCCACTACTGCCCCAAATACAGCATTCTGTAACACAAATCACAAACCACTATGGCATTTATAACAACAAAGCAATGCTCCATTAATGCTAACAAATTGTCATCTGTTCATTAACATATTTCCACTGAAGGGTGGAACCTAAAATGTTTTCAGAAGGCTGTAGAAACTTCTATGATTACACTGATGGTCTCTAATATTTTATTATTAGAATTAAATGGTAACATATATTAAAAGCATTGTTAATTTGCAATGTGCTTATATTTGCATTTTCATAGGACTGCATAATTTAAATCCAGTGCATATTGAATAGGATAGCTGAATCTTTAATAATAAAGGAAAGTAAAATAGCAATATAAATTAAATACAATAAATATCTACAATGTCAGTATTTTGAAAAGAAATCCTCATGTGGAAATGTGAACCTGCTTGATTAAAAAGTAACCCATTTTATGCCCAGTAAAACAATTTTCTGTAGGAAATAATTTCTATCTTAGGTAAGAGATTAAAACATGAAAATGTAAGGGTTTTGTTCAGTGTCACAGCTATGCTGTTCATTCATGATGTGAGTTTTAATGACATTTTACCATTGTGGTGGGTTAAAGTGTGTCCCCCAACATTAACTTTGCCAGACCAACTCAGTTAGAAGCAAATGAAGCTGCATTTACAAGCAAAATCTACACTCTACAATGGAATGCAATTAATATGAACAAAATATACAGTATTTATGTAGTAGTTTTAGGCTATGCCTTTAAAAATTAGCTGCAGATTTTGAGCAGAAAAGTAGAAAAATATAAATAAATCACTATTGGGTATACAAAGGAAAATAAATTATTCTAAACAAATTCATTGGATAGATGTCTGGGGTAAAAGGAGCTGTATCATAACAATTCTTCAAATTTCACTTCTATTACCATTCCTTTTCTTTTCTCCTCTGACCTTCCTTGTTTTGTTTCACCTGGGAGATAAGGGTACTTCTGCCTGGCCTTTGAGATAAAACTCCTTTTTCTCAACCTCTTTTTGGTACCGGGGCAGTGGAGCAGCTTCCCTTGTATTTTGGACCAGGGTCTTTTCCGTGTTATTTTGCTAATTGTAAATATCTGTATAATACTGTAAATACTGTATATTTTGTACATATTAATTGCATTCCATTGTAGAGTGTAGTTTTTGCTTGTAAACACAGCTTCATTTGCTTCTGAGTTAGTCTGGCTGAGTTGATGCTGGAGGAAACTTCAACCCACCTGTGACCGGTTGATGCTATCCCTTTAAGAAAGAGACAGTTGCTGAACACTTTGGCTGAATGTTTTTGATATTTGAACAAAAACAAGATAGTCTAAACTAATTTCATTGGTGGCTTGTAGGGTGCAGTTTTGAGTTTGGGTTCTGTTGGTTCAGTCTGTGTCTGGTCTGGATTCAGGCTGGGTGCAGTCTGTGCTTCTCTGTCCTGTGGGCTGGACAGCTTCTCTCTTTCTGAAGCAGGAACGGCCTTGAGTTAACAGCTAAGCAGATAAGACAACTAATTTTGCATGTGCTTTTTAGCTAACAGAATTTTTCTTCCTTAATTGCCTTTCTCTCTCTCTCTAACCCTTTTTGGGAAAAAGGGGAGGTGGGGAGGGAAAGAGGGGGGTTCAGGGAACCCCCCCTGGCCGGCTGGAGGGAAAAGGTTTTTCTGCATTGTGTTCATTGTTGTGTTTTCCTGTATATATTGTAAATATTGTATATTTGTGTACATATTCATTGCATTCCATTGATGCCTGTAAATATAGCTTTCATCTGCTTTTCCGACTGAGCTAGCTGTGGTTTCTTTCCTTGTGTGTGGGGAGGGAACTTTCTCAACCCACCACACCACCACATTATAAAAAATAATTGGCATCCAATGCGGGGCAATTACTTGATAGAATAGAATAGAATAAACCAGGCTGGAAGAGACCTTCGAGATCATCACATCCAACCCATGAACCAGTCCAACCCACCTAAACAACTAGACCATGGCATCAAGAACCCCATCAAGTCTCCTCCTGAACACCTCCAATGATGGTGATTCCACCACTTCCTCTGGCAGCCCATTCCAATGGGCAATCACTCTCTCTGTATAGAATTTCTTCCTAACCTCCAGCCTAAAGCTCCCCTGGCACAGCCTGAGACTGTGTCCTCTTGTTCTGGTGCTAGCTGCCTGGGACAAGAGACCAACCTCTGCCTGTCTATAACCTCCCTTCAGGTAGTTGTAGAGAGCAATAAGGTCACCCCTCAGTCTCCTCTTCTCCAGGCTAAGCAACCCCAGCTCCCTCAGTCTCTCTTCATAGGTCTTGTGTTCCAAACCCTTCACCAACTTCATTGCCCTTCTCTGGACACGTTCCAGCAAGTCAACATCTTTCCTAAACTGAGGGGCCCTGAACTGGACACAGGACTCAAGGTGTGGCCTAACCAGTGCAGTGTACAGGGGCAGAATGACCTCCCTGCTCCTGCTGGCCACACTGTTCCTGATGCAGGCCAGGATGCCATTGGAACCCGGCACTCAGATGTGTTAAATCTCATGCCGTTGGATTCTGCCCATCTGTCCAGCCTGTCCAGGTCCCTCTGCAAAGCCTCTCTACCCTCCAGCAGATCAACTCCTGCCCCCAGCTTGTTGTCGTCCACAAATTTACTGATGATGGACTCAATGCCCTCATCCAGATCATCAATAAAGATGTTAAAGAACATGGGGCCCAGCACTGATCCTTGGGGCACACCACTAGTGACTGGCCGCCAGCTGGATGTGGCACCATTCACCACCACTTCTGCTCAGATTAAGGAAGCAAAATGTAGCTGTTTTGGGTCTTGTGGCATTTGATACACTCTGCTTTGATGGTAATTTTATATAGATGGTGCGTGGGAGTGATGTTTTATAAGCAGGGAAAATATTTGGCCTATAACTGTTCCTTTGGTTTAAATACAAGCTGCAAATGTATGATTGTTGTTTAGTGTTTCTTTGGCTTAAAAAATATGGTAATGTGACCATCATGCTGCCATCAGAAATATATGAATCCAGCATTCCTGTAGGAGAGATCGATGTGAGCAGCTGGGATTCCAAAGTGATTTATTTGCTATGTGTGAATCAGCTATTGGTGATAATAGTTGTGTTCTCATTAATTGCACTGTACTGGGAGAGATGTGCAGCAAATAGGTGTTCTATATTTAGATGGAGTAGGCATAGGTGTAGAAGAAATAGCTCTAATTTGAACCCAGAGATTTCTAGTGATGAAGAACGGACAGAGGCAAGACAAACAAGAGAAACAGGGCCAACAGAAGGGAATAGGCAGGGAGGAGTTACTGGTAAGGCAGCTCTCAATGACATCACCGGGAGTTCTGGGATTCAGCCAGCGGCAGGGGAGCAGACGCAGCCCACAAGGGTAGCACCAGCAGCTAAGATGGCGGCTGTAGTTTCACCGGCAGCCATTAGAGAGGCAAAATAATTTCCTCCCACAGCAGCAGGAACGCAGGGAAGCTCTGCAGCAGCTGCTGGGTTTCCAAGCCTGCCTGCTGATGCTGTTCCTTGCAAACTTCCTTTGCTTCTGCTAAGCCTGCTGTAAATTCAAACACAGCTCCAGTTAAACAAATTGCAGCTTTGGATAAAAGGGGCAGGTGCAAGGCAGAGGAGCAGAAAGACCTGCAGGAAAAGTGAGGCCCCTGTGCTGGTGAGGGGCCTTCTGCTCTTAAAAGCGATCTTTCTGAGAATGGAGAGAAAGTTTGCCTTAAAGATAAAGCTGAATTATTAAGACCATCACTGTATAGTGGAGATGCAGGACAGGATACAGGTTCTGGTAGGGCAGGAGCTAATAGAGGTACTTCTGAACTTAAAGAGGTCCTTAGGAGAGTAGCATTAGGATTATGGAGATAGCAGCCAGCCTCAAGAGTAGGAGTCTGATGAAGAAGATGATGACATCCAAATAGCAAATGCCTCCAGACAGGAAATCAGGATTGTGAGAAAGGATTACATTAGAGGAAAGAATGAACCAATTCTGACATGGCTAGGCAGGTGTTTCGATACAGGCACACAAGCTTTAATAGTGGGAGACAAGTCAGCTTGGAACCCTCTCAAAAGAGAGTGGAATAGATAGACATCTAGGCAGGTGTTTGGGTAAGGTTTCTCTGTGGACACACCTACTGGCAGCTTTTATGAGGTACCCATCCAGAGATGACCTTCCATGGAATCCTAAGCCTTGGAACACCATGGATGAGGGAATTAAGCATTTGAGAGAATTTGCTGTGAGAGAGGTGATGCAGGGAGACCATGGTACTCTGAATCCTGATGAAATTCCTGTGGGAACAGGTCTTGCTAAAAAGCTCGTCAAACATAATTATGCTACTATTCTGGCAAGCAGAATTATGGCAAGAAATTATGGTGGAGTGCCTCCTACTGTTGGCCATTTCACTGACAAAATGAGGCAACTGGAGGATAGTCTTACACATCTTTCTTTTGTTTCAGCCATTGAAACTCTGTCTGGAGTGAAAAAGAATTGCATGAAACAGCGGAAGGAGGAACTTAAAATCTCCATTTCAAGATTGGCACAGGAGACAATTAAAATTCTTCTTCCTCCAGATGTTCAAGTTTCAGCTGTCAGAAATAGACATCCTCCAAGGAGGCCATTCCAAAACAGGTCAAACAAAAAGCGACAACAGAGGCAATCACATGGTAGCATTTGGACCTGATGTGCCTTGTATTTTGGGAATTGATTTCCTGATTTCAAAGACCCTAAGGGTTGCAAATGTGATTTTGGAATAGCATCTGTAGAAGTTGATGGAGAAAAATTGAAATTGTCCATTAGACCTTAGCTTTCTGGTGAATCTGCAGTCATGGGACAACATGAGATACAGGATATAAAGTTGCCAGTTGCATCTCAGACTGTGCATCACAGACAATACAGAACCTGTGTGGCCCATTGTTGCCCATTCAGAATCTGATTCATCAGTTGGAAAGTCAGAAAGTCGTCAGCAAAACTCATTCCCCTTTCAACAGTCCAGTGTGGCCTGTGCGAAAGCAGAATGGAGACTGGCGTCTGGCAGTCGACTTCCGTGCCCTGAATGGAGTAACTCCACTTATGAGTGCAGCAGTACCAGACATGATGGAACTCCAATATGAGTTGGAATCCAAAGAGGCCAAATGGTATGCTACTACAGACAATGCTAATGCTTTTTTCTCTGTTCCCATAGAAGAGGAATGAAGACCTCAATTTACCTTCACCTGGAGAGGAGTCGAGTACACTTTCAACAGATTGTCGATGGGCTGGATCCACAGCTCAAGTATTTGTCATGCAGTGATCCATGATGCTCTGGAGAAAGGTGGCGCTCTAGAACACATCCAGTTCATTGACAACATCATCGTCTGGGGTAAAACTGCTGAAGAAGTCTTCGAGAAAGGTTACAAAATCATTGACATTCTCCTGAATGCAGGTTTTGCAAGACAAGGTGAACGGTCCTGCCAGAAAGATACAGTTTCTGGGAGTGCAGTGGCTGGATGGATGCCAACACATTCCAGTGGATATGATAAACAGAGTCTCTACCATGGCAAATCCCATGAACAAGCAAGAAACTCTACATTTCTTGGCTATAGTGACATTTTGGAGACTGCACATTCCTGGATACAGTCAGATTGTCAAACCTCTGTATGATGTGACTCGAAAGAGAAACAGTTTCCAGTGGGGACCTGAAAAACAAGCAGCCTTTGACCAGATAAAGCAAGAGGTAGTTCAAGCAATGGGTCTGGGACCTGTCCAAGATGGTCCAGACATGAAGAACATTTTGTACATGGGTGCAAGTGGCAATGGTCCAACCTGGTGCCTGTGGCAAAGAGCTCCAGGTGAGGCACGTGAATGACCTCTTGGTTTCTGGAGTCGAGGTTACAGAGGTTCAGAGGCTAACTATACTCCAACAGAGAAAGAGAGTCTAGCTGCCTATGAAGGAGAAAAAGCTGCTTCTGAAGTAACTGGAACTGAGTTGCAACATCTCTTAGCTCCCATATTACCAGTTTTGAATTGGATGTTCAGAGGCAAAGGTTCCACACCACATCATGCCACAGATGCACCATGGTCCAAGTGGATGGCTCTGATAACACAGAGAGCTTGAATGGAAAATCTTGAAAGACCTGGTCTGGTGGAGGTGATCACAAATTGGCCTGAAGGCACCAACTGTACTAAACCTCTAGAGGAGAGAGTAACTCGTGGTGAGGAAGCTCCTCCTTACAATTGCTGACAATGGAAATCGGAATCAATATTGACAACCAATATGATCTAAGCATTGTTCAGTTCAATTAAGGAACCTCTACAGCTTATATAGACACACAGACTCACAGAGCATAGTTGGCATAGCTTCATTGGTTCCCCACAAGTATCCACACATCCTACTGTTATATATTATTGGTAAAACTACTAATATCACCCAAGGTTGTTGATTGACGTATGCATCCTGTTATTCCAAGATAATTCTCTGTGTTTACAGCTACCAGTACTTTGCTTTAGTTACACACTGCTAACACAGCACAATTTTGCTAAACTGCTAGTTACTCCAACACTTATGCTAAACATGGCCTACCACTATATCAGCCTCTAAGCTTATATCACCAGATTGCTCACACTACTTATTGCTATGATTGCCACAAATTCCCCTTTTTGTTTTTGTGAGCAATATGGTCATGAGAGTTGTTCCTATCCCATATAAAATACTCTTTGCATACACAGAAGCAAGCAAGTTAAAACTAACTATATAGCAAAAGTAAAAGTTCTGTAGCGCAGCGTGTCTAACAGACTGATGTAACCCATACAAGACACAATGCTTAGTTTGAGCTGATTAGAACATTCTAACAGAACTGGCATAATACATGGTCAAAGATAGCAAACCCTCTAGTAACAAGCACACACATTCCTTTCCACTTAGTTTACAAGGTTAGAACACAACAGAACAGTTGTTTTCTTCAGACAGAAGTCTCATCTTACAGCTTTGATCTCATTCCTTTGCCACCTGCATGACCTCTCAAAGAAGAATTTAGATCTTACCAGTTCCAATTTTTACATTTTAGTCCTCTTACCAACAAAGACATGATTATGCCTGAACACATTGCGCACAAGGATTAAGACACAAAAAGATCTACAAACACAACAAACCTAATCTTCAGCACTGTCTTTTACAATCTGCTCTAAAGGTATGTTATATCTTTATTTTTCTAAGACGGTCAAAAATCATAAATTGTTTAATGTTAACAAGATTTTCCTTAAACTGTCAAGGTAGATCTGGCCAGGCTCTAGTTCCACAGATAAAGAAAATACTTGCAGGCAAACAGCAATAGTGAAAAGGCTTTATTGCTTTGCCCAATACAAAATTGAACATAATAAAGCATTTTTACTCATCCTAGTAATATTGATCTTTTGATGCTTTGTTTTTGCTAAGGAAAGGTACTGAGTCCTATTGATACTAGCTTTGGCCTAATGTTGTTTGTTCTTCTTTCAGGTTTCTCCTAGCTAGAATTCTTATATCGTCTATAAATTCTGTGAGATCTCATTTGAAACCACATATAAAATTACAATTTGACAACATAATATGCTTTAACTATTCTTTTTTTGTGACATACCTAAATTCCCCTTTTTTAAAATATAAACTAAAATGAAAATATATGTTGTGTTGTAATTAATTTTGACTTTTTCTTTATTTAAAGTTATGACAAACTGGTGTGTTAACAAATAAATCCATATGAACATTTTCTCTAATCACACAACAATTAATCATAATATTCAGTCCTAATTCGGAGGTTTTTTAGTACATTCTTCTCATTGATGCTTTTGATCTCAGATTATCATAACAGTTATTGTGATCGATGCAAGGTAGCTCTGATGAGTTTCAACTTCATGGGAAAAGATGTTTTTCCATATTCTTGATTCTTGTGCTGCTGTTTGTTGAGATGATTGCAGTACTGTGTTGCAAAATTGATGTTTCCAGCTGTTGACATGGGTTAGCTATTTCTTGCTGGTATCACTAAAACCTTAGTTATAAAATAGACATCCTCTTTTTTTCTATAAGCCTTACCTTAAAGATATTATGAATACAAAAATAGATAAAAATAAATTCTATAACATACTTATATCAAACTCTTAACTTTATGCTAATACCAAAAAATCCTTAAAAGCTTAAAGAACTATGTTAAAATTAAATTATCAAATCAATGTCTAAAAAGGAAATAAAAATATATTACATTAACAAAAGAATACTTTTAAAAATTAAAACCTATTTACCACAATCCTTAATTATGTTACATGGAGCTCCTTCAAAATGCCTAGGCACACACGAAAAACAAACCCAAGCAGGTTCAAACCAAAAGAAAAACTTAAAATTTAAACTAGTAAAAAAAGATCAAAATTTGAACTCATTACTACTTAAGCCTCACTATAATCATTCTATATTAAGTACCTATAAATACCAAGTACTTACTATTTACTATGCTTACTAGTAAAACTTAACAAAACGTAAAAATTACAATTCTCTGAAACACATTACAATCAGAAATAATAAAATTAGTACTGTTGCTTTAAATCAGAACACAACTTCACAAACCAGAATGTTATAAAAGAGAAAGGGGGGGAGGTGACTGGCTAGTAAGATATGCCCTAATTGCAATTGTTACTGCAGTAGGGTCGTAACAATTTGCAGCTGATCTTGCCTCATCAACCACTGCTCCACCCATACTGGTTTATCTGTTTTCCATTTTAATTTGAGGGTTGGCTGCTGACCAGCAGTTGCTACAAAAAAGATCAGTAAGAAGTTTTGCTCCTAGCTGTCTTAAGGCATCTCTGCCCAATAGAGCAACTGGAAGGATTAACACATAGTCTTGCAGTGATTGATTTGCCCTCGTGAAAAGTTAATTACAGTGGCTCTTTGCTGACCCAGGTTGTTTGCATACCTCCTACACCTATGACTCCAGAATTTGCCATCAGCAGTGGCCACTGCCTATTCCACCTATGGCGAGGGACAATAGTAACATCAGCTTCAGTATCCACAAGCATTGAAAGTTGTACAGCTTGTCCACAAGGGTGTCTGATAGTTACAATCTCTGCTGGTTTTCCCTTTTGGATTTCTAAGGCAAATAAAATTTCAGACATACCAGTGGAACCAAATCCTCCTTGTCCTCGAATCCTGTTAGAAGCCGTAGGCACTTGGGACTCAAATGGTATTAGCTGAGCAATTTTTGTCCCAGCAGGAATGCTGATGGGAAGGGTAATGGTTTAGAGCATAATTTTTATAATCCACCCATAATCAGAATCTATTAAAACAGGAACTATAAAGATGCCCTGTCTAGAAGTAGATGATCTTTCAGTTAACAGAGCATAAAGTCCGTGACCCAGAGGACCATGCTGATCTGACTCGACGACAACAACATTTGTGGAATCAAGGGTGACATCCACTGCTGTTGCCAGGTCCACTCCGCCACTGCCAGAGGTGGCTGCAGGGTGGCGGTCCAGGCACCCTGATTTGGTGTCATTACGCAGGGTGCGTTCGTGCTGCGAGATCAGTTTCCCTGTGTGACCGGTTTAGGCTATGCCTTTAAGAAAGAGAACAGTTACTGAACACTCTGGTAGCAATACCAGAAGGGTAGCTGTTACTTCCACAGTTTCCCAGGACAACTCTAATAGTTCCAACAGTGGCTCCAATTCTAACACTGCACACTGTGCTCATTGCACATGTGGGCATGTTCCCCATAACTAGGGGTGCCCTGCCTCCCGCCAGGGGGAGGGGAAGGGTAACAGAGATAACAGAATCTATTGGGATGTGTACATCCAGTAGCCTGGCACTTCACAGTTTCAGAAGTACAGGGCCTTGGTTGACACAGGGGCTCAGTGCACCATAATGCCATCAAATTATCAGGGATCAGAAGCTATAACTATTCTGGGAGTCACTGGTGGATCTCAAGAGTTAACTAAGGTGGAGGTTGGTATAAGTTTAACTGGTAAACAGTGGAGGAAGCATACAGTTGTGACCGGACCTGACGCACCTTGTATGCTGGGAATTGTTTTTCTGAGAGAAGGGCACTTCAAAGACCCTAGAGGTTACAAATGGGCTTTTGGAGTAGCATCTGTAGAAATTGATGGACAAAAACTGAAGCTGTCTGTTAGACCTGATCTTTCTGATGAATCTGCAGTTGTGGGACAACACAAGATTCAGGACATTGAATTGCCAGTTGCTTCTCAGACAGTGCACCACACACAATACAGAACCAACCGTGAATCTTTGGTGCCCATTCAGAATCTGATTCGTCAGTTGGAGAGTCAGAAAGGCATCAGCAAAACTCATTCCCCTTTCAACAGTCCAGTGTGGCCTGTGCAAAAGCAGAATGGAGACTGGCGTCTGACAGTCGACTACCGAGCCCTGAATGAAGTAACTCCACCTATGAGTGCAGCAGTACCAGACATGATGGAACTCCAATATGAGCTGGAATCCAAAGAGACCAAATGGTATGCTACCATAGACATTGCTAATGCCTTCTTCTCTATTCCCATAGCAGAGGAATGCAGGCCTCAGTTTGCTTTCACCTGGAGAGGAATCCAGTACACTTTCAACAGATTGCCAATGGGCTGGATCCACAGCTCCAGCATCTGTCATGTGGTGATCCACGATGCTCTGGAGAAAGGTGGTGCTCCAGAACGCATCCAGTTCATCGATGATATCATTGTCTGGGGTAAAACTGCTGAGGAAGTCTTCGAGAAAGATAACAAAGTCATTGAATTGGATGTTCAAAGGCAAAGGTTCCACACCACATCATGCAACAGACTCCACCTGGTCTAAATGGATGGCTCTGATAACACAGAGAGCTTGAATGGGAAATCTTGAAAGACCTGGTCTGGTGGAGGTGATCTCAAGTTGGCCTGAAGGTACCGACTGTACTAAACCTCCAGAGGAGAGAGTAACTCGTGCTGAGGAAGCTCCTCCTTACAATGACCTTTCTGATGATGAAAAGAAATATGCTTTGTTCACAGACGGTTCCTGTCGTTTTGTTGGGAACAAGCGAAGGTGGAAGTCTGCAGTGTGGAGTCCAACACCCCAAGTTGCAGAGGCAAAGGATGGAGAATTAGAATCCAGTCAGTTTGCAGAGGTAAAAACTGTCCAGCTAGCTCTTGACGTAGCTGAACGTGAGAGGTGGCCAAAGCTTTATCTCTACACCGACTCATGGATGGTAGCCAATGCTATGTGGGGTTGGCTAAAGAACTGGAAAAAGAATGGTTGGCAGAGAAAAGGAAAGCCTATATGGGCAGCTGACCTGTGGCAAGACATTGCTGATCGAATTGAGAGAATGCCAGTGAAGGTGAGACACATTGATGCTCACATCCCTAAGAGCAAAGATACTGAGGAACAGCAACACAACCAGCAGGCAGATCTAGCTGCAAGAGTTTCTCAAGTAGATATGGACTCTGATCTTGATCTCGACTGGAAACACTGAGGTGAGATATTCTTAGCTTGGTGGGCTCACGATTCGTCAGGACACCAAGGCAGAGATGCAACCTACCAGTGGGCACGTGACAAGATCCATAGACATTTCCATGGATGCTATCACACAAATCATCCATGACTGTGACATTTGTGTTGCTGTTAAGCAGGCAAAAAGAATTAAGCCCTTATGGTATGGTGACAGATGGTCCAAGTACAAGTACGGTGAAGCTTGGCAGATTGACTACATCACTCTACCACGTTCTCGTTCTGGTAAGCAGTATGTGCTTACTAGGGTAGAGGCAAACACTGGATGGTTGGAAACTTATCCAGTTCCACATGCAACTGCACGCAACACCATTCTTGTGGTGACACAGAACTCCAGAGAGGATTGAGTCAGACAACGGAACTAATTTCAAAAACAACCTTGTAAAGAGCTGGGCAAAAGAGCACGGCATTGAGTGGATATTCCACATTCCCTACTATGCACCAGCTGCAGGGAAGATTGAACGCTACAACAGTTTGCTGAAGACCACTCTTAAAGCCATGGGGGGTGGATCTTTGAAAAACTGGGAAAAGCATTTAGCACAAGCAACCTGGCTGGTAAATAGTAGAGGTTCAGTGAACCAAGCTGGACCTGCACACTCAGATCTGCTACAGAAAGTAGAAGGTGATAGAGTTCCTGTTGTTGGAGAAAAGAATCTGTTAGGTAAAACTGTTTGGGTATTTTCTCCCTCATTAGAGGCTAAACTGTCCGAGGGGTGGTTTCAGCTGAAGGTCCGGGTCACACTTATTGGGTAATGCAAGAGAATGGTGAAATTCAGTGTATTCCACAAAGAAATTTAACTTTAGCTGAAAGAGTTTAATTTCAGAGTGTTGTACAGCTACATCGCGCCCAAAGGAAAAATCCATGAGGAATCCACGGTGCACGAACCCTGAGAACCCTGAGAGCCCTGAGTCAACTGAGAGTCCCTGCTTCCCTGTTTCCCTGTTTCCCTTTTCTTGGCTTCGTCTGCGAAGAGACAAACTGTTTTCCATTGTTCTTGTTTCTTGGACTTCTGAATCATCTACACCTGAGGATAGCCGGAATGGACTATGAACTTTACTTGCAAATTGTATTGTTTTAGAGTGGATGGACAGTATGAATAGCCAATGAAATTGTTCAGAAGAGGTGGATTGTGACCGGTTTAGGCTATGCCTTTAAGAAAGAGAACAGCTGCTGAACACTCTGGCTGAATGTTTTTGATATTTAAACAAAAACAAGATAGTCTAAACTAATTTCATTGGTGGATTGGTAGAATGCAGCTTTGGGTTTGGGTTCTGCCAGTCTGGTCTGAGTTCAGTCTGTGCTTCTCTGTCCTGTTGGCTGGATGGCTTCTCTCTTTCTGAAGCAGGAGTGACCTTGGTTAACAAAGCTAACCAGATGAGAAAACTAATTCTTGCATTTGCTTTTGAGCTAACAGAATTTTTCTTCCTTAATTGCCTTTCTCTCTCTCTCTAACCCTTTTTGGGAAAAAGGGGAGGTGGGGAGGGAAAGAGGGTGGTTCAGGGAACCCCTCTGGCCGGCTGGAGGGAAAAGGCTTTTCTGCATTACGGTCACTGCTGTGTATTTCTGTATATATTTTAAATTTTGTATATTTGTGTACATATTCATTGCATTCCATTTCTGCCTGTAAATATAGCTTTCATCTGCTTTTCCGACTGAGCTAGCTGTGGTTTATTTCTTTGTGTGTGGGGAGGGAACTTTCTCACCCCACCACACCCTGCCTGCAACAGTCTTGAGTAGAATGATTAGAGTTTTGACAGTGAGCACACCACTTTGGAGTCTTTACAGCAGTTGGACAATTTGATTTAGGGTGCCCAAATTTCCCACAATTATGATGTTTTTCCACCCAGGTTCTCTCCTGGTGATTGTACTAGTGACTTCATGACTGCTTCTACGGCAGTGGTTAGATATGCTGCCTTTTGTTGTTGTGTCATTTGTTCTGCCACATCCAGCATTTGTGCAGTAGTGGCCCCTCTCAGTAAAATGCTCAGAACCTGTTTAGTTTTTTCGTTAGCCTTGTCAAATGCCAGAACATCCAGCATTTTCCCCTTCATATCTTGATTCAAATCTGGATTAGTATCTAATGCTGTGTGCAGCCTATGCACAAAGGAACCAAATGGCTATGTAGGACCCTGTTGAACGGTAATAAACACAGGAACAGATTTGTTGTCCTGGATTCTTGGCCATGCTCTTATCACTAAATCCTGACTTAATTGTAAAGCCTCATCAGGAAGTTGTCACACCTGTCCCAGAGGAGGGGAAAGGTCACAGTTTACAAGAATGGCCTATCCCCCAAAGGGAAAAATATCCCAGGAAGGGAATTGGCAGGTCTCATTGGTAGTGCTTTAAACTAGATTCAAAGGGGGAAGGGGCTGAAACCAGTCCCCTCAGGCAGGAGTCTGGGGGTGATAAGCTTGAGCCAGAGGGGAAAACCAGCAGCCTAGCAGAAGTGCATGTACACTAATGCACGAAGCATGGGTAACAAATATGAGGGAGCTGGAAACCTTGTTACAAAAGGAAAGTTATGATGTAGTTGCCATCACAGAGACGTGGTGGGATGACTGACATGACTGGAGTGATGCAATTGATGGCTACAGGCTCTTCAGGAGAGACAGGCAAGGAAGAAGGGGTGGAGGGGTGGCCCTGTACATCAGGGAGGCACTAGATGCCATTGAGCAAGAGATCAGGGACAATTGGGTTGAGTGCTTGTGGGTGAGAATTAGAGGGAAGATCAGGAGGGCAGACATCCTGGTTGGAGTCTGTTATAGACCACCCAACCAGGAGGAAGATCTTGATGAAGCATTCTATAGGCAGCTTAAGGCTGTCTCAAGATCGCCTGACCTTGTTCTCATGGGTGACATCAACCTGCCTAATATTTGCTGGGATCTCAACACAGCAGAGAGGAGGCAATCTGAGAGGTTCTTAGAGTGCATGGAGGACAGCTTCTTATCCCAGGTGCTGCATGAGCCTGCCAGGGGTAAGGCTATGCTTGACCTCCTCTTCACCAACAGGGAAGGGCTGGTGGGTGATGTGGTGGTCGGAGTGTGTTTAGGTGCCAGTGACCACGAGATAATTGAATTTTCTGTATTCAGTCAATCTAAGAGGGGTAGTAAGAAGACCTCCACTCTGGACTGCTGGAGGGCAAACTTCAGGTTACTCGAGGAACTAACACAGAAGGTTCCTTGGGAAACAGCCCTTAAAAATAAAGGGGTCCAGGAGAGCTGGATATGCTTCAAGGAAGAACTCCTGAGGGCTCAGGAACAGGCTGTGCCAGTGTGCCAGAAGATGAGCCGCTGGGGCAGGCAGCCATCCTGGAAGGACAATGAACTTCTAATAGAACTAAAGGAAAAAAAGAGGGTGTACCATCTTTGGAAGACAGGAGAGGCAACCCATGGAATCTTTAAGGATGTTGCTAGGTCATGTAGGAAGAAAATTAGGGAGGCAAAAGCACACTTGGAGCGTAGACCGGCTTCTGCTGTGAAGGACAACAAAAAGTCCTTCTATAAATATATTAATAGCAAGAGGAAGGGCAAGGACAACCTCCACTCCTTGGTGGGCATGGAGGGGAACGTTGTAACATGATGAAGAAAAGGCAGAGGTACTTAACACCTTCTTTACCTCAATTTTTAATAGCAGGACAGAATGTCATTCAGACAGCTGGCCTGCAGAGCCAGGGAGCAGTGTAGTTTCCTCTGTGTTCCAGGAGATAGTTAGAGAGCTCCTCAGCCATTTGGATCCCCACAAGGCCATGGGACAGGATGGGATCCATCCTAGGGTTCTGAGAGAGCTGGCAGATGAGCTGGCCATGCCGCTCTCCATCATTTTTCAGCAGTCCTGGCTCACTGGAGAGGTCCCAGAAGACTGGAAGCTGGCCAACGTGGTGCCCATCCACAAGAAGGGCTGGTTGGATGAGCCAGGGAATTATAGGCCTGTCAGCCTGACCTCAGTGCCAGGCAAGATTATGGAACAGGTCATCTTGAGTGCAATCACACAGCACTTACGGGATGGCCAAGGGATCAGGCCCAGCCAGCATGGATTTAGGAAGGGCAGGTCCTGCCTGACCAATCTGATCTCCTTCTATGATCAGGTGACCCACCTGGTGGATGTGGGGAGGCCTGTGGGTGTAGTCTACCTGGACTTCAGCATAGCCTTTGACACCGTCCCCCATAGTAAACTCCTGGCCAAGCTATCAACCCATGGCTTGGACAGGAGCACACTGCACTGGGTTAGGAAGTGGCTGGAGGGCCGAGCCCAGAGAGTGGTGGAGAATGGTGCCACATCCGGCTGGCGGCCAGTCACTAGTGGTGTGCCCCAGGGATCAGTGCTGGGCCCCATGCTCTTCAACATCTTCACTGATGATCTGGATGAGGGCATTGAGTCCATCATTAGTAAATTTGCGGATGACACCAAGCTGGGGGCAGGAGTTGATCTGCTGGAGTGTAGAGAAGCTTTGCAGAGGGACCTCGATGGGCTGGACAGATGGGCAGAATCTAACAGCATGAGATTTAACACATCCAAGTGATGGGTTCTGCACATTGGCAACAACAACCCCATGCAGTGCTACAGGCTGGGGTCTGTGTGGCTGGAGAGTGGCCAGGCAGAGAGGGACCTGGGGGTGCTGGTTGATGGTAGGCTGAACATGAGCCTGCAGTGTGCCCAGGCAGCCAAGAGGGCCAATGGCATCCTGTCCTGCATCAGGAACAGTGTGGCCAGCAGGAGCAGGGAGGTCATTCTGCCCCTGTACACTGCACTGGTTAGGCCACACCTTGAGTCCTGTGTCCAGTTCTGGGCCTCTCAGTTTAGGAAGGATGTTGTCTTACTGGAACGTGTCCAGAGAAGGGCAACGAAGTTGGTGAGGGGTTTGGAACACAAGCCCTATGAAGAGAGGCTGAGGGAGCTGGGGTTGCTTAGCCTGGAGAAGAGGAGACTGAGGGGTGACCTTATTGCTCTCTACAACTACCTGAAGGGAGGTTGTGTACATGTGGTGGTTGGTCTCTTCTCCCAGGCAGCCAGCACCAGAACAAGAGGACACAGTCTCAGGCTGCACCAGGGCAGGTTTAGGCGGGATATTAGGAAGTTCTCTCCAGAGAGAGTGATTGCCCATTGGAATCAGCTGCCATGGAGGTGGTGGAGTCACCATCATTGGAGGTGTTCAGGAGGAGACTTGATGGGGTACTGGGTGCCATGATCTAGTTGTTTAGGTGGGTTGGATTGGTTGATAGGTTGGATGCGATGATCTTGAAGGTCTCTTCCAACCTGGTTTATTTCATTGTACTGTGTTGTATTTGGTGATCTGATCTAGCAAAAGGTCCTGACCCAATGCGCTGGTTAGCAGTGACACCATGTATAGGGTCCCCTGGCTGCTGGGGCGTGGCTTCCATGGCATTGCAAGTGAGTTGCCCTCTATCGAGAAACTGCAACCGCTCATGTGGCATTAAGAGAGTATTTGCCACCATATGTGTGTCATACAGGTTTAACTAGTGTGTTGAAAGCAAATGATCAATTACAGCAGTTGTGTATCCTGACTTTAACCCACAGGTAGTTATGGCTTGTTTAGTTTCTTTTAACATTTTCCAATCCAGAGATTGCCACAGTCTTTGTTGACCTTGCAATACCACAGGAAATGCATGTACAGGAAAATCTACAAATTCCCCATCTATTACTGCATCTTTTACAATGCCTCTCCACCTGTGCACCATATCAGTTCCCCCTCCTTCCCCCACCTGATCCCTTACAATATCGTCCGTTCTTAATTCAATTTTATTCTCCATCGCAATGGTATTGTATGTTGATAATGTATGGGGTCTAAAGGGTAAGGAGGGTGGCATAGCCAGAGTCATTGTTGGACCTGCCACAGTCAGGGCTGCCAGGGCTCGTGGGAGGGGTCTTTGTTTACTGTGGGGATAAAACCTTGAGCCCGGGCCCAGGCAAATAGTCCTATTGAAGTCCCAGAATCATAAGAAATACCTCTCATAGAAAGGATATTTTGGAGGAGTTTAAGTACATCCTCTTCTTCTTTACTGAGTGCCACCCCCATTTCCTCCCCAGACGTTCACTGGATCCTGGCAAGATTCCCTTCCTTCTTTGAGTGCGCGTCGCTTATTTTTTCAGCACTGGGGCATCTTTCTGTCCCTCTTGGACCGTATCTCTTATGCTCGGTTGAGCAGCATTGTAGTCCGAGGGTCCCATCCATGAGTTCGGGTGCCACTTGTTGATGACGGAGTTTGGAATCAAAATGGAAAACCAATATCTAAGTATTGTTTAGTTCAATTAAGGAATGTCTACAGCTTATATAGACACACAGACTCACAGAGCATAGTTGGCATAGCTTCACTGGTTCCCCGCAAGTGTCCACATGTCCTACTATTACACACTATTGCTCTCTACAACTACCTGAAGGGAGGTTGTAGCCAGGCAGAGGTTGGTCTCTTCTCCCAGGCAGCCAGTACCAGAACAAGAGGACACAGTCTCAGGCTGCGCCAGGGCAGGTTTAGACTGGATGTTAGGAAGAAGTTCTATACCGAGAGAGTGATTGCCCACTGGAATCGGCTGCCCGTGGAGGTGGTTGAATCACCTTCATTGGAGGTGTTCAAGAAGAGGCTTGATGGGGTGCTTGGTGCCACGGTTTAGTTGTTTAGTTGTTTAGGTGGGTTGTATTGTATGTATTGTATTGTATTGTATTGTATTGTATTGTATTGTATTGTATTTAGGTGGGTTGTATTGGTTGATGGGTTGGACGCGATGATCTTGAAGGTCTCTTCCAACCTGGTGTATTGTATTATTATTATTATTATTGTATTACATTATTGGTTAAACTACTAATATCATGCGAGGTTGTTGATCGATGCATGCATCCTGTTATTCCAAGATAGTTCTCTGTGTTTACAGCTGCCAGTACTTCGCTTTAGTTACACACTGCTAGCACAGCACTATTTTGCTAAACTGCTAGTTACTTCTACACTTATGCTAAACATGGCCTACCACTATATCAGCCTCTAAGCTTATATCACTAGATTGCTCACACTACTTGTTGCTATGATTGCCACATACAATGACCTTTCTGATGATGAAAAGAAAGATGCTTTGTTCACAGACGGTTCCTGTTTTGTTGTCAGAAACAAGCAAAGGTGGAAGTCTGCAGTGTGGAGTCCAACACATTGAGTTGCAGAGACAAAGGTTGGAGAATGAGAACCCAGACAATTTGCAAAGGTAAAAGCTGTACTAAACCTCCAGAGGAGAGAGTAACTCGTGCTGAGGAAGCTCCTCCTTACAGTGACCTATCTGATGAGGAAAAGAAATATGCTTTGTTCACAGACGGTTCCTGTCGTCTTGTTGGGAACAAGCAAAGGTGGAAGTCTGCAGTGTGGAGTCCAACATGCCGAGTTGCAGAGGCAAAAGGTGGCAAAGGAGAATCCAGTCAGTTTGCAGAGGTAAAAGCTGTCCAGCTAGCTCTCGACCAAGCTGAATGTGAGAGATGGCCAAAGCTTTATCTCTACACCGACTCATGGATGGTAGCCAATGCTCTGTGGAGTGGCTAAAGGACTGGAAAAAGAATGGTTGGCAGGAAAAAGGAAAGCCTATTTGTGCTGCTGGTCTGTGGCAGGGCATTGCTGATCGAATCGAGAGAATTCCAGTGAAGGTATACACATTGATGCTCATTTTCCTGTTGTGAAGAGACTATTTAATTTATGACTATTAAATATGAATTATGAAAATATTATTTTTATTAATTAGCAAATTATTAATAACCGATGAATTAACAACTTATAAACATGTTCTAGTACATGTTCATGAAATACATTCCATGAGTGGCTTAGTGTTATGATTAAAACTCACTTAAACTATCTACCGACTATTTCTAGATTTTATATAATGAAGGGTGCAGTTCCGCCGCTTGGCCACTAGATGGCGATTCAGCGGAATGCGGGCGGCTTCTGGCTATATACAGCAGTATTACAATCTTTCTGTGCGTCAGCGATTACTCTGCTACACGTGGATACTTTGAACTGAGTGCTAGTGGATGGAAAGCACGTGGAAGATACTCTGTAGCTGTTGTTTGTAGCAAGGTGGGTGTCCGGCTGACTACTGCTGCTGAACTGGTTCCTAGTCAAGTTGGACGGTGGTGTTGGATACTGTCTCCTCTCTCCACAGTAGTGGAGAGGGGATGCTGGAACCTAGGATTAGTTCGGAAGCAGGTTCCCTTCAGGATTCAGTTGGTTCCCTCCAGACAATAGGGATAGGTCCTGGTCGGGTTCGGCCTGTGGGGTCGGCCCTGGAAGTCGGCTCGCATGGCAGGGCGGGGTGACAGTTGCTGGTTACTGGCCTCAAAGGAACAGCAGGACTCTTGGGTGGTCCCGGGTTCAGTGCAGTATAGGCACGAACAATGCTTTAATCTTCCCTGAGATTTACAGGGCTCAGAGCGGCACATGTGGCGGCTCTTCTCCCGCTATGGCAGGGCTAGGTATATGCGGACTTGGTCTGGATCAAGTCCCTTCTCCCCGACAGCTGGGCAGATCTTACCCTCAGGGGCTGGTCCAGTCCTCCGGTAGCACAGTGGGCTCTCCCGGTCAGTATGACTGGCTGTGGCTACACTGGCTTCTTGGGCTCAGCGAAGGTCCTCCCTCTGGGGTGATCCTCACAATCAGAATGCTCCTCACGATGCAGAGGTTTCAGTATGCATGCATGTATGATAGAAGCTAACAACAACAAGCTCAATGGCAGAGGCTGTGGCTTGAGAGCTGCTCTCTCGAGAGAGTACAGAGACAAAGTGAAAGAGGGGGCAACTTGTTTACCAACAGGAGTAATACTTAGAGATTCCTCAAGGCTGGGTTTGGCCAGTGGGCACTCTCATAGACAACTGGCTTCAGCCTATAGAAAGCGTGAAGCTGGAATTATGCCCATACTTGGTCATTGCACAAGCACTACATGCGATGAATGTGTGCTGGCCTGGCTAATGCCTTGGCTTTTGTCTTCCTCCTTCAGGAGGGGAAACGTGTCCACATGCTGGGACCAGATCTAGTATCTGGGCAGAATGTGCCTTCAACACAATTCCTAAGAGCAAAGCCACTGAAGAATAACACCACAACAATCTGGTAGATCTAGCTGCAAGAGTTTCTCAAGTAGACACGGACTCTGATTTTCATCTTGACTGGAAACACCGAGGTGAGATGTTCTTAGCTTGGTGGGCTCACGATTTGTTAGGACATCAAGGCAGAGATGCAACCTACCAGTGGGCTCACGACAGATCCATAGACATTTCCATGGATGCTATCATTCAAGTCATCTATGACTGTGACATTTGTGCTGCTATTAAGCAGGCAAATCAAGCCCTTGTTGTATGGTGATCGACAGGCCAAGTACAATATGGTTGAAGGTTGGCAGATTTACTATATCACTCTACCTCATTCTCAATCTGGTAACCAATTGTGCTTACTATGGTAGAGGTGAGCAGTGGAACAGCTTCCCTGGTCTTTTGGACCAGGGGGGGTTTCCTTGTTATTTTGCTAACTGTAAATATCTGTATAACATTGTAAATATTGTATATTTTGTACATATTCATTGCATTCCATTGTAGTTTTTGCTTGTAAATACAGCTTCATTTTCTTCTAACTGAGTTAGTCTGGCTGAGTTAATTTACAATTAATAAACAACACAGTGATCCCCCTGGCCAAGGACCAGGGAAGCTACTAGCTTCTCCTTCCCTGACTCTCCTTACCCCCCTGTACAAAAGGGACAAGAGAAAGGAGCAGAGAAGTTAGACTTAACGAAGACCAGCCAAAAGCACGTGATCTCTCCCAAGTGAAGCAAAAACAGGCAGAGATCAGAATAGAAGAGAAAAAGGAAAGAATTCTTATGGTACAGCTCATCTTATTCTAGATATTTACCCAATTAATTTGTTTAGAATATTCTTTTGGTTTCCTTTTTATATCCAAGAGTGACTTATTTATATTTTTCTACTTTTCTGCTCAGAATTTGTAATTAATTTTAAAGGCATAGCCTAAAACCACCACAAGCATTTATTGTTATTCTTATGTTTGACTACATCAGGCTTCAAGTTCCAGAACTTTATTTCAAAGTATAAGGCTGCATTCAATCCTAAATCTTCCTAAGTTTAAAATAAACCCAACAATTTTTACTGTTAGCTTAAATGGATAAGAAAAAAAATCTATTTAACTCAAGTTCAGTATGGATTTCTAAGCAACATCTTAAAAACAAATAAAAAAACCCAAAACCAAAAACCGCACACAACCAAAACCAGAGGCAAAATCCAAAAGCAGACAGCTACATTGACCTTTAAGACTGTCATTTTATGCTAACAGCAACAAGAAATACTGTTCCATGAAATTACAACCAGACAGAAAGTTAAGATTTATTTGCTGCTCAAAAATAAGTTGAATGCATCACAAATATGTTGTTTATTTTTTGTTTCTTTGTTTTTTAAAGATAGTAATTTGGACATCAGAAACTGATGATGTACTACCAAAGATAAGAATTTAACTAAATAATTCTCTGGGATTTCCCACATGATAAGAAGATGAAAGTGGAGAACCAATACTGAAAATTGCATTTAAATGTAATCAGATGATGTTTTCTTATGCTTCAGATCTTAGCGATTCTGTTTGATACATAAATGAATGTTAACAGATATATAAGGATATGGGCTTCAGATGGTTTTTGGTTTGTATGTTCCTTAGGGATACACAGAGATGGAATTCTGTGTCTATTTAAAGTATTAAAAATTAATGACAATATAATGTTAACATGTCCCATCAAGAAACATGAACATACATGTGAATAAATAAAAACATACATTAAAAAAGTAAATAAACAAACACACACAGAGAAGACATGTACACACACATAAAAGCCCAAATGTGTGTCCATGGAACTGTTGTTGAAATACAAGATATTTCTTAAAGTCCTCTCTTTTCATGACCTTAATGGCAGCCTGGCTACATCTTAAGTAATTGCTTCTTTTATGTTGTCTTGTCAATTAATATAAACATTTTGGATTTGCTTAAGGTGGAACACATTTGGAAATAGCTTAAAGGTAGGACAAGAGTGGCACACAGTAATTAGATTAGTTCCTTTCAGAGCAAAATAAATCTTGCATAAAACTAAATTCTGACCTTTCTCTATAATTCCCAGTTTTCTGAAATGAAAAGCATTCAAAAATAACTATGAACTTTGGATGATTAGGCCATATATTAGCTGTAGGCAAATCTGTCTCCCAGTGTTATGTGGATTCCTGGATTTTTCATCATGGCTGTGAAAGACTTCTAGCTTTAATCAGTAAGTTTTTTCTGAATTACAAACTATTGTTTATCCTTGTAAAACATTGTTAAACTATTGGGAAAAGTGGAAAGTAGGGGAAAGAGGATAAGTATATGGGCCCCAAATATTAGGTTAGTACTGAGAATCCCAGGACTTAAGTTTCAAGGACTTGTTGCAGTCAGTCAATCTGAAAGAGAAAACTGTCCTACTCCCACTCAGTCTGCTAGCAGTACATCTTCCTAGTGTCGTCTTATGAAGGGAAGTCTGACTCTGATTAAACACTCTAAGACCATTCAGGAAAAGTTGATTTCAGGTGTCTTTTTCAGTTTTCTCCCATGGTAGAAAGCCTTTACTTTCCACAAGGCTACTCTTTCCTGGCATACTAATGCAGTGCAGTTTTGTTTCAGCAGGGCATATGCATACATTGTTATGATTAACTGTAAGTGTATTGGCTTTGCAATAGAGTGAATGCAGCATAGGAGAGTTTCCACAGAAATGTACTGGAGAATATTAAAAAAAAATAAAAATCGAGGGATGTATCTATACTGATGTCTTTCACAAGGGCAGACATCCGGGTTGGAGTCTGTTATAGACCACCCAACCAGGAGGAAGATCTTGATGAAGCATTCTATAGGCAGGTTAAGGCTCTCTCAAGATCGCCTGACGTTATCCCAAGGGAAAGTTATGATGTAGTTGCCATCACAGAGACGTGGTGGGACGACTTGCATGACTGGAGCACTGCAATTGACGGCTACAGGCTGTTCAGGAGAGACAGGCAAGGAAGAAGGGGTGGAGGGGTGGCCCTGTACATCAGGGAGGCACTAGATGCCATTGAGCAAGAGATCAGGGACGATCGGGTTGAGTGCTTGTGGGGGAGAATTAGGGGGAAGATCGGCAGGGCAGACATCCTGGTTGGAGTCTGTTATAGACCACCCAACCAGGAGGAAGATGTTGATGAAGCATTCTATAGGCAGCTTAAGGCTGTTTCAAGATCACCTGACCTCATTCTCATGGGTGACTTCAACTTGCCTGATATCTGCTGGGATCTCAACACAGCAGAAAGGAGGCAGTCTAGGAGGTTCCTGGAGTGCATGGAGGACAGATTCTTATCCCAGGTGCTGCGTGAACCTACCAGGTAAGGCTATGCTTGACCTCCTCTTCACCAACAGGGAAGGGCTGGTGGGTGATGTGGTGGTCGGAGGGTGTTTAGGCACCAGTGACCATGAGATAATTGAGTTTTCGGTATTCAGCCAAGCCAAGAGGGCTAGCAAGAAGACCTCCACTCTGGACTTCAGGAGGGCAGATATCAGGCTACTCAAGGAACTAACTCAGAAGGTTCCCTGGGATACAGCCCTTAAAAATAAAGGGGTCCAGGAGAGCTGGACCTACTTCAAGGAAGAACTCTTGAAGGTGCAGGAACAGGCTGTGCCAGTGTCCTGGAAAATGAGCTGCCGGGGCAGACGGCCAGCCTGGATGGGTAATGAACTCTTCATAGAACTAAGGGAAAAAATGAGGGTGTACTATCTCTGGAAGAAAGGGGAGGCAACCTACAGAATGTTTAGGGATGTTGAGAGGACATGCAGGAAGAAAATTAGGGAGGCAAAAGCCCATTTAGAACTTAGACTGGCCTCTGCTGTGAAGGACAACAAAAAGTCCTTCTATAAATACATCAATAGCAAGAAGAAGGGCAAGGACAACCTCCACTCCTTGGTTGACATGGAGGGGAACATTGTAACAAAGGATGAGGAAAAGGCAGAAGTACTTAACGCCTTCTGTGCGTCAATCTATCCTAGCATGGCAGAACATCTTCCAGACAGCTGGCCTGCAGAGCTGGCAGAAGGAGCCAAGGAGCTGCATAGTTTCCTGCTGCTCCAGGAGGCAGTTAGAGATCTTCCGGGCCACTTGGACCCCACGAGGCCATGGGACCGGATGGGATCCATCCTAGGGTACTCAGAGAGCTGGCAGATGAGCTGGCCAAGCCGCTCTCCATCATGTTTCAGCAGTCCTGGCTCACTGGAGAGGTCCCAGAAGACTGGAAGCTGGCCAACATGGTGCCCATCCACAAGAAGGGCTGGTTGGATGAGCCAGGGAATTATAGGCCTGTCAGCCTGACCTCAGTGCCAGGCAAGATTATGGAACAGGTCATCTTGAGTGCAATCATGCAGCACTTGCAGGATGGCCAAGGGATCAGGCCTAGCCAGCATGGATTTAGGAAGGGCAGGTCCTGCCTGACCAACCTGATCTCCTTCGATGTTCAGGTGACCCGCCTGGTGGATGTGGGGAGGCCTGTGGATGTGGTCTACCTGGACCTCAGCAAGGCCTTTGACACCATTCCCCACAGCAAACTCCTGGCCAAGCTGGCAGCCCATGGCTTAGATGGGAGCACACTGCACTGGGTTAGGAAGTGGCTGGAGGGCCGAGCCCAGAGAGTGGTGGAGAATGGTGCCACATCCAGCTGGCGGCCAGTCACTAGTGGTGTGCCCCAGGGATCAGTGCTGGGCCCCATGCTCTTTAACATCTTCATGGATGATCTGGATGAGGGCATCGAGTCCATCATCAGTAAATTTGGGGATGACACCAAGCTGGGGGCAGGAGTTGATCTGCTGGAGGGAAGAGAGGCTTTGCAGAGGGACCTCGACAGGCTGGACAGATGGGTAGAATCCAACGGCATGAGATTGAACACATCCAAGTGCCGGGTTCTGCACATTGGCCACAGCAACCCCATGCAGTGCTACAGGCTGGGGTCAGAGTGGCTGGAGAGTGGCCAGGCAGAGAGGGACCTGGGGGTGCTGGTTGATTGTAGGCTGAACATGAGCCTGCAGTGTGCCCAGGCAGCCAAGAAGGCCAATGGCATCCTGGCCTGCATCAGGAACAGTGTGGCCAGCAGGAGCAGGGAGGTCATTCTGCCCCTGTACATGGCACTGGTTAGGCTGCACCTTGAGTCCTGTGTCCAGTTCTGGGCCCCTCAGTTTAGGAAGGATGTTGTCTTGCTGGAACGTGTCCAGAGAAGGGCAACGAAGTTGGTGAGGGGTTTGGAAGACAAGCCCTATGAGGAGAGGCTGAGGGAGCTGGGGTTGCTTAGCCTGGAGAAGAGGAGACTCAGGGGTGACCTTCTTGCTCTCTACAACTACCTGAAGGGAGGTTGTAGCCAGGCAGAGGTTGGTCTCTTCTCCCAGGCAGCCAGTACCAGAACAAGAGGACACAGTCTCAAGCTGCACCAGGGGAGGTTTAGGCTGGATGTTAGGAAGAAGTTCTCTACAGAGAGAGTGATTGCCCATTGGAATCGGCTGCCCATGGAGGTGGTGGAGTCACCTTCATTGGAGGTGTTCATTAAGAGGCTTGATGGGGTGCTTGGTGCCACAGTTTAGTTGTTTATTTGTTTAGGTGGGTTGTATTGTATTGTATTGTATTGTATTGTATTGTATTGTATTGTATTTAGGTGGGTTGGATTGGTTGATGGGTTGGACGCGATGATCTTGAAGGTCTCTTCCAACCTGGTGTAATATATTGTATATTGTATATTGTATTGTATTATCACCATGCAGCAAAGGAAAGCCAACTCACTCCTATAAAAAGGAAATCTTTTTTTACAAGATTTTTTCAATGTGTTTTCTAATATTAAAAACGTTAAATTTTGTATATCTGTTTTATTGCAGTTGTGGAGAAAAACAATTAGTGATTAATTTTTATTGTTTCCTAATAACAGTTGTTCTCTATGGAAAAGTACAGTATGTATCAAATAATTCCCATTTTCTCTTCAGTTCAGAACACAAATGGTTGTATAAACATAGCAGACTCTGAAATCTGATCTGCCAAAAGAACCAAGCTGCAGTCAACGTTCTAATATAAAGCATGTACTTCAATTGCCCTTTTGCTCACAGTTGTTGCAGTCTGGGCTGAGTGCCCTCTGCTACATGAGGTGCTTCCTGTGTCCAGAGGTCCAGCCCAGTGGGTGGACACAGGAAACTAGGTATTCCTACCATAATTCTCTGCACCACCACTATAAGATCCAGTGTGAGGTCTAGCACCTCCTTTTTCTTCCTCGCCATTGCCCGGTAACTGGGGGGGATGTTGTCTCCCAGCCATGGGCCTGGCTAGGTCCAAGGCCGCAGGGGGGATGGGCAGTCTCAGATCTGGCCAGCTGAGACTAGCCTAGCAGTGGGGAGGGGGGAAGAAGGAGCCCTGGGGGTCTTGGATGTACCCCCAGGTGGGGATGGGATCTTCCTGGGTATGTTTTGGGATTTTCTTTTCTCACTGCGCTTCTGGCTCTCTGTAAACATTCACTGCTTTTTCATTTAAACTTTCCATCACTTCTGCAATCCGTTTGTCTGAGTTGTTATTTTTTGCCTGTGGTGGTGAAGGGGGCTGCGTCAACCTATCACACCAGTCTAGATCTTCATCTTGTACAATCTGGCAATAGCTCCATTTAAATCAGTGGAGTTTTGCCAATTCATATGATGCTCAAGATAAGTCTTGTTAAGAGCTACTTTGTGCCTTAAATTTCCCTCATAGACTTTAACAACTCTAGGTACTGCGTAAGGGTAATACATTGAGTATTTTATTTTCAAGGTAAGCAATTTTAAAATTATTTATTTATTTTTTACACAGGTAATTACATACTGGCCTGAGATGTCTCATCTACAGATGGCTCCCCAGTGTGAGTTGGAGTCCCCCAGTTATGGTCCAAACTAATCTTTCAATAGATAATAACTAAAGCAGAACACAGGCATAATTTTTTCCCCTTCACTTCAAATGAGTGAGATCAGAATCTGGCTAAGACTGTTAAATATTGAACACCTGATGTACAAACTAAGGTTCATCAACAATGAAAAAACCCAAACAATCATAATCTTTCTTTATAAACCGTATTGCAAGCTCATTAAGAAATAAAAATTAAAAACAAACAGAAAACCCCCTGCAGTGGTAATTGAAAAAGCTCTGAGAAGTTAGAATAACAGAAGGTGAAATAGATAAGAAAATGAAAGATTAATCTGCTAAATAAAAAAAATCTATGGTATATTTAAAAATATCCTTGAAAAGGAGGAATAAAGTGTCTGATAAATTTTTCTGAAAGCATATTCAAACAATTTCAGACTTGCTAAAGTTACTAAATTAACTACTGAATAGGTTAATGATTTACATATGGTAGACATAAAATTATCTTAACTTACAGACTTGTCAACAATGCTTTACAGGTCTGAGATTATTGTATTATAATGGATTGTCTTGTTTATGCCTGTGTTTCTGCATTAGGGCTCTGGTTTAGTAAAATTTTCAATAAATTAATTTCTAATAAGATATATTTATTCCTGTCTATCACAATTTGTAAGGAAGACCTTAGCATCCATATCAAAGTTCATATGCTGAAAAATATTGGACAAAAGGCGATCCACATCCTATAATACCTACATTTCAAATAAGCACAGAAATGATAGTATGCTTGCAGGAAAGGGAGATAAGGTTTTGCTTGTACAATGTACTAGTCATGTAAATTTTTAATGCAATACACAAGACTGAGTGCACTGTCTATTATGAATAATTAATAAAGAATGCTTTTAGCCATACACATATTACAGATATCAACACAAAAATGGTCTCTCATATGTCTGTGTGGATAAACATTTTTAATTCTAGCTTCTTAGAACATCTCTGTAGTTAATAGACTTTTTGCTTGATGTTACATTTACCTTTGCTTTGATTTATAAGCAATTATTCTATTCCAAATTAAACCAGCATTGTCCTACTGGTATGGGTTCAGTCAGAGCGGAAGCCAGTTTACTACATCATAGAGACATGAGATATGTCCCCAGAGATGGGGGATATTTCAATCTACTTGAACTATACAGTAAACTGTTTGAGCTTGTGGAAACAGAATGGTTAAAAAAAATTGCTACCAGCAGCTTCAGTCTTCCGATGACTGCTGTCAGCTTCTGTTAAGGCGTGTGACTGAGCAAAAGACAGTTTCTTTTCCCCACACCACTTTCAGACTTGGCCTCAGAAGTCCTTGCTCTCCCCTGGGTATGTGAAGACTATACCTAGAAAACAACATTGATTTTGCTGTTAGAAGTATCCTTGTCATCCACCCCATACTGACAAGTAGTTTAATAGTGTTCTGTTAGCACACTTATGCCCACAAATCTTGGGATATCTTACAGGAGTTTCAGTGCTTCTCTAGGCACAGTAAGCTGGAAAACCCTTTTTTGTGTGACTCAGGAAGATCAATCAAAACTTACTGGCCAACAGCTATTAAGCCAGGTATTGCCTTTATTTAATGATGCCAGATGTAAATGGTTAGCCGTCTCAGTTCTCATAACCAAAGATGGTCTCCACATGCATTATATACACTTACAGTAATACATATTCATTATATTTCTGGTAAATTGTTTACATAAGCATGAAATAATTTAAATAGGTCAAGTTGTCTTATTTCTTGGTCTCTGCTGTCACTTTCTGACCTTCCAACAGTGTTACAGTCTCTTGATGTTCTGGTTAACTTCTCAATGTGTGAATTTTTATCACTTTAGCCCCCCCTGGATCTTTAGCCATGTTCTGCAGATGTGTCTTCTTCGCTCTTAGCCAGCTTAAGGCATTATTTATGTCTAGAAGTCTAGAGGTGTGTTTCTCTTAACTCCTGGGAAAGATTTTAACTGTAAGAAAAACAGTTAGTAAATCTCCCTGCTTCATGTGCTATGCCCACTTATGTAAGGACTTTAGTTAACACTGGAAACCAAGCAAATTAATTCTTTTGTGAGAAGTTACTCTTAAAACAGACAGACTCTTCCATATTGTTCTCAATTTTTGTAGTTTTCTAGCTTTTACTTAATCATGGACATTTTAGGGTGTATGTTTTCCTCTGTTAGGCTTGTTGGTTTTCATCCGCTGTTAGCGATAGTATCCAAAGAGCAGGTGAAGCAGGAATAATTTTTGTTAATATTTAATGTTTAATATTTCCTTTTGGCATGTTGGACTTTCAGCACCATACACTAATCATGTCTTTTTCTCTTCGAGTGGTATGTTTGTCAATACTGAGGACAATGCTATGTTATGAAGTGAAAACATCATGCAAAGAGTTGAAATGGCCTGAAATGAATTTGCAAATATTTAAGATGTGGGATTTTTTCTGCAATTACTGAAGCACACACAAGAAGCAGTGATCAGATGTATCAGGATCTTCAAAGCTTTTCCTCATAGGGCAACTAAAAAAAAAAAAAAAAGAAAAAAGGAGAACAAACAGGGGGATACAAGACATCTGAAATATCCTTGTAGTCTCTTGTATTGTGTTTTGTCATGATTTAGACCCAGCTGGCAGCTGAGCCCTGCATAGTCACTCATGCACCTGCCTCTACCTCCAGTGGGACAAGAATTGAAATTGGGGGGAAAAGGCAAAACCCCATAGGATGAGGTGAAGAAAGCTTAACAGAACAATACAAAGAAGGAAAAATAGTAACAATAATAATATTGATAAAATACTATATAAAGTGATTTATACAAAATTATGTACTGAATGCAGTGGCCCAGCCTGACCCATCCACCTGATCCTGCCCCACAGCAGACACTTATTTGAAATGCCTGTGTCTGCCCCAGCTATCCCTCCTCTTACACCGTGGGCATGTCAATACTACACTGGCTGGTTTAGCTGGCTATCTTAGCTGTGGCCTCATTCAGCTTCCATGGAAAAAACAAAAAACACCAAACAAAAAACCTCACCCTATCCTAGCTGAACCCAGGACAGGCTTGCATGGCAAGGTTTTGATAGTAGATGATGCTTCAGAAGCTCCTCCAAAGTGTGATAGAGCCAATTCTGACAGGCTGCAAGGTGTGTTGACCACTGGCCAATGCTGAGTCAATCAGTAATGGTGGTAGCACCTCTGTGATAACACATTTAAGAAGGGGGTGGGGGGGAAAGTTGCACAACAGCAGTTACAATCAGGAGAGAAAAGTAAGTATATGTGAGAGAAATAACTGTTAACAAAGTCAGTAACAAAGGAAGGGGAGAAGGTGCTCCAGGCTCCAGAGTAGAGATTTCTCTGCAGCCCATGGAGGTTAATGATAGATCAGATGTTCACCTGAAGCCCACAGAGGATCCCCATGCTGGAGCAGGTGGATGTGACCAAAGGAATCTGGGATCCCATGGGAAGCTTGTGCTGGTGCAGGCTCCTGACAAGTTCTGTGGAGTGAGGAGGCATCCCTAGAGTACTTTCATAGGCATTAGTTGTGACCTCATGGGGGCCCCATGCTGAAGTAGTTTGTGATGAACTGTAGCTCATGGGAGAGACCCTACACTAGAGCAATGAAAGAGTGTGAAGGGTTCTCCCCACGAATAGGAAGGATAGTCAGAGACAATGTATGATGAACTGACCACAGTCCCATTCCTCATTCCCCTATGAGGTAAAGAAAATTTGGACTGAAGTTGAACTCGGTAAGGAGAGGTAGGGGGAAGCTGCTTTAAGATTTAGTCTTTGTTTCTTGTTACCCTACTCTGATTAGTAAGAAGTGAAACTAATTTCACTAGTGAAACTAGTCTGTTTTGTTCATGACAGTTATTGGTGAGTGATCTTTCCCTGTCCTTAACTTGACCTACAAACCTTCCATGATACTGTTTTATATGGCTTTGGTGGGCACCTGGCATCCACCCATGGTGAGACAATCCCCTCTTGAATATGTAAATCACTTAGTGATCATGATGATTAAGAACTGAGAAGTGTCTCAACAAAGATAAGATCATCATGAACCACCCACCATATGTGTCCTCTTTGCCCACTGAGATAGCAACTGCCCAGGGGCTGTGGTGGACAGGGGACAGAAAACAGGAGGTCACACAGTGCTGACCCCTACCAGCACACAGGAATGACCCCCCTGTACTTCACTCCTGGAAGCCACATGTACTTTGGTAATGTGGACCAGGTGGAACTACAATGAAGGAACTAAGAACAATATAAAAGTTATTGCATACAAATTAAAATAATGTACACCTCGAGTGGTGCTGTGTTATAATTTTGACATTCTCTTTTACTGATGCTGCTTTGTTATCTTAATCTTAAACAGCAGAACAGTGTATAAACGCACCTAACAATACAGATCCCAGTTTTTCCAGTGCTGTACACTTCCTGCCCATGATTAATAACTCTGTTTTCTCCTTGACAGCATATTTTCATTATTGTAATACATTACTTTTGGTAACAGTATTTCAAATTCCTCCCAAAAAATTGTTAGCCCAAATACATTTAAGTGTTTTACTGTTTGGTGGTAGCTTTTGTTGGCTGGGTTTTTTTGTTGTTGTTGTTGGGTTGGTTTGTTTGTTTTATAACTGAGAAACATCAGTACTTGCAAGGCAGTTAAGTCAAGAAACTTGGGGGTGAAGGAATATAACTCTAAGGTATTCTGTGCATTTCAAGTACATCTAGGAGCAGATGAGAAGAAAGGGAAGAATATGGACACTAATTAAGGATTAATTTAAATGACAAATGCCTTGATAAGCTATTTTGCAGAGGAAAAGAGAAGCTGTTGTGAAGGAAAGGGAAGCTGCCTGAGATAGAAGGCTACATTATGAAACTTAACTGACATCAGATTCTAATACTTAACCTCATTCACAGCATCATCCCCACCTGCTTCAAAATGAGAAGATACTTCTCTGTAGAAAAGTAATTATTCTCAAGCTGTGACCGGTTGATGCTATGCCTTTAAGAAAGAGACAGTTGCTGAACACTCTGGCTGAATGTTTTTGATATTTGAACAAAAACAAGATAGTCTAAACGAATTTCATTGGTGCTTGTGGGGTTCAGTTTTGAGTTTGGGTGCTGTTGGTTCAGTCTGTGTCTGGTCTGGGTGCAGGCTGGGTGCAGTCTGTGCTTCTCTCTTGCTGAAGCAGGAACGGCCTTGAGTTAACAGCTAACCAGATAAGAGAACACTAATTTTGCATGTGCTTTTTAGCTAACAGACTTTTTCCTTCTGAATTGCCTTTCTCTCTCTCTCTAACCCTTTTGGGAAAAAGGGGAGGTGGGGAGGGAGAGAGGGGGGTTCAGGGAACCCCCCTGGCCGGCTGGAGGGAAAAGGTTTTTCTGCATTGTGTTCATTGTTATATTTTCCTGTATATATTGTAAATATTGTATATTTGTGTATATATTCATTGCATTCCATTTATGCTTGTAAATATAGCTTTCATCTGCTTTTCCGACTGAGCTAGCTGTGGTTTCTTTCCCTGTGTGTGGGGAGGGAACCTTCTCACCCCACTACACAAGCTCATGCTATGTTTGTGGTGAGCCAACTGTTCAATTCACATAATCCCAAGATTTTGTATTTTGTAGAGCTTTATTTAATCACGTCCTGTGTTCACAGTCAGTGCTAAATTAAGGCTGTAGAAAAGGCCTTTCTTTCCTCTCTGAGAGTGATTATTTTTGCTAGCACAAGGGAAAAGAAATTAATATAATCATAGTTCTTACACCAAGAGATCTGTCTGTCACTCCAATCCACCTAATCTCTTTTATATCTATATATTTATCATCATGGTAGCCAAAGAGTATATAAAAAACAAACAAACAAACAAACAAAAACAAACAAACAAAAAACCCACACAAAACCCAAAAAACCAACACCACACCAAACCAACCCAAAACCAAAACCAAAACTCCAAAACCTCCAAAAGATTCTACAACTATGCAAAAAAAATCAAACGAAACCCACAAAACCACCCAAAACAAAGAGAAAAAAGGTGGAGAATGGAATAGAGAAAAAAGATAAAGGTGGTTTCCAAAGAGAATTAATATTTTGTCTCATTTTCTGATAAATGTGATGATACTGAACATGGAAGAAAGGCAGGAAAGATCATGATAACAGGGACAAAGAAATAGAAATAACAAAAGAAATAGTTGCTTTTGTACCTGATAGAGAGCCTGGGACTGGGGTTATACTCGCCCTCTCGGTGCTGATGAAGTCAGCACACAATTGCAAAGATCTATTTTAGATGTTCTTTAGAAGTCATTGACATGAAAAAAAAGAAAATGTTCTGCCAATTAACCATCTTCCAGCTCAGAAACCACGAGATAGAACTAAGGAGGGAAAAAAAGGCAACAGCAAAGCAGAAGAAATGTCAGAAAAGTAGTGATCATTTGACAGTAGCAAGGATGAGAGAAAGAAGATGTTTTGATGTAATTATTACTCGCGGCCTTTACCAAAGAATCACTTTTTGGTCCGTCCATCCATTCACACTTGCAACATGGTAGAGTAAACGCAAGCACTCTGTGCCCCACAGAGACACACGGAGAAATAAGATGAAACTAATTTAGGTATATACCATCATTCTAGAAATCAAATAAGTCTCTTTCTTTCATGATCATGTAGCTCAAAAAAGGTTTGGAATGAAAATAAACTGCATGAATATTGTCTAAAAAAAAAATGCTTTCCTGATTGTTTCTGGGAAACACCAAATTGTATGGTTTATTTCTCATATTGTAGCTGGCTTTCCTTCTTTCATATCATAATATTTCTTGGTGTTATCTGAATGCATTTCAATTAAAAACTGACATTTCTTCCTTTCAAAGAGTTATGAAATATTTATGGGATTATGCCTATATGTTTCAGCTGTGATACAGGGATTTAAGAACTGGTTGGCAGAGGGATACCTTACACTGTCCAGTGAAAGGACAGTGTCAAACAAAATGCATCTCTTTTATGACATCTCTTTCCCTCCAAAAACAGCCAGAAATAAAACCAACAAAAAACATTTTCACCTGTTAAAGAAACTGAAGTGCTAAAAAAACACTCCTTGCCAGTATAATTTCCTCAGAAGACTATATTGTTCAAGGTTTTTTTTTTTGTTTGCTTGATATTTAAATCTAATTTCTTACCATTATTGTTTTATATTCACAGGGTAAGAACTGGCATCACATCTTGAAGGAAACAAAACAATTATTTACTTCTATCTGTTGCTGTACAGATGGATTTGGATTTACAGTCTTTCCAAGACTTAACATTTAATTTCCCATTCAGTTTAATCCATCACTTCAACCACCACATTATAGATTTTGCATTTGCAAAAATGGGTACATGACTGCATCAGTAAATTTACTTGGTCAGTAGAAAGGCAGTTTGAAACAATAGTCTCGGACATGAGATTATTCCCAGTCCAACCAGACTGGGTTGAAAGTAATCTGATAGTTAAAGCCTTAAGCAAGGAAGAATTTATATCAATTAAGAGTTTTTGGAGGAGTATAATTTCAAGTTTCCAGTCACTACACATAGACATTTGCAATCAAATTTGTCAACTCTTTCATTAAATAAGTAAACCAAAACCAAAACCAACCAAACAAAAAAACTCACAGACCAACCAAATACCACCACCAAAACCAACAATAAACCAAAAACATACAAACAACACAAAATGATCAATAGCTCTTCCATTTGCAAACAACTGGAAAAATAATTTCAGGGGTTGTTTTGCTTTTTTTTTTAAAGTTTGTTATATGCTCTAAAAACTGGTTCTCTGAAGAATGATATCACACATGTTGCACACTACTATAATTTCTTAAGGACTTTTAGTAATATCCATCCTCATTAGACTACTCTGTGTGTGTTCTCAGTTGGATAGAAACCTTGCAATTTTGAAGCAATTTAAATGGAACTCACAGTAGTCACAAATTTCACAGTTCCAAAGGAAAAAAAAACAACAAAAAAAAGAGTCCAAGGAAATACACTTACAGCTAATCACTGTGTATCATTTGTTAAAATTCTCATTTCAGCTTTCAGGTGGGAAAGTCTTTACAATCATTCATGCACTGTTCTGGGGCATTACCCTGTTGTTCCCCTCTGGGCAATGCAAGAACTTGTTAGGAAAAAACTATGCAATGTGCAGTACTCTTCACAGATCGTGTGAAAAAAGGGGGGAAACAACAGGGAGAGAATTTGAAGGTATTGAATTCCAACATTGGAGACACTTATTTATTTTTAATGCTTAAAGATCATCAGCATCATTGGGATTATAAGATTATCTAGGAATGATTGCTTGAGACATGCAAATGAAAATAGCCATTTACCTGCTAATGAATCTTCGATATAAAACTATATCCTGAGAGCATTTGACATGCTGTGCACCAGGCAAAACTTTGTCTGCAAAAGGGGTCTCCAAGCTTTCCACATTCCAGACTATGGAAAATCTGTATCTTGTGAGGTAGCATTCAGACATTTAAGAAATTTTTCAGTCTCCCTGGGGTAACCTTCTGACAATTGGCTAACTGAACAGCAAGTAGGGTGAAGCAGTGTGGGGGACTGTGATGTATCTATGAACCTTCGGAAGAGCCTTGGTGAGAAAACATCGCTGTGCTCCCATGAGAAGCTGGAAACTCCCCGGACAGACTGAGTGGGAATGAGAAACAGCAAGATAAGATGGGAGGCCACCTGGACTAACTTAACAAGTAACTATAGCAATGCTATCGCTGACCCATGAGAGTCTTGAGAAAAATTCATTAACCAATTGCAGGCAGCCACACTAACACTACACACAATATAAGAGTTGTGTGCTGGAATAAACAGGGCTGGCTTTTTGGCCTTCTATGTGCTCTGCTTGTGTTTGATTCTTGTCGCACAGACCATCACCTTATCCTTACTCCGACCCCTATACAGCAACAAAGCAGTGCTTTAAATTTCACCTCACATTGATATCGGCAGTCTCGTTATATTTTCTTGATATTGTCAGCACTTGTTATGACAACTTGGTTAAAAGAATATAAAATGATTTCAATATACCAAAATAAATCACTTTAGAAAAAGGTCAGACACCAGAAAATAATGTTAGGCACTTATTAAATATCTGGAAAAAGAATGAAGAAAGGAGAGTAAAGATGACAGGTTTTTCACATTTAAGCTTTAATTATTCAATATGTCATATTCAGATATTTTACTTCAATGAGTTCAGCATCTCCAAGAAATTGCTTTATACCAAGTAGGAGAGAGCATCTAAGAACTTCGAACTGATGTTCTTTTAATTCCTCCATCCTCTGAAAGGCCACATTTAGAAATACAACATCAAACAGTAATTTACTATTTCTTTGTCTGAATTAGGAGCTTTACAGTGGAAAACAAGAAATTTGAAAAAGGCAAACATATAATATATTGATTTAGTAACACAGGAAATACACGGTTATTTAATTTGCAATGTGTAGAACCTGGAAAAGAAGAATGACTGTATATCTTATGTAGTTGGCCTCACAGCACATGCTGTTTATTTTCCTTTTTTGCCTTCTGCATAAATGTCCTGAGCAATGACAGTGAATTCCCTTGTGATTAAAATTTGAAATCATATTACAGGAAGTAGAAGTCTTGACTTGTCAGTACAAGTTTGTCAGAACAAAGTGTGTTTTTCCTACTGGGAGAGCTAGGGTTGCTTAGCCTGGAGAAGAGGAGGCTCAGGAGAGACCTTATTGCTGCCTACAACAACCTGAAGGGAGGTTGCAGCCAGGTGGGGGTTGGTCTCTTCTCAAAGGCAGCCACCAAGAGAACAAGAGGACACAGTCTTATACTGCACCAGGGGAGGTTTAGGCTGGATGTTAGGAAGAAATTCTTCACAGAAAGAGAGATGGGTCATTGGAATGGGCTGCCTGGGGAGGTGATGGAGTCACCTTCACTGGAAGTGTTTAGGAAAAGCCTGGATGGGGCACTTAATGCCATGGTTTAGTTAATTAGATGGTGTTGGGTGATAGGTCTTTTCTGACCTAGTTAAATCAATTCTGTCAATGACGGAGAATGGAATCAATACGAATGATCAGTATGATCTAGTATTGTTCATTTATTAAGGGAACCTCTACAGCTTATATAGACTCAGAAAGCATCATTGGCATAGCTTCATTGGCTCCCCATGAGTGACCCCACATTGTACTATTATAGATTATTGGTTAAACTACTAATAACACACGAGGTTGTTGATCAAAGTATGTGTCCTGTTATTCCCAGATAACTCTCTGTGTTTACAGCTACCAGTGCCTTGCTTTAGTTACATGCTGGAGGCACAGCACTGTTTTGCTAAACTGCTAGCTACTTCTGCGCTTATGCTAAGCATGGCCTACCACCATGTCAGGCTCTAAGCTTATACTGCCAGATTGCTCACACTGCTTATTGCTACCATTGTCACAAATCCCCCTTTTTGTTTTTGTGAGCAATCTGGTCGTGAGAATTGTTCCCATCCTGTACAGCATAAGTCAATCATCACGTATATTAAAGAAAATCGCATTAACAGCATTATCAATTATAAGTCACAAGGGTACTTAAGCAAACTAAGAGTAAATAATGAAACAAGAAAAAACATTAGCAAGGAAGACCCAGTCAGGTCTAAATACATTGCACACAAAGATCAAGGCACAACGATTCACAAATACAGAAAGTCAATCATCAGCACCATCCTCTACAATCTGCTCTAAAGGTATGTTGCATCTTTATTTTTTCAAGATGGTCGAGAGTCACAAGTTGTTTAAAGTTAGCAAGACCCTCCTTAATCCACAAAGATGAAGCTGTCCAGCCTTCTTCTCCATAGATAAAGAAAAATACTTGCAGGTAAGCAGTGTGAGTGAAAAGGCTTCATTGCTGGGTTAAAGATGACATTCTGAGTACTCATTATTCTAAAACTGAATGCAATACAATTGAAGAGTTAAAACTTGGAGAGCCGAGGTCCAAGCACTGCTGGACTGATAAGAAGAGACAATGTTGGCCTTGATGGCTTGTGAACTATGGGAACATGGTGCAGCAGTATAGTTGGAGGAGGGCAGATATCTGATTACGAATGGTTATTATGACCTGAGAGTGTAAGACTTCACACATACCAGATTGTTATAACAGACTCCCTGGCTCCAGTCATAAACTGCTTCTGTGTTGTGTTAGCTTTTATAAAGAAAGGATTTTGCATAATAAAGTGGACACCTGGCATGAATCAGGCTGAGTCCCATCTCTTAATCGTGGCAAATGGTTACCCCCGATGTGATAGGGATGATGAAACACTAAGCTGCGTTATGCCGCTTATTCCCTGGGAACTTTGAATGAACTGCTGAAAGGAAGCATGAAAAGCCAGCCGGCCAGAGCAATCCCTCCTGCTGGACGAGAGGTGAGCCATGGGAAACATGGGGAACCAGGAGAGTTCCTCAGAAAGAGACACTTATGAATTAATGCAAGAACTCCTTAGAAAGCATGGCAAAGTTATCTGTGGCCATGATCTTAAGGAGATACTGGAGTGGGTGCAGGAGAAAATCCCAACAGTTACAATATCTAGCATGTTTACGAGTGAAATCTGGGATCAAGTCGGGGTGAAGTTATGGGATGCTGCTACCACCGGGAATGTTGAAGGCTCAGTGTATGCTCCTGTGGTGGCAGATTATATTCAAGATGCTTAAAGCAAAAGAAGGGAACTTGGAACAGAGTATTGAGGGAACTCAGACTCCTCCTCTGTTACCCTCTAAGCTGCCACCAAAGCCGAAGCTGTGGACTGAGACTTTGGGTACATACACAGTAGAACACCCCCCCGGGGAAGACCTCCTAGATCCAGGTCCTGTCGATCCTGAACGGGAACCAGACCTTTACCCCCGGGATCCTCACAATGTGTCGGCTTCTATTAAGCACCAAGCTTTGTGAGATGGAGACACTGAGGTTGCCGCAGGCTGTACATGAAAAGAGGGGGTAACCCTCAATGGGAGGCTTTGTCCTTCCCAGTAATTAAAGAACACCATCGTACTGCCGTTGAGCATGGGATCTCTTCTCCTTATTTTGCTAATCTTTTAACATCTATACTCGACAATCATGTAATGACACCATACGACTTAAAATCTCTAGCACATCTGTTGCTAACTCCGTCTCAGTATATTTTATGGGAGTTCCAGTGGAGAAAAGGGCTCCAATTGCTTGCTCTTACATATGCAGGACACAACAATCAGGCTTCAGTGGCATTCACATTGGATCACCATATGGGCACTGGTCAACACACTGACCTGGCAGCGCGAGCCCGCGACTGCCCACGGGAAGCCCTGGAAGCATCGCGAGAGGAGGCACAAAAGGCTTTTCTTAAAGTCCCGGACTCTCAAAAGCCACAAAAAGCTTTTACAAATATCGTTCAGGAACCGTGGGAACCTTATATGCAATTCATAGATAGGCTTAAACTGGCCTTAGAGTGCCAAATTGATAATGGGGAGGCAAGGGAAATACTACTGTTGAAATTAGCTGTGGAAAATGCAAATGCAGATTGTAAGAAGCTGTTAAAATTTTTGCCTAATCAAAATCCCACCTTGCTAGAAATGATTGAAGCATGTAATAAGATAGGTACGATGGAACATAAGCATGAAGCTATGGCTGCAGCTTTTGCAGCTATCACAGTATCACAGTATCACCAAGGTTGGAAGAGACCTCGAAGATCATCGAGTCCAACCTGTCACCACAGACCCCACGACTAGACCATGGCACCAAGTGCCATGTTCAGTCCCCTCTTGAACACCTCCAGGGACGGCGACTCCACCAGTTCCCTGGGCCTAATCCAATGGCGAATCACTCTCTCGGTGAAGAACTTTCTCCTCACCTCAAGCCTAAACTTCCCCTGGTGCAGCTTGAGACTGTGTCCCCTTGTTCTGGTGCTGGTTGCTAGAGAGAAGAGACCAACCCCTTCCTGGCTACAACCACCCTTCAGGTAGTTACAGTATCACAGTATCACAGTATAACCAAGGTTGGAAGAGACCCCAAGGATCATCAAGTCCAACCTGTCCCAACAGACCTCACAACTAGACCATGGCACCAAGTGCCACGTCCAATCTCCCCTTGAACACCTCCAGGGACGGCGACTCCACCACCTCCCTGGGCAGCCCATTCCAATGACGAATGACTCGCTCAGTGAAGAACTTCCTCCTCACCTCGAGTCTAAACCTCCCCTGGCACAGCTTGAGACTGTGTCCCCTTGTTCTGGTGCTGGTTGCCTGGGAGAAGAGACGAACCCCCTCCTGTCTACAACCACCTTTCAGGTAGTTGTAGAGGGCAATGAGGTCACCTCTGATCCTTCTCTTCTCCAGGCTAAACAATCCCAGCTCCCTCAGCCTCTCCTCATAGGGCTTGTGCTCAAGGCCTCTCACCAGCCTTGTTGCCCTTTTCTGGACACGTTCAAGTATCTCGATGTCCTTCTTAAACTGAGGGGCCCAGAACTGGACACAGTACTCAAGGTGTGGCCTAACCAATGCAGAGTACAGGGGCAGAATGACCTCCCTGCTCCTGCTGGCCACACTATTCCCAATACGGGCCAGGATGCCATTGGCCTTCTTGGCCACCTGGGCACACTGTTGGCTCATGTTTAGGTGGGTGTCAATCAGCACCCCCAGGTCCCTCTCTGTTTGGCAGCTCTCCAGCCACTCTGACCCCAGCCTGTAGCTCTGCATGGGGTTGCCGTGGCCAAAGTGCAGCACCCGGCACTTGGACTTATTAAATGCCATCCCATTGGACTCTGCCCATCTGTCCAGTCGGTCGAGGTCCCTCTGCAGAGCCTTTCTACCCTCTAACTGACTAACATCTGTTCCCAACTTGGTGTCATCTGCAAACTTGCTGATGACTGACTCAACCCCCTCATCCAGATCATCAATGAAGATGTTAAAGAGGATGGGGCCCAGCACCGATCCCTGGGGGACGCCGCTGGTGACTGGCCGCCAGCCGGACGCGGCACCATTCACCACCACTCTCTGGGCTCGGCCCTCCAGCCAGTTCCTAACCCAGCACAGAGTGTTGCGGTCCAAACCACGAGCTGACAGTTTAGCCAGCAGTTTACTGTGGGGGACGGTGTCAAAGGCCTTGCTGAAGTCCAGATAGACTACATCCACAGGCCTCCCCACGTCCACCAGACGGGTCACCTGATCATAGAAGGAGATCAGGTTGGAGAGGCAGGACTTGCCCTTCCTAAATCCATGTTGGCTGGACCTGAGCCCTTGGCCATCCTTCAGGTGCGCAGTTATTGCCTCCAGGATAATCTGTTCCATCACTTTCCCTGGCACTGAGGTCAGGCTGACTGGCCTGTAGTTTCCGGGTTCCTCCATCCGTCCCTTCTTGTGGATGGGGATCACATTGGCCAGTTTCCAGTCATCTGGGACCTCTCCAGTGAGCCAGGACTGGAGGAAAATGATGGAGAGCGGCTTGGCCAGCTCATCTGCCAGCTCTCTCAGCACCCTAGGATGGATCCCATCCGGTCCCATGGACTTGTGGGTGTCCAAGTGGCTCAGCAGGTCCCGAACTAATTCCTCATGGATTTCTGGGGCATTACACTGCTCCCCGACCCTATTACCCAGCTCAGGAGGCCACTCATCCTGGACTCCTGCCTTGCTGTTAAACATGGAGGCAAAGAAGGCATTCAGGACCTCAGCCTTTTCCTCACCTTCGGTCACCGTGTTCCCCTCCAGGTCCAGTAAGGAGTGGAGGTTCTTCTTGCCCTTCTTTTTAGCGTTGATATATTTGTAAAATTGCTTTTTATTTTCTTTCACAGAGGTGGCCAGTTTCAGTTCTAACTGGGCCTTGGCCTCTCTAATTTTATTCCTACATAATCTAACCACTTCCTTGAACCTACCTCGAGAAGCCTTCCCCCCCTTCCAAAGGTGATACAGCCTCTTTTTTTCCCTTAATTCCCCCAGGAGCTGCTTGCTCATCCAGGCCGGTCGCCTTCCCCGCCGGCTCATCTTTCGACACATGGGGACCGCCAGTTCCTGTGCCCTCAAGAGCTCCTTTTTGAAGTAGGTCCAACCCTCCTGGACCCCTCGGTTCGTGAGGGTTGGTACCCAGGGAACTTTACAAATAATTTTCTTAAAGAGGCTGAAGTTTGCCCTCCAGAAGTCCAGGGTGAAGGTTCTGTTGGTACTCCTCCCTATCTCCCTGCATATTGAAAACTTCACTATCTCGTGGTCACTGCACCCTAGGCAGCCTCCCACGGTCACATCTCCCACCAGCCCTTCCCTATTGGAGAGCAGCAGGTCAAGCAGAGCCTGTCCCCTGGTAGGCTCGCTTAACAGCTGCGTTAGGAAGCAGTCCTCTATTCGCTCCAGGAATCTTCTGGACTGCCTTCTCTCTGCTGAATTAAGTTCCCAGCAGATATCTGGCAGATTGAAGTCACCCACGAGGACAAGATCTGATGATCTTGAGACAGCCTCCAGTTGTTTATAGAATAATTCATCAATCTCTGCCGCAAGAAGGGGGCTAACTCACAATCGATACGATTTGTTAAGCCCAACTTTATTAAACTTCGAACACCTTATATATGCTTAGGCTACAACTACATGTTCCAGTCATCATCTTAACTGGCTACTGCTGAATGTCAACCCCGCCTCCCTTGCGGTTTCTCCTCCAGCTGCAGCTATTCACGAGTCCCGTACTTTGCAGGCTTAGGGACTTTCCCAGCTCTTCAGGGTCGTTACAGCTTGTTGATCTTTCTCAGGCGTCTCAAGGTTTCTTCAGATAAGCCTGACTCCGCAAGATTTACTGCTAACTCATCCATTTTCAGGGCTGCACCAACAATTCCCCCGTTTCCTTTAATGCGTACAACAGGCTGGTCTAACTTAGACATTGCTATCCTATATAGCAACTTACATACAATCACAACTATAACTACTATAATGATTAACCTAATACCCTTTTTAATTAGTGGTCCCATCCATCCAAACCATGACCCAAACAAGCTCCATTTTCACCATGTGTTTCATTACCCAAAATATGAGAACCCAATAACTCCAATTCCTCGGGGTCCCACGATAAAGAAACATTCAAATCTCGATATCAAAGACACTGAACAATTGGCCTCATCTTTGCCTAGACAAAACGCGTTATTTACAATGGCATTTACCCATCCAGAAAACTCTTCCAGTTGATACCCTGGTACTCCTATCAGACAGGTTCTAAATGGATCAGTAGCCGATTGCAATGCTAGACAGAATTCCGTGTGTCCTGTCTTATTTGCCCAGGTCACCCACATATTAGCTCTGTGGTCTCTTATCCATGGAGGCTGTTAACAGGGTGAGTGGGGCCGTGGAGGAACCAAATCCCCCATCCCCTCTCTCCTGCCTGTTGAATGGCCGCAATCCTTCCATGAGTCGTGGCAAAGGTATGAGCTGAGCAATGCACTGCCCCTTAGGAATCTCCAGCGGTGGAAAAAGAGTGTGAACCATGATATATATTTCCCCAGTGTAATCGGCATCAATTAAACCTGTTGCTACCATAACCCCAGCCATTGATGCAGAGGATCGTCCTATTACCAGGCATCCAACAGCAGCACCGTTGATCTTTATAGGTCCATAAATTCCTGTGGGTACTTTCTTTGGAGCTTTGTCCATTAACTGAACAGTCACTGAGGCTGCCACGTCCAGCCCGAGGCTCCCTGCTGTTGCTGGTCGTAACTGGGCGTGTCCGGGGCCGAGGTTTGTGTCGTCGCGCGACGGCCCTCCGCGCTCGCCAGGAAGTTTCCCGATGTCTTGTTTTGGAATTTGCACGCCGCATTATTATGCGAATCTGAGCGGCATCTGTTGCACCAAAGGTCTCCAGCCCTACAGTTCTTTCAAATGTGCCCTTGTGCCCCACATCGATAACAATAAAAGGCTCGTCGAGGGCCGGCCGAGAAGTTGGTCCCCTTGCCGGCCGTTGCCGTTGTAAAGGCACTAATGCGGCCATTACTTGCTGCTGGGTGCTAATCACTCCCTCTAATAGCTCTTTTCCCATGCTTGTAACGCCTTCCTTAAGATCCTGACCCATCCTAGCAACCGCCTCGGCTAACATTACCATAGGCTCGGGAGTGAGATTCTGAGCTTTCGCCAATAATTCAACTACACTCCAGTCAGGACTCATTGTTGAAATAATCTGTTTTACATTAGGCAATGCATTTTGTAACAAGCATTGTTTTAATATCGCCTCCCTGACCGGTTCGTCCACTCCTGCCGCCCTCATTGCAGCTAGTACCTTATCCACAAAAGCATCCAAAGATTCTCCTCTTCCTTGTTTAATTCCCATATAATGTGGACTTTGCCCGGGATCCTTCAGCCTATCAATAGCCATTCTTGTTATATCCTCCACCGCCTTCAATATGGGGGGGTGCAGGCGAGCTTGTAGCTCTGATCGATTCCATAGTCCTGTCCCTAGTAACTGCCCTAGTTGTACTGCGTACAAAGGATCATTAGGGTCACGATCAGCTTCTACCACCCGCCGAGCCAAAAGCTCATAGTGATTTAAAAACAACAGATACTGAGTTTCTGTCAGGCACAGCCTCATCATGCTTTTTATATCCTCTGGCAACAAATTGTAGTTGGTATAGATAAACGTTAACATTTGTCTGGCGGGCTCTGACTGTATACCATACTGACTAACAGTTTGCCTTAGTTGCGCCAACAATTTCCATGGGAGGTTAGTGACCTCCGCTTCCATTGCTTGTGGTCCTATCTGTCTATACACTACAGGGAAAACGTCACTCGGGTCAGAGGCCGTCAGGCGAAGGAAAGCCTCTGTATCTCCTTCCCCTAAAGCCTGCTCTGCAATCTTCTTCCAATCAGTTCCCTGAAACCGTCCCCTCTCTTTTCCAGTTTCCTTGCCTTTTTGTTTTTCGGGGTCACAAATAGTTGCCTTTGCCTCCCCTCGCTTGCCATCCTCCCGGCCTGACTGCCTCACGCCCTCCTCCCCCAAACATGTATAATCCGAATCTGCGTCACTATCACTGTCCTCACAGTATAACTCACAGTATTGCTAAGGTTGGAAGAGACCTCAAAGATCATCGAGTCCAACCTGTCTCCACAAACCCCATGACTAGACCATGGCACCAAGTGAAAGGACTTTGGTCCCCAGAGAGAACACTCCTGCCCACTGCAGGCTTGAACTCACGACCTTCCCAGTAAGAGTCTTAGGTGCTACCAACTGAGCCACATACCACCCAACTAATCCTGATCGCTCAAAGCAGGGGGAGCGCTGGGGGCAGCTCTATTTGGTTCGGTGTCAACAGGAATCCCCTTAAATCTATACTCGGTTTCTTTTGGCGGGGGTACTTTATGGGCAATCAACCTAATCTGGGCTTCCCTGCTAACTACTACTTCAGCAGCGTGCCGTTCTAACACATCCATAATTGACTTCACCAGCTTCCCATATCTTTTAGCCTGTTTAGCTTCCTTCTTATCCTCACTCAAGCTCTGTAACCACAATGTCTGAGCATAGCGTTGCCATACTGGTGGTTCAAATACCTTATTAGGGTCAGAAAAGTGACCCTGCTCCTCCCCATCTACCAATATGGGTAACAAATCATTCTTATAGTTTAATTTCAATCCCTGCTTTTCTAAAAAGCATAACAAATTATACGCTGCCCGCCTATCCATGGCCATTAGTACCTTTACAACAAGCAGAAACAGCTTACAGCGTCTTCGGCTCCAGCGTCGCTTTTCTTCGGCACGCTCGGTTAACTGCTATCACCGGCCGGATTCCTTCTTGTTCTCGGTGGGCTCAATTCTCTGTCGTCTGCACAGGAGCAAACGGTACATGGTTCCCTCTTTTCTTCCTTTCGGAGGGTCCCGGGTTTCGGCACCACTTGCCGCAAGAAGGGGGCTAACTCACAATCGATACGATTTGTTAAGCCCAACTTTATTAAACTTCGAACACCTTATATATGCTTAGGCTACAACTACATGTTCCAGTCATCATCTTAACTGGTTACTGCTGAATGTCAACCCCGCCTCCCTTGCGGTTTCTCCTCCAGCTGCAGCTATTCACGAGTCCCGTACTTTGTAGGCTTAGGGACTTTCCCAGCTCTTCAGGGTCGTTACAGCTTGTTGATCTTTCTCAGGCGTCTCAAGGTTTTTTCAGATAAGCCTAACTCCGCAAGATTTACTGCTAACTCATCCATTTTCAGGGCTGCACCAACAAATCTCCTCATCCTGGTTGGGTGGTCTATAACAGACTCCAACCAGGATGTCAGATTTGTTGGGTTGCCCTCTGATTTTAACCCACAGGCTCTCAATTCCCTCATCTTCCACCTCAAGTTCTGAGGCAGAAAGTGTCTCCCTAATATACAAAGCCACCCCTCCTCCTCTTCTCCCTCTCCTATCCCACCTAAAGAGCCTGTAACCCCCCAGTGTAGCACTCCAATCGTGCGTGTTGTCCCACCATGTTTCTGAGATGGCAACTATATCATAGTTGCCCTGGTGGATTAGGACCTCCAGCTCCTCTTGCTTATTGCCTAGGCTGCGTGCATTGGTGTACATGCACTGCAGCTGGGCTCCCGACCTCTCAGTTGACCCTACCTTGTGCCCTACTCTTACCTCTGCAGAGGGACCGATGTCTTCACCCACCCCCTTCAGACCTAGTTTAAAGCCCTCCTAATGAGCCCTGCCAACTCTAGTGCTAGGACTCTCTTGCCCCTTCTAGATAAATGCACCCCATCAGGACCCAGCAGGTCGGGTGCTGTAAGAGTAGGCCCATGATCAAAGAAACCAAAGTTCCTCCGCTGGCACCATTCCCTGAGCCACTTATTGATGGTGTGGGTTCTCCCGTTCCTCTCAGTGTACTCCCCTGCCACTGAGGGAACTGAGCAGAACACCACTTGCGCGCCTGCCCCATCAATCAATTGTCCAAGGGCCCTGAACTCCTTCTTAATTGCCCTGGTGCCCTTCCTGTCGATCTCATCACTCCCAGCCTGTATTACCAGTAGAGGGTAATAGTCAGAGGGACTGATGAGCTTGGGGATTCCCCTTGCAATATCCCTTATCCGAGCCCCAGGTAGAGAACAGACCTCCCTGTGGGATGGGTCGGGACGACATATGGGTCCCTCAGTACCCCCCAGGAGAGAGTCCCCAACAACTATAACCCTTCTCCTTCTCTTTGTGGAGCCGGTCATTATAGCTGGTGGTGGCCGCTTGGTCTTAGGCTTGGCCTTAGGCTGCTCCCCAGAGCTGGTCGTTACAGCCGGCGGGGACCGCTTGGCCCTGGTCTCCCCTTTGGATGGCCGCTCCTCAGCCCTCTCATCCCCACCGCCCTCAGCCTGCAGGGCCTCATACTTATTACGCAAGGGCAGCGGAGGAGGAGGAGAGGGCCGGGGTGGATTTCTCTTGCCACCCTTGGCAGGGACCTGTGTCCATCCCTCTCCGTTTTCAGGGGCCCGGCCCTCAGCAGGGGAGATCTGCAGAGCCTTCTCCCACAAGTCTAACTCCCGTTCGCTTTCCCTTATTGACCTGAGCCTAGACACCTCCTCTTTCAGCTTGGCCACTTCATCCTTCAGGTCAGCCACCAGGCTGAGGAGAAAGTTCACCTGCTCACACCTGACACAGGCGTCCTCTCCCTCTCCCTCTCCCTCTATTCCAACTGCCAGGCTGAAGCACTCTCCGCAGCTGGCAGCCTGGACTCCAGCATGCTGGAGAAACAACTCTGTCTGGGTAGATGCTATTTTTCTACCCTTGGTCCGAGTAATGACCATGGTGCAGCGTATGAGTGAAAACAAAAAACAAAAACAAAGCAAACAAAAATTTTTTTTTTTTTTTTTTTTTTTTTTTTTTTTTTTTGCGCAAGCAGCTGAAAGGCAGCGATTGAGCCAAACTGGCGCCGCCCGCACAGCCCGGCTGGGATTTAAATCTCCCGCGGCTGACGTCAGGCACTCGCTCCCGTGCACGCTCGCGAGAGCACGAGCCCGCCTCAATCCCTGCCCCCCAGGAGTCCTCCCGACCCGCTAAACCCCGAAAGCAAGGCAAAAAGCCCAGCAGAAACTCACTAGGCAAGCGGAGCTGTCCCGAAGGAGCGGTTCTGACTGGCGATTGAGCCGAACTGGTTGAGAGAGCAATGAGGTCACCCCTGAGCCTCCTCTTCCCCAGGCTAAACAATCCCAGCTCCCTCAGCCTCTCCTCACAGGGCTTGTGCTCAAGGCCTCTCACCAGCTTTGTTGCCCTTCTCTGGACACATTCAAGTGTCTCGATGTCCTTCTTAAACTGAGGGGCCCAGAACTGGACACAGTACTCAAGGTGTGTCCTAACCAAAGCAGAGTACAGGGGCACAATGAATGGTCCAATGAATACAGGAGTTTGTTTTAGCTGTGGGAAACCAGCTCACCTCAGAAGGAATTGTTTGGTAGCTAATACCGGAGCTGGGATTTGCCCTAAGTGCCAGAAGGGGAGGCATTATGCAAACCAATGTCGATCTAAGTATAATTCTCAAGGACAGCCCATTGCACAGGGAAACTGGATGTGGAGCACGAGACGGCGCTGCGTGCAGACACAAATCACTCAGCCATCACTGGCCAGCCAGATGCCGGCAGCACGGGTGACTCTGACCTCCGCCCAGCAACAGCAGGCAGCGCAGGACTGGACCTGGCAACCTCTGACACAGTAACTTTACTTGATACCACAGTACATTTGTTACCAACAGGTGTGTCAGGTCCTCTCCCAGTAAAAACTCAGGCATTAATATTAGGTAGATGTGGCCGGTTTAGGCTATGCCTTTAAGAAAGAGACAGTTGCTGAACACTCTGGCTGAATGTTTTTGATATTTAAACAAAAACAAGATAGTCTAAACTAATTTCATTGGTAGATTGTAGAATGAAGTTTTAAGTTTGGGTTCTGTTAGTTCAGTCTGGTCTGGGTTCAAGCTGTATGCAGTCTGTGCTTCTTTGTCCTGTGGGCTGGACGGCTTCTCTCTTTCTGAAGCAGGAGTGACCTTGGTTAACAAAGCTAACCAGATAAGAAAACTAATTCTTGCATTCGCTTTTGAGCTAACAGAATTTTTCTTCCTTAATTGCCTTTCTCTCTCTCTCTAACCCTTTTTGGGAAAAAGGGGAGGTAGGGAGGGAGAGAGGGGGGTTCAGGGAACCCCCATGGCTGGCTGGAGGGAAAAGGCTTTTTCTGCATTGTGTTCATTGCTGTGTATTCCTGTATATATTGTAAATATTGTATATTTGTGTACATATTCATTGCATTCCATTGATGCCTGTAAATATAGCTTTCATCTGCTTTTCCGACTGAGCTAGCTGTGGTTTCTTTCTTTGTATGTGTGTGTGGAACTTTCTCACCCCACCACATATTTTAATTGGCGGCCCAACACACGGCTTGTGGATAGTTGCTGTCCAGAAGCAGAGCAAAAGTTGCTTGATTTATTGTCTGCTCAAGTCGGAGTTGCAAGGATGAAAGTGTTTTGGATTTTAGAGCGTTTGGTCTTTTCAATTTGTTCGGTACTGGTCTACAAGTACTTCCTGGGATTAATTTGCGATCGCTTAGGCAGATACTTGATGTATAAATTGTATTTATGGTTGAAGTATAAGATTCAGCTTCTCTATGACTGGTGCCTGGGATTCTTTTGGCTTAATAGATACAGGAATGTGACATCAACCACTCTGCCCATAGAGATAAAGGAGTTTAGGATCCCAGTAGGTGAAAGAGTAGTTTTAAGTGATGGCTGGGATCCAAAGGTGATTTTTTTTGATGCGTGCAATCCTGCTGTTGGTAATAAGCAATGTGTACTTGTTATATGCCCTGTACCGGGAGTGAAAAGTGTCTAAAGCCTGGTTTGTAATTAGGCGTAGACCCAAGAGGAGAAGGAACAGCTCTAACTCGACCCCAGAAATATCTAGTGATGAGGAGAATGGAGGATTTGTATCAGTTAAAGATAAAGCTAAAAAATCCATCGGAAAGGCTGCTCTGAACGGTGCTGTTGGTGGTTCTGGCAATCAGCCAGCGGCAGCGGCAGTGCCTAACATTGTGGCTCCCACGTCCTCGGCAGCCATTAGCGAGGCAAAGCCATTTCCTCCTTCTTCAGCAGGACCGGAAGTGTCCTCCACAGCAGCTGATCCGTCTCAAAACCTGTCAGCTTCTGTTAAGCCAGCTGTAAATTCAAACACAGCTCCAGTTAAGCAGGTAGCTGTTTTAAAGAGGAGAGGTGGAAAGACCAAAACTGATTCAGAAGCTGATGCTGGTGAGGGAACTTCTGCCTTAAGAGACCCTGCTGAGGAGGAGGCGAAGGTTTGCCTTAAAGATATAGCTGAGTTATTGAGATCATCACTGGATGAAGATGCAGGGTAAATTGCTGATAGCAGAACAACTAGAGGTGGTACTCCTGACCTTAAAGAGATTCTTAGGAGAGTGACAATGAGATTAATGGGACAACAAGTTCAGGAAGAGGAGGCACAGGAAGAGGAGGAGACAGATGAGGCAAGAAGGGCAAGAAGAACCTCCACTCCTTACTGGACCTGGAGGGGAACACGGTGACCGAAGATGAGGAAAAGGCTGAGGTCCTGAACGCCTTCTTTGCCTCCATGTTTAACAGCAAGGCAGGAGTCCAGGATGAGTGGCCTCCTGAGCTGGGTAATAGGGTCGGGGAGCAGTGTAATGCCCCAGAAATCCATGAGGAATTAGTTCGGGACCTGCTGAGCCACTTGGACACCCACAAGTCCATGGGACCGGATGGGATCCATCCTAGGGTGCTGAGAGAGCTGGCAGATGAGCTGGCCAAGCTGCTCTCCATCATTTTCCTCCAGTCCTGGCTCACTGGAGAGGTCCCAGATGACTGGAAACTGGCCAATGTGATCCCCATCCACAAGAAGGGACGGATGGAGGAACCCGGAAACTACAGGCCAGTCAGCCTGACCTCAGTGCCAGGGAAAGTGATGGAACAGATTATCCTGGAGGCAATAACTGCGCACCTGAAGGATGGCCAAGGGCTCAGGTCCAGCCAACATGGATTTAGGAAGGGCAGGTCCTGCCTCTCCAACCTGATCTCCTTCTATGATCAGGTGACCCGTCTGGTGGACGTGGGGAGGCCTGTGGATGTAGTCTATCTGGACTTCAGCAAGGCCTTTGACACCGTCCCCCACAGTAAACTGCTGGCTAAACTGTCAGCTCGTGGTTTGGACCGCAACACTCTGTGCTGGGTTAGGAACTGGCTGGAGGGCCGAGCCCAGAGAGTGGTGGTGAATGGTGCCGCGTCCGGCTGGCGGCCAGTCACCAGCGGCGTCCCCCAGGGATCGGTGCTGGGCCCCATCCTCTTTAACATCTTCATTGATGATCTGGATGAGGGGGTTGAGTCAGTCATCAGCAAGTTTGCAGATGACACCAAGTTGGGAACAGATGTTAGTCAGTTAGAGGGTAGAAAGGCTCTGCAGAGGGACCTCGACCGACTGGACAGATGGGCAGAGTCCAATGGGATGGCATTTAATAAGTCCAAGTGCCGGGTGCTGCACTTTGGCCACGGCAACCCCATGCAGAGCTACAGGCTGGGTCAGAGTGGCTGGAGAGCTGCCAAACAGAGAGGGACCTGGGGGTGCTGATTGACACCCACCTAAACATGAGCCAACAGTGTGCCCAGGTGGCCAAGAAGGCCAATGGCATCCTGGCCCGTATTGGGAATAGTGTGGCCAGCAGGAGCAGGGAGGTCATTCTGCCCCTGTACTCTGCATTGGTTAGGCCACACCTTGAGTACTGTGTCCAGTTCTGGGCCCCTCAGTTTAAGAAGGACATCGAGATACTTGAACGTGTCCAGAAAAGGGCAACAAGGCTGGTGAGAGGCCTTGAGCACAAGCCCTATGAGGAGAGGCTGAGGGAGCTGGGATTGTTTAGCCTGGAGAAGAGGAGGATCAGAGGTGACCTCATTGCCCTCTACAACTACCTGAAAGGTGGTTGTAGACAGGAGGGGGTTCGTCTCTTCTCCCAGGCAACCAGCACCAGAACAAGGGGACACAGTCTCAAGCTGTGCCAGGGGAGGTTTAGACTCGAGGTGAGGAGGAAGTTCTTCACTGAGCGAGTCATTCGTCATTGGAATGGGCTGCCCAGGGAGGTGGTGGAGTCGCTGTCCCTGGAGGTGTTCAAGGGGAGATTGGACGTGGCACTTGGTGCCATGGTCTAGTTGTGAGGTCTGTTGGGACAGGTTGGACTTGATGATCCTTGGGGTCTCTTCCAACCTTGGTTATACTGTGATACTGTGATACTGTGATATTCTGGACTGTTCATCCCCAAGAGAAGAGCTACGGAATGTGCGTAAAGATTATATCAGAGCAAATAAGGAGCCAATTCCAGCTTGGCTTGGTAGATGCTACGATACAGGTGCTCCAGCTCTAATGGTTGGAGACAAGTCAGCAGCTCAACTAGGAACTCTCTCAAAGGATAATGGAATAAATAGACATCTAGGTAGGACTCTCGGTAAGGTTATGGATATCTGTGGATATGCCTTTTAATGGCAACTCTCTTGAGATATCCTTCCCGAGATGATCTTCCATGGAATCCTAAGCCCTGGACTACCATAGAGGAAGGAATTAAGCGTCTGAGAGAATTTGCTGTCAGAGAGGTACTCTATGTTGTCCATGAGACTCTGAATCCTGATGAAATTCCTGTAGGAACTGGTCTTGCTAAAAAGATCATCAAACTTGCTCCTCCTAATTATGCAAATATTCTGGCAAGCAGAATTGTGGCAAGAAATTATGGTGGAATTTCTCCTACGGTTGGCCAATTCACTGATCAAATGAGACAATTGGAGGATAGCATGACACGTGTTTCTTTGGTTTCAGCCATTGAAACTCTGTCTGGAAAACTTGAGAATTGCATGAAAGAGCTGAAGGATGAAATTGTAAATTCCATATCCCAATTTGTGGTGAAGGCACATTCTGCCCATCTGGTCCCAGCATGTGGACAGGTTTCCCCTCCTTCAGGAGGAAGACAAAAGCCAAGGCATTAGCCAGGCCAGCACGCACCCAGCGCATGGAGTGCTCGTGTGATCACCAAGTATGGGCATAATTCCAGCTTCACGCTTTCTATAGGCTGAAGCCAGTTGCCTATGAGAGTGCCCATTGGTCAGATCCAGCCTCGAGGAATCTATAAGTATTACCCCTGGTGGTAAACAACTTGCCCCCCTCGTTCACTTTGTCTCTGTACTCGCTCGAGAGAGAAGCTCTCGAGCCACAGCCTCTGCCATTGAGCTTATTGTTACTAGCTTCTGTCACACATGCATGCATACTGAAGCCTCTGCATCGTGAGAAGCACTCTGATCGTGAGGATCACCCCAGAGGGAGGACCTTCGCTGAGCCAGAGGAGCCAGCGTCGCCACAGCCAGTCGTACCGACCGGGAAAGCCCACCGTGCTACCGGAGGACTGGACCAGCCCCCGAGGGTAAGATCTGCCCAGTTGTCGGGGAGAAGGGACTTTAGCACTAGAGACTAAGTCCACATATACCTAGCCCCGCCATAGCGGGAGAAGAGCCGCCACGTGTGCCGCTCCAAGCCCTGTAACCGCAGGGAAAACTAAAGCATTGGTGGTGCCTATACTGCACCAAGCCCGGGACCACCCCGATCGTCCCGCTGTGACTTTAAGGCCAGAAACGGAGAAGTTGCAGCTCAGCGCAGCCGCATTCTCTCTCCGAGGCTGTTTACCTCAGCCCCGAGATCCGTCGCCACGAGGCCGGCCCCATAGCTATTGTTGTCCGACCGGGAACCTCTGACCCCGCCTACCGGCAACCGTCGCCCCGCCCTGCTGTGCGAGCCGACTTCCAGGGCCGACCCCACGGACCGACCCGACCAGGAATCAGTCCAGCGGCAGTCGTCAGACGGACCCCCACCTTGCTACAAACAACAGTTACAGAGTATCTTCCGCGTGCTTTCCACCCACTAGCACTCAGTTCAAAGCATCCGCGTGTAGCAGTCATCGCTGACGCACAGAAAGATCGCAATATTGTTGTATATAGCCAGAAGCCACCCGCGTTCCGCCGAGTCGCCAACTAGTGGCCAAGCGGCGGAACTGCACTCTTCATTATATAAACATACAAATAGTTTGTAGATAGTTTAATTAAGTTCTGATCATAACACTAAGCCATTTATGGAATGTATTTCACGAACGTGCACTAGAACATATATATAAGTTGTTGATTCATTCGGTTATTAATAATTTGGTAATTAATAAAATTAATATTTTCATAATTCATATTTCATATTCAATAAATTTAATAACCTCTTCACAACACAATTGACACAAGGAAATAATTCCAATTCTTCCTCCAGGTGGATACAGGTTTCCTCTGTGAGGAATAGACGTCCTCCAAGGATGTCATTCCAAAATAGGTCATTCCAAAACCGATCAAACCAAAACAGACCACAAAAGCAGTCACGTGGAAGTATTTGGATAACTCTGCGTGATCAGTTTGGTGAGAACATGAACAGATGGGATGGTCAACCAACTGCTAATCTTTTCAGGAGACTGAGGGAACTGCAAAGTGGCAGAACCCGAGGTAGCAATACCAGAAGGGTAGCTGTTACTTCCACAGTTTCCCAGGACAACTCTAATAGTTACAACAGTGGCTCCAGTTCTAACACTGCACACTGTGCTCATTGCACATGTGGGCATGTTCCCCATAACTAGGGCTGCCCTGCCTCCTGCCAGGGGGAGGAGAGGGGTAACAGAGATAATAGAATCTATTGGGATGTGTACATCCAGTGGCCTGGCACTTCACAATTTCAGAAGTACAGGGCCTTGGTTGACACAGGGGCTCAGTGCACCATAATGCCATCAAATTATCAGGGATCAGAGGCTATAACTATTCTGGGAGTCACTGGTGGATCTCAAGAGTTAACTAAGGTGGAGGTTGATATAAGTTTAACTGGTAAACAGTGGAAGAAGCATACAATTGTGACCGGACCTGATACACCTTGTATTTTGGGAATTGATTTTCTGAGAGAAGGGCACTTCAAAGACCCTAAGGTTTACTAATGGGCTTTTGGAGTAGCATCTGTAGAAGTTGATGGACAAAAACTGAAGCTGTCTGTTAGACCTGATCTTTCTGATGAATCTGCAGTCATGGGACAACACAAGATTCAGGACATTAATTTGCCAGTTGCTTCTCAGACTGTGCATCACAGGCAATACAGAACCAACCGTGACTCTTTTTTGCCCATTCAGAATCTGATTGGTCAGTTGGAGAGTCAGAAAGGCATCAGCAAAACCCGTTCCCCTTTCAACAGTCCAGTGTGGCCTGTGCGAAAGCAGAATGGAGACTGGCGTCTGACAGTCAACTACCGAGCCCTGAATGAAGTAACTCCATCTATGAGTGCAGCAGTACCAGACATGATGGAACTCCAATATGAGCTGGAATCCAAAGAGGCCAAATGGTATGCTACCATAGACATTGCTAATGCCTTCTTCTCTATTCCCATAGCAGAGGAATGCAGGCCTCAGTTTGCTTTCACCTGGAGAGGAATCCAGTACACTTTCAACAGATTGCCAATGGGCTGGATCCACAGCTCCAGCATCTGTCATGTGGTGATCCACGATGCTCTGGAGAAAGGTGGTGCTCCAGAACACATCCAGTTCATCGATGATATCATTGTCTGGGGTAAAACTGCTGAGGAAGTCTTCGAGAAAGATAACAAAGTCATTGAATTGGATGTTCAAAGGCAAAGGTTCCACACCACATCATGCAACAGACTCAACCTGGTCTAAATGGATGGCTCTGATAACACAGAGAGCTCGAATAGGAAATATTGAAAGACCTGGTCTGGTGGAGGTGATCACAAGTTGGCCTGAAGGTACCGACTGTACTAAACCTCCAGAGGAGAGAGTAACTCGTGCTGAGGAAGCTCCTCCTTACAGTGACATTTCTGATGATGAAAAGAAGTATGCTTTGTTCACAGACGGTTCCTGTTGTCTTGTTGGGAACAAGCAAAGGTGGAAGTCTGCAGTGTGGTGTCCAACACGCCGAGTTGCAGAGGCAAAGGATGGAGAAGGAGAATCCAGTCAGTTTGCAGAGGTAAAAGCTGTCCAGCTAGCTCTCGACGTAGCTGAACGTGAGAGGTGGCCAAAGCTTTATCTCTACACTGACTCATGGATGGTAGCCAATGTTCTGTGGTGTTGGCAAAAGAACTGGAAAAAGAATGGTTGGCAGAGAAAAGGAAAGCCTATTTGGGCAGCTGACCTGTGGCAGGACATTGCCGATTGAATCGAGAGAATTCCAGTGAAGGTGAGACACATTGATGCTCACATCCCTAAGAGCAAAGATACTGAGGAACAGCAACATAACCATCAGGCAGATCTAGCTGCAAGAGTTTCTCAAGTAGATATGGACTCTGATCTTGATCTCGACTGGAAACACCGAGGTGAGATATTCTTAGCTTGGTGGGCTCACGATTCGTCAGGACACCAAGGCAGAGATGCAACCTACCAGTGGGCACGTGAAAAGATCCATAGACATTTCCATGGATGCTATCACACAAGTCATCCATGACTGTGACATTTGTGTTGCTGTTAAGCAGGCAAAAAGAATTAAGCCCTTATGGTATGGTGACAGATGGTCCAAGTACAAGTACGGTGAAGCTTGGCAGATTGACTACATCACTCTACCACGTTCTCGTTCTGGTAAGCAGTATGTGCTTACTAGGGTAGAGGCAAACACTGGATGGTTGGAAACTTATCCAGTTCCACATGCAACTGCATGCAACACCATTCTTGGTCTGGAGAGACAAATCCTGTGGAGACACGGAACTCCAGAGAGGATTGAGTCAGACAACGGAACTCATTTCAAAAACAATCTTGTAAAGAACTGGGCCAACGAGCACAGCATTGAGTGGATATTCCACATTCCCTACTATGCACCAGCTGCAGGGAAGATTGAACGACACAACGGTTTGCTGAAGACCACTCTTAAAGCCATGGGGGGTGGATCTTTGAAAAACTGGGAAAAACATTTGGCACAAGCAACCTGGCAGGTAAATAGTAGAGGTTCAGTGAACCAAGCTGGACCTGCACACTCAGATCTGCTACAGAAAGTAGAAGGTGATAGAGTTCCTGTTGTTAGAGAAAAGAATCTGTTAGGTGAAACTGTTTGGGTGTTTTCTCCCTCAGGAGAGGCTAAACCTGTCCGAGGGGTGGTTTGAGCTGAAGGTCCTGGTCACACTTATTGGGTAATGCATGAGAATGGTGAAATTCAGTGTATTCCACAAAGAAATTTAACTTTAGCTGAAAGAGTTTAATTTCAGAGCGTTGTACAGCTACATTGCGCCCAAAGGAAGAATCCACGAGGAATCCACAGTGCACGAATCCTGAAAACCCTGAGAGCCCTGAGTCAACTGAGAGTCCCTGTTTCCCTGTTTCCCTGTTTCCTTTTTCTTCGCTTCGTCTGCGAAGAGACAAACTGTTTTCCATTGTTCTTGTTTCTTGGACTTCTGAATCATCTACACCTGAGGATAGCCGGAATGGACTATGAACTTTACTTGCAAATTGTAGATATTGTTTCAGATTGGATGGACAGTATGAACAGCCAATGAAATTGTTTAGAAGAGGTGGATTGTGACCGGTTGAGGCTCTGCCTTTAAGAAAGAGACAGTTGCTGAACACTCTGGCTGAATGTTTTTGATATTTAAACAAAAACAAGATAGTCTAAACTAATTTCATTGGTAGATTGTAGAATGCAATTTTAAGTATGGGTTCTGTTAGTTCAGTCTGGTCTGGGTTCAGGCTGTGCTCAGTCTGTGCTTCTCTGTCCTGTGGGCTGGACGGCTTCTCTCTTTCTGAAGCAGGAGTGACCTTGGTTAACAAAGCTAACCAGATAAGAAAACTAATTCTTGCATTCGCTTTTTAGCTAACAGAATTTTTCTTCCTTAATTGCCTTTCTCTCTCTCTCTAACCCTTTTTGGGAAAAAGGGGAGGGAGGGAGGGAGGGAGAGAGCTCCGGGAGGGAGAGAGGCCGGCTGGAGGGAAAAGGCTTTTCTGCATTACATTCATTGCTGTGTATTTCTGTATATATTGTAAATATTGTATATTTGTGTACATATTCATTGCATTCCATTTCTGCCTGTAAATATAGCTTTCCGACTGAGCTAGCTGTGGTTTCTTTCTTTGTGTGTGTGGGGGGAACTTTCTCACCCCACCACAGTAGATCATCAACAACGATTTCAGGACTTTTTGTGCTTCCTGGGGTTGTTGATTCTGACAGCACACATAAAATTCAGATCATGGCATGGACTCCGTTTCCTCCCTGCATGGTACGAAAGGGAAGTCATATTGCACAGCTATTATTGCTTCCCTTGGGATTGGAACGTCCCCCTGCAAAGGGACCTTTAAGAAATAAAGGAGGATTTGGGTCTACTGGGGATCCACAGATTTTGTGAGTACAGACTGTCTCTCAAAAATGTCCTACCTGTCAATGTGTCCTGATGTATGGTCAGCAGAAAATAGTGCTTAGTGGTATTACTGATACTGGAGCAGACGTCACAGTGATTTCTAAAGCTAAATGGCCCCCCTGCTGGCCTGTAGCTAGTGCATCTCAGGTGCTGGCAGGCATAGGGGGAGCTGGAGAAAGTCATCAGAGCCTGAATTTCATTCAGATTCAGGGACCAGAGGGACATATAGCTTCTGTGAAACCTTTTGTTTTACCTGTGACTATGGTGCTATGGGGTCGTCACAGAGCAATTGGGAAAAGGGCATATTGTACCCTCCATGAATCCTTGGAACTCTCCTATTTTTGTCATCAAAAAACAAGCAGGCAAGTGGCGCTTACTCCATGATCTCAGAAAGATTAATGATGTTATGGAAGATATGGGGAGCCTTCAACCAGGGCTACCCTCACCCACAATGATACCACAATATTGGCATTTAACTGTTATTGACCTAAAAGATTGCTTCTTTAGCATTCCTTTACATCCAAATGATGCTCCTAAATTTGCTTTTTCAGCTTCAAACATCAACATACAACAACCTTTGCAGAGATACCACAAGGAATGAAAAATAGTCCTACAATTTGTCAGTGGCATGTAGCAAAAATTCTTAGTCCTGTTTGAGAGTCATTTCCTGATGCTCTGATATATCATTACATGGATGACATCCTAGTGGCAGCACAAACCCCCGAGCTCATGGAGAAAGCCGTAGCCCTTACTGTATCCACTGTGACTCAAGTGGGTGTAGCACCTGAGAAAATTCAGAATATACCACCTTGGAAATATTTAGAGTGGAGGATTTGGACCCAAACAATTGTTCCACAGCCTTTACAAATTAATGCACATGTGAAAACACTTTATGATGTTCAGAAATTGCTGGGAACCATAAATTGGGTCCTTCCTCTTTTGGGAATTTCTAATGCAGATTTAAGTCCTTTTTTTGAACTCCTAAAGGGTGACACTAGTCTGTGTTCTCAAGTTTTGAATTCTGAAACACTTCAGTCTTTGCAGAATGTGACCATGGTTGTTGCTTTGAGGCAGGCTCATCGATGTGCACCTGAACTACCTTTTTTCTTAATTCTGTTGAATCCTGCTTGACAGCCACATGCCTTGATTTTTCAATGGGATACAGGTAAAACAGACCCATTGCTTTTAATTGAATGGGGTTTTCTTCCTAACCAGCCTGTTAAGACAATTTATGTACAGCATGAAATGTTTGCCTTTTTAATTATTAAGGCTAGACAGAGATTATTAACTTTAGCAGGGAGAGATTTTGACTGTATGTTCCTGTTAAAGAGATTTACTTGCAGTGGCTTTTTCAGCAAGCAGATGTTTTGTTATGTCTTTAACAGCCTATGCAGGTCGACTCTCTATGCATCCACCTTCACGTAAATTGTTTCATCTTGACTTCTCTTTATCCCCTCTGCTTCGTAGAAGTGAACAACTACTGTCTGCCCCTACTGGTTTCACAGATGGATCAGGGAAGACTCACGAGTCATTGTTTGGTGGAATGATCAATCCTCAACATGGGAGTCAGATATTACTATAGTTCCTGGTTCACCTCAGATAGTAAAATTAGCTGCAGTAGTATGAGTTTTTTAGAAATGGTCAGAACAATTATGTATGCTTTTACTGCTTTTTTTGCTACCTTTTTTACCGTATTTATTGTAATGCTTATAGAGTTTGATTAATTGCTTTGTTAAGGGAATTTTTGCTATATAACAGAAGGGGGAGATGAAGGTTTATAACTTGGAGAGCCAAGCTCCAAGCACTGCTGGACTGATAAGAGGAGACAATGTTGGCCTTGATGGCTTGTGAACTATGGGAACATGGTGCAGCAGTGTAGTTGGAGGAGGGCAGATACCTGATTACGAATGGTTATTATGACCTGAGAGTGTAAGACTTCACACATACCAGATTGTTATAACAGATTCCCTGGTTCCAGTCGTAAACTGCTTCTGTGTTGTGTTAGCTTTTATAAAGAAAGGATTTTGCATAATAAATTGGACACCTGGCCTGAATCAGGTTGAGTCTCTTAATTGTGGCATACAATGAGGCCATTTTGCTCATCCTAATGATACTAATCTCTTAATGTTCACACAACAGTTAAGCAATCATGACACTCAATTCTAAGTTAGATGTTTTTTGTTGACATCTCGGATTATCGTGACAGTCGTTGCGGTCAGTGCTAGGCAGGTCTGCTGTTTGTCGTTCTCATGACAGTTGTGCTGCGTTCGTGCTGTCTTGTGCTGAGAGGGTTGCAGCACTTTGCAAAATTGATGTTTCCAGCAGTTGACATGAGCTAGCTATCTCTTGTTGGTACCATTAAAACCTTATTGCTATAGGATATTCTCTTTCCCTGCCCTTTTTTATTTCCTAATATTTTTTATTTATGTATTTTTTATTATTTTCTTTTTATATTTTTATATGTTTTAAATTTTTTTTCATTCTTTTTTCTCTATTTTAAAATATTTTTTGCATTTTATTTTCAAATTTTCCAAAAAAATGTATTAATTAATTTTTAGTTTAACTGTTTTCATTATTTTTAATTTTATTTTTATTTTTTTAATTTTATTTAAATTTTTTAATTATTATTTTTCATTTTATCTTGTCATCCCTATCTTAATAATCCTTATCTATGTTTGCTAGTAATCCTTGTGGGTTTTTTGGTTAGTAATCCTTATGTTTTTATTAATAATCCTTTTTTTTGTTAGTAATCCTTATGGTTTTTGTTAATAATCCTTATTTTTTTGTTAGTAATCCTTATCTTAAAACTATTATGAGCACATAGAGGACACTTAAAAGGACTTTTACTCTATAATATCCTTATATCAACTTCTTAACTTATGCTACTACCAAAAATTCAATGTCTAAAAAGGAAAATAAAAGGAATGGTAAGCTAACTAAAGAATACTCCTTAAAAATGAAAAGCTAGTTAACACAATCTTTACCTATATTATATGGAGATCTCCTAAAATGCCATGGCACACACAAAAAGAAATACAGGAGAAAAAGCATAAACCAAAGGAAAAATTTTAAGACCTAAAGTCATTACCCATGGTGGGAATACCAAGGTAGAAATCCTTGATACCTAATGCATCATCTTAAGTCAACCAAGCATTAATCCACCTAGGCATAAAAAGGAGATGGATTTGATCCAACTAATGCTATAAATGTGCTTAAGTAGCAGAGGTATCAGATGCTTTTGGCAATTCCTCCTTCCATGGTCGAATCCATTTACTGGGGATCCACTGGCTACCACTGTCAGTTAGAACACAAGTATAGCCACAACCCATTGTTATTAGTTCTACCGGACCTTCCAACATTCCTGTTGCTAGATTGCAATATTGTACCAGAACCTTTGATGGTAAAGGTTTGAGTTCTGAATAAAGGGAATTGTTATGAATTACTATGGGAGGCTCCTGTCGATTTTGTGTGAGCTGCAAGAAATTCATAACATGTACTGCTTTTGCTAAGTGTTCGTGAGTGCAATCAAGTTCCTCTCCACCTTTCTATTTCTGCAACAGTAATTTCAATACCCCATGGACACGCTCAACAATAGCCTGTCCAGTAGGAGAGTGTGGGATGCCTGTAATTGTCTTGATGCCCCAATTTGCACAGAAACGATTGAAGCTGTGAGAAATGTAGCTAGGGCCATTATCAGTCTTAAGGGTTTGTGGAACCCCCAAGGCTGCAATATCTGCATGCATGTGCTCAATAACATGTTTTGCAGATTCCCCAGACTGTGCTGTGGCCCATATAGCAAGGGAAAACGTAGATGACCAAATTCTGAAAGATGAGTGACAACCATTTGCCATAATTGGCGGGCTTGTAGTCCTCTTGGATTCACTCCAAGGCCCAAACCACAAGTGGCCTGTTGACAAGACGAGCAAGATTGAACAATACCCTGGACGACAGGGCCAGCCCAGCTGAAGTGCTTCTATGCAAATGCACACAGCTTGGGCAACAAACAGGATGAATTAATGGCCACTGTGCTGCTGGGAGGCCATGACATAGTGGGCATTACTGAAACTTGGTGGGATGATTCCCATGACTGGAATGTAGGGATAGACGGGTATAAGCTTTTTAGGAAGGATAGGCAGGGAAGGAGAGGAGGGGGTGTTGCCCTCTATGTCAAGAACCACCAGCTGGAATCAGCAGAACTCCACCTGGGGAGGGATGATGAGATGGTTGAGAGTGTATGGGTTAGAACTAAAGGCAAGACAGGGGAAGGAGATATTACTGTGGGGGTCTCCTACAGGCCACCTGACCAGCAGAACCAAGCAGATGAGGCCCTCCACAGGCAAATAGAAGCGGCTTGCAGGTCACAAGCCCTGGTCCTCATGGGTGATTTCAACCACCCTGACATCTGCTGGAGGGACAACACAGCAAGGCACCAGCAATCCAGGATGTTCCTGGACTGCATAGAAGACAACTTCCTCCTCCAAATGGTAGAGGAACCAGCAAGAAAAGGTGCTATGCTGGACCTTGTTCTCACCAACAGGGAAGGGCTGGTAACCAATGTGAGGCTCAGAGACAGCTTTGGCTGCAGTGATCATGAAGCAGTTGAATTTAATATCCTCAGGGCTATCAGGAGGACCTATTCTAAGCTTATGACCCTAGACTTTAGGCGTGCAGACTTCGATCGCTTCAGGAATCTGCTAGCCAAAGTGTCATGGGACGAAGCCCTGGAGGGAAGAGGGACCCAGGACAGCTGGTCAGTATTCAAGGACCACCTCCTCTGTGTCCAGGAGCTATGTATACCAACAAAGAGAAAAGCAGGGAAGAATGCTAAGAGGCCTGCCTGGATGAACAAGGAGCTGCTGGACACACTTACTTAAAAAGAAACTCTACAGGAAGTGGAGGGAAGGACAGATAGAACAGGGGGGATATAAGGAAGCTGCTTGAGCAGCAAGAGGCCTGGCTAGGAAAGCCAAAGCAGAGTTTGAATTGAATCTAGCCAGGGAGGTTAAAGGGAGCACTAAGAACTTCTACAGGTATATTAATGGCATGAAGAAGAGTAGGGAAGGTGTGGGCCCCCTCAGAAAGGAAACTGGTGAATTGGTCACAAGTGATGTGGAAAAGGCTGAGGTACTCAATAACTTCTTTACCTCAGTCTTCACTGCAAGGGCCTCCAGCCACACTCCTGGAGTCATGGCAGATGATGCCATTGACGGGGAGGAAGAACTGCCCATCATAAGTGAAGCTCAGGTTCATGGTCACCTGAAGAACCTGAAAGTGTTCAAGTCCATGGGACCCGATGGGATACACCCACAGGTGCTGAGAGAACTGGCAGATGAGGTTGCTAAGCCCCTCTCTATTATATTCCAAAAGTCATGGCAGACTGGGGAAGTCCCCACAGACTGGAAAAGGGGAAACATTGCTCCCATTTTCAAAAAGGATAAGAAGGAGGAACCAGGGAACTACAGGCCGGTCAGTCTCACCTCTGTGCCCGGAAAGATCATGGAGCAGATCCTCCTGGAGGCACTAGTGACTCAGAAGAGTAGTGAAGAGGTGATTGGGAGCAGTCAGCATGGCTTTGCCAAGGGCAAGTCCTGCCTGACAAACCTGGTGGCCTTCTATGAACAAGTGACAACATTAATAGATGAGGGGCGAGCAACTGATGTCATTTACCTGGACCTGAGCAAAGCCTTTGACACTGTCCCACACCACATCCTGGTCTCCAAGCTGGTGACACACGGGTTTGATGGATGGACCATTAGATGGATAAAGAACTGGCTTGATGGCCACACCCAAAGAGTGGCTGTCAATGGGTCCATGTCCCTGTGGAGGCCAGTGACAAGCGGAGTCCCTCAGGGATCAGTCCTGGGACCAGTCTTGTTCAACATCTTTGTGGGTGACATGGACAGTGGCATTGAGTGCACCCTCAGCAAGTTTGCTGATGACACCAAGCTGTGTGGTGCAGCAGACACGCTGGAGGGAAGGGATGCCATCCAGAGGGACCTGGACATGCTGGAGAGGTGGGCACAAGCCAACCTCATGAGCTTCAACAAGACCAAGGGCAGGGTCCTGCATCTGGGTCGAGGCAATCCCAGGCACAAATCCAGGCTGGGCAGTGACTGGCTGGGGAGCAGCCCAGAGGAGAGAGACTTGGGGGTGCTGGTGGACGAGAAGCTCAACATGAGCTCTCAATGTGCACTTGCAGCCTGGAAAGCCAATCAGATCCTGGGCTGCATCAGGAGAAGTGTGGCCAGCAGGTCAAGGGAGGTGATTCTCCCCCTCTACTCAGCTCTGGTGAGACCCCACCTGGAGTACTGCGTCCAGTTCTGGAGGCCCTATTACAAGAGGGATCTGGAGGTGCTGGAAGGTGTCCAGAGAAGGGCCACGAGGATGATCAGAGGGTTGGAGCACCTCTCCTATGAGGACAGACTGAGGGAGTTGGGGCTGTTCAGTCTGGAGAAGAGAAGGCTCAGAGGTGACCTCATTGTGGCCTTCCAGTATCTGAAGAGGGCCTCCAAGAAGGGTGGGGAGGGACTTTTCAGGCTCTCAGGGAGTGATAGGACTAGGGGGAATGGAATGAAGCTGGAGGTGGGGAGATTCAGGCTAGATGTGAGGAGGAAGTTCTTCACCGTGAGGGTGGTGAGGCCCTGGAATGGGTTGTCGAGGGAGGTGGTTGAGGCCCCATCCCTTGAGGTGTTTAAGACCAGGGTGGATGAGGCTCTGGCCAGCCTGATCTAGTGTAGAGTGTCCCTGCCCATGGCAGGGGGGTTTGGAACTAGATGATCCTTGTGGTCCCTTCCAACCCTAACTGAAACTATGAAACTATGAATTGGAGTGAGAAATGCCGAACTGGCGTACTAGCATCTTAGCGGACTGATGAAAAAATCCATGAGATAAAACTGCCTGTTGAAAGATATTGGTGGGTGGACCAGCCCAGGCTGGAGCAACCAGTATATCTGCTCTGTTATTCCAGATAGCTAAGCCACCACATTGCTGATGACTGCGGATATGCATGATAAAATATGAGTGTGTCCGATGATTCAATAGTGACAGGAGTTGCATTAACAGGTGATACAGACTTTAATTCTTTAAAGACTTCACCATAGCACCTTCTAACCTAGTGACAATTCCTACAACATAAAGAGAATCAGAAACAATATTAACTGGTCGTGATTTCCAGTCATTAAATACTTGAACAATAGCCGCTAATTCTAAGGTTTGGAGATAATCTCCAGGCTGGCCTTGAAGGAGCCATGAGTGCCATTGACCTGTTTTATTTCAAGTGATTGCAGCATGGTGAGATTTTCAGCCTGCATCCATAAATACTGTTTCACTGTCTACAGGTCTTTCAGAACTCAACGGTTTGCAAGAAATTTCTTGGTTCTGCAAAAGGGTAATAGCTTACTGGTGGCTAGGTGTACACTAATGCGACCCAAATAATCAGAAATTGCAATTTGAGTCTCTCTAAATGGGGACAAAGCCCAAGCCACATACATTTGACACAAGGTGGGAGAACGCTTCATGCCTTGAGGCAAGGTTACACATTGATATCATTGGGCAGGTTCTGCCCTGTTAATTGATGGCACAGTAAATGCAAATTTTTCCAACCCTCTGGATGTAAGTAAATTGTAAAGAAACAGTCCTTCAAATCAATAATAATCAGGTCCCAATTTTGGGGAATCTTAGTAGGAGTTAGCAGGCCAGGTTGTAAGGCACCCATCTCCTCCATGATCAAGTTGATTGCCCTCAGATCATGTAGTAAGTGCCATTTGCCAGATTTTTTCAGGATAGTAAAAATTGGGATATTACATGGACTGGTGGATGGAATTATATGCCTTAATTGCAATTGGTCCTGCACTCGGGTCTTGACAATTTGCAGCCTATCTTGTCTCAGTGGCCACTGCTCCACCCATACCAGTTCATCTGTTTTCCATTTTAATTTGAGGGTTGGCTGCTGACTAGTGGCTGATACAAAAAAGGATTGGTAACAAGTCTTCCTCCTAGCTGACTGAAGGCATCTCTGCCCAATAGAGCAACTGGAAGGGTTAACACATACGGTTTTACAGTGACTGATTTGCCGTCTTGAAAAGTTAATTGCAGTGGATCTTTGCTGACCCAGGTTGTTTGCATACCTCCTATGCCCATGACTCCAGAATTTGCCATCAGAAATGGCCACTGCCTATTCCACTTATGGTGAGGTACAATAGTAACATTGTCTCCAGTATTCACAAGCATTGAAAATCGTACAGTTTGTCCACAAGGGTGTCTGATGGTTACAATCTCTTCTGGTTTTCCCTTTTGGATTTCTAAGGCACATAAGATATTAAGCATACCAGTGGAACCAAATCCCCCTTATCCTCGAATCCTGTTAGAAGCCTTAGGCACTCGAGACTCAAGTGGTATTAGCTGAGCAATTTTTGTCCCAGCAGGAATGCTAACGGGAGGGGTGATGGTATAGAGCACAATTTTATAACCCCTTCATAATCAGAATCTATTAAACCGGGAACTATAAAGATGCCCTGTCTAGAGGTAGATGATCTGCCAATTAACAGATCACAGAGTCCATGACCCAGAGGACCATGTTGATCTGACTCGACAACAACAACATTTGTGGACTCAAGAGTGACATCCACTGCTGTTGCCAGGTCCATTCTCCTGCTGCTGGAGGTGGCTGTGGGGTAGCGGTCCAAGCACCCTGATTTGGTGTCATTGCACAGGGTGCATTCATGCTGTGGGAGCAGTTTCCCTGCCTATGACAATCTTGAGTAAAATGATTAGATCTTTGACAGTGAGCACGCCACTTTTGAGTCTGTACACTGTCAGACAATTTGATTTAAGGTGCCAAGGTTTCCCAGGTTCTTTCCCTTTTTTGGTGGTCAAACTAGTGGTTTCATGAATCTTGCTCGGGAGCACACCGCAACCAGCAGCCTCGGGAACACTAGCTGCTTTCCTTATCAACCTACAGGAATGGCAGGGCACCCGCGGGCTCTCGGCATTTGGCTGGATTCGGCACAGCCGTTTCTCCACATGCTTGCTGCTCGGGATCGCTCGGGCTCCCCGCGTCACCGGCGGCTCTTTTAAAAGCCGGCGGCACCTCGCGGCAGCCTCTGTTCCAGCGGGAATCTTGCTCGGGAGCACACTGCGACCAGCAGCCTCGGGAACACTAGCTGCTTTCCTTTTCAAACTACGGGAATGGCAGGGCACCCCTGGGCTCTCGGCACTCGGCTAGATTCGCACGGCCGTTTCTCCACATGCTTGCTGCTCCGGATCGCTCAGGCTCCCCGCGTCACTGGCGGCTCTTTTAAAAGCCGGCAGCACCTTGCAGCAGCCTCTGTTCCAGCCATCTTCTCTCAGTTGGCACGAGCCACCGCACTTTTTCTAAATCTTGTCCATCAGGTCACGTGGGCAGGGCAGGCATGGTGGTAACGCGCCGCAATTACTCCTTCAAAAAATCAGTCTTGACTCAGACTGAGGGGGAATACAAGCAGGTAGGCAAGTGTCATAAGCAAGAGGTGGGTGTCCAGGCATAGGGCTGCAGAGACTGCTGGAGCCTGGCACTTGAGATGCAGGGTAGTGGGGACAACTCCTGCACCAGGTGTGAGCAGATCGACTATCTGCTTAACCTGGTGGCCAGACTGAAGGATGAGGTGACTAGACTTAGAGATGTCAGGGATTGTAGAGGGGAGACCAACTTGAGTAACCAGGCTCAGCAGGCTCCCCCTGCAGAGGCTGGTTATTCAAAAAGCAGAGGGGAATGGATGAAGGTTCCTCTCAAAAGACAAAAATTCAAACCTCCTTGCCTCCCCTCACCTTCCCCACTGCCCTTGAAAAACAAGTATGGGGCACTGGAGATCGAGGGGGAGGTGATTCTGATGCCAGAGGACACACCATCTGGGGTTTTCCCTGAGGCAAAACAGCCTAAGGTGAAACAGCCTTCCCCTAGCATCAAGACTTGCTCCCTTGAAAAAAAGAGGAGGGTAATTGTTATTGGTGATTCCCTCCTGAGTGGAACAGAAGGTCCCATATGTTGGCCAGACCCTACTCACAGGGAAGTTTGTTGCCTCCCAGGAGCTCAAGTTAGGGATGTTACCAGAAGGCTGCCTAGTCTGGTGCAGCCTTCTGACTACTATCCCCTAATAGTTATGCAGTTAGGGAATGATGATGTTGCAACCAGAACTCCCAGGGCTTTCAAGAATGACTTCAAGGCCCTGGGGGATCTGGTGGAGGGGTCAGGTGAGCAAATAATTTTTTCATCTATACCCTTAGTTGCAGGAGGGAATACAAGAAGGAACAAGTCAGCAGCTGTAGTCAACAAGTGGCTTAGAGGCTGGTGTAGTCTGAAGAATTTTGGGTTTTTCAGTCTTGAAAAACCTTCTACTGCACCAGGTCAGCTGGTAACAGATGGAGTACATCTGTCCCAGAGGAGGGGAAAGGTCACAGTATACGAGAATGGCCTATCCCCCAAAGGTAAAAAGATTCTGGGAAGGGAATTAGCAGGTCTCACTGACAGGGTTTTAAACTAACTTTGAAGGGGGAAGGGGCTGGAACCAGTCCCCTCAGGCAGGAGTCTGAGGGTGATAAGCTAGAGGTGAAACCAGCAGCCTATCTGAAGTGCATGTAAACTAATGCACGAAGTATGGGCAACAAACATGAGGAGCTGGAAGCCTTGTTGCAGCAGGAAAGTAGTGATGTAGTTGCCATCACAAAGACATGGTGGGACGACTCACATGACTGGAGTGCTGCAATTGATGGCTACAGGCTCTTCAGGAGAGACAGGCAAGGAAGAAGGGGTGGAGGGGTGGCCCTGTACATCAGGGAGGCACTAGATGCCATTGAGCAAGAGATCAGGGACAATTGGGTTGAGTGCTTGTGGGGGAGAATTAGAGGGAAGATCAGCAGGGCAGACATCCTGGTTGGTGTCTGTTATAGACCACCCAACCAGGAGGAAGATGTTGATGAAGCATTCTATAGGCAGCTTAAGGCTGTCTCAAGATTGCCTGACTTTGTTCTCATGGGTGACTTGAATCTGCCTGATATCTGCTGGGATCACAACATAGCAGAGAGGAGGCAATCTAAGAGGATCTTAGAGTGCATGGTGGACAGCTTCTTATCCCAGGTGCTGCGTAAGCCTACCAGGGGTAAGGCTATGCTTGACCTCCTCGTCACCAATAGGGAAGGGCTGGTGGGTGATGTGGTGGTTGGAGGGTGTTTAGGCGCCAGTGACCACAAGATAATTGAATTTTCAGTATTCAGTCAAGCTAAGAGGGGCAGCAAGAAGACCTCCACTCTGGACTTCAGGAGGGCAGACATCAGGCTACTCAAGGAACTAACTCAGAAGGTTCCTTGGGAAACAGCCCTTAAAAATAAAGGGGTCCAGGAGAGCTGGACCTACTTCAAGGCAGAACTCTTGAAGGTGCAGGAACAGGCTGTGCCAATGTGCTGGAAGATGAGCCACCGGGGCAGATGGCCAGCCTGGATGGGTAATGAACTTCTAAAGGAACTAAGGGAAAAAAAGAGGGTGTATCGTGTTTGGAAGACAAGCGAGGCAACCCATGGAATGTTTAGGGATATTGCTAGGTCTTGTAGGAAGAAAATTAGGAAGGCAAAAGCACATTTGGAGCTTAGATTGGCCTCTGCTGTGAAGGACAACAAAAAGTCCTTCTACAAATATATTAATAGCAAGAGGAAGGGCAAGGAAAACCTCCACTCCTTGGTGGGCACGGAGGGGAATGCTGTAACAAAGGATGAAGAAAAGGCAGAGGTACTTAACACCTTCTTTACCTCAATTTTTACTAGCAGGACAGAACATCTTCCAGACAGCTGGCCTGCAGAGCTGGCAGAAGGAGCCAGGGAGTAGCATAGTGCCCCTCTGTTCCAGGATGGGATAGTAGAGATCTTCTGGGCCGCTTGGACCCCCACAAGTCCATGGGACCGGATGGGATCCATCCTAGGGTGCTGAGAGAGCTGGCAGATGAGCTGGCCAAGCCACTCTCCATCATTTTTCAGCAGTCCTGGCTCACAGGAGAGGTCCCAGAAGACTGGAAGCTGGCCACCATGGTGTGCATCCACAAGAAGGGCCGGTTGGATGAGCCAGGGAATTATAGGCCTGTCAGCCTGACCTCAGTGCCAGGCAAGATTATGGAACAGGTCATCTTGAGTGTGATCACACAGCATTTCCAGGATGGCCAAGGGATCAGGCCTAGCCAGCATGGCTTTAGGAAGGGCAGGTCCTGCCTGACCAACCTGATTTCCTTCGATGATCAGGTGACCCGCCTGGTGGATGTGGGGAGGCCTGTGGGTGTAGTCTACCTGGACCTCAGGAAGGCCTTTGACACTGTCCCCCACAGAAAACTCCTGGCCAAGCTGGCAGCCCATGGCTTGGACAGGAGCACACTGCATTGGATTAGGAACTGTCTGGAGGGCCGAGCCCAGAGAGTGGTGGTGAATGGTGCCACATCCGGCTGGTGGCCAGTCACTAGTGGTGTGCCCCAGGGATCAGTGCTGGGCCCCATCCTCTTTAACATCTTCATTGATGATCTGGATGAGGGCATTGAGTCCATCATCAGTAAATTTGGGGATGACACCAAGCTGGGGGCAGGAGTTGATCTGCTGGAGGGTAGAGAGGCTTTGCAGAGGGACCTCGACAGGCTGGACAGATGGGCAGAACCCAACGGCATGAGATTGAAAACATCCAAGTGCCAGGTTCTGCACAGTGGCCACAGCAACCCCATGCAGTGCTGCAGGCTGGGGTCTGTGTGGCTGGAGAGTGGCCAGGCAGAGAGGGACCTGGGGGTGCTGGTTGATTGTAGGCTGAACATGAGCCTGCAGTGTGCCCAGGCAGGCCAATGGAATCCTGGCCTGCATCAGGAACAGCGTGGCCAGCAGGAAGAGGGAGGTCATTCTGCCCCTGTACATGGCACTGGGTTAGGCCACACCTTGAGTCCTGTGTCCAGTTCTGGGCCCCTCAGTTTAGCAAGGATGTTGACTTGCTGGAATGTGTCCAGAGAAGGGCAACAAGGTCGGTGAGGGGTTTGGAACACGAGCCATATGAAGAGAGGCTGAAGGAGCTGGGGTTGCTTAGCCTGGAGGAGACTGAGGGGCGACCTTATTGCTCTCTACAACTACCTGAAGGGAGGTTGTAGGCAGGTGGACATTGGTCTCTTGTCCCAGGCAGCCAGTACCAGAACAAGAGGACACAGTCTCCAGCTGTGCCAGGGGAGGTTTAGACTGGATGTTAGGAAGAAGTTCTATACAGAGAGAGTGATTGCCCATTGGAATGGTCTGCCCGTGGGAGGTGGTGGAGTCACCCTCATTAGAGGTGTTCAGGAGGAGACTTGATGGGGTGCTTGGTTCCATGATCTAGTTGTTTGGGTGGGTTGGATTGGTTGATAGGTTGGACATGATGATCTTGAAGGTCTCTTGCAACCTGGTTTATTGTATGACTGCTTCTATGGCTGTGGCTAAGTACGTTGCCTCTTGTTGGTGTGTCATTCTTTCTGCCGCATCCAGCAGTTGTGCGGTAGTGGCCCCTCTTGGTACAGTGCTCAGAACCTGTTTAATTTTGTTGTTAGCATTGTCAAATGCCATAATATCCATAATTTTATTCTTCATCTTGAGTCTCAATTCTGGATTAGAGTTTAATGCCGTGTGCAGCATATGCACAAAGTAACCAAGTGGCTCTGTAGGACCCTGCTGAATGGTAAAAAGTGTAGGGCCAGACTTATTGTCCTGGGTTTTCCACCAAGCTTTGATTTCTAAATCCTGACTTAATTGTAAAACCTCATCAGGAAGTTGTATTTGCTGATCTGATCTAATAAAATCTCCTGCCCCAATGAGTTGGTTAGCAGTGACACTGTGTAAAGGGTCTCTTGGCTGCCAGGGTGTGGCTTCCATGGCATTGCAAGCATTTTGCCATTTATCGAAAAATTGCAAGCACTGGTGTAGTGTTAATAGAGTATTTGCCACCATATGTGTGTCAAACGGGGTTAACAAGTGTGTTGAAAACAAATGATCAATTATAGCAGTTGTGTATCCTGACTTTAACCCATAGGTAGTTATGGCTCGTTCAACTTCTTTTAACATTTTCCAATCCAGAGATTGCCATATTCTTTGTTGACCTTGCAATACCACAGGAAATGCATGTACAGGAAAATCTACAAATTCTCCATCTATTACTGCCTCTTTCACAATACCTCTCCACTGACGCAGCACCAGATCGGTTCCCTGTCCTCCAACCTCTGAATCCCTTACACTATTGTCCCTTCGTAATTCAAATTTATTCTCCATTGCAATGGTGTTGTCTTCTGATAATGTCTGAGATCTAAGAGGCAAGGAGGGTAACACAGCTGGAGCAGCTGTGGGGGCCACTGCTGTGGGGACCACCACCAGGTCTGCTGGCATGGGGGCCACCGCTGTGGGGGCTACTGCCATGGGGGCCACTACTATGGAAGCCACCACCATGGGGGCCATCACCAATGCCACCAGGGCTCGTGGGAGGGGTGTGGTCATAAAAATGATGTAATCGTGAGCCTCCAAGTGCTCCATTTTTTCTAAGAGGAGCTGCAGAACAGAGTCGGCACTGTTCAATTTCTTAACATCAGTGGTTTTGTCTTCCGAATCTGAGCTGTCACTGGTGGTATTAGAAGAAGAGGTCGATGATGGGGATTGAACACACTGAACCACAGGTTTCACTGCCTTGTTATCACTTTTTCTCTGCTTGGGACAAATGTCAGTGGTGGAGGATACATTGGAGGACTTTAAGCACAGCCTCTTCTTCTTTGCTGAACGTTACACCCATGTCCTCACTGGCTGTTCACCCGATCCTGATGAGATTCACTTCCTTTTCTGAGCGTGCATTGCTTATTTTTCCAGCACTGGGGCAGTGGTGATGTGACCAGCCTTCTGTACCTCTCGGAGCATACCTCTTATACTGGATCAAGCAGCATCATAGTCCAACAGTCCCATCCACGAATTTGGGTGCCAGTTGTCGACAATGGAGAAGGGAATCAATACGAATGACCAATATGATCTAGCATTGTTCGTTTATTAAGGGAACCTCTACAGCTTATATAGACTCGGAGAGCATCATTGGCATAGCTTCATTGGTTCCCCACAAATGACCCCACATCGTACTATTATAGATTATTGGTTAAACTACTAATAACACACGAGGTTGTTGATCAACGTATGTGTCCTGTTAGTCCCAGATAGCTTTCTGTGTTTATAGCTACCAGTGTCCTGCTTTAGTGACATGCTGCAGGCACAGCACTGATTTGCTAAACTGCTAGCTACTTCTGCGCTTATGCTAAGCATGTCAGGCTCTAAGCTTATACTACCAGATTGCTCACACTGCTTATTGCTACCATTGTCACACAATTCCATTCTATACTGCTGAAAGTTCAAACATACTAATGTTTTAAACACAATTTAGCTCTTCTCTCACCTTTATTTTTTTCATCCTATCTATAAATCTATTTCAATGAGAGGAGGTCAACTGTTTTCTCTGGGGAATATTATCTATAGCAAATAAAAATATTTCCATACCATTGACCAGAATGTTCCTGAAATTAGAGTTCCAGGACTTTAAGGTCTTGCTGCTATCTTTTACTGATACAATCAATTAATCAAAAGAAGTACTTTGTTTCTGAGATATTAATTTTGTACAACTTGCTCACACACTTCAGAAGTTACCTTATATTTTGTATTTCCTAATAGAATTTCAATATCAATTTATAGATAGTAGACATCTATTCTCTAATAGTAAAACTTTAAATCATACATTTTTGAATAATACTGGCTAAAATTATGAAATACTATCTGGAGATTCAAGCAGTTCAAAGAAAAACAGATAAAGTTATTTCCTTTCAAACAAATGTGAATATCTACTTAGCTATAACTTGGTTATTCTTTCATAACAAAGATGTGTCCTGTAGGCAATAGAACATAAAGAAGTTACAGAACATTATTACATCTGGTCATCAGATACAGATATATATATAAAAATGAGTAAGTACCCAAAAGCCACAGGAAATAGTTTAGATAGTACGTTTAGACTTCAGGTTCCAACTTCACCATGATGTGCCCTCCTCTCTCTCTTGTGCAAACTTTAAACCATCATTTTATCACTTTCTTAATATGCACAAACCTATTAAATGAGAAAAAAATTTCTACAAGTTCCAGCTCTGCCAAGCATTGAAATGTCTTCAGGCTTACAAAGACTTATTTTATAATGGACAACAATGTCAGAAATTATCAAAATGCAACTGAAGAGCAGGAATCTTGAAGGACTCATGCATTTATGAGTAATGCATTCTGATCTGTAATTTCAGAATCAACCAGTGTTAAAAGGCTATCTTCCTCCCACAATATGTGAAGACATGATGAAAATGTTGAGGTGAATTGAAATGTGATGACATCTCTTTGCAACATACCAACTCACTACTGTTTATTTCAATATCACTGCAAATTATGAGCAGAATGATTAAGTTGCTGTCATGGTTTGAGGTGGAGTGCTTTTAAGAAACCATAGAGAAGTCTTCGAAGAGACTAAATAGGTCCAGGAGTTGGACCAGGAAGTGTAATTTTTGTTATTTCATTCCCAGAATGCCCGCATCTAGCCTTTATAAGGGGACAGCATAAGCTGCCTCTCCCCTTTTTCCATTTCTCGTTTCCCTGATCCCTTCCTATGCCAGCTCCCTTATCTCCTGTTTAGTATGGGGGTGGGTTTCAGCCTTGACCAGCCTGCTAGTGGCCTGGGCAAAACTGAATTTCTAGATGCATCATTTTTTGTCAGGGGTGGGGGTAGTAATAGGGAGATATGTGGGGGGATGGAATTTGAGATCTGAATTTTTGGTCTGGTTGGTTGGAAGCTAGGGAAAGTTTTAGCTTAACAGGATTCTGTGTTAAGCCTCAACTACGAATTTTGTGTATTTGCTTTGCACTGTAACATGTAATTTATGAATGGCACTTCTGTTTAAACTTCCAATAATATTCTGTATTTCTATCCAATCCTGTGTGGGGTTTTTCTTTAACTGCTTTGAGAAGAGTTAGAAAGCCTGTCTCACTCCTAAAACTGAGACCGTTGCTTATTTTTGCAATTAATTACAAGTGTGAAGCACGTGAGAGAAGATTAAGAAACTATTTTGCTCTCATTTACCTAGTGGTAATTTATTCAGGTAGACTTACCCTCACTGTCTTGAGAATTCAAAACCATGATGTGTGCTGGAATCAGATTGACCCAATATGGCAAAGGAATATTTTTTTAAACCTCATTTCAGGTTTGATTCTAGAGTTACAACTATTTTAATTCATAAACACCAGCTTAGATTCTTCTCTGAGTATGGATGCTACCTTTACCTTTTTTAAAATCCTACTGAGTATAAGAAGTGAGTTGAAGGACAGCAAAACCAAGTGATACTCTTTTGACATAGTTGTACAGAGAAGGTTTAGCAAAGGAAAACACTGTGTAAATGATTTTTAAAAAGTAGATCATAGGAAGGAGGAAAACATAACTTAACCAGGAGCTAAGCCCCACAAAGCATCTTACTTCATAGACAACTCTCCTCACAATCAGAACTTTTGATCTAAAGTATCTTTAAGGGGTTTGAAAGCCTAAATTAATATGAAAATTAATGGTGGTGAGAGAAAGATTCAGTTCTCCACCCCACAAAAACCATGGCTAACTTAGTCGGAGAAGCAAAAATGGGTAATAGCAATATTTTACAAGCAGGATGAAATGCAATGAATACATACACAATATACAGTATTGTGGTAGGGTGAGAAAGTTCTCCCCCGCACACAAAAACCCCACAGCTAATTCAGTAGGAGAAGCAAATGAAATAAGCTGTATTTACAAGCATAAATGGAATGCAATGAATATGTACACAAATATACAATATTTACAATATATACAGAAATATACAGCATTGAATGTAATACAGAAGAGCTTTTTCCCTCCAGCCGGCCAGGGGGATTCCCCCCTGTACCCCACTCTCCCTCCCTACCTCCTTTCTTTCCCAAAAAGGGTTAGAGAGAGAGAGAGAGAGAAAGACAATTAAGGAGAAAAATTCTGTTAGCTCAAAGCGTGCGCAAGAATTAGTTTTCTTATCTGGTTAGCTTTGTTAATTCAAGGTCACTTCTGTCCGGCAAGCTGTTGCTTCAGAGAGAGAACCAGGCCCACACAAACAGAGGGAAAGGTACAGACTGAACTCAGACTGAACTGACAGAACTTAAAGTTGCATTCTACCAATCTACCAATTAAATTAGTTTAGAATATCTTGTTTTCATTTAAATATCAAAAACATTCAGCCAGAGTATTCCAGCAACTGTGTCTTTCTTAAAGGCACAGCCTAAAACAGTCACAAGTATTTACAATATATACAAAAAAACACATCAAAGAACATAACACAGGAAACTTGCCCTCCTCCAGTGAGGAGGGTCCCCCCAAAACCCCTTCTTCTCCTTCCTCCCTTTTTTTCCCAAAAAGGGTTAGGGAGAGAGAAGTAATTATTAAGGAGGAAATTCTGTTAAATCAAAGTGTGTGCTAAGGAAAGGGAAAAAAAAATAATTAGTTTTTTATCTCGTTAGTTGAATGGTCAGCGCCAAGCTCAGAAAGGGAAACAGCAGCTGTTCAGACTCAGACTCCAAACAGAGACTGAGTGAGACTCAAACTGATCTAAAATTAAAATATAAAGCTGAGCCAGGGGAAGTTCAGGCTCGAGGTGAGGAGAAAGTTCTTCACTGAGAGAGTGATTTGCCATTGGAATGGGCTGCCCGGGGAGGTGGTGGAGTCACCGTCCCTGGAGGTGTTCAAGAGGGGATTGGATGTGGCACTTGGTGCCATGGTCTAGTCATGAGGTCTGTGGTGACAGGTTGGACTTGATGATCTTCGAGGTCTCTTCCAACCTTGGCTATACTGTGATACTGTGATTCTACCAATGAAATTAATTTATAATTATCTTTGTTTTTCTTTTCACACCAAAACATTCAGCAAGAGTGTTCCAGTAACTATCCCTTTCTTAAAAGGTGTAGCCAAAAACTGTCACAAAAGAGATTAATGAATGATATTGCTGAAAGTATGGTGAAGCTGTTTTCCCTAAATAGGAGTATGGCACTATAGATCATTTGCCCTTCAGTAATCTTCCTCTACATAAGATCTCTTATTCATATGTTCACATTTTTAATTCCAGTGGAAAAGTTAAGCTCATCTTAATTTAATGTGAATAAAAATGTGAAACTTCAGCTTGCTATTGTCTATCAATAGAGCATCATGTCTCAAATCTTATCACATTTTCAAATGGAAGTGTGGTGTTTTTTAGGCTGTGCCTTTAAAATTTAGTTACTGACTTTGAGCAGAAAAGTGTGGTGGGTTAACACCCATTCTGCAAGCAAAAAAATAAAAAAGCAGGGTGGAGGGCTTGCAGGTACTTTGAACTCCCTACAGGGCATTTTTCCCCTGGGAAGCTGAGTCTGTTCCACTCCCCCCTCCCTGCCCAGCTAGAGTATAAAAAGCAGGACATAGTAGCTGTTAGCTCCTTTTGGCTCTTGCCTCTGCTGGATGAGAGCTACTGCAGCTGCCCTCCTGCTCTTCTGCCACGTGGTCGGACCTGATCCTTCTCCCTGCTGCCTCCACACCTCTTCAGAGAGACACTGGTTTTGTATTATTCTCTTGGTTTTTTGGTTCCCCCTCCCATCCATCCTTGTTCCTTGCCCTTGTGAACCTTACCTGTTATTGTTATATATATATATTGTTTAAAGAAAAACTCTTTACCTCTCTACTTCTAGGCTGACTCCAAGTTATTGTTTGGTGGATTTGCTCCTTCCTTTTTTCCCTCTCTGTTGGGAGGGAGGAGGGAGGAGTGGGGGAGAGATTCTCAGCCTTGCCCCTGTCTGAGCTCTTAACTCCTAGTTAAGGCTCAAACCACCACAAAAATAAAAAAAAATATAAATAAATCACTATTGGGTGGAAAAGGAAAACAAAATATTATTCTAAACAAATTCATTGGATAAATATCTAGTATAACATGAGTTGAACCAAAACAATTCTTTCTCTCAGAGATCTTCTTTCCTGATCTCTGCTGTTTGCTTCACTTGGGAGAGATTAACCTGCTCGTTGGCTGGCCTTGGCTGAGTTGTTTAGTTAAGTCTAACCCACTCCTTTCTTCATCTCTGTTCCCTCTTGTGGGACAGGGAGAGAGGGGCAGTGGAATGGCTTCTCTGGTCTCTGACCAGGGGGATTTTTGTGCGGTTTGCTAATTGTAAATATCTGTATTATATTGTAAGTACTGTATACTTTGTACATATTCATTGCATTCCATCGTAGAGTGTAGCTTTTCCTTGTAAATACATCTTTCTTTGCTTCTAACTGAGTTGGTCTGGCAAACTTAATGATGAGGGAAAATTTCAACCCACCATAGGAAGTATTACTGAAACATGATGAAGCTGAAGTGCATGTACACCAATGCAGGCAGCATGGGCAATAAGCAAGAAGAACTAGAAGTCCTGGCCCACCAGGGGGACTATGATATAGTTGCCATTTCAGAAACATGATGGGATAGCACACATAATTGGTGTGCTGCACTGGGGGGTTACAAGCTTTTTAGGAGAGACAAGCGAGAGAGAAGAGGAGGAGGGGTGGCTCTGCATATTAGGGAGTCACTCTCTGCCACAGAGCTTGAGGTGGAGGATGAAGGGATTGAGTGCCTGTGGGTTAAAATCAGAGAGAGGTCTAACAAATCTGACATCCTGGTTGGAGTCTGTTATAGACCACCCAACCAGGATGAGGAAGCAGATGAAACATTCTATAAGCAATTGGAGGCTGTCTCAAGATCATCAGATATTGTCCATGTAGGTGACTTTAACCTGCCAGATATCTGCTAGGGAACTTAATTCAGCAGAGAGGAGGCAGTCCAGAAGATTCCTGGAGCACATGCAGGACAGCTTCCTGATGCAGCTGTTAAGTGAGCCTACCAGGGGTCAGGCTCTGCTTGACCTGCTGTTCTCCAATAGAGAAGGGCTGGTGGTGATCATGAGATAGTAAAGTTTTCAATATGCAGGGAGATAGGGAGGAGCACTAAGAGAACCCTCACCTTGGACTTCCAGAGGGCAAACTTCAGCCTGTTTAAGAAACTTATTCACCAAGTTCCCTGGGTAGCAGCCCTCAAGAACCGAGGGGTCCAGGATGGTTGGACCTACTTCAAAAAGGAGCTCTTGAAGGCACAGGAACTGGCAGTTCCCATGTGCCGAAAGATGAGCCGGCGAGGAAGGTGACCGGCCTGGATGAGCAAGCAGCTCCTGAAGGAATGAAGGGAAAAAAAGAGGCTGCATCACCTTTGGAAAGAGGGGAAGGCTTCTCAAGGTATGTTTAAGGAAGTTGTTAGATTATGTAGGAAAAAATTAGAGAGGCAAAGGCCCAGTTAGAACTGAATCTGGCCACCTCTGTGAAAGATAATAAAAAGCATTTTTACAAACATATTAAAGAGGGGCAAAAAGAACCTCCACACCTTATAGGACCTGGAGGGAAACATTGTAACTAAAGATGAGGAAAAGGCTGAGGTCCTGAACACCTTCTTTGCCTCCTGATCTGGGTGATGGGGTCAGGGAGCAGTGTATTATCCCGGAAATCCATGAGGAATTAGTTCAGGACCTACTGAGCCACTTGGACACTCACAAGTCCATGGGACCGGATGGGATCCATCCTAGGGTGCTGAGAGAGTTGACAGATGAGCTGGCCAAGCTGCTTTCCATCATTTTCCTGCAGTCCTGGCTCACCGAAGAGGTCCCAGATGACTGGAAACTGGCCAATGTGGTCCCCATCCACAAGAAGGGTCAGATGGAGGAACCTGGTAACTGCCAGCCTGACCTCAATGCCAAGGAAAATTATGGAGCAGGTTATCTTGGCGGCAATAACTGTACACCTGAAGGATGGCCAAGGGCCAAGCCAACATGGATTTAGGAGGGGCAGGTCCTGCATCACCAACCTGATCTCGTTCTATGATTAGGTGACCCGCCTGGTGGATGTGGGAAGGCTGTGGATGTAGTCTACCTGGACTTCAGCAAGGCCTTTGACATCGTCCCTCACAGCAAACTGCTGGCTAAGCTGTCAGCTCGTGGCTTGGACAGCAGCAGTCTGCACTGGGTTAGGAACTGTCTGGAGGGCCGAACCCAGAGAGTGGTGGTGAATGGTGCCACATCCAGCTGGCAGCCAGTCACCAGTGGCATCCCCCAGGGATCAGTGGTGGGCCCCATGCTCTTTAATATCTTCATTGATGATCCGCATGAGGGGACTGAGTCAGTCATCAGCAAATTTACAGATGGCACCAAGTTGGGAGCAGATGTTGATCTGTTAGAGGGTGGAAGGGCTCTGCAGAGGGACCTCGACTGCCTGGACAGATGGGCAGAGTCCACCATGATGGCATTCAACAAATCCAAGTGCCAGGTGCTGCACTTTGGCCACAATAACCCCATGCAGAGCTACAGGCTGGGGTCAGAGTGGCTGGAGCGCTGTCAAACAGAAAGGGACCTGGGGGCACTGATTGACAGCCGCCTAAACATGAGTCAGCAGTGTGCCCAGGTGGCCAAGAAGGCCAATGGCATTCTGGCCTGCATTAGGAATAGTGTGGCCAGCAGGAGCAGGGAGGTCATTGTGCCCCTGTACTCTGCACTGGTTAGGCCACACCTTGAGTCCTGTGTCCAGTTCTGGCCCCCTCAGTTTAAGAAGGACATCGAGACAGTTGAACATGTCCAGAGAAGGGCAACAAGGCTGGTGAGAGGCCTTGAGCACAAGCCCTATGAGGAGAGGCTGAGGGAGCTGGGGTTGTTTAGCCTGTCAAGGAGGAGGCTCAGGGGAGACCTCATTGCTCTCTACAACTACCTGAAGGGTGGTTGTAGCCAAGTGGAGGTTAGTCTCTTCTCTCTAGGAACCAGCGCCAGAACAAGAGGACACAATCTCGAGCTGTGCCAGGGGAAGTTTAGGCTCAAGGTGAGGAGAAAGTTCTTCACCAAGAGAGTCATTAGCCATTTGAATGGGCTGCCCAGGGAGGTGGTAGAGTCTGAAAGTTAGGAAGGAAACTTTGTTCTTTTTTGAACACTCTCGTGAGTGAAATTAAGACACACACAAGATCATATATCAAGACAAGACTATCAAAGAGAGGGAAAAGGAGAAAACAAAATAGGGGAAAAAGAAACAGGAGAGAGAAGAAGAGAGAGAGCTGAGAAAGAGCAGGAAAGGTAGTTACCACCCCATGGTCCTTTAGAGGGGGAAGGAAGGAGGGAGGAGAGAGATAGGGGAAGGAGGAATACGGAGAGTAGGGAGGGGTGTTGAAGAGACATCCTGGGCCTCAGCTTCCAGTTGGAGAGATCCCAGGCATTGTTCCCTAGTAAGCTGGTATAGCTCAGGGTTTTTATACCCTTCCCTAGTTCATTCATCCTAGCTTCACCTGACCCACACCCAAGTCACATCACAATGCCAATGTGACTGCCAGGTGTGCTATCTCTGTGGACAGAGCTGACACATCAGGTGGATCATTCACCATGGTCTTGTCTTTGTTTCACATTCCAGGGGGTAAGAGACCTGCTAGGCCACTTGGATCCCTCTAAGTCTATGGGACCAGATGGGATCCATCCTAGGGTAATGAGAGAGCTGGCAGATGAGTTCACCAAGCAGCTCACCATTATTTATCAACAGTCCTGGCTCACCGGTGAGGTTGCAGATGACTGGAAGTTGGCTAATGTGATACCCATCCACAAGAAGGGCCAGAAGGAGGAACCAGGGAATTACAGGCCTGTCAGGCTGACCTCATTGCCAGGCAAGATTATGGAACAGGTCATCTTGAGTGCAATCACACAGCACTTACGGGATGGCCAAGGGATCAGGCCTGGCCAGAATGGATTTAGGAAGGGCAGGTCCTGCCTGACCAACCTGATCTCCTTCTATGATCAGGTGACCCGCCTGGTGGATGTGGGGAGGCCTGTGGATGTAGTCTACCTGGACCTCTGCAAGGCCTTTGGCACTGTCCCCCAGAGCAAACTCCTGGCCAAGCTATCAGCCCATGGCTTGGACAGGAGAACACTGCGTTGGGTTAGGAACTGTCTGGAGGGCATGACACCAAGCTGGGGGCAGGTGTTGATCTGTTAGAAGGTAGGAGGGCTCTACAGAGGGTCCTTGACAGGCTAGACAGATGGGCAGAGTCCAAGGGCATGAGAATTAACACATCTAAGTGCCAGGTTTTACACATTAGCCACAACAACCCCATGCAGTGGTACAGGCTGGGCACAGAGTGGCTGGAGTGCAGCCAGGCAGAAAAGGACCTGAGGGTACTGGTTGACAGGTGTCTGAACATGAGCCAGCAGTGTGCCCAGGTAGCCAAGAAGGCCAATGGCATCCTGGGCGACATCAGGAATAGTGTGGCCAGCAGGAGCAGGGAAGTCATTCTGCCCCTGTACTCTGCACTGGTTAGGCCACACCTTGAGTACTGTGTCCAGTTCTGAGCCTCTCAATTCAAGAAAGATGCTGAATTGCTAGAATGTGTCCAGAGAAGGGCAACAAGGTTGGTGAGGGGTCTGGAGCACAAGCCCTATGAGGAGTGGCTGAGGGAGCTGAGACTGTTTAGCCTGGAGAAGAGGAGGCTCAGGGGAGACCTTAGTGCTTTCTACAACTACCTGAAGGATGGTTTTAGCCAGGTTCTCCCAGGCAACCAGCACCAGAACAAGAGGACACAGTCTCCAGCTGTGCAGGGGGAAGTTTAGGCTTGATCTTAGAAAGAAGTTCTTCACAGAAAGACTGATTGCCCATAGGAATGAGTGGCCCAGGGAGGTGGTGGGATCAGCGTCCCTGGAGGTATTTCAGAAAAGACTAGATGAGTCACTTAGTGACATGGTCTAGTTGATTAGTTAGGGTTGGGAGATCAGTTGGACTTGATGATCTTGGAGGACTCTTCCAATCTGTTTGATTCTATGATTCTTTAACATCCCCTGGGCAGCTGCTGTCTTATCAGGCATATCATCCAGGATTTTCTTATCTTTATTGAGACATTCCTCAGTTTGTAATGTAATCATCACCTCCCCAGGTGATTTGCATGTTCCAGAGAGGGGTCTTTCAACATTATAACACATTCGTATTCTCATACAGTAATAAACAGTCTGTCATCATTAATAGACACAGGAAAGGGCTGGTAACTCAACCAGAATAAGTAAGAAAACAGGATGACAATCTGTCATTCCCTAATGAAACTGAGTCTTTAAAGGTATTCAATCATAGTATTTTACCAGTACACCTGGATTCTCTTTATTCAAAAGGCATTTATCGAACGATGCATAGTAAGGTATTTTCAGTAACTGAAGATGTTTTTCTTGATGATATGTGTATTGAAAAGGGCAAGAAGAAACTAATGCTTTATTTCAATGTCACAAGTCCTGCTGGAAAGCAGCTCCAGGAAGAAAGACCTTGGAGTCCTAATGGACAGCAAGTTACACATGGGATAGAAATGTGCCCTTGTGGCCAAGAGTGCCAATGGCAACCTGAGGTGCATTAAGAAAATCATATCTCCTCCCACTCTACTTTGTGTGGTGGGTTGAAATTCCCCCTCCCCCAAACATTCATTTTGCCAGACCAACTCAGTTGGAAGCAAATGAAAGCTGTATTTACAAGCAAAACTACACTCTACAATGGAATACAATGAGTATGTACGAAATATACAGTATTTGAAAGATTATACAGATATTTACAATTAGCAAACAAAATGAAACTCCCCCTGGTCAAAGAGACCAGGGAAGCTGTTCCACTGCCCCACTCACCTCCTGTCCAAAAAGAGAAAGGAGCAGAGAGAAAGCAAGGGTTAGACTTAACTAAAATAATGCAGACAAGGCCATCTGAAAAGCAGCTTAATGTCTCCTGAGTGAAGCAAGCAGAGAATAGATCAGAAAAGAGAGAGAATTGTTTTGGTATGACCAATATTATAGCAGATATTTCTGCAATACATTTGTTTAGACTAATCTTTAGTTTTCCTTTTTACACCCACTAGTGATTTATGTATATTTTTTCTACTTTTCTGGTCAAAATCTATACCTAAATTTTAAAGGTATAGCCTAAAACCACCACATCTGCCCTGGTGAGACCTCAACTACAATACTGTGTCCAGCTTAAGAGGGACAGGGATCCACAGAGAGCTATGAGGATGATTGTGAGACATTTCCCCTGTGAAGAAAGGCTGGGATCAGGGTCTGTTTAGTATTGAGAAGACAAGGTTCAGAGGGAACCTTATCAACCTCTATAAATAACTGAGGGGTGGGTGTCAAGATGAAGGTGCTAGTCTCTTTTTGGTGGTGCCCAATGAGAGGACAAGGAACAACGGGTACAAGCTAGAGCACAGGAGGTTCCACTGCAGCATGAGGAGACGCTTCTTTGTGGTGAGGGTGATGGAGCACTGGAACAGGCTGCCCAGAGAGGTTGTGGAGTCTCCTTCTCTGGAGACTTTCAAAACCTGCCTGTATGAATTCCTCTGCAGCCTGCCCTAGGTGATACTGCTTTGTCAGGGGGTGTTCTACTCAGTGATTTCTGGAGGTCCTTTCTTACCTCTAACATTCTGTGAAGTCCCAGATTTTGGGTGTTGCTACTGCACATTTTTGACCACCCACTCACTACAAGCACATGAATAGTTCAATCATATGCTACATATGACTATTCACAGACAATGGATTTTTTTCTGGGCATGATCAATCCATTTAGATTAGAAAACCTGGAGGATTTATTTCTCAGATACAATTACATTAACAGAAATTTTGTTGTCTTCATTGAATACACTTTCATGTGCTTCAGAAGGATTCTGTTCTAAATAGAAATAAGTTCATATAAACTAGAAAAGAGATGGTGTTATAGTATCATCTTGTTCCACTTCACTAGGACATTATAATGGTCAGAACTAAGATGAGAGATTTAAAAATTGCTTGTGTTTTAGTCCTTGAAATTCTGTGGCTTGTAATGTCGCTGCACTTTCAGCTTGACTTTTATAAATTCACTCATCTTTCCCAAAACAGAAATATTTGACACTAAAATGTGACACAAAGAATATGCTAATATCACCTTATTTTGAAATCTAGTTTTGGTAATATAGACATTTAGAAGAAGGGAACTGCTGGGCAAAATCAAGTGGAATAAGAGAGTCTACAGATCATGGAAAGAGGGCTGGCTCCTTGGCAGAGTATAAGACTATTGTGAGAGGATATATAAACACAGATAGGACTCCCTGAAATTAAACCTTGCAAGGGAAGTCAAGGACAACAGAAGGGGCTTCTTCAAATACATTGCAGAAAAAAAATCTAGAGGCAATATAAGCCCACCACTGAATTGGATGCCTTACTGACAGAGGATACAAAGAAGGCTGAGTTACAGAATATCTTCTTTGTCTCTGTCTATACTGCTGGAGACTGCCCTCAGGAGTCCCAGACCCCTGAGGCCCCAGAGGAAGTCAAGACAAAGGAGGCGTTTCCTTTGGTTGATGAAGACAGGATTAGGGAGCACTTAAGCAACCTGGACATCCATAAATCCATGGATTCTGATGGGATGCACGAGTGGGTGTTGAGGGAGCTGGTGGAAGTCATTGCTAGGCTACTCTCCATCATCTTTGTAAGTTGCGGGGAATAGGAGAGGTGCCTGAGAATGGAAGGAAAGCAAATGCATCTCCAATTGTCAAAAAGGAGCAACCGGGTGACTATAGACTAGTTTCATCCCTGGGAAGGCAATGAAACAACTTATCCTTGGCACCATCTCAAGCATATCAAGGATAAGAGCAGTCAGCTGTAATAAAATATAAATATATTTTATATTTAATATTTCTGGCAGTGGTATCTTCAGACACCACTGTAACTTATTTACAAAGTATATTTACAGGTGTTGTTATTCAGTTCTGGGTAATATATTCCACATACAATGAATACAAAGACAGTAAAATGATTTAAGCAAAAATCATTAATTTCTGATACAGTGATTCAAACTGGAAATTGAGGTGCAATGATTTGTGGTTTCCCACAAGAGGGATTCTAGCAAATTAGCTGGGTACTCATGGCTTGCTACTTTGGTATCTTTCCAGACACTGTAACTATAATTCAAGTGGTTCTTGGCTCAGAGAGGACTAAGAGGCCTCTCTCCTCTTGTGCACTTTGGTGCAGGGCTCTCAGAGCTTCAATCAGCTATCAGAGATTCAATCAACTCACAGTCTGTGGTGGCCAGCTTCTTTTCTCTTCTCTTGGGAGCTCCAGCACAGGGCTCTCAAGAGTGTTGGTTGCTTTGGGCTGCAGCAGTGCACCTATTCTGGGATTTCCCTTTTCTGCCTCCGGCTCAGGGCTCTTGGAGCATTTGTTCCTTTGGTCCAGGTACAAGGCCCAGGTGTAGTTTGCCTGCTAAGACAAACTTTTCAGTTGCAACTCCGGCAGTAATTGGCTCTTGTCGCTTTCTTGGTTAGAGCAAGACAAATTACCTACCATCTTGGCTGCTTTAAATACTGTCTGAAGATATTTAATGTCCACTGGTAACAGAGAAACATGATAGCTTAACCTATAGAATGGGACATGTCCAAACATGAGTAGGGGCACACAGTTCATAGGTGTGTTGCAAAGTTAGTTACATGTGCTACACATTTACCTGGACCACCTGAACCCCAGGAAATGTCCAGGTTTGCAAATTCACAGGTGCTTAACCCATTGTCTGGGTTAGGGCATGTTTTAGGGGTTTGTCCCTTCAGGACATCAGCATAGTTTTACCAAGGGTAAGTCATGTTTGACCAACCTGATAGCCTTTTATGAGGACATAACCTTAATACTTAATACTATTTTTCTTATATTTAAACTTCAGAAAAGGAGCTAACAAAGAAGGAAAAGAGTTCATTCATACAGTAGTGTACTAAAATGTCTGTCAGTGTTTTTCTGTTGTTTGTCTGTTCTCTTCCTTTCTCTCAAAGTTCAATGAGACAAAGGATGGAGCAGCTTTCCCTGCTTTTTTTTTTGTTCAGTGTTTATAATACTTTATATACCTCAGCATGTGTACTCAAACAAGTGCTCAAACAGGTAAAGACCTAAGAAGTATTAAAGACAGTCTTTTCATTTACCTCGTCTGGCTCCAAGATACCCTTTAGTATGATATTTAGTCTGTTTTATTTCCTGTTTCACTGTAATTCATCCTCTTTCTGTATAGCCTGTTTTATCTTCCTTGCATTTTCTTCTATACTTTAATCTCTTTCCCCTTCTGTCCTAGCTATAAAGGACTTTTCCTCCTCTCATTTTTATAATTTCCTAATTTTGAAGTGGTTCTGTAATGGCATTATTTCATATCCTTGTAGTGTTTTTGTCTTAGTTTCTTATAGCTTAGCTACATTTTATTATCTTCTTTTACAGTAAGTATGATCTCATTCATTCAAAACTACTAGAGACTATTGGTGTGTTTAATCTCAGCCAAGTTGCAGAACCTTTACACTTGATGCTTCCCCTCCCTTTTTATAGAGACATGTTAACACCTTAACAGAAGTGGAATCTGTAAGTGTTTTAATTTGCTAAAATAACATTTCAAATAGACTAGAAAGTTCTATACATGCATTCTTTAACTTAGTGCAGATTTCTATCTGATGTGCTTCGCAAATAATTATTGTTCTTAATCATACAGCAAACTGATTTTGATGATATATGTTCAACACCGCTGTTACTTGACCTAAAACTGTTAGCAGAAGAACTGTAGTGACATGGACAGATGTCCTGTGTAAACATGAAGGTGTCTAGGTGCCTGGCTGTGGGGAGTGATGGAGTCTCTCACTTTTTATGGCAAACTACAGGGACTACACTTGTGTCCACTGTGAAGCAGGTTAATGACCTGCTCAGCCTTGTGGCTGAGCTGAAGGAAGAGGTCAACAGGCTGAGGACTATTAGGGAATGTGAGAGGGAGCTGGAGTAGTGGAGTCAGAAGCTACAGTCCCTTCCATCTAGGAGGGAGGGCAGCAGGTGCAGTTTGCAGAGGAAGCAGGAGATCTCATGCCCTCTTGCTGCCCAGCAAAAGAAGGAAACCTAAGAGATAGGGGGAAATGGAGGCTGGTCCATCCCCAGAGAGGAAGGTAAGCCCCTCCCTGATTTTTCCCATCTTCTTAATTGCCCATACACAGGAAGTTTGAGGCTTCAAAAACAGAGGGACAGGTGAATGAGGATTGAGATAGCACCCAGAATTGAGAGGCTTCTCTGCCCTACCCCTCTCAGGTGGACGAAAGAAGCTTAAATGAAGCAGGTGAGTGGTGGCAAGTTCATGGATGTGACAAGGGGAGAGTGTATAAAGCAACCTCTTCACAAGGAAGAAGAGAAGAGTTGTGTTTTTTGGAGACTTGGACCTGGCAGGAACAATATGCAGGGTTGACCCTCATCATAGGTGTGGTGGGTTAGCCCATACTGAGAGGCAGGGGGGGAAGGGTTGTGAGAGCTCTGCTCTCCCTGGGGATTGAGGAAACCTGATCCTGGTGGACTTGGTTCCTTCCTTCCTCCCCTGGGAAACTGAGTAAGTCTGTTCCACTCCTCCTTCCTGTCTAGCACGACTATGACGGGGAGGGTACAGCAACCATTTTCCCTCTCTTTTGTTTCTGCCTCTCCTGGATGAGAGGACCAAGAGTCACTGTCGGCTTCCTGGTTCTCTGCCACGTGGTCAGGCCTGGACTTTCTCTCTCTACTTCCAAACTGACTCCAAATTATTTCTTCGTAGATTTGCCTCTTCCTCTTTTTTTTCTTTACCCCCCTTTCTTTCCCCTTTTTCCCCCTTCCCTTTTTTTTCCCCTATTCCTCTACCCTTTTTCTTTTTATTGGGAAATAGGAAGGGAGAGCAGGGGAGGGCTTCTCAGTCTTGCCCCCCATCTGAGCTCTTAAATTCCAGTTAAAGCTCAAACCACAACAATATTTTGGCACTCCAAGATGGGGTTTGGAAATTAATATTCTATTTGGAAAGTAACACTTTGCTTGAAAGAAAAGGTTTGGAAGTAGAGATGTTAATTTTGAAGAATCTGATGTTCCACGTTTTAGCATGGGTGTTTGACTGGATCTTTTGGACCCATATCTACAAATTAATAACTTACCATATGGTGTGGTTAATGATAGAGATGCTGCTCAACTGGATAAAAACTTTACCAATGCAGTTGGACATTGTGAAAAATAGATTTTTATATTTGGCTTTCGCAAGGGGAATTACTGGGGACCTGAGGCTCGATCGTTGGGCCAATTGGTTGGCTATGGTCTGTATTGTGAGAGAAAGGTGAGGCGCCAACATGTCTAAAGACTGGCCAGGTCAAAAGTGCAGGTTTTTTCTCAGTCCTGATGGAGAGGGGTGGGAGTGTGCTGGGGAATATGTATGTTTGAATATGAATATGTATGTTTGCTGCCTATATAAGTTCAACTCGTGTTGTTAAGGTGCGCCTCTAGCAAATTCGCTATGCGCCCAGCGCTGTGTTGCCTTTATTTTATAATAAACTGGTTATAAATTTCAGCAGTGAGCTCGTTTCTCACAATTTGGTGACCCGTACGTGATTACCCTGTCTGTAACGGCTTTCAGGACCCTTCAGAAGGGGGGGTGCCCCCACCGATTTCAGTGGCCCGGAAGGAGGACCCTGGAAGCCTCTCGGAACATGGGTAAACGATCCAGCCAACATTATAAGATAAAGGCAAGGGAAGGAGCTCCCGGTTGCCGCGGCTGCCTGTAATTCTTGTGCACAAAGACCCGGGCAAGAAAAGGGCTGTAAGTATTGTCCGGTTGGGCGGGTATTGAGGTCGGTAAGAGTGTGTGTGTGAGACGTGGGCTGGACAGTCTGGATCCATGAAGCGAGTGCGGAGTCCTTCTAACTGCGTTTCCAATATCCCGCAAGGGACTTGGCCAGTGAAGGGACGAGGTGGTTGGTGATGGAAAGCGTGGACCTCGGGAAATGGGGCAAGGGTCAGGTGTAGACCAGCCCCGGGAAACATGGGAGCAACAAGGGTACCCAGGGATATACCCCCGGACAGTCCTCTGGGGTTAAGGATAATAGAGGAAAGCCTAGAGAGAGAAAAGTAGATTGCGGGAGATGGAGGGAGGCCTAGAGAGAGAAAAGTGGATTGCAGGAGATATCTTAAGGTTATTTTTTAAATGTTAAAATGTTCAGTAGGTCCAGGAGCTGAACGTAGGGTCAGCTGCGGGACGCCCTGGCCACCAGCTGGCAGCCGGGCTGGCCCGGGACAAGGCAGAACTGAGTCACAGCCTGGCACGGCTGGAGGAGGAACCGGGAGTGCGGCCGCAACTGTGGCCACACCCAGCAGTTGCTACAGGAGTTGGATCGGCTCCGGGCGGGCCTGGAGTGGGGCCGCGGCTGCGACGCTGCGGAAGGCAGGCAGGGGCTGCGCGTAGAGCAGCCGGGGCTGCAAAGCCAGTATCAGTGTTTGCACCAGCACCTGCGGTAGTGTGGTGGGCGAGGCGCTGGCACAGACGCGGGCGAAGCAGGAGCTGTTGTGGGGAGAGCTACAGTGGCTGAGCCGTCCCCACCAGGGACTGGCGAAGGATCAGGCCCAGGAGGTGGCCAGGCTCAGGTCGGAGAAGGAGGGTTACCAAGGTTCCTAGAGGGAGTGTGGAGAGCGTGTTTTAGGGGCAAAGGGGGAAAGGTTTAAAGTCCCGGTAGCTAAGGATGTTAAATTGGAGACTGAAGCTAGAACTGGGCTAGGGTAGAGATAGTTCAATTGGACATAAGGGTAGTTCTGGAAAAACATTAAGGATGAGGCAGAGATTAACCCAGAAGTCTGGGCTAGTGAAGAAAATAGAGGGGGGGTAGGTATCTCGGGAGAAAGGGCAATTGGGGTTGGAAGGAGGGGGGATTGTGTCTCTTCAAGCCCCAAGGCAAGGATTGTTGGGATATTGTGGATTGTGGATAGTCAGTTGGGTTTTTTCCAGAAGAATTTGTGGGTGTGATGTATGGAGTAATAATTTGTATCAATCAGGTGATGCATAGAATCCAGGCCGTTCGGTGAGTTGTGCCTGGGTAGGGGTCCTGGCTATGGGGTCCTGGAATTTCTCTCTGCGTGGGGGTTCCAGGATTCTGGGTGGTAGTCAGGTGGTCATCACAGCCCTGGAGAATTTGGGCTGTGAAGGGGCAGCATTGTTTGTACGGTCTAGGGGCTGCGGAGACTGGTCGTCCGTAGTGTTACAAACATTCTCCACGCCAATCAAGAGTTTTAAGTATAAGACATTTTATTGCGGGTAAAATAAGCAAAAGCAGCGCGCTGGGTGGCTGGGAGTCTCCTGCTCCACAACAGCACACATCGAATAAGGATCCACTCTCTTCTTTTAAGGTGGAGGTATGTCGCAACCGTAACAGCCAATTCGTCATGCATAGAATGCACCCTTCTGGCTGTGCAAGTGTGAGTTCCTGATAGGGATCAACATCCTGGTCTGGAGTCTCTTGTGAGGATGTTGATAGTCTTCCTTATCTTTAACCTTGTTTCTGGCAGGCTCAGTGGGTGTCGCACCAGCTGCCCAACTTCTGTAGATTTCTGCCTAACAAGCTTAAAACTAAGTACATACTGTTCAAAACAGGATGTTACATGGTCTTATCATTGAGTGGCATTGTCTGACTTGATCATGACTCCAGCATTGATCATTTATATGGTTAACAAATAATTCATCCCTTTATTTATTACAGTAGGGATTGGGCGACCAGTGCTGTGTCCCGGTGTCCGGTGTCCTGGTGGTGAGGGACCCAGTCGGGAGTTTTTCGTATCCTGCGGTCAGTTCCGTGTGGGGCTTGAACTGCGGGGGCCCATGGTGCGGTTACGCTTGCGGGTCTGACGTCCCGGTTTCTAGGGGGGGACCTCGGTTTGAGGGACCCAGTTCGGGAGTTTTTCGTATCCTGCGGTTGGTTCCTTGTGGGGCTTGAACTGTGGGGGCCCTTGGCGTGGTTATGCTCGCAGGTTTGACGTCCCGGTTTCTAGGGGGGGACCTCGGTTTGAGGGACCTGGTTCGGGAAGGTTTTTTTCCGTGGTTTCAGGCTTCCGCAGGAGGGCAGGAACCTGGACTGCGGCGTGTGAGGGGTTTTTTTTGCGGTTTGACTTTGTAAGGGATCGGCAGAGTGAGGGGGGTCGGTCGTTTGCAGGGAGCAGCACCGGCGCTGCAAAAGAACGTTGGATTTGTATTGTAGCCAGGCGATCCTGGTGGTTTGGTGTCTATAACGAGTTGAGAAAAGGAATATCAAAGGGAAAAAAAAAAGGTTTATCTTTTGATGATTGGATTTGCCAAATTCTAAAAAGTGGTTTAGTAGGGAAGAAGCTGAATATGCTGCTGTTTGGATTAGGGCTTCACACCCTACCCCTGTTCCCATATTTACCTTAACAACTGAGAATAAGGACAAAGACAAGGAAAAGGCAGACAGGCTGGTATGAGAATATGGGAGAAGCAGAATCGGGTGGGGGGGACACCAGGAAATCAGAAGTGGCCTAATCAAGATCCTAACTGGGACCATCAACAGCTTCAGGGGAGACAGAACATGGGAGACCTGAGAACAATAATAACACAAGGAATTAAAGAAGCTGTGCCCAGAAATTTTGATAAAGCCTCTAGCGAGCATTGGAGGAAGCCTCCTATGGAGTGGATGGTAGGATTAAAGAGAAGCTTACAGGTATATTCTGGAATAGATCCCAATTCTGCAGCTGGGGTGATACTTCTTAGGATGCAGTTTGTTGCAAAATCATGGGCAGATATTAGAAAGAAATTGGAAAAGATCAAGGATTGGCAAGACAGAGGTTTAGAGGAGTTACTATGTGAAGCTCAGAAGGTGTTTGTAAGGAGGGATGAAGAGAAGCAGAAGGACTGCTGGTAACTGCTGTGAGGGGAGGTCAGAAATAAGGCAGCTGCTCAGATTTCTGGGGTACTGTCGATTATGGATAGAGCGGTAAGAAAAGGTACATGAGGAATTAGCCTTCAATAATAATAATATAAAGTGGAGTCCAGATGAGTGATTGGATAAAATAAAAAGAATGTTGATTGATGCCCTGTTTTAAATTTGCCCAACATGGACAGACCATTTGATCTTTTTGTAAGTACATCTAACCAAACAGCATATGGGGTGTTGACCCAGGACTGGACTGGAAGTGAAAATCCTGTTGGGTATTGTTCCAAGTTATTAGATCCTGCAACTAGGTGATGACCAATTTGCTTACAAGCTCTAGTAGCAGCGGCCTTATTAGTAGAGGAGGCCCAGAAAGCAAATTTTAATTTTGTTCTTGTCTCAGATCCCACCTTGGGGATTCCCGATCTATAAAATTAAAGCTGGGGGTAAAGTGTTAAAAAACTTGAAGGAGAGTCACTAATTTCCCTCTGGGAAGGATGTTTTCTTGGTTTTGTTAACAACAGATACAGCTGTCCATACTGCAGAACAAGGGTGGACACATGTTTCGTGAGTAAAAGGGACCACTTCAGGAGTGTGCCTCTGAGCCTGACTGACTGCACAGAAAAACCAAAACTTGCTTCAGCGTGAATTACGTAACACCTGTAACACCTCAGTCTGAAGGCTCTGGAGCTCGTGTGAATTTCATTGCAAGAAAACGTCAAGGAAACCCCCCATTTCATTCTGTGTATAAAACATCCTGGGACTTGATGTCATTGGGGATGGGTAAAGTGTAAATGTTGTAAATGGTATTTGTTATAATCGGAGTATTTTATCCTGACTGAACTGGAAGGAGTCCAATCAAAATCTAAGACCATGTCCCCAGGTGTGGATAAAGTCTCCTCCAACATTAGTAATGGTAAAGAGGTTGAATTAGTAATCAGGCCTACTAAAGTGATGGTAAATTTTTCTGCTGCACTGTGATTTTCTGCTATATATTTTTGCTAGATTATAATGAATGTAAGCATAGGTGTGACAAAAGCTTGACAACTATTTCTTATGTGCTGAGAGTGTGTGTGGTTATAAATGTATGCTATTGTAGTTACCTGTGAGTTCAAAAGCTTTAACTTCTTGATTATCAAATGTAAATTGGCTTGTTGGAACATTGCTGTAATTGTTGTTTGGTATTAATAAGTTGCAACTAGATGGTTATAATTTGAAGTGATTAGGACAGAGGAGAGCACCAAAAACTGTGTTCAGCTAGTGGAACCACAGAGACTGCAATACAGATGGCTGAAAGGACCAGTGCATCCACCCACTGAATGGACTGTGGTACCCCAAATGGAGTACATAAAGATGGTCATGAGATGTGTTCCAGTATCAGAATAGGAGTGGTAATGGTCCTTGCCTGAAAACATCACAAACAGGTCGGGGTTCGAAATTGGTACAGCCTCCCTGGACAAGGGAAAGGGACATGGTCTGAGCAGAGCATTGGTGGGGATTGAAGGAGGCAAGACCGGGTAGACCTCTGTAATTGCCACGAAGAAGATCTAGACCCATGGCTGTGGGCAGCAACCCCATAGGCTGTGTGAGTGGAGTTGCAAGTCAAACCGGACTCCTAATTCCCAGGATTAACCACTCAGAGGGAGAAAGTTGTCACCCAGATATGCCATACCCGCTCCCTGTGTATGGTACCTAGTAAAGTAAAAGAGGAAATATTTTCAGGCAAGGAACATCAGTTGTTATCCCATTCCTTTTACCAGGAAGTTGAAATTGGAATCCTTTTGCTTGTTATAGAATTGTTCCCAAGTTAGGTTATTCTGGCTCAAGCCAAATGTAGTAGAAAGAAGGGGAGGGATTGTGAGAAATAGGTTTTAATATTCAGCTTTCGCAAGGGGAATTACTGGGGACCTGAGGCTCGATCATTGGGCCAATTGGTTGGCTATGGTCTGTATTGTGAGAGAAAGGTGAGGCGCCAACATGTCTAAAGACTGGCCAGGTCAAAAGTGCAGGTTTTTTCTCAGTCCTGATGGAGGGGGTGGGAGTGTGATGGGGAATATGTATGTTTGAATATGAATATGTATGTTTGCTGCCTATATAAGTTCAACTCGTGTTGTTAAGGTGCGCCTCTAGCAAATTCGCTATGTGCCCAGCGCTGTGTTGCCTTTATTTTATAATAAACTGGTTATAAATTTCAACAGTGAGCTCGTTTCTCACAACATGTACCTCTTGAATTCTTTGAATTTTGCTGGCAGTGGTAATTTCTCTAACATAGAAAAATTTTCTGAAGCTAGCTAACAGTGTAGATAAAAATGTCTTCAATGAAAAATTGCCTTACATTGCAATATGTTCTATATGCTTAAATATAATCCTTATAGGGCCATTTTCTCTCACAATGTTGGGTGGGGGAAGCACTAACCCATTAAGAACTCTTTGCAGAGGGACAAGGCAGTCTTTAATGAGCTCTAATGACTGACAGTGGGTGTGCTATGAACACTGCAAGCACTGTGTAAACACAAAGAGGGAGGGGTTGGGTTGTAGTAAGTGTTGCCAGAAAAGGGCTGCCTGATCTTGGCCTGAGCCCTGGACAAGGGTTTGCTCCACCACCAGCAGTTCCACACTTAACCTTTGATGTCCTTGCCTATGCAGTTTCTCTAACAACTGTCACCACACGCAGGAAGACAATGCAAAATTCATCTCAAAACACAGAGGATGAGTGTGGTAGTTTAGCCCACCAGCATTAACAAAAACTCAGCTCAACTCAGTCAGAGAAAAGCAAATTGAAGCTATACTTACAAGCAATACTACACTCTACAATGGAATGCAATGAATATGTACAAATATACAGTATTTGCAATATTATACAGGTATTTACAGGGAGCAAACAGCACAGAAACCCCCGTGAATAGGGGAAAACTGCTGTGCTGCGCCCCTAGCCTTCCCTCCCTCCTTTCCTCTGTTTCATTAAGAGAAAAGAGATGTTAGAGAGCTCAGGTAATCTTATCTGCAAGGTCAATAGGTAAGAAATTCCTTCCAGCAAAGCAGCCAGGCAGCCAGAAGAAAAAGAAAGGAGTGAATGTAGGAAATGAGACTGCTAAGGGTCCCCTTTCACACATCTGGCCAATGAAATTTGTTTAGAATAATCTCATTTTCCTTTTTACACCCAACTATGGATTTGTTTATATTTCTTCAGTCTCCTGCTCAAAAATCTGCAGCTAATTTTTAAAGGCAAAGCCTAAAACTGCCACAGTGAGGAAAGCACTTCGTCAGGACCTAACACATTGCAGAACCCAGCGATGGATGAAGATGACTCAGATCAAGAATAATAAGTGTTACATGTCTACCCAGAAAGGAATTAAGGCAAACTCATCTGGATTACACACGGAAAGAGGGTAAGCCAATACTAAGATGGACCCTGAGATGTAGGGACAAAGGGGTGGACACAGTGGACCTGGATAAGGAGGCAAAGCTTTTAGGCTCCCTGACTCGTGATGCTGGTCTGGACAAAGAGTTAGCAAAACTTGATGGAACATACACTCTCTGGGCCTGGATACTGAATGCCATAAAGAGCCGGTACCGCTCAAGAGACAACCTGCCCTGGGCCCCAATTAGATGGACAACTATGGAACAGGGCATTCGGTATCTGAGACAGATGGCTGTGCTGGAAATAATCTATGGAAATGTCCAGCTCCCTTTGGACCCAGATGAGGTGCCCATGAAACAGTTCTTCATGAAGAAACTCACCCAGGGGGCCCCTCAAAACCATGCACACACACTAGGAGGGATGGTCCTGACTGGGTGGGATGGAAGTCCTAAAACTGTCTGTGAGTTTGCTAGCAATTTAAGGGAATATAAGGACAGTGTAAATCAGTGACCCATAATTTCAGCCATAGAAACTATGACTGAAGACCTTAAGGCCTCCCTGTCTGAACTGAAAAAGGGGAGCAAGACCTCTTTTTCCCCTTCTCCTTCAGAATGGATCCATGTTTCAGCAATCAGGAACAGGTGACCTTCCCCTAGGAGATTACCCCAAGCCAATCAGGGGATGTCAAGGGGGTCTCTGTGGTGGATCTTCTGTGACCATGGAGAGAACAAGGACACCTGGCATAGCCAACCCACCTCTGCCCTATGGAACAGAGTCCGGGAACTGCAAGGTGGTCACAATGGAGATAACTCGTCCAGAAGGGCTGCCCCAGTTTCCTGGAGGGGTCCCTCTTGCTCAAGAGACCCTTCCCCTAGTAACACAGGACCCTGCAACAAATGTGAGCACTGTTGCCAGCATTAGGGGTGCCCTACCTCCAGCCAGGTGGAGGCCAGGGACAGCAGAGTGTACTGGGATGTCTATGTGAAATGGCCTGGCACTTCTGAAGTACTGAGCTCTGGTGGACGCAGGGGCCCAGAGCACCCTGATACCATTGACCTACAAAGGGGCTGGGCCCATAAGCATTCAGGGGTCATGGGGGGCTCACAAAATTTGACTGTACTGCAGGCTGAGATAAGCCTGGCCAGGAATGAATGGGGAAAGCATTCTTGGCATTGACTTTCTGCAGGAGGGATGCTTCAAGGACCCCAGGGAACACAAGTGGGCATTTGGGGTATCAGCTGTAGAGACTGCAGGCAAAGAACAGCTGTCTACCACACCCAAACTGTCAGATGACCCCTCCATAGTGGGCAGCCATGAGGTGCAGGATTTGAAGTTACCTATTGCCTCTCGCATAGTACATCGCAGGCAATACAGGAGCAACAGAGACTCTCTGCATCCCATACATAAACTGATTCGATGACTGGAGAGTCCAGAAGGTGATCAGCAATGCTCACTCCCTCTTCAACAGCCTGTTATGGCCAGTGTGGAAGGCAATGGGGAATGGAGATTGCCTGTGGAATATCCTGGCCTGAATGAAGTGACTCCTCTGATCAGCACTGCTGTGCCAGACATGTTGGAGCTCCAGTATGAACTGGAATCGAAGGCAGCCAAGTGGTATGCCACAACTGACATTGCTAATGCCTTTTTCTCCATTCCCATTGCAGAAGAATGCAGGCCACAGTTTGCTTACACCTGGAGGGGAGTATAGTAACAATAGAATCGGTTGCCTCAAGGCTGGGTCCATAGCTCAACCATCTGCCATGAGGTGATCCAGACTGCCTTAGAGAAAGGTGGAGCCCCTGAGCATCTGCAGTTTATTGATGACATCATTGTATGGGGTGAGACAGCAGAGGAAGTTTACCAGAAGGGTAAGAGGATAATTGATATCCTGCTGGAGGCTGGCTTTCCCATAAAGAGGAGCAAGGTAAAAGGGCCTGCCAGGGAGATCCAGTTCCTGGGTGTTCAATGGCAAGATGACCGTTGTCACATCCCTCAGGAGGTGGTGAACAGGGTAGCCACTATGGTGCAACCCATGAATAAGAAAGAGACACAGTCCTTTTGGGGGCTTGTGGGTTTCTGGAAAATGCACATTCCTGGGTACAGTCAAATTGTGAAACCTCTCTTCCATGTAACACAAAAGAAAAATGATTTTGTGTGGGGACCTGAGCAGCAGGTAGCTCTCAGATAAAATGAGAGGTGGTCCATGCTATAGTTCTGGGACCTGTTTGAACTAGACCACAGATCAAGAATGTGCTGTACACATTCTTAATCTGGCTAGTGACAATGGTCCTACATGGAGTTTGTGGCAGAAGGCTCCTGGTGAAACCAGGGGCAGGCCCCTAGGTTTCTAAAGTAAGGGGTACCACGGCTCCAAGGACAACTACAGGTAACTGGGACTGAGTCACCACTATTTCTAGCTGTAAGGGACATTCAGTGTACCCCACAGTGGAACGTGACTCTGACTGAGAGGGGGTAAACTCAGAGGGGGCAATGAAGATTAATGTAATATAGTCAGTGTATAATAGTTATAAGTTGTTCTAAGTTTTTCCCTTCTAGTTTAATACCAGCCTAGCATCCAGGACTCAATGTGAACAGACCACATACAAGCACCAATCCAGAGGCTTCCTGCATCATCTCACCTGCACCTCTTCCTGATGCCCCACAGCAAAAGACTGTTCCTGTTTGCTTACAGCAATAGGCTGTTCCCGATTTTTCTTTCCCTTTCAAAGACAAGGAATGTTTCCTGGTTCCTAATTCTTTTCCACATTCCTGCCCAGCTTATGCACCATCTACATCCACCAGCACCAGAGAGGGAGAGACTGGCCTGAGAGAGAGACAGCTGGGATAAAGAGGGACTTGCATCAAGGACTCTAATACTACATTTCACAATTGGATGAAGGGACTATGACAGGAGAGAGGAAGTGGTTCAGAGGGGTGGACTGTGGTGGGTTAGCCCATCCAGGGCGGGCAGGGAGGGGTTGTGAAAGCCCTGCTCTCCCTGGGGATTAAGGAAACCTGATCCTGGTGACCTTGGTTCTTTCCTTCCTCCCCGGGAAACTAAGTTAGTCTGTTCCACTCCCCCTTCCTGTCTAGCAAAACTATAAAGGGAAGGGTACAGCAACCATTTTCCCTCTCTTTTGCTCCTGCCTCACTTGGGTGAGAGGTCCAAGAGTCACTGCTGGCTTCCTGGTTCTCTGCCATGTCATCAGGCCTGGTCTTTCTCCCTGCCACATCCATGTTTTTCCAAAGGACTGTTGGTTTTGTATATCTCTCCATGCATCCTTGTTCCTTACCCTTGTGGACCCTTTCCTATTATTGTTATTTATATATAAATATATATATAGTTTAAAGAAAAAAAAAATACCTCTCAACTTCCAAACCGACTCCAAATTATTTCTCTGTAGATTTGCCTCTTCCTCTTTTCTCCCTTATCCCCCTTTCTTTCCCCTTTTTTTTTCTCTTCCCTTATTTTTTTCCCTATTCTTTCCCCTTCCCTTTGTCTTTCTATCGGGAAAGAGGAAGGAGAAGCTGGGGAGGGGTTCTCAGTCTTGCCCCCCATCTGAGCTCTTAAATTCCAGTTAAGGCTCAAACCACAACAATAGGGAAGTCTGAAATCTTCCTGGAGTCTGACACAGGGACATCAGTAGAAAACTCCCCAGCATGAACTGCATCTTCAGCACTCTTTTCCTGCATGAGTCTCCCTTGGGATCCTGACAAAAATATTAAGATGGAAGAATTAGCCTCATTATTCTGTATGATTGTCTAATTTAGATTTGAAATTGCAATAAATATTCCTAAATAAAGCAGGACCATTATGGGAGGAACCATGAGGTACACACTTTACATTTCTCATAAGATTTATGTTTGTGGAATGTAAGAAATTGTTAAAGGATGAAATGGTCAGTCATATAATATAGGTTTAGGCATATTTGGATCATCTTCATTCAAATACTCTTGACAAGTCCAAACAGATTAACTTCTTGCTGCTAGGTAATCTGATACACAGAGATGATGAGAAGTGTATTAGAATTAAACTAATTGTATCTGTGAATGAAGAAGATTTCAATTTCTTTTCACAGGAACAAAATGGTAAACTGCTTCGAAGGCTGTTACGTTGATGAAATTATTATTTGCAAAGACACATAGGAATAATTTTTAACATACAATAAAAAAACTCCTGTTCATCCTTTAAACCAAATGGTTGTTCATCTTAGCTATTACCTCTGTAAAGATGTTCCACTACAGAGACTTAGATTGCATTTGATGTGGTGGGCTGATGGGTCTCAGCATAGATTACTATGTTCAATGATTTGCATGCTATAATCTCTCATCTCAACATGGTAATCAAGCCTGTTTTTCACTGTTATTCTTTCCATTCTGTGCTCTAACTCTCTGAAAGCACCTCTCCCTGGTGTAACTCATACCAGCCACTCACACTGTGATTACCTGAGCCACTGAAACTCCAGTAATTTATTGACTTTATTCTAGCCAGGACAAAATGCAAATCTGGATAATAGTTGTCATTTTCTGGTTCAATGTTGGGAATGTGAAATAAAGGTTTATTTTTAACTGTCCATTTCCTTAGCATAGAACATTATAGTGTTTCATTTTAGCATCTGCTGAATGTCTGTCACTGTAAACATAATAACATCTGAATACATCAGGTTGTCTAACCCTTTTTAAAATTGCTTTGTTCTGGCACCTCTGTCTGCTGTGAAATGAGAGGCACAAATGAGGCCAAAATATCAACAGCTAGACTATTTATTACATAAATAAAGTGGAGGGATCAGAAGGGGAGAGAGAAAATGGAGAGAGGAGAGAGAAGAGAGAAGAGGAAAGGAATTATATTACCACACCACTCACCCCCGCAAGACAGTTTGAGTGTGTGGAGGGAAGGTGTTGCAGGAGATGTTGGGTTTGTAGAGAAAGGGTGCTGAGGCTTTGGCTGTAGAAGAGATGTGGTCCTCTGGGCAGCTTCTTCAGCTCCATGAGTTGCAGCAGGCAGAACTTAGGACATGGAGAGAGGGTTCTGTCTGCTTCTTCCAGGCTCCATGGCCTCCTTTCTTCAGAGCAGAATTGTGCCGGGCTTTTTCTTCACTTGTGCTTTCTTTCTCAGTGGCATTGTCCTTCTCCTGTGTTTTTGGTTCTCCGTTTTTCTTCTACTGAGCCAGTAGCTGCTCCAGTCTTTTATACAGTTTTTTTAGTCCTTAGCTATGTGTCCAAGTATTGTCCCTCAGGAATTCGTTCCAGGAAATCATCTTTAGGTAAGTATCCAGGTATCATTCCCCAGGAAATCTTTCTGTGTATTCCTGTGTTTTTGGGCAGGGGTCTGGATGGGGGTGGGGGAGCCCTCCACCTCCTCGTCTCCATCTATCTACCCATACACTGATTACACATCAGGAAACAGGTGGTGAATCCATTGTCTCATCATCCTTCCTGGGGTATCTGATGGCTGGAAATGATCTTGTCCTGAAGGAGTGATGGCTGGGCCCTTGGGCCATTGTTGTAGGCCAGCTGCAGTCCCGTGAGCAATGTTATCTTTGCACCTTCCAAGAGTCCTTCCAGTGGCTCTGCCCAATGCACATCAGCTATTGTCTGGGCAAGCAGCAAGTGATTTTATCTTTGTTGAGTCACACCAGGAGAGACAAGCTTTTAGTCTCTCACAACCTCCCAGAAATTCTTGATCAAAACAAGTTTATATTTAGGACTGAATGTTGTTAAGACCAGAAAATATTTAATAGGTGGGGGTTGGTACTTTTCTTGGTTTTTTTTTTTCCCTCTTCTCTTCCTCTCTCCCTCAATCAATACACAGAAAATCTGAAAGGGCAACCAGTAGATTGTTCCATGAAGTTATTGTCCACAAAAGCTAGAAAGCTGAGGAATATTAACACTGCAGAAGATGTCTTCATATCAGTATTTGGTTTATGTTCCTGCTGTTTTACACATGGTAATCTTCCGAGTTTATGTTGGAAACACTTTTTCTGTTTTACTAAGTATTGAACAGACTTTGTAATGTCATACCAGCTTATTCAGTATTTAAATTGATGGTACTGATATAGGGTTATAGGCTGATATGATTTCTTTGCAGTAGTGCATTATCAAATTGGATTTCTTGTAAATTGTTGATAACAGTGTGAGAAATAGGTTTTAATATTTGGCTTTCGCAAGGGGAAATACTGGGGACCTGAGGCTCGATTGTTGGGCCAATTGGTTGGCTATGGTTTGTATTGTGAGAGAAAGGTGAGGCGCCAACATCTCTAAAGACTGGCCAGGTCAAAAGTGCAGGTTTTTTCTCAGTCCTGATGCAGAGGGGTGGGAGCGTGCTGGGGAATATGTATGTTTGAATATGAATATGTATGTTTGCTGCCTATATAAATTCAACTCGTGTTGTTAAGGCGCGCCTCTAGCAAATTCGCTATGCGCCCAGCGCTGTGTTGCCTTTATTTTATAATAAACTGGTTATAAATTTCAGCAGTGAGCTCGTTTCTCACAACAGGGAAGAAAGAAGTTACTAATGCCTGTGTGTTACATTGATGTCACTTATGTTTTCTATGTGAAAAGTGTTAGCTCATCATCTCATCTCTTTTTTTTTTTCTGAAATAAAATTCACCATGAAACAGTAATAAGACCTCTTCATAAATGCAGAACTATCAACAGTAAAGCAAATAGTTCTAAAATGGTGTAGATATAGGGATCAAAGGATTGCTCTCATCTTCATAGTTTCTGACAAGTTCATGTTTCACTTGAATGAAAGTGGAGATTGAGTAATTCTTCCATAAGTTTTTGGGTTAGGTGACATGGTGCTAGGGCTCACTGTAGTTATCAGTAGTTCATAATTCCATTAAGACTAAGGATGTTCTGCTGGCTGACAATTCATGTTGCTCTCTGCTCACCACCTGTAGAAAAATTGAGGAAAAAAATAGATTTCCCTGCCAAGCACTTTTTACTTTTTTTTTGTTTGTTTCTGTTTTTGTTTTTGTTTGTTTGGGTTTCTTTTTTTAGAATTGTATGATGTAATGAAAAATAATATCCTGCCAGCTTATTGTTTGGCCCTTTGCAACATAATAATGAATATTTTATGATCACTGGCTTAATTTCTGAACAGTGGCTACACTACTCTGAATCTATGTTTTACCTTTGCAGATTGGCAACAAATGTACACAACTCTTATTAAGGGTAATATCTGATCTTATTGAAAGAAAGGTGAAGCTATAATGTTCTTAATGTCATTGCAGAGGCTGAGAAAGCCAAGTGTGGTTTCTGTGATGATATTAACAAACCTCTACACATAGCTGAATGGGCCATAAGACACATGATGGAGCTGGTATCATGAACTTGGCTCTACAGCTCCAACCAACTTTTTACACAGTTTTACAGCAGGCAGGGGCACTCCAGCAGCAGGCAGGGAGCAAAACCCCAGGGTAGGCAATCTGGGGAGAAACTAAGTCCGAGTGCGGATTTCTCCAATTTTGCCACAAATCCAGAGCGAGAGCTGAGTCCAAAACGAGCACCAAAAATGATCCCAGAATGAGAGCCCAGACCACTTTCTGGTCACTCTATTAAAGGTTTTTCCTAGACAGTGTGTCCAGTGCCAATACATACTGAGCACGAAGAACCCAGCCAATCACAATTCCAAATCCCAGTGTGGGCTTCTCCCAAGGGTGAACACCTGTGAGAGACCTCAGCTCCCTGTGGGAATAATAGATACCTTTTACCTGTCCCCCAGGGGAAGGCAATTTCGTGTCTTTGTCTTCCCCAATTCAAACCTCCACTAATGAAGGTGGGGGGAGGGGTGTTTGGAGCACCCCATAACACACAGCCCATGCAGCAGACTCATGATGGTTTGCTACTATAAGTTCCAAGTGAAAAAATCAGGGCAACCATGCCAGGGGGTTTTACTTCAATCAACAATAAAACTTTATTGTTTGCCCATAAGATGGCACACATTATGTAGGAAAAAGTGAGAGGAGAAAGGGGAAAGGTAAAATAAAATAGAGTTGAAGTGAAGAGAGAAAAGAGAAGGAGGTTTATAGATACCATGAATGCAAGGGTCCAAAGACACCTCCCTGGTCCCAGTTCCAGTCCTGCTGGTCCTGCTGGACCTTTCTTGATACTGGTGAGAATATCTTTCCAAGCCTTGTTGCTAGGGAGACATCTTTTATAATCAATTTTACACCTGCCAATAGCCAAAGTCTGTTTCCCTCTGCCCCTTGTGCCTTCCATGAGCAGAGCTTCCATGCGTGCCCAAGGAGGAATGTCCAAGGCATGGTGTGCCTTGGAGGTGGGTAGCTTTTGACCAGGGGGTGTGTTTTCATATTATAATGACATTGTAATGAGCAAAGTTCATCTAAGGTTCACAGTTCCCTTTGCAACACCAGGGCATCAATCCCTTTTGACAGCAGTTATAATTTTCATTACGAAGTGATAAGTGGGGACTCACTGTACCAGGTACCCTCTTCCCACAGTGCCTGCACATGTATATCCATGGAGATCACGTTTCATTTTACAGGCTCAGTAACTTATTATGTAGCAGACAGCTGCAAATTCATGCTGTTAACCTGAAAATTAGTCCAAGTTTTGGGGTATGAGGTCCCAATTCCTGACGACAATGATGAGACAGACCACTATTCAGACCACTTATTACAGTGAAGAACAAAAACTTTCAGTCCCTTTGAGTTATTTTAAAAGTTAGTTGTATAACATTTTTGCAAAGTATATAGCTATAAAATAAGTTTTTAATTTACAGACAAGTTCACATATTTCTTTGTAAATACTACTTTTTAGTTTAGCAAGTGATTCATAAACCAACTGTCCTAGGATGTTTCTATTTCATGGTAGGATTCAATTGTATGATAACTGTTTGGGTTTTTTTTGGCACCAATTTACTTCAGATACAGAAGTCAAATTTCAGTGAGAATAATTACAGAAATGGTAAACAATGTGATAACACTGATTTTTTTTTACTTGTTTAGAATATTTTTTTATTAGGTGACAGTGATTTTCTACTTAGCATAATGCAGAGAGAACCTTGAGATAAAAAGGTCTATAAAATATCTTCTTCACATGAAATTTCAAAGAGATTTTTCCCCTTGTCAGTTCTAGCAAAGATTTAAGGATAATGCTAGTAGACTGTGTTTCCTACATTATCTATTATGTATTCCAGCTTTTATCTCCTTTTTTTCCTTTTTTTGGTTCAAGCTGTAAATACCGCAGTAAAACAATTCTGAGGACTGGAAAAATTGATCAATTATGTAATTTGACAGTTCTTTCATTGCTCACAATAGAATTATTATGAAAGCAGAAACTTTTCTTTTTTTCTTTTTTTGCAAGCTGGCATGACTTTAGGTAGAGAATTATACTTTGTAAGCATTAACCTAAATGTAAATCCAGAATGGCAGAAGCTGTAGATCTTTAATAATCTTCATTTATTAATACTAGCAGTTTTTCTGTTTATTTATGTAATTATTTATTTGTTTATTTTCCTGATCAAAGTGTAAATAATTATATGATAAAGGAAAGTGAGGATCATATCAATCTATCAGTTTCTTTGTCATGCAACATTGTGTGTTCCCTCGAGTACCTATTAGCAATGAGCAAATCTAGATCATAGGAGATGTGAGGTAACAGTGATCAGTTGTGGAAACAAATCACACTTCAAAACTGAATAGTTGTTCCAATGTGAAATAAAAGCACAAACTAAATAAACAAACAGAATAAACAACTAAACATACAAAACAAGCAAATAAACATACAAAACAAAAACAAACAGAAAACCCAAACAAAACAAAATCACCACTTCATCGAAATCAAAGAACACAACTACTTTCATCAGGCTTCACACTAGACTAAGCATAGAGGGTCAAACATCACTTTAAAGGTGAAATTATGTGAAATATTTTCTTAAAGCCAATGGTTTGCCTAATGGCAAAACTCACAATGAATTCTGTAAGATTAGACTGCATATGAAGAAAAAACCCTGAGTGGAAGAAAAAAACCCACAAAACACAAACTTGAATTACTTTCTTGGTGTCCTGTGTGAACAATGTATTTTAGACTGAGGAGTCAATTTAAATAGAAGCATTATAAAAAACGAATACACTAGATTTATTTTTCTGATTCCTGCTTTCCCTTAGTAGAAGGTTGACTTTTAAATTTTTTCTACATTATGAAATGTTTAATGTATTAGTATTTGCTTTATGGTGATTTAGAATAAACCCAAATCTTACAAACCAATGTTTACTCAATAAATTACCTTATGCTGGAAAGTTTTCATTGGATGGAAACCAATTTCATATATATAGAGAGAAAAAAATGTGGCATTTGCTTATAATGGGAAGACATTCTGATTTATAGATAACTACATTCTGATTGATCTTGGAAAATGGACAAGAATTTTTCAACATGTGACCATTACCTATAGATTTTTTTTCACTGGAAAATCTCTTCATTTCATTAAATAAACACAGAAAAATTTCTACTAACATATAATGCACTTGAAGCACAAGATGACCAAGTTAGGTTTACACATTTCAGGTGTATCTTAATGTCACATAAATGTGCTCAATGAGTGAAGCACAGGTAGCTCCTTCCCCTCCCCTGGCATTTATATTAACTTCCTATAATTTAACATAACAAAAAGTCAATTAAAATTTTCAAACATGGAGGTCTGCTTTCCCATGTTAAATACTCACCTTATATATCTGGCAAAACTGGATTGGATATTGAAATGTTGATATCAAGTGAGAAGAGTGACTACTAGGGCCCTTCATGACTGAGCATTCTGTATTTCATGTGCAATGCTGTTACCGAGGTCAAAGGGCAGTTGGTGGAATTTGTCATGATTTTATATTAAAAAAAAATATGGATTTTGGAAAACTGCCTATTTCCTCACTCTATTCTTAAGCCACTGATCTATATACTTATTTTTTTTAAATAAAGATGTATTATTTGTTAAAATTAACAGAGGAATTAAAAATAAATATTAAATTCAAAAGTCTGGAAGTCAGATGGTTCTATTCAAAGTATCATTCAGAGGTGATAAAAATTATATTTACACATCCCCAACTATACCATTCAGTGCAGGATAGGTGTAATACTGTTTTAGAGCTTCCATACCTCTGTTTGGAAAATCTCCTTCGGTGCAGGATAGGTGTATATATGCTGTAAAGGATATGCATTTCTGAAGTGTGCATAGTAGTTCATTGCATAGATAATCAGCACAGGAACACTTTGCTGGTATGTTCTGGGTGAGGTAAACACACAGATTTATTAAAAATTAATTTATTAAATCTCTGTAAATTCCAAATTATTTTGCTGGATTCAGAGAGCTACTGCTATGGTAAATATGACTCTCAGATCTTGTAACATTTTTTTTCTTTCTTTTTCTTTCTTTTTTTTTTTCCTCCTACACTTAAATGTATAATACAGAGCGGTTCCTTACCCAACAAATTTAGATTTGGTATTCTGGACAGAAAACTTTATACCATGTGCCAAGAGGATTCCTGCCGCTGATCTACTCTGTTTTCATTTTCATTACTAAGAGTTATGATATTCAGAAGTTGGAACATTTATAGAAAATGTGTGTATCCTTTCCTTTTTGCTTGTATCAGACTTATCAGACTTGCAGAGCAAAAGCAGTAATGTATAAAATCTCTTCTGATTATTTCTTTGGGGTATATGGGTAATTACACAATATATGATGGAATAATATCAAGTTTGAAAGAAAATCCTTAGAAGTAGTTTGAGTTGTTCTTTCTTAATATATATGCTCATTAGTAGTCTGTCCATTTTATGTGCAGAAGCTTCTAGGATGGCTCCAGGCTGTTCTTAGGCTCACAGGGGTCCTTAATAAACTGCAAAGTATTACCCCTTATTTCTTTCCTGCCACTGTTTTATGGTTTAGACTGTTATGTTACTGACAAAGGAGAATGTAACAATATCTACATCTCTATTCATAGGGTCATAGAGTTCATAGTTAGTACTGACCTGCTTAGTCATCTTGTCAACCTTCAAGGTCCACATGGATGGCCATTCATGTATTTTATCAGAGAAAGATGGAAAACTTCATCATGAATTGACTATTCATCTGGCAATATTTACAAGTTCCAAGGCATTTGGAAGCTTCATATGCAGTATTTGTGCCATTGAAAGACCTTAATGTCCTCTGGGCAAGATCAAGAGCTCAATGGGAACTGCACAATAAGAAAACAATGAGTGAAGGAAACTTACACGACCAACAGCTTCCTGTAACAATTATTGCCAAACACACCTCTGCGTTATGCACTATTTTAATGAACTAAAAAGACCCTGATCTTATATCTCATTTAGAACATTTAGAGCTTAGACTGGCCTCTGCTGTGAAGGACAACAAAAAATCCTGCTATAAATATATTAATAAGAAGAGGAGGGGCAAGGACAACCTCCACTCCTTAGTGGACACGGAGGGGAATGTTGTAACAAAAGACGAGGAGAAGGCAGAGGTACTTAACACCTTCTTTGCCTCAATTTTTAATAGCAGGAAAAATGTCTTCTGGACAGCTGGCCTGCAGAGTTGGCAGATGGAGCAAGGGACCAGCATAGTTTCTCTCTATTCCAGGAGGAGGTAGTTAGAGGGCTCCTCAGCCACTTGGATCCCCACAAGTCCGTGGGACCAGACGGGATCCATCCTAGGGTACTCAGAGAGCTGGCAGATGAGCTGTCCAAGCAACTCTCCATAGTTTCTCAGCAGTCCTGGCTCACTGGAGAGGTCCCAGAAGACTGGAGGCTGGCCAACGTGGCGTCCATCTGCAAGAAGGGCCAGTTGGATTTGCCAGGGAATTATAGGCCTGTCAGCCTGACCTCATTGCCAGGCAAGATTCTGGAACAGGTCATCTTGAGTGCAATCACACAGCACTTCCAGGATGGCCAAGGGATCAGGCCTATCCAGCATGGATTTAGGAAGGGCAGGTCCTGCCTGACCAACCTGATCTTCTATGATCAGGTGACCCACCTGGTGGATGTGGGGAGGCCTGTGGGTGTAGTCTACCTGGCCGTCTGCAAGGCCTTTGACACCATTCCCCACAGCAAACTCCTGGCCAAGCTGGCAGCCCATGGCTTGGACAGAAGCACACTGCATTGGGTTAGGAACTGGCTGAAGGCCCGAGCCCAGAGAGTGGTGGTGACTGGTGCCACATCCAGCTGGCAGCCTGTCACTAGTGGTGTGCCCCAGGGATCAGTGCTGGGCCCCATGCTCTTCAACATCTTTATTGATGATCTGGATGAGGGCATCGAGTCCATCATCAGTAAATTTGCGGACGACACCAAGCTGGGGGCAGGAGTTGATCTGCTGGAGGGTAGAGAGGATTTGCAGAGGGACTTTGACAGGCTGGACAGATGGGCAGAATCCAATGGCATGAGGTTGAACACATCCAAGTGCCGGGTTCTGCACATTGGCCACAGCAACCCCATGCAGTGCTACAGGCTGGTGTCAGAGTGGATGGAGAGCAGCCAGGCAGAAAGGGACCTGGGGGGACTGGTTGATTGTAGGCTGAACATGAGCCTGCAGTGTGCCCACACAGCCAAGAAGGCCAATGGCATCCTAGTCTGCATCAGGAACAGTGTGGCCAGCAGGAGCAGAGAGGTCATTCTGCCCCTGTACACTGCACTGGTTAGGCCACACCTTGAGTCCTGTGTCCAGTTCTGGGCCCCTCAGTTTAGGAAGGATATTGACTTGCTGGAACGTGTCCAGAGAAGGGCAACCAAGTTGGTGGGGGATTTGGTACACAAGCCCTATGAGGAAAGACTGAGGGAGCTAGGGTTGCTTAGCCTAGAGAGGAGGAGACTCAGATGTGACCTTATTGCTCTATACAACTACCTGAAGGGACATTGTGGACAGGTGGAGGTTGGTCTCTTCTCCCAGGCAGCCAGCACCAGAACAAGAGGACACAGTCTCAAGATGCACCAGGGCAGGTTTAGGCTGGAGGTTTTGGAAGAAGTTCTCCACAGAGAGAGTGATTGCCCATTGGAATGGGCTGCCCAGGGAGGTGGTAGAGTCACCATCATTGGAGGTGTTCAGGAGGAGACTTGATAGGTTGCTTGGTTGCATGGTTTATTTCATTGGGTGGGTTGGATTAGTTGATAGGTTGGACGTGATGATCTTGAAGGTCTCTTACAACCTGGTCTATTCTATTCTATTCTATTCTATCCCCAGATACAGGATTTTTGTCACACACCCAATGGGAAATTGCAAGTTCCCAAGCATGCATCTTAGTAAAGAATGTTTTTAAAAAAAATTCCTTTGTTGAAAAAGTGAGGAAATATTTTTCCCTTTATACTCAGTTTTAACATGAGGCCTTCAAATACCACAATGCTACAAGATGTGGAAAAGAAAAATTACATTTTTCACCTGCTTTTCATATTATAATATTAACTTTTATATCATCATAGCAAGGTGTCAAGGTGTCACTGTACACATCTTTGTATAAAAACAAAGCTAAGTAAAAAAGGTCCCTGTTCTACATGATTTATAATATAAGCAGGAAAGCAGATTAGTATGACAGGCATGTGTTTGAGGACAGCAGTTCTGAAATAGTTTTAGGGGTTATGTAAGTGTTGCAGAAAAGGGAGGTAAAAAATGATTAGTTATACAGAGAAAATATAACTGGAAAAAAACTGTAGGGTGATATTCTGGTATTCCCAGTGAGAGGGGCAGCATAAAATGCTACCCATAAGCAAGTACAAGGTGATTAAAAGAGCCATAACAGAGGATAGTTCCAAATGCTGAAGGTTAAAGAGATGTTAGGTATGTTGTAAATAATCCACAGTGTGCTTGAAATTGAAGAGAAGTGGTTTGCTTGATTCAGTGGAGAAGTTGAAGTCAGAATACTGACAAGAATGGTGACACTGTCAAAGTGACAACATGGATGTGGTGGTTTGAGCCTTAACTGGAAGTTAAGAGCTCAGGTGGGAGGCAAGATTGAGAATCTCTCCCCCACTCCCCCCCTCTTCCCTCCCAACAGAGAGGGGAGAAAAGGAAAGAGCAAATCCACCAAACAATAATTTGGAGTCGGCTTGGAAGTAGAGAGGCAAAGAGTTGTCTTTAAGCAATATATATAACAATAACAGGAAAAAGGTTCACAAGGGCAAGGAACAAGGATGGATGGGAGTGGGACAAAAAAACAAGAGAATAATACAAAACCAGCCTTTCTCTGAGGAAGCGTGGAAGCAGCAGGTCCGACCACGTGGCAGAGGAGCAGGTGGGTAGCTGCAGTAGCTCTCGTCCAGCAGAGGCAGAAGCCAGAAAAGCCGGGCCAACAGCTATGAGGTCCTGCTCTTTATACCCTAGCTGGGCAGGAAGGGGGGAGTGGAACAGACTCAGCTTCCCAGGTGAAAAATGCCCTGCAGGGAGTGAAAAGTACCTGCAAGCCCTCCACCCTGCTTTGTTCTTTTGTTCCCAGAAAAGGGTGTTAACCCACCACAATGGAAAACAATCTTCACAGATTTTCTGGAAATGGACAAAAGCTGTGTGAGACTGAAGTTGTCACAAGCCAGAAGAAAAGGATGGGTTTCTAGCTGACAAGCTGGCAAAAGCCATGATGAGAGTTTGGGATATGAAATTGGACAGAAAAGATTGGTCCTTGAAGACTCAGCAAAGACATAAGTGACAACCGAAAGTGGTTTTTTTTGACCTAACTCAAAGATATATCCAAGAAAGGTTCAGACTAACAACAAGAATAATGACTTGAAAACATGGCATCTGAGAACAAAGACAGAGGAAATAAAGAGGTTATAGTTTTTGATCTTGCTACATTGGTAAATGGCCAGAAGAATATGCATGAATACAGTGCAATTTTTTTGTTCTGTCTTTGTAGGACTCCATTGCTGCGGTGTTTGAATAGTCAAGAAATAATATATAGGAAAATTATGTTTAACAGAACAAAACAAAATTGAAAGTGCTTTCATTAAAATGTCAGAACACAAAAAATAATCCAGAAGCCAAGTTATCTCTTCCACTAAAAACCTCTCAGCTCCAATATTGAAAAAACTGTCAGAACACATCCCAGATTTGGCAAAAAATACAGTGGCTTACTTGTGGCAGTTTATTTTAGTTGGTGATGATCACAGATGGATAAATTTAATTCATACTTCCTGTTGTCTTTACTTGAAGTCTGAGCATGAAGGCAGCATCTGTCAGTGGCATCTGACATCTCCCAGAGTGGCAGTGTGCAGGGAAGGTTCACCATTGAAATTAGTTTTTATTAACAATTATAAAATTACTTGCTTGGTCTACAAGGAACTATGCAAGCAAATTATTTTTTTATTAATTTACATAACCTTAACAACATCTTGATATCTTTGTGAAATGATATAAAAATATCTCAGATTTTAGGGTTTTTCAGATTAATTGCAGGAGCTCACAATCACAGACTGGCTGGGTTGGAAAGTACCCTCTGGCATAGCAGATGTTCCTCCCAGTTTTGTGTTATCGGTAACGTTGCTGAAGATGCACTCTATTCCATAATCCAGATCATTAATGAAGATGTTAAACAGAATTAGACTCAGTATTGACCCCTGGGTACTGTCCTGGAGGAGACATTAACAAGACAGCTAAGTCTGCTTTGAGCTACTGCCCCTTTCTTCTCCCTGTCTGTTACAGGGTCCGGATTGAGGTAGAGGAGCCTAATAGGCAGGCACTGTTAAGGCTGCCTGGAGGGGAGTGGAAGCTGAAGCTGATCCCCAAGCCTCTCGTTTCAAAGAGGCAACTGCACGTGTCAGACACCATGAGAGAAGGCGTGTGCAGGTTACTCACCACATAAACATTTTGAATTGATTGGCGGGATTTGAATGGCTAATGTGCCATTGGGCCGTTCCATTTTCAAAAAGGGAATTTATAGGCGAAGACCTCCTATACTTTTGGCTCATTACACTCATAGCTTGCATGCTCATTACTCTCTTATCTCTCTTCCCCGTTTGTTGTTGGGATTCAAGGAGGCAAAAAGCACCCTACTTGCTCCTTTCTTCTGGGCAATTATCTTCTTTTGTTTTAGCGGCATAGTGCTTGAGTTAGCTTCCACTACAGCAGCGTGCTCTCTCATTTCCTCTGATTTTTGAATATTGCCCTTTGGACTATAACTATGAACTCAAAACACCCTTCCGTTCAGCAAAGGTTTTGGTAGTTAGCAGCTCAGCTGTTCGTGAGTAAAATACTCTATTTTACCTGGCTATTTCTGAGGTTTATAGCTTGTTACCCCTTGGTTAACTCCCTTGTGAACTCGACGGTGGTTCGTCTACACCACACAAAGCACCAGTGCAGTTTGGTTTCATGCGCATAGGGAGATTCCAGTTTTTTCCTCTGTATTCCAAGTTCTGATTGTTCTAGACTGTTATTCTACTGTTTATTAGCCTTCTACCATGTGTAATCAACCTGTTATCGACCGGGCAAATGAACCTGAATAAAAATGGCTCAGGAAAACAATTTCTGATATTTAATAAATCATATTCATATTTTATCATATTCCCAGCAAATAGTTTTATAAACTACAACAGGCACACTGCTAGTTACAGGCTTCCAACTAGACTTCATTACAGTAATCACCAACTTCTGAGCTTGGCAATTCAGTTGCTTTTCAATTTACCTCACCGTCTGCTGACCCAGCCTATACATCAACAGCTTGTTTATGGGAAACAGTGGCAAAGGACTTCCTGCTGTTACCTACAAATGTATCAATATAAATTTGCAGTAAACAGTAGATTTTTAAGCTTGCCTTGCATCATAATCTTGGTGACACATGTTTTACCACCTAGTTTCAATAGTGGGTAAAGGAGCCAGTTAAACTCTTGGTATTATCCACAGATTTCATTATCTTCCCCAAAGGCTTCCACGCTTCTTGTTAGAAACACCACACACATGCACACTCCCACCTTTCTCACTCGATGTCTGAGTCCGTGAACAATTACAGATCAGGAACTCTATTTCTATCTTCTGTTATGCCACCTATGACATGTGAAGTTTAACTTTGTATCTTTGTTTTCTGTCCTCATATGGAGACAAGAAAAATGTTGAACAGTGGTTAGTTAACAAATATGATGGAAGATAGTATTAGAAACACTTGTCTTTGCAATAAAATGCTGATAGGCTGTTCTTATGAGTGGTGAATTGCACTTAGACACTTAAAACAAGTTTTTCATTAGTAGAAAGCCCAAAAATTCCTGCAAAAATCAATTTCGGTATCTAAATAACTCTGACTTTAGAATTTTTTTTCTTTGTCTTTCGCTTGTCTTTTTTTAAAATTATATTGATAGGATTCCCCTGAGGAATTAATATTTTTTTAAAATAAAAATTCTGATGTATGAATTTTCTTTTGTACTACAAAGGCACTTTATCTTCTTTTTAGGTATGTCATATATAATGACCTATTCATTTTTTAGTAACTATTTTGAAATTTACAATCATTATGTTTCTCCATTCTGTGTCTGAGGACTTCTCATTCCCTTGATGTATTATACAGAACCTGAGGCAAAATATTGCAAAATGTTCCACATTATCCACAATCTTCCATTTATACATTTTTCCTTACAATATATGAAATGTTTATGTGACTCCTTTGTGAGTTTCAGTCATTAAACCAAACGCTCTCCTCTCAGCCTTTTCTATGTGATTACTAGTGAGAATTTACGCTGGGGATAGGAAAGGGCAGGCAAAAAAGAGTTACGGTTGTCCTTGGTGGTGCAAATAGTTTTCCAGCATCTCATTAGTTTAAATAAGATTGCATAAATTTATCTGATTGCTTTAACTCACATTCATAAAATAACAGGAGTGCTAGTATACAAATTTGAATTTCATAACTTAGTCATCTCTGATTGTAATGATTATGGACTGCATTCATGTTGTCCATAGGGACAAAAAATAATGGGTGGACATTTTACGGTATGATCTCGTGTAGCTTTAGATATGTATCCCTCTCTTTCACTTCTTAGAGAAGAGCTACATGCATATACACTTTGAGATAAACTAGGAAATTGAATTTGGACTATCCATTTTCATTAAACTCTAGCAGTGTTAATCAATAAAAAAAGAATGCTTTATTTGAGAAATCTATTTGGAAATTGTGGAGCACATTCATGGTAACTTTCACAAAAGACGTAATTGGTTTTTATTCTTTTCTGACATGATAATTGTGTGCCAGAAGATGAGCCACCGGGGCAAACAACCAGCCTGGATGGACAATGAACATCTAATAGAACTAAAGGAAAAAAAGAGGGTGTATCATCTTTGGAAGACAGGCGAGGCAACCCATGGAATGTTTAGGGATGTTGCTAGGTCGTGTAGGAAGAAAATTAGGGAGGCAAAAGCACAGTTGGAGCTCAGACTGGCCTCTGCTGTGAAGGACAACAAAAAGTCCTTCTATAAATATATTAATAGCAAGAGGAAGGGCAAGGACAACCTCCACTCCTTGGTGGACAAGGAGGGGAATGTTGTAACAAAGGATGAGGAAAAGGCAGAGGTACTTAACACCTGCTTTGCCTCAATTTTTAATAGCAGGACAGAATGTCTTTCAGACAGCTGGCCTGCAGAGCTGGCAGATGGAGCCAGGGAGCAGTATAGTTTCCCCTGCGTTACAGGAGGAGATAGAGGGCTCCTCAGCGACTAGGATCCCCACAAGTCCATGGGACCAGACAGGATCCCTCCTAGGGTGCTGAGAGAGGTAGCAAATGAGCTGTCCAAGCAACTCTCCATCATTTTTCAGCAGTCCTGGCTCACTGGAGAGATCCCAGGAGACTGGAAGCTGGCCAACGTGGTGCCTATCCACAAGAAGGGCTGGTTGGATGAGCCAGGGAATTATAGGACTGTCAGCCTGACCTCAGTGCCAGGCAAGATTATGGAACAGGTTGTCTTGAGTGCAATCATACAGCACTTCCAGGATGGCCAAGGGATCAGGTCCAACCAGCATGGCTTTAGGAAGGGCAGGTCCTGCCTGACCAACCTGATCTCCTTCGATGATCAGGTGACCCACCTGGTGGATGTGGGGAGGCCTGTGGGTGTAGTCTACCTGGACTTCAACAAGGCCTTTGACACTGTCCCCCACAGCAAACTCCTGGCTAAGCTATCAGCCCATGGCTTGGACAGAAGCACACTGCATTGGGTTAGGAACTGGCTGGAGGGCCGAGCCCAGAGAGTGGTGGTGAATGGTGCCACATCCAGCTGGCGGCCAGTCACTAGTGGTGTGCCCCAAGGATCAGTGCTGGGCCCCATGCTCTTAACATCTTTCTTGATGATCTGGATGAGGGCATTGAGTCCATCATCAGTAAATTTGTGGACGACACCAAGCTGGGGACACGAGTTGATCTGCCTGGAGGGTAGAGAGGCTTTGCAGAGGGACTTTGACAGGCTGGACAGATGGGCAGAATCCAATGGCATGAGATTGAACACATCCAAGTGCTGGGTTCTGCACATTGGCCACAGCAACCCCATGCAGTGCTGCAGGCTGGGGTCAGAATGGCTGGAGAGCGGCCAGGCAGAGAGGGACCTGGGGGTGCTGGTTGATGGTAGGCTGAACATGAGCCTGCAGTGTGCCCAGGCAGCCAAGAAGGCCAATGGCATCCTGGCCTGCATCAGGAACAATGTGGCCAGCAGGAGCAGGGAGGTCATTCTGCCCCTGTACACTGCACTGGTTAGGCCACACCTTGAGTCCTGTGTCCAGTTCTGGGCCCCTCAGTTTAGGAAGGATATTGACTTGCTGGAACGTGTCCAGAGAAGGGCAACCAAGTTGGTGAGGGATTTGGTACACAAGCCCTATGAGGAAAGACTGAAGGATCTAGGGTTGCTTAGCCTAGAGAGGAGGAGACTCAGATGTGACCTTATTGCTCTATACAACTACCTGAAGGGACATTGTGGACAGGTGGAGGTTGGTCTCTTCTCCCAGGCAGCCAGCACCAGAACAAGAGGACACAGTCTCAAGATGCACCAGGGCAGGTTTAGGCTGGAGGTTAGGAAGAAGTTCTCCACAGAGAGAGTGATTGCCCATTGGAATTGGCTGCCCGTGGAGGTGGTGGAGTCACCATCATTGGAGGTGTTCAAGAAGAGACTTGATGGGGTTCTTGGTGCCATGGTCTAGTTGTTTAGGTGGGTTGGATTGGTTGATAGGTTGGATGCAATGATCTTGAAGGTCTCTTCCAACCTGGTTTATTGTATATTGTATTACAGTAGTATTACAGTATTGCTAAGGTTGGAAGAGACCTCAAAGATCATCGAGTCCAACCTGTCTCCACAAACCCCATGACTAGAACAAGTGAAAGGACATTGCTCCCCAGAGAGAACACTCCTGCCCACTGCAGGCTTGAACTCACGACCTTCGCAGTGAGAGTCTTAGGTGCTACCCACTGTGCCACATCAACCTGGCATAAACCTGTGTATTGTATAAGACCCATAAACTACAGACAAACATTAAAAACCAAAACACCACAACAAAAAACAAACAAACTTTCATCTACTTAAGTACTAATTCCTTCATTGTGTACATTGCAGAAGTTCCAGTGTCACCTCCAGACGTTCAGGTACCTTTTGCTAGTCATGGATATCTTTCATTGCAAACAGACACACATTCACAGTAGAAAATGCTTCTGAAAAGTGTAGATCCAAAACAAGAAAAGTTATGGCTCACATATTGAAGATATTGAGACCAATTTTACAAAAGTAGATGTTGTGGGTTGAAGCAGACCCCCTCCCCACCACAGGCAGAAATAACAACTCTGACAAATGAATTGCAAAAATGATGGAAAGTTTAAATAGAAAACAGTGAATGTGTACAGAGAACCAGAAACAGTGACAAAAGAAACCCCAAAGCAGACTCAGAAACATCCCATCCCCACCTGAGGGTGCACCTAACCCCCTAGGGCTCCTTCTTCCCCCCCCCCCCCCCACTGCTAGGCTAGTCTCAGGTGGCCAGACCTGAGACTTCCCATCCCCCTGGCCTTGGGCCTAGTCAGGCCCATGGCCAGGAGACATCTCCCCCAGTTACCAGGTGCTGGTGAGGGCAAGAAAGAGGAAGTGCTAGACCTCACACTGGATTTTATAGCGGTGCAAGGATTATGGTAGGAGATACCTGGTTTCCTGTGTCCACCCACTGGGCTGGACTTCTGGACACAGGAAGCACACCACATAGCAGAGAGCAGCTAGCCCAAACCACCACAGTAGAAAATGACATATCTTCCTTCACATATATTATTTATTCTCAGCAGTACTAAAATCTGCTTCTTTCATATGGAACATTTCTGCCTTTGGTCTTATATTTCCTGGCGGCAGTTGATTCCCTTGACATGTTTTTTTTTAATATGATTACAGACCAATTCCCATGTAATTCAGTATCTGTTTTCAAAAAAGAAAGCTTAATATAATAACTTCTCATTAAATTCTTAGTTCCTGTAGAAGGATATCCAAGATAAATACTTTAATTGTGGAATTCAGCTGCTGGTTACCCTCATCTTTCCTAATGAAAATCTATTTCAGCAGTAAATTCACTATTTGTTCAATTTTTGATGTTTTCTAAACAGGAGAATTTGTGCATGCCTATTAAATTTTCAGCAGACACTACATGACCTAAACCAAATTACTTTAAGGTTGAGTGGGGTTTGTTTGTTGTTTGTTTGGGTTTTTTTCACTAATAATTTTCAGCTTCAATAGTGCATTTTAGAAGATAAAAATATTTAGCTGTGCTACAATTGTTTTGTACCTTGGCAAACTGTGATAAGGATATTTTCATGGCAAAGAATATATACTTACCAAGACTTCTTAAATACATTTATGTTAAGAAAAAGGCAATTGTAAGTTTGCTTAAATTTCTTATTAGCTATGCAAGTTCTCCTTACATAAAAAGATATAATTTCAAGTTTCCCAAGAGGAAATTGCTCTCTAGGAGGTTGGAACTGTATTTGCAGTAATAATTTCTACTTGTATTAAGGCATTCATAATCAGAATAGGCAGACAAGCCAAGAATAAGATAATGAAAACATAATCATAAGAAAGCATTTTTCATTAATGAAATACTTCATGAGTTGATGAAGTCCCAGGGATAATGAGATGCTTCCTTGCTTCCCTCCTTCCCTTCTTCCTTCTGTCCCTCCTTTCATCTCTCCCTTCTTCCCTCTCTCCTTCCCTTCTTCCTTCTGTCCCTCCTTCCATCTCTCCCTTCTTCCCTCTCTCCTTCCCTCTACAGGAGCATTTGGATATAATGATTTCAAAGACTTCCTCCAACCTTGACAGTTCGGTGTTTCTAACATACCATGAGATTTCCTTTTTCTTTCCTTTTTTTTAAACTAAAAAACAATCTCCCCTATAAAAAAAAAAAAAAAAAGCAATCAAAGAAAACCACATCAAACAAGTTAATAAAATACCTCCTGAAAAGCTATTGATCATGTGTGCCTGAATGGTATGTGTTAGAGGCAGCATCTGGATCTGAAGCTCTGAGATCCAAGTCAGTGCTTTTGATATAAGGACATTATTTTGACAAACAAGCATAAAATTCCCAAGAGGAGGAGTTCATACGGCAGTTAATTATCACTGACAGTTGATTCTGACTGTCCCTACTCCTTCAGCTTTCCTCTTTCAAGTTTTTGGCTTTATGCAAACTTCTTTTTTTAACCCACTTTGACTTGGAAAAAGACCCTATTAATCAGCACAAAATCCTGATTTCGTGCAAGCACTCTTCCAGTTCCAACTCATGGTCTATTTTATAGATCACATGTCTGTGTTTATCAGTTCATTGCTTGTTCAGGTGAGTTTGCCCTGGCTCTACAGAGGAAGATTGTTATCTGTGCCTACAGAGAGTTCGTTCTCAGAGCTCTGGTTATCTTCTCTGCAGTCCTGTGGCTGCTGTTTCATGTCTCTGAACCAACAAGTGTCAAGCACAAAATAGAATACCAGAACAAGTGTTACTGGATAAACCCACCCTCCAGAAGGACAGTGTCATTGTGTCACACAACTTCAAGTATGAGAAACTTGGGAAAACAAAAAATTCATAGATATTTTTGTAAATATTTTAAAGTCAAGAAAGTTCAAAACAGCTGGTGAAGGGTCTAGAGAACAAATCTAATGAGAAACAGCTGAGGCAACTGGGATTGTTTACTCTGGGACTTCCCAGAGTAAACTATGAGGGGTCTGAGGAGATGTCATTGCTCTCTTCAACTACTTGAAAGAAGTTTGTAGTAAGGCAGGGTTCAGTCTCTTCTCTCTAGTATCAAGTGATAGGAAGTGAAAATGACCTGAAACTGTTACAGGGGAGGTTTAGACTATATATTAGGAAAAATTTCTTTACAGAAAGGGTAGTCAGGAATTGGAAGAGGTTACCAAGGGAGGTGGTGGAGTCACCATCCCTGTAGCTCTTCAAGAAATGTGTGGGTATGGCACTTCAGAACATGGTTTAATGGCTACAGTGGTAGTAAGCTGATGGTTGGACTTGATGATCTTAGAGGTCTTTTCAAACCAAAACAATTCCATGATTCTATGATTCTGCTTTAGTGTACTTACATTGTCAGTATATTTTTAATCTTTCCATTTAAATACTTTGATGACCTTTAGTAAAAAGGTTGTTATTTCCACTCTAAAATGCAATCAAAAGGAAAAACAGATCACTTAAATTCACTCTAAAATATTTTATAAATCTGAATAATTGTTCTGAAAAATATGAATAATAATTTATCCCATACCTTACATTTGCAGGGAAAATTATCATGCTTTTAGACCTAAATTCTCTAAATTTATGCCCAGATTGATAGTTACATTTGCTCTGTCGTGACTGTAGTAGACATTAATGTAACCAATCTCACCGTATAGCCACAGCTACAGAGACCATGGAACAGATTGTAAAAGTTTCTGTGATCTGTGCTGTTGTGATGTCACTCAAGCTACTGGCTTTATGTATACCAGTATGAGTGGCTAAGCTCCATAATGGCCTTCACCTCCACCTTACAGGTAGTGGGTTGACAGGATGATGTAATAAAATTTTATTAAAAAAAATTAAATATTTCCATTTAAATTTTAAATATTTTCTGTTGTTCTGTGCTGGTGTCTATGCCCGTGGCGGGGGGGGGAATCACAGAAATACGATGCTCTAGGAAGACTGAGATTTGCATTTGCATGCTGCCATGATGTGCTGTGATTTTGGAACTGGTTGTCTGATGTCAGGTCTCATTGTGTTGAATTCAGAAATGGAGTTACATCAGGCAAACAGAAAATAATGTTTTTTAAAATACCTCAATTTACTTTCAGATTTTGTATTCTTCCCTGCTTTATGTTTTCTTTCCCCTTATGTTCTCTCTTTAAAGAACTAGTTCTTTGTTGCAACCTCTGTTACAAATAAATAAGATAGAAAGCCATATTAATTTATTGCACTTTTTTCCAAATAAAATATTTTCTATTTTAATGCTTTGTTGTTTGCTTGCTGGTGTGCTTGGTGGTTTTGGTGGTGGGTTGTATTTTTTTGTGTGTGTATTTTTTGTTGTTGTTTTGTTTTTGTTGTTGTTGTTTGTTTTATTTGCTATTGGTTGGTCGGTTTGTTGATTTTTTTTTTGATGGAAAGAATGGCGTTCCCTTAATTTAAATATTAAATATTTATTTCTTTCTGAAGCTGAAAGCCTGTGGTTGAGTATATTCCTGACTTGCTGAATAATGCTCTACATGATGATAAAATATATTTTCTGACACATTTGTGAAACTAAACCTGAGTTACAGCTCCAACCTGCAGACACAGAGAGAGTGCACCCTGTTTCAGAAGTGATGTGCAGCTGCTGAAATTTGATTTGTATTCTGGGATGACAATAAAAAGTCTGCTGATGTCAATTAAAGGGCAAAAATCTTCTGAAATGCATTATATAGGTATTAACTACTGAAAGCCTTAAAATAACAAAACTATATTATGAAGAGAGAGAGAAAAAAATATAGTTTTACCATGAATGTTTGGGGAAAATACAGAGAGACTTAATGAAGGAGTATAGTATGATTATGCCCTAGTTTTGGCTGGGGCAGAGCTAGTTTATATTAATAGCTAGAACAATTCTGTGTTTTGGACTCAGTATAAGAACTGGCATGATAAGAATGTTGATAATATACTGATGTTTTTAGTTGCTGGTAGGAAATCTAGGATTTTTCAACTTCCCATTTTTTGTTGCCTTGCAGGAGTTAAAAAAGACGAAGGGGGCATAGCCAGGATAATGGGTCAAAACTGGCCAACGTGATATTCTGTATCATACAACATCAGTATAGATACATCATGCTTAGTATATGGATGAGCACAGGCTGAGTATCTAGGGCTCTTCTGGGACTGCAGTTCTGATATTTTCTCTCTTCTCGGATAGCTAGCCAGCAGGTGATGAGGAACCACATTGTGAAATACTCTTTTATATACTGTATTGTCACAATCTTCTTATTCTCAGACTATTAAATTGGCTTTTTTTCTCAGCCTATGAGTTTTCTGGCCTTTATCCCTTTCAATTCTTTCTCCCAGCTTGTGGTGTGAGGGAGGGTGAGTGTACAACCACATGGTGTTTGCCTGCAACCTGGATTCAAAATGCAACAGATTAAGTAAATAACATGGGTGTTTAATACTCAGGGAAGACAATTAAACAGCACAAAAGAGATTTTCTGTGTTTTTCTGAATTTGAATAACTAGAGCAATTGTAACAGAAGTAAACTGGGCTACAAGTAAACAATTTGTTTGAATTTGCTCACAGCTTTAACTAAAAGGTGCAAACAAATGATTGATTTGAACTTTGTTTACAGATCTAATACACTGCTCTTGAAGGTTTTCACAGACACAATAGAAGAATCATATGAACTATTACAAATGAAAAGAAAAAAATATACGGTAACAGTCTAAAATCCACATTAAATATGTGTGTCAGCTAATCACCTGCAGTTACAAATTTACAGCATACTAAACACTCTTTCACGTAAGGTGTATCAATCTCAAAAAAGTAACCTTGTCCAGTGACCTGACCAGGTTGTTGTCTGATAGTGATACTGAAATGCTCCAGCTTCTCTTTATCTTACTTTATCAAGCACCAAAGTAGTGGTTTGGATTGAGACTCAGGGTATATTATTGACAAGGGATTCCTAGGGTCAGATCAGGTTTTGGCTCTTTGAATCACAGAATCATAGAACTGCTGTGGCTGGAAAAGACCTTTAAGATCATCCAGTCCAACTATTCTCCAATTCTACCAAGTCTCGTGCTAAACCCTTAGCACCACATCTATGAATCTTTTAAACACTACCAGGGATGGGGATTTAATTGCCTCCCTGGGAAGCCTACTCCAGTGTTTGATAAACCTTTAAGTGAAGAAGTTTCTTCTAATATCCACTCTAAACCTCCTATGGTGAAACATTAGACCATATCTTCTTATCCTGACGCTTATTATTAGAGAGAAGAGACCAACACACACCTCACTACAACCTCCTCTCAGGGAGTTACAGAGATTGAGAGGGTCTCCCCTCAGACTGCTTTTCTCCAGACTAAGCAACCATAGTTACCTCAACCACATTTACCTCAGCCACTGTTCTCCAGATCATTCAACAGTTTCACTGCCCTGTGGTAAAGAGTGATTATGCCCAGAATTATGCCCCAAATATTCTCAAAATTTGTGCCTACATGTTTTGCTCAACCCCCCTGCCCCTTCCTTCTAGACTGGGTAGTCAGCATTGAGCTGAGTAAACAAAGGGTCAGGCATTAACAAGCTGGGGTAAACAACCCAAACCTGCCTTTTTGGGGTAAACAAGATCATGCGCCCACCTTGTGGGATGCTTGTGCTATGCTTGTGCTTCTTCCAAGTATGGGTATATTCTGACCATATGCTTTGTCTTTGGCTAATGGTGTTTACCAAGTGTTGGCTAAATCCAAGCCTTGGTCAAATTATAAATATTACCTAAATTGTAAGCAACTCACTCTTTTGCTTTAGCTATTGTTACAGGGAAGTTTTGAGCTCCCCCACTGATTGAAACCTTCAGGATTGATGAGATGTTTCTTGATCTTCAGTGGTAACTATCCTTGCTTTTGTTGTCTCTTGCTTTTTTCCCTCCTTTTCTGTATTTCTAACTTTTCCCCCTGTACATGTAAGTGAAATAAAATTGAAGTGCTTTTCCCAAACAATTACTCGGTTCCTTCTTGGATTCATTTGGGGGATTCGTAAAAGAACCATGTCTTCTACAGTAGCAGATTGAGATATGGGGTTAATTCACTGCTGCTGGAGTAAGAACAGCAAAGTAACAGGGCCTTGAATCTGAGTTATAATTGCCTCCTGAAGGCTGAGTGTGATATAGTTGTGTTCATCTTTCTCCATTAGATTGTCAGAAGGAACAAAAAAAGAGCAAAAGCATCTTTACAAGGACTGGTCTTAGGCCCTGTATAACCAGGGAGCAGTTAGCAATATTGCTGACAATGCATTCCAGCCTTTAAAAGTCAGTGAAACTACAGTATCACAGATCTACTACTTATCTGCTAGTAAAACATTTACTCAAAAAGACATTTTGGATTTCTGTTTCTTGGCATGTAAATGCAAATCTTCCACAGAATGGAATAGAATGGAATATACTTTTATTAATTTCTTTCTCTGTTGCCTCTTTGTGCTCTTAGCTTTATTAAGACTTTATTTATTTCATTTGTGGTCTTTTATTTTCTTTCCAAGTTCAGGACTTATTTTAAAATTGCAGTTGGGCAGCACTTTCATTTTACCACAGTTTATGTTTGTGTTGTATATATTTCTTTTTAGGATTCTTAACATTTATAGCAGTCTAAACATCAATGTGGCTTTGTCATGCAAAAAAAAGCAGTAGAATGGGCTGACCCAATTCATGCAATCATGGATCTTGATTTTCTACATTTTACATATGTAATCCATTTTTTTTCACAAGTGTCTCCGTCTCTTTCTGTTCTTAAGATTCCCTGAAAACTATAGCCCACTTCCAGGAAGGAGATTTGGATACTGAGTTCCTTTCTCCTCTCATTTTATTTTCCACATTGAGAGATCTGATTTGGACCATTTCATTTTATCTTTCCTTGGCCTAACATATTTCTTGTATTTTTATTTCTTGGTCATTTTGTGTATTCTTTATTTTGCTCTGAACATAATCAGAGTCCCTAAGTAATGTATATGAAGGAATTTGAATGCATTTTCAGTGTCTACACTACTCCAGCTTCACCACTGCTTTGATGAATGCAAGTTTAAGCTTGCTTCTTCCTGTAGCTGTGTGATTTTCCCCCTTAGCCTTCTTTCTCCGTTATCTCTGAATACATGGGAAGGGCTTTTATTTGGCTTTATTGCCCCCTTTAGCTCTGAGAAGGTATTTTCCCATTTCCTTCCTGAACTAATAATTTTTCAGTGTTTATTTTCATGGGAATTAAGTGATTTGAGGCATTGGTACACAATGAATAGTGTCAAATCTGCATTATAGGAGTACTTAATAGCTGACATTCAAGACAGCACATATGAGGATACATAAGCATATTTTTAAGGAACACATCTTACAACTGAATTATTAAAGCTTGGGATAAATTATTTCTCTGACAATATAATGTTTTCAAGAGGTATATATCATACCATACTATATACATTTTTCTCTCATTTGCTCAGTTCCTTTTGGAGTAGTAAATAATTTTGGTATACTTGAGATGATCCGAGTAGCTCTTCTCAGAGAAATGGCTGTGTGGACAATAGCAGCTGTGAGTGAGATGGAAGAGGAAAACAAAAAAGGTTCTTCTCTTACGTAGTTCAGACTCTGACAACTGAGTTTATCTCAAAAAAGGTGTCCAATCAGAGAAGGCTTCCATGGATACCTCACTATTTCCATTACTCTTCTTATGCCTCAAATTTTTTTCAGCAGCAGAAAGGGATACTTCCTAACTATCATGTACCATCATGAATGCTTGACTGCTGTAGTTTGCATCTGGTATCACAAAGGAGTTGTGACACTTATGGTTTGTGTGGCGGGGTTTTAATTCTTTTTGTTCTCTCTTTTTATTTTTTTACATCACCCCCCCAGCTTTGTCCTGATTGTTGCCATACTTTTGCAATAGCAAAAGCTTGATACCCATTTATTGCTTAGACTACCCTGCTCAACAGAGTCAAGTGCCAGTCTGGCAACTGGACAAGAATGAATCCAGTAGCCAACTTCCTGATGCCAGAAGAGTCTGTAGCTGTTGCCTAAGCATCTGCCTTGCAGAAGAGGAACTTGGGTATCTGATGGGGATAATTTTCAGATATATTGTTTAAAAGTTCTAGTTTTTCAATCAAAAAAAGTCAAACATTTAAAAACCAGAGAGGTCCATTGTTATTTAACAAGCTCACCTAATCAGTAGTAGTTTCTAAGTGCCCAGGGATTAAGATTTTACTTATTCTCAGATTGCGAGGTGGCAAACAGAATCTCTCCTGACAGTACCAAAATCATAGAAAACCTTTGCCATCTCTGCAATACATGTTGCACAGAAACATCACAGTCCTGATTATAGCCCACTTAAAGTATTACTCAGTAGTGGAAAGCCACAGGGCCACTAATGAAAATTCATCATTGGGGTTACAGGCTCTTCAGGAGAGACAGGCAAGGGAGAAGAGGAGGAGGGGTGGCTCTGTATGTTAGGGAGTCTGTATGTTAGGGCTTTAAACTAGGTCTGATGGGGGTGAGTGAGGAAATCAGTCCCTCGGTAGACGAAGGAGTGGGGCGCAGATTAGGGTCAATAGAGAAGTCGAGAGCCCAGCTGAAGTGCATGTACACCAATGCACGCGGCATGGGCAACAAGCAAGAGGAGCTGGAATACCTAGTCCACCAGGGTGACTATGATATAGTCACCATCTCAGAAACATGGTGGGATGACATGCACGATTGGAGTGCTGCACTGGGGGGTTACAGGCTCTTCAGGAGAGACAGGCAAGGGAGAAGAGGAGGAGGGGTGGCCCTGTATGTTAGGGAGTCACTCTCTGCCACAGAACTTGAGGTGGAAAATGAAGGGATTGAGAGCCTGTGGGTTAAAATCAGGGGGCAGACTAACAAATCTGACATCCTGGTTGGAGTCTGTTATAGACCACCCAACCAGGATGAGGAGGCAGATGAAACATTCTATAAGCAACTGGAGGCTGTCTCAAGGTCATCAGATCTTGTCCTTGTGGGTGACTTTAACCTGCCAGATATCTGCTGGGAACTTAACTCAGCAGAGAGGAGGCAGTCCAGAAGATTCCTGGAGCACATGCAGGACAGCTTCCTGATGCAGCTGTTGAGTGAGCCTACCAGGGATCAAGCTCTCCTTGACCTGCTGTTCTCGAATAGAGAAGGGCTGGTGGGAGACGTGACTGTGGGAGGCTGCCTGGGGTGCAGCGACCATGAGATGGTGAAGTTTTCAATATGCAGGGAGATAGGGAGGAGCACCAACAGAACCTTCACCTTGGACTTCCGGAGGGCAAACTTCAGCCTGTTTAAGAAAATTATTTGCAAAGTTCCCTGGGTATCAGCCCTCAAGAAGCGAGGGGTCCAGGATGGTTGGACCTGTTTCAAACAGGAGCTCTTGAAGGCACAGGAACTAACAGTTCCCATGTGCTGAAAGATGAGCCGTAGGGGAAGGTGACTGGCCTGGATGAGCAAGCAGCTCCTGGAGAAACTAAAGGGAAAAAAGAGGCTGTATCGCCTTTGGAAGGAGGGGAAGGCTTCTCAAGGTACGTTTAAGGAAGTTGTTAGATTATGTAGGAAAAAAATTAGAGAGGCAAAGGCCCAGTTGGACCTGAAGCTGGCCACCTCTGTGAAGGACAATAAAAAGCATTTCTACAAATATGTTAATGCTAAAAAGAAGGGCAAGAAGAACCTGCAGTCCTTATTGGCCCTGGAAGGGAACACAGTGACTGAAGATGAGGAAAAGACTGAGGTCCTGAACACCTTCTATGCCTCAATTTTAACAGCAAGGCAGGAGGAGTTCAGGACAAGTGGCCTCCTGAGCTGGGTGATGGGGTCAGGGAGCAGTGTAATGCCCCGGATATCCATGAGGAATTAGTTTGGGACCTGCTGAGCCACTTGGGCACTCACAAGTCCATGGGGCCGGATGGGATCCATCCTAGGGTGCTGAGAGAGCTGGCAGATGAGCTGGCCAAGCCACTCTCCATCATTTTCCTCCAGTCCTGGCTCACCGGAGAGGTCCCAGATGACTGGAAACTGGCCAATGTGGTCCCCATCCACAAGAAGGGTCGGCTGGAGGAAACCGGAAACTACAGGCCAGTCAACCTGACCTCAGTGCCAGGGAAAATGATGGAGCAGATTATCCTGGCAGCAATAACTGCACACTTGCAGGATGCCCAAGGGCTCAGGTCCAGCCAACATGAATTTAGGAGGGGCATGTCCTGCCTGACCAACCTGATCTCCTTCTATGATCAGGTGACCCGCCTGGTGGAGGTGGGGTGGCCTGTGGATGTGGTCTACCTGGACTTCAGCAAGGCCTTTGACACCGTCCCCCACAGCAAACTGCTGGCTAAGCCGTCAGCTCGTGGCATGGACAGCAACACTCTGCACTGGGTTAGGAACTGGCTGGAGGGCCGGGCCCAGAGAGTAGTGGTGAATGGTGGCACCTCCAGCTGGAGGCCAGTCACCAGTGGCATACCCCAGGGATCAGTACTGAGCCCCATCCTCTTCAATGTCTTTGTTGACGATCTGGATGAGGGGACTGAGACAGTCATCAGCAAATTTGCAGATGGCACCAAGTTGGGAGCAGATGTTGGTAAGTTAGAGGGTGGAAGGGCCCTGCAGAGGGACCTCGACCGACTGGACAGATGGGCGGAGTCCAACGGGATGGCATTCAACAAGTCCAAGTGTCAGGTGCTGCACTTTGGCCATAACAACCCCATGCAGAGCTACAGGCTGGGGTCAGAGTGGCTGGAGAGCGGCCAAACAGAGAGGGACCTGGGGGTGCTGATTGACAGCCACCTAAACAAGAACCAGCAGTGTGCCCGGGTGGCCAAGAAGGCCACAAGCATCCTCGCCTGCATTAGGAATAGTGTGGCCAGCCAGAGCAGGAAGGTCATTGTGCCCCTGTACTCTGCATTGGTTAGGCCACACCTTGAGTCCTGTGTCCAGTTCTGGCCCCCTCAGTTTAAGAAGGACATCGAGACACTTGAACGTGTCCAGAGAAGGGCAACAAGGCTGGTGAGAGGGCTTGAGCATAAGCTCTATGAGGAGAGGCTGAGGGAGTTGGGATTGTTTAGCCTGGAGAAGAGGAGGCTCAGGGGTGACCTCATTCCGCTCTACCGCTACCTGAAGGGTCGTTGTAGCCAGGAAGGGGTTGGTCTCTTCTCTCTAGCAACCAGCACCAGAACAAGGGGACACAGTCTCAAGCTGCACCAGGGGAAGTTTAGGCTCGAGGTGAGGAGAAAGTTCTTCATTGAGAGAGTGATTCACCTTTGGAATGGTCTGCCCAGGGAGGTGGTGGAGTCGCCGTCCTTGGAGGTGTTCAAGAGGGCACTGGATGTGGCACTTGGTGCCATGGTCTAGTCATGGGGTCTATGGTGGTTGGACTCCATGATCTTTGAGGTCTTTTCCGACCTTAGTGATACTGTGATACTGTGATAGTTAAGTATTTTGAGGCACAGGATTAAAATAGCAGCAAAATGTATTTAATATGAATGATCAAGAAAACCCTGGAGAAACATTTTAATCAGCTAACTGTGGTCATGCATGACCAATTAAAATACTGCAAATTAAGCATCTACAGTTGTTCAAAGTGAGATAAAAACCTGGTCTTCTGAATTTTCACACATAGAATAATAAGCTCAAGCTCAGTGGCCCGTAGAAAGAGAAAAACACCTGAGGAGACCTGCAACTGTATTTAGAATAATATATATACTGTCACCAGAAATGAGATTCTCACAATTTGATGCTAGACAGTTGATCCAGCAAGAATAAAAGTTGTTCTGTCCTGGGAGAGAACCATCATTTCAAATAATTTTGTGTGGGTATGCTTAAGCTGGTTTTTTTACACCTTAAAAAAAAAAGGGGGGGGGGGCGTGTAAAAAAATAATTTTTAAAAAAAGTTTATTCATTTACAAAAAGGATGAGAGAGGAAAGACATATCTGTTGCAGATTTAGATTTACCCTGTTCTGTCTCTAGCTGGTTGGATTTAGACTTTACATTTCACAGTGCTTAATATGAAAGTTCAGACATTTTTTCCATTTCTTTTCTATGCAGTTTAAGGAAAAACATACAAAATAAAAAGCTTTCTAACGTTTAACAGTGACTTTAGGCAAACAGTCATTGAAAAGGGACTGGAATGTCTAAAGCACTATTCATCCCACCAGGATCTGTTGTTCTTCCAAAGTCACATTCCTTGCCACAGCTATAAACTAAACGTTGGAAAACAGACTTCTTTCTTAAAAGTGTTGCTAATGTAGCTGGGCTGAATCAAGGCTGTAATCCTTTTTTTATTCAGGTTCTTTGCTTCAAAATTCTTGTGAGGTCTTTCCTTCTTCACAGACATAAAGAGTGAACTGCAACATTAGTTATATATACAAGGAGGAAAAGGAAGTTGGCCACTCCTGAACATCTGCCTGCAGATGCATCAGAAAAAAAAGAAAAAAGAAAAAAAATAGGGAAGAAAGGAGAGTTGACTCCTGTCATTCATCTGGCTGAGACTGTGATTGTAGAAACAGCAGAGCTGAGTGCCTGCCCGGGGACATATGAGTGCATGAGAATCACTTAATCCCACTCCTGATACGATGACATTGCACTGAACACTGAATCTGTTGTTAGCATGATTTGGTGTTTCATCTTCAGTCTTTGTTGCTAACATTCTTTAGTAGTCGCAGAATTGTCAGTCTGGAGGCATAGCCCATAGTCACATTTCTTTGTAACGGACCACTTCATTAAAATTATTTTCTGCACTTCCCTTTTTCACCCCTTTATCATTTTTTAACAATAGGCTGAAGGAGTTAAATAACTAAGAATGTACGCTAAAATTAGTAGCTTTAGAAAGAAACTGATTGCATCAGCTGCATCCAGGGGGAGATTAACCAATACATAAAATTGTCCTCATGCAAAGTACGTTAGACAAAGTTTTCTACCTGAAAGCCTCTTGATTGATGTACACTGAATGGCTAGGACAAGGTTGAGCAGGGTTACAATGAAGAGTATTTAATCTAATCTCCTTTGCAGATAGAATAAGACAGCTATTTTTTCTTGGGCAATGTGTTAAATATAAAAAGGTGGACAATTTTAATTGTACCCTCATATTAAAAAATATTTTTCACTTTTCATTTAAAACTTACCTATCTACAAGTATCCTCTGCAATCTTCTTAGTGTTATCTCACACAAACATCAGTGATGAACTAAGTGCCTGGCAAAACTGTTTCAAGCAGAGTTTGTAGCAAAAGATAGTTGAAGTCTTATGACCAGTACAATTACCATATTGTCCATGAGGTCTATGAAACTATGGTGTATTGGGTTGAACTGAGATGGAGTTAATTCTCCTCACAGCATCTTTCTAGTGCTGTGGGTTTTTGCAGCAGTAGTTGATAACACGGCAGTGTTTTGGCTACAGCTGAATCCAGTATCCAGGCTGTGTCCTTTCAACATTTCCCTGCTCCAAGAGTAGATCGAGGGGCGGGCAAAGTCTTGGGAGGGGACACAGCTGAGCCAGCTGACTCAGACTGGCCAAAGAGGTATTCCATACCATATGACATCAGCTCAGGTATAAGAATGAAATGAAAGAAGGAAGTGTTGGGGGCTTCGTCCATGGTGTTCATCCTCCCAAGGAACCACCAAGCTTAGAGAGCCCTGCTTCCCGAGACCGACCACCGTCCTGCTGATGGGAAGTAGAGACTAACATCTTTCTCTCTGCTTTTCTGCTTCTGCGCGGTCTATTGCCATTTGTTTATTAGTGTTATTAAATTGCTCCTATTTTACCCTCTGGCTTCTGTTATATTTTCCTTCCCTTCTTCCCCTGTTTGCTTGAAGAGGGGGAGTGATAGAGCGGCTTTGGTGGGCATCTGGCCCCAGGCCAGAGCCAGACCACCACAGTCCTTTTGGTTCCCTGACCGGGAAACGAAAATATAACATAGCTGTAATTTCTGCAGATTTTTTTTTTCCTATATGCTTGCCTGTGATACAGCCTTCTGTGCTGGTCACATGGCTTGTTGATAACTTTTGCTTTGTTTTGAAAATGCCTCGTTTGTTTAGGAACACGCCAAAGCAGATAATGGCTGTGTTTCTTTATCCTGCTTGTAGGGCTGCTGCTTTGTGGGAGCTATGTTAGAGAGGTCATCATTTCTGTTTCCCCACCTGAAGTGAATGTGGAGAATTTTATTATGCAGGCTCCCAAGATTTTGATCCATCCTTATGTGAGCTCTCTAGTACTACTAATCAACATTACTGGCATGTTGTGGGTTTTGTGGAGTTTGATTCCATCATGGTATAAAAACAGACAGTTTTTGGGTGGGGATATATTGAAGTATGCTTTGAAGCGGTCAGTCCCTGGGTGGCAGGGTGTGTGGAAGGACCTGGGCAGATTCCTAGGACGGTTATCACCTCACATAGCCTGGGACTTTACCCCAGAAGAGGCAAGCGATCCTACTAAACTGACTCGCCATCTGATAGAAGGGTGCCTCGCTTATCCCAATGAGAACCAACAACTTGCACTCTACTGGGGCCTGGCCTGTGCTTACTGAGCCACAGTTCAATACTCTATGAGGACTATGGCTGAGGCAAGCACCCAAACACTACCTGAGGATACCATGGCAGAGATGGGGACCCAAACAGCAACCAGAGAGATTGCCCCAGTCGTAAAAAAGAAGCAGTGGACAAGGAGGTCAACAGGTCCCTCTCAACGATTGGTAAGGGATGAGGAAGATTATGATCAAGAGGCTGGTCCATTAGGTGGGAAATTGGAGGAACTGAGTGAGATTAAACAAGAAGCAGAGACTACTCGGTCCTTAACCTCAGCAGAACTGAGAGACATACGTAAGGATTATAGTCGCCAGCCAGGAGAGCGGATTGCTGCTTGGCTGCTCCGGTGCTGGGATAATGGGGCTGACAGCCAATTGCTGGAAGGGAAAGAAGCCCAACAACTGGGACCCATTGCTAGAAACAGAGGTATTGAGAAAGGCATTGCAAAGGAGACAGGCATATGCAGCCTTTGGAGACGACTCCTGCTAAGTGTGAGGGCCAGGTACCCATGCAAGGAGGACCTTATGAGTTCTCCAGGGAAGTGGAACACTGCAGATGAAGGAATCCAATACCTAAGAGAATTAGCGGTGTTGGAAGTTATCTATAGTGATTTAGATGATCAAAGTGTCTTCACAGATCCAGAGGATGTCCCATGCACACAGGCCATGTGGAGGAAAGCGATCCAAGGTGCTCCAGCATCGTATTCAAACAGCCTAGCATTGAGGTACTATGTGGATGAGGACGCACGGTCTGTGGAGATTGTGTCAGCCTGGCTCCAGAATTTTGAAGATAACCTCTGTATCAACTCATCTCCACGAGCCAGTGCCTCATCGACCAGGTGTACTCCAGGAAATCCATCCCCTCCTGCCTCAGTTGGAGGGAAAGGGAGTCCAAGACGTGCACCACGTGGAGTACTCTGTTTTTTACTTCGTAACCAGGGTGAGGATATGAGGAAGTGGGACGGTGAACCCACTTACAAATTGGAAGCTCGGGTGTGTGAACTGAAAGGGAAAACAACAGTTAAAAAGGCATCATTTAAGAAAATATCAAAGGTATCTGCAGTAGAAAGCCAAGAGAGTAATCAAAGATCTCTTAGGAGAAGAAGAACAGAGGTTATACCCTTGATCCTGATGAGGGGACCTCTGGCCAGATACCATCCAGATCAGATAGTGAATGCTCTGATGAAGACCAGGAGTAGAGGGTCCCTGCCTTTGGCCAGGAGGAGGAGAGGGATGACAGAGTGTATTGGACTGTGTGGGTTCGATGGCCTGGCACATCAAAGCCACAGAAATATGAGGCATTGGTAGACACAGGGGCACAATGTACATTAATGCCATCAGGACATAGAGGTGCTGAATCTCTTTGGATTTCTGGAGTGACAGGAGGTTGCCAGGAGCTGTCTGTATTGGAAGCTGATGTGAGCCTAACAGGAGACAAGTGGGGAAGACATCCCATTGTGACTGGCCCAGAGGCCCCTTGCATTCTTGGTATTGATTACCTCAAGAGAGGGTACTTCAAGGACTCAAAGGGTTATCAATGGGTTTTTGGCGTGGCCACAGTCAATACAGAGAAGATCAGACAGCTGTCTACCCTTTCTGGCCTTTCAGAAAGTCCCTTCGTTGTGGGATTGCTGCAGGTTGAAGAACAACAGGTGCCAATTGCTACTAGAACAGTGCACCGACGGCAGTATCATACAAACCGAGACTCCCTGAGTCCTGTTCATGAACGGATTCACCAGCTGGAGATCCAGGGAGTGATCAGCAAAATGCATTCACCTTTTAACAGCCCCATCTGGCCAGTGCCAAAATCTGATGGAGGATGGAGATTAACTGTGGACTATCTGGCCTGAACGAAGTGACACCACCACTGAGTGCTGCTGTACCAGACATGCTAGAGCTCCAGTATGAGTTGGAGTCAAAGGCAGCTAAATGGTATGCTACTATTGACATCGCCAATGCATTCTTCTCAATTCCATTGGCAGCAGAGTGCAGGCCACAATTTGCTTTCACCTGGAGGGGTGTTCAATACACCTGGAATCAATTGCCCCAGGGGTGGAAGCATAGTTCCACTATTTGTCATGGACTAATCCAGAGTGAACTGGAAAAGGATGAGGCCCCTGAACATCTTCAGTACATTGATGATATCATTGTGTGGGGTGATAAAGCAAATGAAGTGTTTGAGAAGGGAGAAAAAATTATTCAAATACTCTTAAAGGCTGGGTTTGCTATAAAGAAGAGCAAAGTCAAAGGACCTGTGCAAGAAATTCAGTTCTTGGGAATAAAGTGGCAGGATGGACACGGTCATGTACCTATGGAAGTGGTCAACAAGATAGCAGCAATGTCTCCACCATCTAACAAGAAAGAGAAACAGTCCCTTCTAGGCCTTGTGGGGTTCTGGAAAATGCATGTTCCAGGCTACAGTCAACTTGTTAGCCCTCTTTATCGAGTAACTCGAAAGAAAAATCAATTTGAAAGGGGTGGTGTGACCGGTTGAGGCTATGCCTTTAAGAAAGAGACAGTTGCTGAACACTCTGGCTAAATGTTTTTGATATTTGAACAAAACCAAGATAGTCTAAACTAATTTCATTGGTGGCTTGTAGGGTGCAGTTTTGAGTTTGGGTTCAGGCTGGGTTCAGTCTGTGTCTGCTCTGGGTTCAGGCTGGGTGCAGTCTGTGCTTCTCTGTCCTGTGGGCTGGACGGCTTCTCTCTTTCTGAAGCAGGAACGGCCTTGAGTTAACAGCTAACCAGATAAGAAAGCTAATTCTTGCATGTGCTTTTTAGCTAACAGAATTTTCCTTCCTTAATTGCCTTTCTCTCTCTCTGTAACCCTTTTTGGGAAAAAGGGGAGGTGGGGAGGGAGAGAGGGGGGTTCAGGGAACCCCCCTGGCCGGCTGGAGGGAAAAGGTTTTTCTGCATTGTGTTCATTGCTGTACTTTCCTGTATATATTGTAAATATTGTATATTTGTGTATATATTCATTGCATTCCATTTATGCTTGTAAATATAGCTTTCATCTGCTTTTCCGACTGAGCTAGCTGTGGTTTCTTTCCCTGTGTGTGGGGAGGGAACTTTCTCACCCCACCACATATTTTTCAATTGGCGGCCCAACGTGTGGCTTGTGGATAGTTGCTGTCCAGAAGCAGAGCAAAAGTTGCTTGATTTATTGTCTGCTCAGGTCGGAGTTGCAAAGATGAAAGTGTTTTGGCTTTTAGAGCGTTTGGTCTTTTCAATTTGTTCGGTACTGGTCTACAAGTACTTCCTGGGATTGATTTGCGATCGCTTAAGCAGATACTTGATGTATAAATTGTATTTATGGTTTAAGTATAAGATTCAGCTTCTCTATGACCGGTGCCTGGGATTCTTTTGGCTTAATAGATACAGGAATGTGACCTCGACTACTCTGCCCATAGAGATAAAGGAGTTTAAGATCCCAGTAGGTGAAAGAGTAGTTTTAAGTGATGGCTGGGATCCGAAGGTGATTTATTTGATGTGTGCAATCCTGCTGTTGGTGATAAGCAATGCGTACTTGTTATATACGCTGTACCGGGAGCGAAAAGTGGCTAAGGCCTGTTTTGTAATTAGGCGTAGACCCAAGAGGAGAAAGAACAGCTCTAACTCGACCCCAGAAATATCTAGTGATGAGGAGAATGGAGGATCTGTATCAGTCAAAGAGAAAACTAAAAATTCCATCGGAAAGGCTGCTCTGAACGGTGCTGTTGGTGGTTCTGGCAATCAGCCAGCTGCTGCGGCAGCGGCAGCGCCTAACATGGCAGCTCCCATGTCCTCGGCAGCCATTAGCAAGGCAAAGCCAGTTCCTCCTTCTTCTTCGGCAGGACCGGAAGTGTCCTCCGCAGCAGCTGATCCGTCTCAGAACCTGTCAGCTTCTGTTAAGCCAGCTGTAAATTCAAACACAGCTCCAGTTAAGCAGGTAGCTGTTTTAAATACAAGAAGTGGAAAGAGCAAAGCTGATCCAGGAGCTGATGCTGGTGAGGGAACTTCTGCTTTAAGAGACCCTGCTGAGGAGGAGGAGAAGATTTGTCTTAAAGATATAGCTGAGTTATTGAGAACATCACTGGATGGAAATGCAGGGCAAATTGCTGACAGCAGAACAACTAGAGGTGGTACTCCTGACCTTAAAGAGATTCTTAGGAGAGTGACAATAAGATTAATGGGACAACAAGTTCAGGAAGAGGAGGAAGAGGAGGAGTCAGATGATATTCTGGACTGTTCTTCCCCAAGAGAAGAGCTGAGAAATGTGCGTAAAGATTACATCAGAGCAGATAAGGAGCCAATCCTAGCTTGGCTTGGTAGATGCTACGATACAGGTGCTCCAGCTCTAATGGTTGGAGACAAGTCAGCAGCTCAACTAGGAACTCTCTCAAAGGATAATGGAATAGATAGACATCTAGGCAGGACTCTCGGTAAGGTGACTCTGTGGATACGCCTTTTAATGGCAACCCTCATGAGATATCCTTCCCGAGATGATCTTCCATGGAATCCTAAGCCCTGGACTACCATAGAGGAAGGAATTAAGCGCCTGAGAGAATTTGCTGTTAGAGAGGTACTCTATGGTGGCCATGAGACTCTGAATCCTGATGAAATTCCTGTAGGAACTGGTCTTGCTAAAAAGCTCATCAAACTTGGTCCTCCTAATTATGCAAATATTCTGGCAAGCAGAATTGTGGCAAGAAACTATGGTGGAGCTTCTCCTACGGTTGGCCAATTCACTGATCAAATGAGACAATTGGAGGATAGCATGACACGTGTTTCTTTGGTTTCAGCCATTGAAACTCTGTCTGGAAAACTTGAGAATTGCATGAAAGAGCTGAAGGATGAATTTAAAAATACCATTTCCCAAGTGGCACAGAGAGATAATTCCAATTCTTCCTCCGGATGGATACAGGTTTCCTCTGTGAGGAATAGGCGTCCTCCAAGGATGTCATTCCAAAACAGGGCATTCCAAAACAGATCCAACCAAAACAGACCACCGAGGCAGTCACGTGGAAGTATTTGGATAACTCTGCATGATCAATTTGGTGAGAACATGAACAGATGGGATGGTCAACCAACTGCTAATCTTTTCAGGAGGCTGAGGGAACTGCAAAGTGGCAGAACCCGAGGTAGCAATACCAGAAGGGTAGCTATTACTTCCGCAGTCCCCCAGGACAACTCTAATAGTTCCAACAGTGGCTCCAGTTCTAACACTGCACACTGTGCTCATTGCACATGTGGGCATGTTCCCCATAACTAGGGGTGCCCTGCCTCCCGCCAGGGGGAGGAGAGGGGTAACAGAGATAATAGAATCTATTGGGATGTGTACATCCAGTGGCCTGGCACTTCACAATTTCAGAAGTACAGGGCCTTGGTTGACACAGGGGCTCAGTGCACCATAATGCCATCAAATTATCAGGGATCAGAAGCTATAACTATTCTGGGAGTCACTGGTGGATCTCAAGAGTTAACTAAGGTGGAGGTTGATATAAGTTTAACTGGTAAACAGTGGAGGAAGCATACAGTTGTGACCGGACCTGACGCACCTTGTATTCTGGGAATTGATTTTCTGAGAGAAGGGCGTTTCAAAGACCCTAGAGGTTACAAATGGGCTTTTGGAGTAGCATCCGTAGAAGTCGATGGACAAAAACTGAAGCTGTCTGTTAGACCTGAACTTTCTGATGAATCTGCAGTTGTGGGACAACACAAGATTCAGGACATCAATTTGCCGGTTGCTTCTCAGACTGTGCATCACAGACAATACAGAACCAACCGTGACTCTTTTTTGCCCATTCAGAATCTGATTGGTCAGTTGGAGAGTCAGAAAGGCATCAGCAAAACTCATTCCCCTTTCAACAGTCCAGTGTGGCCTGTGCGAAAGCAGAATGGAGACTGGCGTCTGACAGTCGACTACCGAGCTCTGAATGAAGTAACTCCACCTATGAGTGCAGCAGTACCAGACATGATGGAACTCCAGTATGAGCTGGAATCCAAAGAGGCCAAATGGTATGCTACCATAGACATTGCTAATGCCTTCTTCTCTATTCCTATAGCAGAGGAATGCAGGCCTCAGTTTGCTTTTACCTGGAAAGGAATCCAGTACACTTTCAACAGATTGCCAGTGGGCTGGATCCACAGCTCCAGCATCTGTCATGCAGTGATCCACGATGCTCTGGAGAAAGGTGGTGCTCCAGAACACATCCAGTTCATCGACGATATCATCGTCTGGGGTAAAACTGCTGAAGAAGTCTTCGAGAAAGGTAACAAAATCATTGACATTCTTCTGAATGCAGGTTTCGCCAACAAGCGAGACAAGGTGAAAGGACCTACCAGAGAGATCCAGTTTCTGGGAGTGCGGTGGCAGGATGGACGCCGACACATTCCAGTGGATGTGGTAAATAGAGTCTCTACCATGGAAATCCCATGAACAAGCAAGAAACTCTACGTTTCTTGGGGATAGTGGGATTTTGGAGACTGCACATTCCTGGATACAGTCAGATTGTGAAACCTCTGTATGATGTGACTCGAAAGAGAAACAATTTCCACTGGGGACCTGAACAACAAGCAGCTTTTGACCAGATAAAGCAAGAGGTGGTTCAAGCAATGGGTCTGGGACCTGTCCGAGATGGTCCAGACGTAAAGAACATTTTGTACACGGCTGCAAGTGACAATGGTCCAACCTGGTGCTTGTGGCAAAGAGCTCCAGGTGAGATACGTGGACGACCTCTTGGTTTCTGGAGTCGAGGTTACAGAGGTTCAGAGGCTAACTATACTCCAACAGAGAAAGAGATTCTAGCTGCCTATGAAGGAGTGAAAGCAGCTTCTGAAGTGATTGGAACTGAATCAACACTTCTCTTAGCTCCCAGATTACCAGTTTTGAATTGGATGTTCAAAGGCAAGGGTTCCACACCACATCATGCAACAGATTCCACCTGGTCTAAGTGGATGGCTCTGATAACACAGAGAGCTCGAATGGGAAATCTTGAAAGACCTGGTCTAGTGGAGGTGATCTCAAGTTGGCCTGAAGGTACGAACTGCACTAAACCTCCAGAGGAGAGAGTAACTCGTGCTGAGGAAGCTCCTCCTTACAATGACCTAACTGATGATGAAAAGAAATATGCTTTGTTCACAGACGGTTCCTGTCGTCTTGTCGGGAGCAAGCGAAGGTGGAAGTCTGCAGTGTGGAGTCCAACACGCCGAGTTGCAGAGGCAAAGGATGGAGAAGGAGAATCCAGTCAGTTTGCAGAGGTAAAAGCTGTCCAGCTAGCTCTCGACGTAGCTGAACGTGAGAGGTGGCCAAAGCTTTATCTCTACACCGACTCATGGATGGTAGCCAATGCTCTGTGGGGTTGGCTAAAGAACTGGAAAAAGAGTGGGTGGCAGAGAAAAGGAAAGCCTATATGGGCAGCTGAGCTGTGGCAGGACATTGCTGATTGAATCGAGAGAATTCCAGTGAAGGTGAGACACATTGATGCTCACATTCCTAGGAGCAAAGCTACTGAGGAACAGCAACACAACCATCAGGCAGATCTAGAGGCAAGAGTTTCTCAAGTAGACATGGACTCTGATCTTGATCTCGACTGGAAACACCGAGGTGAGATATTCTTAGCTCGGTGGGCTCACGATTCCTCAGGACATCAAGGCAGAGATGCAACCTACCAGTGGGCACGTGACAGATCCATAGACATTTCCATGGATGCTATCACACAAGTCATCCATGACTGTGACATTTGTGCTGCTATTAAGCAGGCAAAGCGACTTAAGCCCTTATGGTATGGTGACAGATGGTCCAAGTACAAGTATGGTGAAGCTTGGCAGATTGACTACATCACTCTACCATGTTCTCGTTCTGGTAAGCAGTATGTGCTTACTAGGGTAGAGGCAAACACTGGGTGGTTGGAAACTTATCCAGTTCCACATGCAACTGCACGCAACACCATTCTTGGTCTGGAGAGACAAATCCTGTGGAGACATGGAACTCCAGAGAGGATTGAGTCAGACAACGGAACTCATTTCAAAAACAACCTTGTAAAAAGCTGGGCCAAAGAGCACGGCATTGAGTGGATATTCCACATTCCCTACTATGCACCAGCTGCAGGGAAGATTGAACGCTACAACGGTTTGCTGAAGACCACTCTTAAAGCCATGGGGGGTGGATCTTTGAAAAACTGGGAAAAGCATTCAGCACAAGCAACCTGGCTGGTAAATAGTAGAGGTTCAGTGAACCGAGCTGGACCGGCACACTCAGATCTGCTACAGAAAGTAGAAGGTGATAGAGTTCCTGTTGTTAGAGAGAAGAATCTGTTAGGTAGAACTGTTTGGGTGTTTTCTCCCTCAGGAGAGGCTAAACCTGTCCGAGGGGTGGTTTCAGCTGAAGGTCCGGGTCACACTTATTGGGTAATGCAAGAGAATGGTGAAATTCAGTGTATTCCACAAAGAAATCTAACTTTAGCTGAAAGAGTTTAATTTCAGAGTGTTGTACAGCTACATCGCGCCCAAAGGAAGAATCCATGAGGAATCCACGGTGCACGAACCCTGAGAACCCTGAGAGCCCTGAGTCTTCTGAGAGTCCCTGCTTCCCTGTTTCCCTTTTCTTGGCTTCGTCTGCGAAGAGACAAACTGTTTTCCATTTTTCTTGTTTCTTGGACTTCTGAATCATCTACACCTGAGGATAGCCAGAATGGACTATGAACTTTACTTACAAATAGTAGCTATTGCTTTAGATTGGATGGACAGTATGAACAGCCAATGAAATTGTTTAGAAGAGGTGGATTGTGACTGGTTGAGGCTATGCCTTTTAAGAAAGAGACAGTTGCTGAACACTTTGGCTGAATGTTTTTGATATTTGAACAAAACCAAGATAGTCTAAACTAATTTCATTGGTGGCTTGTAGGGTGCAGTTTTGAGTTTGGGTTCAGGCTGGGTTCAGTCTGTGTCTGCTCTGGGTTCAGGCTGGGTGCAGTCTGTGCTTCTCTGTCCTGTGGGCTGGACGGCTTCTCTCTTTCTGAAGCAGGAACGGCCTTGAGTTAACAGCTAACCAGATAAGAAAGCTAATTCTTGCATGTGCTTTTTAGCTAACAGAATTTTCCTTCCTTAATTGCCTTTCTCTCTCTCTGTAACCCTTTTTGGGAAAAAGGGGAGGTGGGGAGGGAGAGAGGGGGGTTCAGGGAACCCCCCAGGCCGGCTGGAGGGAAAAGGTTTTTTCTGCATTGTGTTCATTGCTGTACTTTCCTGTATATATTGTAAATATTGTATATTTGTGTATATATTCATTGCATTCCATTTATGCTTGTAAATATAGCTTTCATCTGCTTTTCTGACTGAGCTAGCTGTGGTTTCTTTCCCTGTGTGTGGGGAGGGAACATTCTCACCCCACCACAGGTGGTGAGCAACAACAAGCCTTTGAACAAATCAAACAAGGCATAGCTCGTGCAGTGCCACTTGGGCCCATCCGAACAGGACCATCAGTGCAGAATATCCTTTACACTGCAGCTGGGGAGCATGGTCTCACTTGGAGTCTCTGGCAGAAGACACCAGGTGAAACCCGAGGTCGGCCATTGGGATTTTGGAGTAGAGGATATCGAGGATCAGAAGCCCACTATACACCAACTGAGAAGGAGATTTTAGCAGCCTATGAGGGAGTTCGAGCTGCATCGGAAGTAGTGCGTACAGAAGCACCTCTCCTCTTAGCACCCAGGCTGCCTGTGCTGCATTGGATGTTCGGAAGGAACATCCCTTCCACTCATCCTGCCACCAGTGCTACATGGAGTAAGTGGGTAGCACTAATTACACAGCGAGCTCGACTGGGAAAACCAAACCACCCAGGAATTCTGGAAGAGATTATGGACTGGCCAGAAGATAGAGATTTTGGAGCATCACCTGAGGAAGTGGTTCGTGCCCAAGAGGCACCACCATACAACGAATTACCTGAAGATGAAAGGCCTTATGCTCTGTTTACTGATGGATCATGTCGTGTGGTAGGAAACCATAGGAAGTGGAAAGCTGCTGTATGGAGTCCTACACGACAGGTTCTTGAGGCTACTGAAGGAGAAGGTGAATCGAGTCAATATGCAGAGGTGAAAGCCATCCAAGTAGCTCTAGAGATTGCTGAAAGAGAAAAGTGGCCAGTACTTTATCTTTACACAGATTCTTGGATGGTGGTTAATGCCTTGTGGGGATGGCTACAGCAATGGAAGAAGACCAATTGGCAACGCAGGGGCAAGCCTATTTCGGCTGCCTCATTGTGGCAGGACATTGCTGCTCAGGTGGAGAACATGACTCTGAGGGTACGTCATGTTGATGCTCACGTACCTAAAAGTCATGCTAATGAAGAACATCAAAACAATGAGCATGCAGACAAGGCTGCCAGAATTGATATAGCTCAAGTGGATCTAGACTGGGATATGTTGGATGCCGTGGTTTGGGGAGAGCAATCCTCCCACCACGGGCAGAAATAATGACTCAGACAAACAGATTGCAAAAGTGATGGAAAGTTTAAATAGAAAAACAAAAAGGAACAATGAAAGTTTTACAGAGAACCACAAGCACTGTGACAAAGAGAAAGAGATCCCATCACCACCTGGGGGTACACCCAACTCCCCCAGGGCTCTTTCTCCCCCCTCCCAACCCAGCCTTGGGCCTGGGCAGGCCCAAGGGAGGCAGCTCAAGCCATTTTACCTAGGCAGCAGCAGGGGACGAAAGAGGAAGTGCAGACCCCGCGTGGATGTTTTATAGGGGAGCAGGGCATTATGGGAAATGGAATACCTGGTTTCCTGTGACCACCCCCCTGGGCTGGGCCCACCCCTTGGGACCTCCCAGGTGTGGTCTGTGCAGTGGCATCCGGGCCAGCACCCAGCCTAAACCACCACAGTTGGAGTATTGAGAAAGCTTAAGTATGTAGATCAGGTTGTGAATGTAAGCAAGAAATTATTGTTTTGATGTTTTGGTGTAAGAATCAAATGAGATGATTAAATGTATTGAAATGTGTAAAACCTGAGCATGATGCAAATGGTATGGAATAAGGGGGGTGGAGATTGTATTGGGTTGAATTGGCGGTCCGCCGCGAGGCGAGCCACCGCCTGTCCCAGCCCCTGCCTCTCGGCGCCCCCTCGATGCTCTTAGCTGAGTGTCCCGCGGGGCCCGAAGCGTTTACTTTGAGAAAATTAGAGTGTTCAAAGCAGGCCGGCCGCCGGCATACTGCAGCTAGGAATAATGGAATAGGACTCCGGTTCTATTTTGTTGGTTTTCGGAAAAGGGGCCTTGTTTTTTTTTAGGGAGGACCAAGTGGCTCAACTGGCATCGCATTAAGACTCTTACTGGGAAAGTCACAAGTTCAAGCCTGCAGTAAGCAGGTATAATCTCCAGGCGGCAAGGTCCTCCCTTTTAGGGGTCCAGGAGGGTTGGACCTACTTCAAAAAGGAGCTCTTGAGGGCACAGGAACTGGCGATCCCCATGTGTCGAAAGATGAGCCGGCGGGGAAGGCGACCGGCCTGGATGAGCAAGCAGCTCCTGGGGGAATTAAGGGAAAAAAAAGAGGCTGTATCACCTTTGGAAGGGGGGGAAGGCTTCTCGAGGTAGGTTCAAGGAAGTGGTTAGATTATGTAGGAATAAAATTAGAGAGGCAAAGGCCCAGTTAGAACTGAAACTGGCCACCTCTGTGAAAGAAAATAAAAAGCAATTTTACAAATATATCAACGCTAAAAAGAAGGGCAAGAAGAACCTCCACTCCTTACTGGACCTGGAGGGGAACACGGTGACCGAAGATGAGGAAAAGGCTGAGGTCCTGAACGCCTTCTTTGCCTCCATGTTTAACAGCAAGGCAGGAGTCCAGGATGAGTGGCCTCCTGAGCTGGGTAATAGGGTCGGGGAGCAGTGTAATGCCCCAGAAATCCATGAGGAATTAGTTCGGGACCTGCTGAGCCACTTGGACACCCACAAGTCCATGGGACCGGATGGGATCCATCCTAGGGTGCTGAGAGAGCTGGCAGATGAGCTGGCCAAGCCGCTCTCCATCATTTTCCTCCAGTCCTGGCTCACTGGAGAGGTCCCAGATGACTGGAAACTGGCCAATGTGATCCCCATCCACAAGAAGGGACGGATGGAGGAACCCGGAAACTACAGGCCAGTCAGCCTGACCTCAGTGCCAGGGAAAGTGATGGAACAGATTATCCTGGAGGCAATAACTGCGCACCTGAAGGATGGCCAAGGGCTCAGGTCCAGCCAACATGGATTTAGGAAGGGCAGGTCCTGCCTCTCCAACCTGATCTCCTTCTATGATCAGGTGACCCGTCTGGTGGACGTGGGGAGGCCTGTGGATGTAGTCTATCTGGACTTCAG